>CM060901.1:790221882-791462382 GCA_030737815.1 Allium fistulosum
GACAACGGTACTCAATTTGAAAGCGAAGAGTTTCAGGACTTCTGCAAACAATTCAAAATCCAAAAAAGTTTCTCAGTAGTGGCTCATCCGCAGGCTAACGGGCAAGTGGAAGCAGTAAACAAAATTATCAAGTCAACCATCAAAAAGCAGCTTGAAAAAGCAAAAGGTGGATGGGTTGATAATCTACCACTAGCACTATGGGCATACAGAACAACCCATAAAACTGCGACTGGGCACACTCCATTCTCATTGGCATACAGATCGGAAGCAATGATTCCAGTTGAGCTAGAAGTCCCTTCGCACAGGAGGATTCATTTCAATCAGGCCGAACATGAAAAATTGCAACTCGAAGCACTTGACTTTCTTGATGAGAGAAGGGAAGAAGCTAGACTCAGAGTTGCAGCACATCAGCAAAGAATTGCAAGGCACTTCAATTCTAAAGTCCATCAACGAAGCTTTGAAGTCGGCGACTTAGTGTTGAAAAGGATCATGATAGCAGTCGGAGTATTTGGGCCAAATTGGGAAGGGCCATATGTTATAGGCAATAAACTTCTTGATGGCACATTCAAACTCACAACTGTCGAAGGAGATCCAGTCCCAAGAGCCTGGAACATCAATCATTTGCGCCCATATTTTACTTGAAAAAGCTTTGCTTGAAATTGTAAAATGATTATGGATGTATCGATTGTATTGTAAACCATTGTAAAATCAGCGATGATGAATAAAAGAGCTATAAAGTGGATGTAGGCCCAGTTCTTGGCCGAACCACTATAAATTTTGTGTTCTTTATTATTATAATATGCCTGTTTTATTTCGATATATGTAAATACTCTAAATGTATTGCTAAAATATCGATTTAACATTGCAGGTCATTGAGACAAAGCTTACCCATCGCAATGCCAAATAAACCCCGTGAATCACTCAATAGACAAATTTCAAGCCACAAAAAGTTCCAAATTCAAATCCAACGTAAGATGAACTTTACACCAAAAATTGATGATTCCACCAAAGAGACACTTTTCCAAAGAAAAAGAACTAGACGCTTGTTAACTAATCACGATCGTTTGTATAAACAAACATCTGATTGAATAACTTGCGCCTGTTCCATGGAATCAATCAACAGTAAAAGTACACTCTATTGGATAGAACAAGCTGCTTGCAAAAGAAAGGAACGTAGGCTCGGAGACAACAACAAAGGGACATGGGCGAACTGATCAATAAAAGCCCTCTTCGGAGGCACAAGCCCTCTTCGGAGGCACAAGACCTCTTCGGAGGCGCAACTCTTCGGAGGATAAAGACCTCTACGGAGGCACAAGCCCTCTTCGGAGGCACGCCAATAAATGGAAATGCTCTTCTCAACAAAAAGGTTGATGGAACCACTAAGGCAAGGCCTTTGTTAACTGATTGCGATCGTTTGTGCGAATGAACATCCAATTAAATAACTTGCGTCCGCCCTGTGAATCCATTTAACTGTGAGAAAGTAACTTTTAGGCAATCAAATAAAGACCTCTTCGGAGGCACAAGACCTCTTCGGAGGCATAAGACCTCTCCCGAGGCACCGCAAGCCCTCTTGCGAGGCACAAGCCTTCCCCAAAGGCACATACTGCCCTCTTCGGAGGCAGAAGACCTTCCCCAAGGCACACAAGACCTCTTCGGAGGCACAAGACCTCTTCGGAGGCACAAGACCTCTTCGGAGGCATAAGACCTCTTCGGAGGCACAAGACTTCTCCGGAAGCACAAACAAAAGACGTCTCCGGAAGCACAAGACCTCTCCGGGGGCACAACGCTACTTCACAAAGCATAATGCTACTCTTCGGAGTCCAAATGCTACTCCTCAGAAATAACGAAAAGCCCTCCTCAGAGGCACACTTCAACTCTCAAGGAAGATTTACTTGTTCATCTTGAAAAATTCTTCCCCAGAAATTGAAGTGCTAAGTAAAATCCTCTTTAGAGGCCCGCTCTACCACGTAGGAGAATTCACTTCTCAAAAATATGAAGTGACCATCTCCGAAGGTTGAAGCACAAAAATTCTCCAAAAATGAGGCACGCTCCATTTAAGTAGAATAATTGTTCCCTTAAAGACGGAATAATTATTCTCTAAAAATAAGAGTACAAGTCTCGCCAAAGAGAAAAGATATTGCAATGCACTTGTGGTATAGGGGCAATATCATACAATAAAACTACAACAATAAAAGTAGTATTCAAGCGACATACCACAAGCACATTACAATATCACACGGAAAAGATGTGGAATAAATGCATTCTCAAACACAGACAAAAAGTTTGTACAGATAAAAGAATCGCTTATTCTATACTAAAAATGAGAAATAAAGGCATTCTTACATATACAAGAATTCGTACAAGTAAAAGAACTATTTTATTCAATACTGTGAAAATTCTTTACATGTGCAGATCTCAAAAAAGCGGGGACCGGTACCCGCACAATCTCTGGTCAATACATCCAAAAAAGCAAAACAAGAAGCATAGAGTCTAGCTTATCATTCCTTCTTCCGACCACCCTTGGAACTCTTTCCCGGCCTGATAACCAGTTTTGAAAGCCGTTGTGGATGAGTCGGGGATGGAGGAGGAGGAGTAGCTGGATCTTCTTCAACATTCTTCTCATCAGCCGAAGCGCTCTTTTTCTTCTTCTTCATCGCGCGCTTCCCTTTTCTCTTGGAAGAAGACTCACTTCCCGGAGTAAAAAACTCAGAAAGTTTTGTGTCGTCATCATAAGTTTGCTCCGGGGTCTTTTCGCCTTCTTCAAGTTCCCCAGTCTTTTGCTCTTGCGAAACAACCGGATCATCCAAGTCTTTGAGGGCTTCTATTTTCTCTTCTTGTGATCCTGGTTGAGAAGCAGATAGAGAGTGACTTGGGAAGGAGGAGGAACAACAGCCGGAGAAGGAGAAGTTGGCGCAACTTTCGGAACTTCCGCTGCAGAAGAAAAGAAGTTAAAACTGGTATTATCCGATAAAAGAGAAGATATTGGTTCATCAAAGCTTAAGTAATAAGTAAGAAGTTCGCCAAGCTCGGTTAAATCGAATAAGTGATTCACTGAATCCAGGTCGACGTTAAAGTTACCTGGAGAAGTCGGCTTTGCAATATCGATCTCGAATTTCTCAGCCTCAATATCTTTCAGAGCTTCTTCCTCAGTAGGAGTAGTCACAATTTCAGTGTCAACTTTAGCAGGAAGCGAAAAATGGGAACTGGAGTCTATAATGTTAACATTAGCCGAAGTTGAAGTATGGACGGGGGCAGTTAAAGGAGCTTCCTCTTTTGGGTGTTCTTCTCCCGTCAGTTCAGCTCGCGTTTTTGCAAGTTGCTCCTTTCCCCTAGCAAGAGCGGCATGAGTTTCATCGTCAAGATAGCGTGCCTCAAGCTCTGCCTCATCATAGCCGGCACCGCCGAGCATATCAACTGCGGCTTCCCAGAAAGGAGAGGCTCCCATGACCCAGAACGCTGTGCAAATAAAAGTCAAAAAGAGTAGAGCTGATGTTGGCTTTAGTAGCCACATGTGATTCTTCGGCTGCAACTTTCACAGCGATAGCTTCATCACGCTCTTTTTCAATTTTTAGTAACTGAGCTTGCAGTCTTACAATTTCCAAATCTCGAGAGCTAATTTTCTCCCGAAGCTGAACGGCATCATCACGATATTTCCCAGTAAGATGCTGCTCTACTTCAAGTTTGGCTTCAGCATCTCGCTGAGCAGCGTGAGCATCTCGGACTTACTTCTGGAGCATCTCCTCCTTTTGCGAATAAGAAGTGGAGGAAATGGCAAGCTCGTTCTTTAGTTTTTCAACTTCAGCTTCAAGCCTCTCATAACCATCATAGATGCTCTTCATTTCAGCTTTGTGCTGCTTACAAATTTTGTCCCACTCCGATTTATCGTTCTCCATGGTCAGCATGGCTTCGAGATTCGCACGGTTGACCCTTTGCAGCTCATCAACAAGCTTTTGCCATCCGGACACCCTTTCAATATTAAGTTTGACGGCATCAAGGCTACGCAGCATATCCGATTTATCGATCGGGACCAAATCAAGGTCGAAGCGTACCCCCTTTAAGCACCATTGTGGGAACCGACTTTGAAGAATTGGCGGACCCTGTCCAACTTGATACTGGGGTCTGTTGATGATTGTTTGGATATCATACTTCTCAAGAGCAGGAGAGTCAGCGGGGATATCAAGAGGAATTGAAGCAGGGGTCTTCTCAGAAATTGCAGACGCGTCACTAGGCTTGACCCACTTGCCTGGATCGTCAACAATATGAGTCTTCCCTTTATCGTCATAAGACTTTCGCTTATGAGAACTATCGCCTCTGTGGGAAGAGTCGTATCGCTCATCTCTCCTCCCGTATTGATGCTCATAGTCCCGCTTCTCTTGCTCATAGTCCCGCCTCTCTTGAGCTTTCCTAATAGCTCTTTCTTCATCCGTCTCCCTCGGGGCATTGAGGTATCGCCTAAAGTCATAAGTTCCACGGCCTCCATAACGCTAAAATTTGTCATAATATGAGCCAGAGCGCCCCATCGGAGAATCTGAAAATGGAAAAGAAATGAAGTTTAGAAATCTCCAGAAAAAAGAGGATAAGTGCGTATAAGTGTTGAAAAATCCTAAGTGTGTGCGGTGTGCAAACTACGCGCGTCAAACTACAAACCATGCTTTAATGTGGGAACAACAACGACTGGTGTAGAAGGTGTCGAAACTTGTAAAGAAGAAGTCGCCTCGACAACAGGAGAAATAGCTTTAGGAGTGTCATCCTTAAATAATTCCTGCGAGGTTATCATCAAATCACTCAACCCTTCAAAGATATCATCGCCAATATGTCCGGCGGGACCTTTCCCTTCAATTCCCACATTGACCGCCTTTTTCGGAATGTTGAGAAGCCTCCTCTTCTTCGATGACCGGGGAAAGTGTCAATTTGCTTGACGGCCCCGCAACATCAGTAGATGCGGAGCATTTTATCAAAGAAGCTTCTACAGCGGGTTCCTTCGGAGCAATCTCCTTTGCTGAGACTGGGGCATCCGATATCTCTGCTTGAGAATCAGAAACTTCATGAGGCAAAGTAGAGCGAGAAGGGTGAAGAAGTCCAAACTAGTGAAGAAATTCGTCTTTCAATAAAAATTTCGCATCCTGCTCTTCAGCTGGTACGGCCATGAGTCTCTCCAGAGTTGGCTTGTGGCTGAGATCTCTAGAAGGAGGGGGGAGCACTGAAATGAAAAAGCGAAATTAACATTTGGCAATTTGGACTTCACAAAACTCAGAGAATAGAAGAAGTAAAGATAGATAATCTTACTTCCTTCCCTCCACACAGCATAAAACCCAGGGGGACAGCGAACGTAAAAGTACTGAGTTAAGAACCCATGGGCACTGTCGGGGAGGCCTACAATCAATTTACGATTTCTGGCGCTTCTCACAACAGTAATCGATGGATGATCCTTAGTTCTGGTAAAAGAACATAAGTAGCAAATCTCGTCAAAACTAGGAAGATGATCAAGTGTTCTACTGAATAATACACACAACCCCATTAGAATGGCATAGCTATTGGGATGTAGCTGAAATGGGGAGATGGCCAGTTGGCGAAGAAGATGCTGGAGAAAGTTGTTGAAAGGTGGAATGGCCCCGCTCAGGCACATTTGTCGATTAACTGCTACAAAGCCAGGAGGAGCTACATCAGTAGTATTACTTTTCTCAGGAAGAATTGCATCTACTTCAGCAATGCCGAACTGAATGCACAATTGCCGAAAAACTTTGTATGACAAAGTAGTAGAGGCTCTTTCGGGAGGATTGACTAATGGAGCTGGAATAAGAGTGGCCTCTCCAGTCTGAACTGTTACATCTTCTTGCTGAGAAGTCATTCTACACAAGCAACTGGATGTTCAAATATGAAGGTGTACGTTTCCTAAAAAGTGTGAAGTGTTGTGCAGAACTAATAAAGATAACAAGTAAATATAACTGGAATTAAACTAGTCGACAATTGATCGATTACCAAATTTCAGGACTTGTTAATTTAAAAATTCAGGTACAGTATTAGCACAAACCGGTCAGTTTCAGTTGACTATTTCATTGTTGCTTTAATACTTTGCTTGAATTTGTTGATTTAAAGCACTTCGTTCACACAATCTATTTAAGTTAATTATCCATTATTAACTAATCTGTCATTTGATGTGGGCAGTTAGTGGTAGTATATTCATCCCAATTTTCTGTGAATGTTGTATTAAACAGGTTGTTAGCTTGCGAGTCAAGGTGATTTGTAAAAAGAAAATGCAATAAAGTTTAACAAATTAAAGTCCAAACAATTCAGTATTCAGGCAGTTTGTTTCAGTAATTCAAGTTAAGCACTTAAATCAAGATTATGCTTAGGAGTGTGAGTTCGAATTGAGCATACAAATGCTAACTTGGCTGCGACCTAAGGCTTATGCTGTCACTGTTTAGGCCGATTAAGTGCTAGATCATCTGTGACTTAAGTGAATGTACAGAGAGTCAAGTCAAGTCGTCAACTTTTCAAGACGTTTGCCCTATGAGTCGTTAATCATTAAGTCGCAAGGCATAGTAAGAAGAGAAAAGGCTTCAGTCCAACATGCTGAAAATTTCCTAAAGTCCTAACTCGTTCACGACACAAGGCTTATGTGGCTTCAGTTCAATATGCTGAAAATTTCCTAAGTCCTAACTCGTCTACGACACAAGGCTTATGTCGTAAGTGGATAAATCGGCCAAGACTTAAGTCGAGAGGGTTCATAGGTCGCACAAGATTGTTAAGTCGTGACCAAGCTAAAATCTCACTCCGTGTGACCAAGTGACCTTCCTCCTTAACTCCTAACCCTTTATCCTCCTAACCCGTTAACCCCTCCATTAACAAAAGCTTTCATTTTTCACACTATTAAATCATCCAAAAAACCAATCTAGGATCACCATAAATTCAAAGCCCTGTCATTCTAATCGGTTAAGTCCAAAGCACTGTAACCCATTGCCTCCATCGCCCCAACCATTTGAAGCTAAATCGAATTGAATCGAGTTCACAGACTATCGATATAGTGAGGTTTGCAATGAAGCATTGCATAAGGGGGTGGATTAAGAACGAGGAGCGGAATTCATGAATTAATGATGGTCGGCGATCAAAAGGGAAGCAAAATCTCTTATGCAGTATGATGCTAGAGATGATCGGATAAGAATCAAGTTGGAATCGCCTTTGAAAGCTCGGAGAAGTGTTAATGGCAGATACGGCGTAAGGATTAAGTAATGAGAAGAAGGAAGTAGGAGGAGCGACTCAAGCTTTTATATCTTGGAGCAGTGGAACTCGAAGTGGCACACGCGAGTTAAGATAAGTCGAAGCACACGACCTACGACTCGAAGTGGAACTCGAAGGAATCTTAACATGGTTAAGGTGAGCATTTAAATATGGATGCTTGGAATGTCCAAAAATTTTCCCTGTCATGTTCAAAACAAAGAAAATTTCTATATATGACTGATTTCAAAAATCAATATCTCCTTGTTCGATTTGAATTAGTAAATGATGTGAACTGATGAAACTTTTGTTTTCGAGTATAGAGTATGCAAAAATTAGTTTGAAGCTCATTTATTTCATATATTGTGTGTAATGGCCAAGTAACAGTAAACAACCCCGGTTTTGACGAATTTCAATATGCTCGAAACATCGAATCAAGTATGTTATCACGATCGCTGTCTAAAAATAGGATTTTTAGCCAAGATTTCATGATTTTTAATAGCCTAGATTGTGAGAAAATACTAGATGATCAAAATCTGGTTAAAAATTATTTTTCAGCAATTGGGGCGACGAGGGGAGGTGCGGTTTGACCGAGGAGGGGCGTTGAAGCGTGGGGAAGGGATTCACCATAGTGAATTTTTGAATTAGGGTCTAGATTGTGGTGGCCTATAGATTTTATGGTTAAAGGCCATGTATTTGATGGGTTCAGGAAAATTTGTCACGGACGCATGGTGGGGCATCGAGTGATGCCGCATGTAGCGTGGAGGTGCTATGGACGTGGACAATCCAAGTGGCGCAGGTGGCGTTGGTTCCAAATGGTTCGTGGTGGCCATGGGGCCTCCATTTCCGTTCGTATGTCCCTTTTTGTTGTCATATGTGGGCTCAGCTTCGTTGCCATTTCACCCACCATGGTTAAAAACGAAGGCGTGGTGGAGGATGTGCTGCCCTCACGAGGAGACGGCTGTTGATGATGGTAGGATGGAGATTTAGGTGGTCGGAGTTGTGGTGCACGTGCACGAAGGCGTGCATAGCGGTATCACCTGTCAGCGATCAAGTTAGGGAAGAAGAGGTTTGGGTTCGGGTCTAGGCAAGAAGGATTGGGTGCACGCAGGTGAGTCGAGTGTGTGGTGGGTTGGGTTCAAGTCAAATGGAATTGGTGTGGATTTTCGTATTCTTGTTTTGACTGGTAATTGGAGAAGAGGAAGGGAAAGGAAGAAGAAGGGGGGAGAGAAGCGTGCCTTCCTTTTTTTGGAATAGGAATGGGCTTCGGCCTAGTTTTTGTTTTGTTTTGGGAGGGGAAAGTTTAAAACAAATGGTTTAAAAATGTTGGTTATGGGCTTCGGCCTAGGGAGATGGAGGAAAGTTTAAATATAAAATGTTAATATATATATATATATATGTTTGTAAATCTTAAAACGTTATAACTTGTTCATACGAATCCCAATTTATGCGAGATTCATTGCAATGGTTCGTATTGACGAATACTACGTTGTCATATAAACTGTTATCAAGTTTGAATAAGTGAAAATTTATAGCAACTTAAAACGGAAAAGAGTTTAATTACTGATTTAAGCATATATCGTCATTTTAAATTTATATGACTCATCTATTGAAGTGTTTTGCCCAGATAAAAATAACGACAAGTTAAATTATGTTAATTACGATGTTTTGACATCTGTTTAGTGGAATAAAACACTGTTGTGCTAATTGTTTTTAATTGGACCCCTGTTGGTAGAATAAATCACCGTTTTGCCATTATTACGGAATATATCTGTTTGTGGACGTTTACTAGCAGAAATAAAACCCTGTTCTGCTATTATATTTGTATGGACATCTATTTATTTTCCTTATAATTATATTGGGTAATATGATGTTCAATTGATTGTTAAAAACAGATTGATGCGAATATCTGTATCGTTATTCTGGACTGTTATGGAACGAATGGTAATTTGATTAAGTATCATTGAAAATAATAAGTCTTTTCCGATTTGGAGGTTGACTTTATAAATGATATTTTAAAGTTAATTGGTAAATATTTTGATAATGATTTAAAGTAATTATTTTTCTTAAAAATTATTTAAAAAGTATTAATTATTGATTCAAAGCTATTTAATTATTCTAATTATTTAAAAGTATATAAATTATTAGTAAAAGTTATTTATAACGGTTTGATTAAGGTTAATTATTACTTAAGGATTAATTATTATTAAGATATTATTAGTATTTCAAAGATAATTTGTTTAAAGATTAATTATGTTTTAAAAATAATATATTGTATAGTAAACGTTTATCAAGGAGTGTTTTACTTAATTAAAACTTGGAAAAAAATTATATAAAAACTTATAAGTATTGTTTTGAGATAATTAATAAATAAAGTTTTCGGGAAGTAATGGTATACTTTCATGGTGTAATCGGGAGGCAGAGAATGTCTACAGTTAAGTTTAGATCTCTCTGGGATAGAGACGTAATCTTTAAGCTACGAATCCATGATTGGTACCACAGAGTACTTTCCATATTTGTTTACAAAGGTTTTCAAATATATTTGAAAGAAATGGTTTGTGAATATACTTATTCCTATGAGATAAGTATATACTTTTTGATTAAGAGATTTAATTTAATTAAATTTTAAATTAAATAAGGCTTAGTGATTTCAGTGTGTTAACCCTCAATTTTCTGCGACTTAAGAACTATGCGACTCAAGAAGGTTACGCGACTTAACGAGTCAAGAACTGAACGACCCAGGGAAGTTGCGACTTAAGGTCAGGACCACTTAACGAGTTAAGGTCTAGACGACCTAAGAGTCAATACAGTCTAAGAAGTCTTCGACCTAAAGAACCGAACGACCTAACAACCAAACGAGTTAACTACAGGAATAACCTTATGACCTAAGGTCCGGACGACTTAAGGAAGTCTATGACTTAAGGTCTGGACGACTTAAGGAAGTCTACGACTTAACGGTTTAATGAGTTAACAGCTTAATGGCCTTGACGACTTAACATATGCAATGACTTAAGGAAGTAAAGCTGTCTACGACTTAAGGCTATCTACGACTTAAGGAAATCTACGACTTAAAGCTGTCTACGACTTAAAGCTACTTACGACTTACCTCCTAGCTCGTTTACCAGTTAAGCCGCGACTCACGACTAAGTATAAGTCGTCCACGACCTAGAGCCAGAGTTGTAGCTCGCTGCCGCAATACTTATGCCGGAGGATGACGACTCGTAAACGACTTAGGACTTGTAATATATATCCAGATGGGCAAGTAAGCTCCTACCAAGCCACAAGCTAGATTGGATAGGTCGGCCACGACCTAGCTTAAGTCGTCCACGACTTACGACCTAGGGGGTCAAATTCGCTATAAATACCACCCTACCCCGAACATGAAAAGGACTTTTGGCTAATCATTTTCTGAAGCGCCATTACTCTGCCGAATTCTCAACTCATTCAAGACTCGAAGAACTCCAAACATCGAAGATACTACAACAAGCTTTGATCGAGATTCTACACATCCGACATGGATTCGACAAATCTCATCGTCAAAGTTTGAGTTACTAATCTGAAGTGTTTGAGTAATCAAAGTGTATCGTATTCAAAGTGCATTGTATCAAATTGTAATCAGATCAGCAATAAAAGACTATAAAGTGGACGTAGGCTCAATTACGGGCAGAACCACTAAAAATCTGTTGTTCTTTTACCGTTTTCTGCTATTTCCAGCTTATATTCTGTTCCCGTACCAACGGGTGGTGCTTTCACATTGTTATCACACACACTGGGTGTTAGCGTTCGATTTTCAGCGTTAACACAGTGGAAATGGAATCTTTAATTGAATGATTGTTTATTTAATAGTTAAATAACCGACTATCAAATCTCGACCCAAAACATAACTTTGGAAATATCTAGTAGAAACACGGGAATTATAGGGTCCACTAACGAGTAGGAGATGATCTCCGATCTTATTTTTGTCTGTTTATTTCCTAAAGAACCGGGGTTGAGTTTACCAAAAAATATCGAACGTTACTTCGAAGAGACCGGGATCAAATAAGTTATCCGAAATCCACTTCGATCCAATGAGTACGTTTTCGCAGTGAAGGCAAGAGCGTGGAATCGAAGATGGAGCATTGAAGTGCAAGGGCTAATCGCTACTAATCCTGAGGATGATTCCAAAATGAATGTAGTAGGAATAGTGCCTTCGGTTTTGTTCAGACCCAGAACGAACTTGTATGGATGAATGCTATGTCATTGGAGGACAATGAGCATTCTAAGTGTAAATTCCTTAAAAAGGTAATCGTAGCCTCAAGCCTCATCAACCGGGAATGACTGAAAATTAGGGGGGATACAACAAGGCTAAGTTGGTCGCACTCAATTAGGGTATGTTTATCACCTTTCTAGATACCCTCGGATATTACTACGATGCATGGAAGGAACCCGGAAAGGGGGAACTGTGAGAAATGCGAATTAAGGATCTTAAGGCTAGAATTAACACTAGAGGGGGGGGGGTGAATAGTGTTTTAAGAAATATGTTATCCTTTTGAGTTTATCTTAATTTGTTAACAATGTATGCACTAATCAGACACAGATATGAACACAGAATCAAACACAGATGCAAATATAAAGTAAAAGCAGTAAAGGAAAGAACACACCGGATTTTATACTGGTTCGGAGTTACCCTACATCCAGTCCCGCACAACTAAGTACGGATTTCCTTTCAAAGCGAATTCAACAATTACAACCCTCGGTTTCAAGGCTACGAGGTACACCCTCCAGAATAACAATCCTCTGGGTAGAGATACTTGATTTCCGGGGCAACAAGTTCGCCCAATTGATTTCCAAGGCTACAATCACACCTTCTCTCGCTCAATTGATTTCCAAGGCTACAATTACACCTTTTCTCACTCGATTGATTACAAAGAAGTCTATAACTCTAAATAGCACTTGGATCTTGTAGAGATAATGATGAAGAATCACACTAGAAGTAATCGAGTATGATTCGATGTTGATTTCGGCAGAGTAATGGTATGAATTTGTATTAAGAAATGTGGAAGAAGAAGAGGAGTGAAAACCAGAAAAAAGTGATTAAAAATTCGTTGAAACTGACCCTTATTTATAGAAGAGCAACAGCCATGACCATTCATGAAGAGTTATGGCGAATAGACACTTCTTTTGAAATTAGAATTTTGAAACCAACTGACACTATGTCGACATGGGGTATATGGGCATGTCGACATCCCAAAGGGATTTTTGGTGTTTTGATTTTCTTTGAAAATAACCTCTATTTTATATTAAAATTATTTTAAACTTTATAAATATACTTAACTATAGTTAAAATACATAAGTAAATATAAAGAACAATATATTCGTAATTTAACTATAATTTTATATTTAAATCTAAGTATAAATATTTAAAAGTTAAATATATTATTTGAAAAGATAGTTTAAAATGAGGAGTAATTTAACTTTGAAATTAAAGATGTTTTTGAGGCTAAAATTATTTAAAATCAGGACAGAGAGTTTTGAATCTTTTAAAAGGAAAGTTTTGAAATCATTTTGAAAACAAGATAATTTTGTAAAATCATTTGAATTAAAATTAGTGGATACAAAACAATGTCCCACTAGATTTTCGTAGGTTCCGTCCTACTTAGGGTTCCATCCCTTTAATGGACTCGAAGTGGATTCCATTCCATGAATAAATTGGATATTAAGATGCCAGTGCTTTTCTACGAGTTTTAACAAATATTCCTAATAAAACAAACTTAACCTTGAAATCTTGAACTCTTGATAATCTTGGTAATCTTGATACTCATGAGTCTTCTACCTCTATATCTTGAATCTCTATACTGTATAGTCTTCATTCTTGATACCTACATGGTTAGATCCTGCATATACATATATATCTAAACTTGTAATGTTAGTATTTATATTGTATAATCTATTCTAAGGTTGTTGTCATCAAAACCAACTCCTTAGGGACTAACAATCTCCCCCTTTTTGATGATGACAACCTTTGTTTATAAAATATCACTTCTATCCTAATAACTCCCCCTAAAACAAACAACTCCCCCTTAATCTATGCCTAACTACCCTATTTTATATTTCTCCCCCTTTGTCATCAACAAAAACTTACTCCCCCTTATTCTTGGACTTCAATACCTGCATTGATAAACTATACAATGGAATATATACTATATAGACTAAGAAATAATGATACTTATGAGCATAATAACTTAATTAAAAACTATATTCATTTCAGTGTATATATATATGTTTCACACATCAAACTTCAAACCAAACAAAATCAATCCACACAAAGTATCAAATCAAACCAAATCAAACAAATTAATTCAAACAAATCAAACGAAGAAAGAAAATTAAATGTTTCGAGGGACATCTACCCATCCATCCTCTCCAAATACAGGGTCTGCTTTAATTGCATCCCAATTCTCATTGTCATTGGTGAGAGAGACAGGAGGATGTACTTCATTATCATCCTTGTGAAGAGAGGAGATCATCCATCGAATGGCATCGAAATGCCTTTCTTGCTCCTTGATCATCTGCATTTGACTCAACTCTAAGTGACGCTGGTTTCGTAGAATAAAAGAGAGAAGATTCTTGAAAGAATTGAGTGTTTCTTCAAGATTTTCAGATAGATTGTGAATAGGATTGGCCATAATTTAATTAAAGAAAGAAATGAAGGATAAGATAATGAGAAATAAATTTCAGTGAAGATTTATGGAAGAAAAAGGTATATATAGGTGTAGAAATTCATTTGAAATGAATAGACATTTGGTAGTTATTCATATTTCAAATTCAAAATCAATAGTCACTTCTGACCAGTATATGTCGACATGGTCTACTAGGGGATGTCGACATGGGTTAGTGAAAATTTATGACAACTTTGATTTTGTGAATAATTGTGTATAAATATAAATTTATAATATACTAACATTTATTCAGGAGATAAGATAAGCTAGATATCAGAAAGGAAATTCAATTTCATTACGATAATACAAAGATTAAGCATAATGAACTACACGAACATTCGAAAGAAAAACAAACTAAGACAAATACAATAAGATACTAAAAGATAAAACTAGTTAGAAGATGAAGATGATGAAGATAGTCCAAGTTTCTTGCTAACTTTTGAAAAGAACTTGTTCATCTTCGAAGAAATGTTATCCAACTTCTTACTAACGGATCGTTTTAAAATCCGTTGATTCTCTAAAATGATCTTTTGGTTTTTGAGAAGGGTTTTGTTGGAAGGGTTGGATGGATATTCAATACTTTCTAGATATGTTTCACCTTCTTCTTCTTCTATTTCCATTTCATCCCTTTCTTCTTCTTCTTCCTCTTCCATTTCTTCCATTTCCTCATGAGCCAAACGCTCTTCCTTTTCGGTAAGGGTTTCATAAGGTTGAAAAACATATGGGATTTTCATGAGAGAAATATTTTAGATATTAAAAACTTTTCTTGAAATAAATTCTTCTCCTTTGAAATTTACTCCAAAATAGTTGAAAATCCAAGTAAGGTAAATTCCATGATATAAAGTGTTTTCTCCCATTTCAAAATTTTTAGGACGAAGTTCATCCAAAATAACTTGCGCCCAATTGATATTATAATTTCCGAAAATAGCAAAAAGTGCTTTGCACACTTTTGAAGTAGGATTGTTAAAATTTCCCGATCTTGGGGTCAAAGTATGTTGTAAGAGAAGATTGACAATTCTTGCTTTAGGACGAAAGTTTCGATTCTTAAATTCAAAGTTTTCATCTCCTTCAAAAATATGATGAAATGTCTCACGATCATGTTCATCGATTTGAAAACTAGAAAGATCCATTTCTGTGCTTTTGCAATTGAGAATGGTACCCAAAAGGTCACAATTCAAAACAATTTGAGTGCCTTTGACATTACTCCAAATTTCATTCTCATTTCCAATATAAAAACCATGGTTTAAATTAGCATAGAAGATTTTGACAAGATTAGGATAGCAAACAAAATCATTTTGAGAAGAGTCAATAAGACTTAAAACACCATTGTTTGCAAAAAGAGAATCAATTTCATAAGAAGAAAAATCTTGAAAAATAGCAAATTTTTCGGGATGGACTTTGGCATAATTAGCATAATTGATGTATGCTTTAATTGCCTCCGGATCATTGAGTAATTGATCTTTGATTTTTCTAGAAATTCTCATGGTTGAGGGGTTGCTTGAAGAGGCCATTAGAGTAGAGAGTAGAGAGCTTGAGGATATGAAGAGAGAGTTTGAATTTGAAAATGAAGGTGAAAAGATATGATAAAAGATAGTGAATAAATAGACTTTCAAAGGACATATTCTCTGGTCAAAAGGTATCTTTTCAGAGAAATAAATGAAGTGAAAAGGTGGAGTGAAATTCAAACATTTGAATTCAAAATTTGAAATTCAAATTTAGGTAAGCATGTCTACATCATGGTAGGGGCCATGTCGACATGTGGCTTTGAATTTTCAAGACATGATTTTTCCTAAATTATCTAATATACATATATAAATAAATATTATTATTAATGACTATATTTCTGAAATATTACTGTACTTATAATATATTTCAGAATGTGTCAAAAAATAAAAATAATAATAATAAAATAATAGTAAAAAATAGATTTTAAAATTCAAACAACATATCAATTCAAAATCAATCAATCAATCAATTCAAAAACAACCAATCAGTCAATCAATTCAAGCATGCAATTTCAACCAATGTATTGTAAACGTGTACCTTTTTCAGAGTCCGTGTCTTTGGTATCTACTAAATCGAGAATTGCTGTGAAGCATAGATTTGAATTATCTTTCTTCTGTTCATCGTCGCTGGAGGATGAGTCAGAGTCGTCTAGAGTAGCAGTGAATGCACGTTTCTGTTTCTTTGTAGAATCATTGTTTGTAGGAGAGTTTTGCTTATCTGGATGCAGACAGTCTCTTTTGATATGACCTGGTTCGTCACAATTGAAGCATTTGATAAAGTTTGGTACTGTAGTCTGATTACCATAATTCTTAAAGTTGTTTCTCTTGAGATTATTCATCTTTCTGTATTTAAGAAATTTCCGAAAATTTCTGGTCATAAATGATATCTCTTCATCATTATCACTGTTTGAATCTGATCCGTCGGTTAATGCATTGAATGCCATTGATTTCTTTTCAGATGCTTTGCTTTCTCTTCTCCCGATCATTTGAACTTCAAACGACATTAGATTTCCAATCAATTCTTCTATCTTTAAAGTACTGATGTCATTTTCCTCTTCAATTGCAAGTGTCTTTTGATCCCATTCTGGAGTGAGAGAATTCAAAATTTTTCTGACTTGATCTTCTTCCGAAAATTCCTTTCCCAAAGATATTAAAGAATGCACAATATCTTGAAATCAACTATACATATCTGAAATAGACTCATTAGTATTCATTTTAAATAACTGAAACTGATTTGTGAGCATGGAAATTTTGGTCTGTTTAACTTTGCTTGTTCCTTCGTGAGTTACTTGCAAAGTTTTACAGATTTCATATGCAGACTTACAAACTGACACTCTATTAAATTAATTTCTTTCAAGTGAACAAAACAGAATATTCATTGCTGTTAAGGTAAAAATTGAACGCTAACACCCGCTGTATGTAATGGAAAAGTGAAAGCACCACCCGTTGGTACGGGAACAAAAGACAAGCAGAGAAATAGCAGAAAGCAGTAAAAAGACAACAGTTTATAGTGGTTAGGCTTAATGTCTAGCCTTCGTCCACTTTAATCTTCTTTATTGCTGATTCGCTTACAACTCTTTACAATGAACTTTGATTACAACACACTTGAGACGAGTAGCTAGAACTTTGATGTATTATAGCTCTTTGAATCCATATCGGATGTGTTAGATGTCCTCTTCAAGTTCGTTGAAGCGTCTTTGGTGTTTGAAGTGTCGGATGAGTCGAGAAAACAGCAGAGTATAGGCATTCCAGAAGTGAGCCAAAAGTCCTTTTGAAGTTGGAGTAGGTGGGGTATTTATAGGTAGAATTCGGAGTTAGGTCGTAGGTCGTGAGCGACCTATGGATAGGTCGTAGGTCGTGGGCGACCTAGTGGGCACAGTTTACGGCTTAACAGAAGTGCACTTGATCACTTGAACACACTAGTAAGTCATAGGTCGTGAGCGACCTATGGGAGAAGCGGCACAAGAAGTTGTCTTGGTTTATTTAGGTCATGAGCGACCTAAGGGAAAATCTTTTAGGTCGCTAGGTCGCAAGACCTCTGAACTCTTTTTAGGTTGTTAGGTCATTGGCACTTTTGAGTCGTTAGGTCGCTGCCCTCTTCAGGTTGTTAGGTCGCTGTTCTTTAGGTCGCTAGGACCGCTTCGTCCTTAGGTCGTTAAGTCGTTGTAACTTTAGGTCGTTAACCCGCTATGATCTTCATAACGTCTAGCCCGTTAAGTCATTAGGTCGCTGGGTCTATTAGGTCGTTAGGTCGCTGGGTCTATTAGGTTGTTAGGTCGCTGGGTCTATTAGGTCGTTAGGTCGCTGAAAAGAGGAGTTAACACTTGCCCCTCGAAGTGCATGCCTATGTCATAGGTTGTGTGCTTCGACATAACTCCGCTAGGTCGTGAGCGACCTAAGAGATTTGTTACCTCGTGTGCCCATTCGCCTTCCTCTTTTTGCCCCATATAAACTGTTAGCTTGTTTCTTCCTCTTTACCTCGCAGCTTTGACAACCTGATCTGCCATTGACGAACCTTCGAGCTTCTAAGGGCGAATTCAATCTATCCAATTGTCAATTCATTTTTACCATCATATTGCGTAAGTGAATTCGATCTTTATCCAACCATGATCATCGCCGAATTGCGAATGCCCATCTTTTGATCCTAGTCCAACTCCGTACGTCGCGCTTTACTTTCGAGTCATGTTGCGATCGATTTTCGATCGCCATTAGCTATGTTGTTGTTGTGATTCACGATAGCACAACTAGGGTGTTGGACGAATTATAGATCTGAGATGATTTGAATTGGTTTTGGGTGATTTAGTGGTATGGAGAGATAACAGATTTCACTCAGAGAGTGATGGATTTCATTGAGAGAGTGATGGATTTCATTGTGTAGGTGATAATGGGTTATCGGGTTTGCGAGTTAGGCGATTTGCTGAGTGGAGGGGAGTGAACGGGAATCACACGACCTAACTTACTTGCGACCTAACTTGCTTGCGACCTACCATGCTTGCGACCTATCATGCTTGCGACTTAAATTGCTGGAATAACATAAATCTTAAAGCAGAACGACTTAACAAATTAACGACCTAACTTCTTGCGGCATAGATTTTAGGTCGCGGTCGAGCTAGTACTTAGACAAATTTGCATTATCTTGACCTGAAGCCTTATTCCTTAATATGCATCATAACTTTGAACAGAACTACTTAATGGAACTTCGACCTATGCTAAGTCGCTTGAACTTGTTTACTTGCAAAAATATGACAGCATTTAACTTGAATCTTCAACCTGAACTATCAAGATAACTTGCTTGAACTCGTTGCATTTCTTTACAGATTATATTAACTTTAACGCTAATAACCTGTTAAACACAACATTTACAGAAAAATGGGACGAATATACTCATCATCGACCGCCCACATCGAGTGATGGATTAGATTAAAGAACTCATTATTTTACTTAAGTAAAATAGTATGAAACTGGCTAAAGATGAAGTGATGTGAATCAACTGATTAAATGAAGTATCAACGCAAAATTCATACAGTTATAACTGCTTATTACTAAAAATCATCTGCATTGATACCACACTTAACTTTGGTTTGATAATAAGCCTCGAAACTTCCTAAATTGATGTGCATCAATTAGTACTATTTCAAGTTTTATTTTATTTACTTGTTATTTCTGTAGTTTTGCATAACACTTCACACGCTTTTAGGAATCGTGCACCTTCATATTTGAATATCCAGTTCCTTGTGTAGAATGTCTTCTCAACAAGAAGAAATAGGACAAGCTGGAGAGGTCTTTCCAATTGCTAACCCGATGAATGACCCTCTGGAAAGAGCTTCGACCACTTTGAATCATAGAGTCTTTAGTCAGTTGTGCGTTCAGTTCGGCATTGCTGAAGCAGGCGCTCGGCTTCCCGGGATAAATGATACCACTGATAGGCCACCTCACGGCTTCATTGCAGTTAATCGACAGATGTGCTTGAATGGAGCTATTCCTCCTTTCAATGACTTTCTTTGAACGCTCCTTCTCCGATTGAACATCTCTCCTTTCCAACCACACCCCAATGGCTACGCCATCTTGATGGGGTTGTGTGTGCTATTCAGGAGGACACTCGACCGGCTTCCGAGCTTCAAAGAAGTCAGCTATTTGTGCACTTTTGCAAAGAACAAAGATCATCCTTCAATTATTCTCGTGAGAGGCACGAGAAACCGTAAACTGATTTTAGACTTGCCCAAGAGTGCACATGGGTTTTTAAGTCAATTCTTCTATGTTCGTTGCCCCCTGGGGTTCTATGCCATCTGGAGAATCGGAAGTAAGATTGCTTATCTCCGTTCACTTCATTTTTTCTGAATTTCTTGAAACTCGAATTGCCAAGTACTTAACTTCTATCTTTACTTTTGGTAGCACTTCCTCCTCCGCTTAGAGATCCCAGCCACAAGCCAACCTTTGAAACATTAAGTGCCGTGGCGGCTGAGGAGAGAAGCGTCAAGTTTTTGCTGAAAGACGAGTTTCTATATCAATTTGGGCTTTTACATCCCTCTCGATCTACTCAGATTCATGAAGTTTCTAGTTCCGAGACTGAAACATTAGTTGCCCCGATTTCTACCAAAGAAGTCGCATCGAAGGAAACTGCTGCAGGAACTTCATTAGTGAAATGTTCCACCCCTGCCGATGTCGCGGGGTCATCTGGCAAGCTTACACTTTCCCCGGTGATTGAAGGAGTAGAAAAAGAAAGCTCCGCTGGGCATGACGGTGATGATATTTATGGTGAACTGAGTGACCTGATGATAACTTCACAGGAGCTTTTTAAAGATGACCCTGGTACTACTAAAGTTATTTCTCCAGCAGTTGAGGCGACATCCGCCTTGCAACAAACTCCGTCAACTCAAAAGTTAACGCCAGTTGCAAAAGTTGACATTACCCCCAAGCCGAAGAGTGGTTTGTAGCTCGACGCGTGTAGTTTGCACATCACACACACTTAGGATTTTTGGCGATTATATGCAATTAGTTTCTTTACTCTGAAAATTTTTAAGACTTGTCTTTTTCACTTTCAGATTCTCCAATGGGACGAAGCGGTTCGTACTATGATGATTTCCAGCACCATGGAAGGCGTGACACTTATGATCATAGGCGCTATCTCCCTGCTTTTAGGGAAACCGACGAAGAAAGAGCTGCTAGGAAGGCTCAACAAAAGAAGAGCCTATGAGGAGCGATACGAGAGAAGGGATGAACGATATGACTCTTCTTACAGAGGTGATGATTCCCATAAAAGAAAATCTCATGATGATAAAGGGAAGAGTCACATCGTTGAAGATCCAAGCAAGCGGGCCAAGCTTAGTGACGCGTCTGCAATTTCTGAAAAGACCGCTGCTTCTATCCCTCTTGACATCCCCTCTGGTTCTCCTGCTCTCAAGAAAACTGATATTCAGACAATCATTAGCAGGCCTTAGTACCGAGTTGAACAAGGTCCGGCTACTCTTCAGAGTCGGTTCCCGCAGTGGTGCTTGAAGGGAGTGCGCTTTGATCTTGACTTGGTTCCCATTGACAAACAAGCCATGTTGAGGAATCTTGATGCCGTCAAGCTTGACATTGAGAGAATGTCTGGATGGCAAAAACTTGTTGACGAGCTTCAGAGAATAAATCGCTTAAATCTTGAAGCTATGCTGACTATGGAAAATGATAAATCCGAGTGGCAGAAAGTTCTCAACCAGCATGACACCGAGATGAAGAATATCACCGCTCACAATGAGAGTCTTGAAGCGGAAGTTGAGAAACTCAAAAATGAGCTTGCTGCCTCATCCACTTCCTATACTCAAAAGGAGGAAGTGCTTCAAAAACAAGTGCGGGATGCCC
Organism: Allium fistulosum; assembly: GCA_030737815.1. Classification (NCBI taxonomy): domain Eukaryota; kingdom Viridiplantae; phylum Streptophyta; class Magnoliopsida; order Asparagales; family Amaryllidaceae; genus Allium; species Allium fistulosum. The sequence continues at coordinate 790,243,142 of CM060901.1, forward strand.
ATGCCGCTCAATGATACGCTGAGGCTCAACTTGATGCTGAACAGAAGATGGTAGAAACCTATCGTACTGACATCGCCCAGCTACGGGAGAAGGCTAGTTCCCAAGACTTGGAAATTTTAAGGTTGCAGGCTCAATTATCAAAGACTGAAAAAGAGCGCGATGAGGCCATTGCTGGAAAAGAAGCAGTTGAGCAGTCGCACGAGGCGACGAAGGCCAATATTAGCTTTACTTTATTTGATTTTTATCTTCATAGTGTTTTGGGGCACGGAAGCCTCTCATTCTTGGGCCCGAAGTATGAGATCACCTTGGCTGAAGTGTGGGAGGCCACAATCGATATGCTCGGAGGTGCTGGCTATGCCGAAGCAGACCTTGAGGCGTATTATTTTGATGATGAAACTCGTGCCGCTCTTGCCAGAGGAAAGGAGCAACTCGCTAAAGTGCAAGCCGGATCGATGGAAGGGGAGCATCCAAGGAAGGAAGCACCTTTAACTGCCCCTGTCCATACTTCAATTTCGGCCGACGTTGATATCATAGGCTCCAGTTCCCATTCTCCGCCTCCTGCTAAAGTCAAAACCGATAACTTAACTGCACAGGACGGAGACGAAGGCGAAGAAAACGCCGAAGCACAAGCCTATGAGATTGACATCATAAAGCCAACTTCTCCAGGTAACTTCAACGTTGAACCAGGTCAAGCGGATTGCTTGTTTGCCTCAACTGAGCTTGATGAATTTCTTGCTTATTACCTAAGTCTTGATGAGCCACCGTCTCCTCTCTTTACGAGGAATACTGACTTTGACTTTTCTTTTTCTGTAGCAGAAATACCAAGTGCTGCACATACTTCTCCTCCTCCAGCTGTTGTTCCTCCTTCTTCTCAAGTTACTCCTCCTTCTGCTTCTCAACCGGGGTCGCAGGAAGAAAAAATAGAAGCTCTTCAAGACTTGGACGATCCGGCTACTTCGCAAGAATAGAAGGCGGAAGAACTTGAGGAAGGTGAAAGGACCCTGGAGCAACCTTATGACGATGACACAAAGCTTTCTGCATTGATTACTCCGGGAAGTGAGTCTTCTTTAAAGAAGAAAGGGAAACGCTTAGTTTCAAAGAAGAAGAAGAAAAGCGCTCCTTTTGGTGAAGAAAAAGTGGAAGCAGATCCAGCTACACCTCCTTCTCCTTCTTATCCGACCCGTCCACGCCGACTTCAGAAATTAATCATCAAGTCGGGAAAGAGCTCTAAAGGTGGCGGGAAGAAGGAGTAATGAGCTTGACTTTACGCTTCTTGTTTTGCTTTTTGTTTGTATTCTCAGACTTGTATCGACCGGGGATTGTGCGGGTACCGGCCCCCGCTTTTTTTTTGAAACCTGTGCATGTGTAAACAATCTTATAGTATGGAATAAAATGGCTATTTTTACTTGTACAATTTCTTGTCAGTATTTGTGAATGCATTTATTCCTTGTTTTTTTATACAAGTTTCTTTATTTACTTTGTATGATACTGCAGTGAGCTCGTGGTATGATGTTTGAGCGTTGTTTTTATTAATATAGCTATATGCCCCCATACCACGGCTCATTGCAATATTCTGAAAAGACTTGTACTCTTATTTTAGAGAATAATTCTTCCGTTTTGGGGAAATATTATTCTGCTTTTAGTAGAGTATGCCTTGTATTGGAGAAGTTTACTTCATTTTCTTTTCTTTTTTAGAAAGAGTTAACACACTTCAACTTTCAAAGATTGCCACTTATATTATTTGAGAAGTGGATTGCTCTTCGTAGTGAAGCGGGCTTTTGAAGAGAACTTTTATTTTTTGGACGTTCCTCTTTAGAGGGCTTTATTTAGCATTTTACTGCTGAGGGTAGGAATGTGCCTCCGAAGAGGGCTTGTGCCTCCGAAGAGGGCTTTTTTGTTGTGCCTCGGGAGAGGGCTTTTCTGTTGTGCCTCGGGAGAAGGCTCCTCCAAAGAGTTGTGCCTCCGAAGAGGGCTTGTGCCTCCAAAGAGGGCTTTTGTTTTGCCTAAAAGTTGTTTCTCACAGTTAAATGGATCCACGGGGCGGCCATGTAACAACCCGTATATTTGGACCATTTAAATTGACAATAATCCACACATGTCAACTTAAATAATACAAAACACGAATCATTATGGGATTATGAATACATATATGTAAATGAGAATCAATACAACGTCACAGACACAGAATAGTCACAGAATAATGCAGCGGAAAAGTACATCATCATAATAGTAGTTCATGAAGCTACTACAGGAATACAACAATGTCTCAACATAAAGTGACAAATAGAAATACAAGATGTTCAATACATAAGTTCATCAAATACTAGAAAGGAAATAACTGATAAAGATAAATGCTAAGTCTGCAGCATCTTCAATCAACCTTGATCAGCAATTGGATAGCTTCAAACTGACCCGAGCATATACAAAAGAAACACTCGAGTCAGGACTCAAAATCTTATACAGGATAATCGAGTGCAAATAATAAAGTCCATAACTCAAAGATGAATGTGATACACATCTTTAAGGATCCGATAAACTATCTATATATACAATAGAATACGCTAAATAGATAAGGTCTAATCAGTAAAGTATGATATCAAAATAGCGTTAAGTCGTGGCCCATTCCACCCTTAACACATTTTTATTCCCAAAAGCATATACAAGATCGTAGTTTCCCCAAATCCGGAAGTCACCAGAGGGCAATCCATATACTAAAGGTACAAAACACAACGTAGTGGTCGCGAATAGGATAATCAGTATGACAAGGTACATGAGGCGATACCAACTAGGATACTAGTAGTTGCCTGATCCGGACTGATGTTGAGCATAGCAGCTACTATCTCAACACCGCGAAACAACATTCCCAAATCAAGGGGTGCACCCAAATCGAATCACAAAAGTAATAGATATGGTATCGAAGAAGTGTGTTCGCTAGAGATGGCGATCCTCAATGGCCCGGCGCGGCTCCTGTTTTAGTCATGTCAGGGGTCATCCAAAATCGTTCTCTTTCTTCAGTCAACGCGTTCACCAAATCCATCCACTTCGTTCTGGATCAACACTCCGCGTATATTAGTTATTAAAGTGGTTTTCGGTATCGACAGAGAGTATGTCCATATCCGATCCCGGTCTCTTTAATAACTACGTATTAATTACCCGATGGTCATTTAATATTACAGTTTAAAACAAATCAAAGTCCAAAGGTCAAGTTGCAAGTTTGACTTTCAAAATTTGACATTTCACAATTCAATTTATTTCGAACATTAAAATCATATTTCCAAATGGAGTTTTAGTTCAAGTCCTTGAGTTAACGATACTTAAGTATTCAATTTCAATTTAATTCCTATTCCCATTCATCGTTACATTAAATTTAATCAAAACTTTGATTTAATCAATTTCAACAGCTAAAGCAACTTCTTAAATTTAGTTGGTTTACATTCCTTTAGGTCACTTTGTTACTTATTCTCAAATCAAATTTATAACAAATTCCAACTTAATTAAATTTATCCAAATTAGGTTTTATTTCGAACCTAATAAATTCAATTTATCAGATTCTACAACTTACTTATTCGAATCTTATTTCAATTAAATGTGTCCATCCGTTTATCTAATTAAATAGATTTATTAATCCGTTTCAATTTTCCATTAAGTTATTATAATTAAGTCCACCTATTAATTCATTATAATTAAATCCCTTAATTTATTACAATTAAGTCCATTAATTATTGCAATTAATCCTATGAATCTAATCCATTGATTTATTTCAACTAAATCCATTTATTCATTACAATTAAATTCATTCGTTTATTACAATTAAATCCATTGATTTATTACAATTAAATCTATTCATTTACTACAATTAAATCTATCGTTTTATTACAATTAAATCTATTGATTTATTACAATTAAATCTACTCATTTATTACAATTAAATCTTATTTATTTACTACAATTAAATCTATCGTTTATTACAATTAAATCCATTCATTCATTTCAATTAAATCTATAAATTTCGTTACTTACTTTCCAACAAATTTTTAAGTTCATTTCTTAACTTCAAATGGATTTTAATTCCAAACTGATTTTTGTTGACCAATCAGGTTTCTTATTTTTAATTATCTATCCTAGGCCAAAGTTGTTCAATTTGGGTATTTATCATTTCAACCCAATATAAATAAATACATAAAACAAAGCATAACAAAGGGAACTTGCACTGTGATAACTGGGATAGTGTCAAAGTAAATAACCAATCAATAGCAACCATACATAACAATTTAACCGTTTATTTAAATAATCTCGAAATAATCGTATTTAATTCACATTTGTTATTTATGTAAATTAAATAAAATTATTCCTAGAATCCACACTATCATTTCATGCGAATTAAAGATCATTACATTATAGGTTTTCACTTGGCGTTTATTATCAAATTATTACAGCAATCATACATTCAATGGTTCAAAGTATAACTGATCCTATTTCTACGTGTCGTTTTATTTAACATTTAAAGGGACAAGTTCAACATATATAATCTATTTTGAATTTTAGACTATCCTATATCAATTCCAATTTCATATTAATTATCACTTATATTAACAACCAAGCATCACATAACAAATTAAATGTCATAATTATTTTCATATCTAACTTCAAATCACAATTTAACATCAATTATTTTAACATTCAAATTAATACCAATAACATATATCACTTGATTATCATAGCATAATAGATTGAGTCGTGAATGAAATATTCACCTTGCGTGGTTAGAGAAGATGACGGCGAAGCACGAAAATGAATGGACTAGAATAGGCGACACAAGCACGAATACAAACTATAAATCAACAAAAGGTTATTCAACAATAGCTTAATACGATGTATATATATTGATTTGTAAATATATATAAACCATACCAACGACTAGATGCAAATAAGGTGGATGGAAGCCTAGATCGCTGAATTAGCCTCAACTGGAACTGCGCGGACAAAGCATAAATGAGTCCATAAGTTACAATTTATAACTGATATATAATTTTATCAAAAGAAGAACAAATAAAATAAAATACAAAAAAAAAATGGCAGCGGACTCGGTAGCGGGCTAAGCGGGCTCGACGCGGCGGGTCGGTGGGTCGAGGTAAGGTGGGTTTGGGCGGGCTGGGTCTGGGTTCGGGTCGGGCTGGGTCTGGGTTCGGGTCGGGCTGGGTTTGGGTGGCGTGGCGAAGCAGGGCGGAGGCTGCTGGGCGGAAGGCTGCTGGCGGTCGGGGACTGGGCGGAGCTGGCAGGCGGGTGGGGTCTGGGCGTGGGCTGGGGACACGGGGTGGGGTCTGGGTGGCGGGCTGGGCGTGGGGCTGGGTAGACGGGTTGCTGGGGAGTGGGTTCGGGTCTGCTGAGGGCAGGCGGAGGGTAGGCGTGGTGGTGGGGTCTGGGTGAAGGCGGAGGGCGGGCGGAGGGCAGTGGCGAAGGCTGGGCGTGGTGGTGGGCGGTAGGCTGGCAGGTGCGGTGGCAGCTGGTATGGGGACTGGCGAAGGCGGAGGGAGGCTGGGGCGGGCGGGCGAAGGCGGAGGGAGGCGGCTGACGGGGCAGTGGGGATGGAGGGAGGCAGTGGGAATGAGGGAGGCAGTGGGAAGGAGGGTGTGGAGCTTCATTTTTCTGAGGCAAAGAAAATGAAAAAGAATGGAGGAGGAAGTGGAGTTACGTACCAGAATAATTTAGAGAATGCAAACCAAATGAATTATGAACGAGCTTGTTTATATAAAATAGTATAGGGATTTCAAAGGCCTCAATTTATTGTCTTGGTAACCGAAAGGCTGTTGGGTTTCTAGGCAGCTGAATAGTCAAGGACCCTTAGAATTCTGAACTGAGTAGGCAATTGGGTACCGGTTTGGCTGCGTAACGGACCAGTTTGCAATCCGTTAAACAATTATAATTCGCAGCGCCGAACTCCGATTGACACAAACAAATATACCATTTTGATCAGCGCGACGAGGCGAACGCAATGGTATAAAGATATCAGTGGTACGATTAAATTATAAAATTTGAAAATTTTCCATTGTGAAAAATGCAGCAAAATCACCGAAGAATAAGATCGACAGAGCTGAAGATGTCCGAAATTTGAAAAACAAAAAATGACGCCTTGATCAGAAGATGGTTTAAAATTTTTCTATGTAAAAATATTTCGGTTCAGAAGATAAAAATTTTCGCGTTTAAAATGAACTGATGTGAAGTAAACGCGAACGAAATTTACTGCGGTATTTTTCCGTGAAACTTTTCCCATATCTATAACTATTTAGGTGCAATTTTTAAACAAAGTTTGGACGCTAATTGAAATTGTAAGAAAGTTCCATCATTTTATGTTAAAATAGTGGATTCGAAAATATAAAATTGGGTCGAAATTTCAGGGTCGTTACAGGCCACAAGCTGTTTAATTGGGTGTTTGTTTGCACAGATAATCGCAATTAATTAGCATGGGCCCGGTGCCTTCCTTTGGGAAGGTGCCCCTCTGGTGGTTCCATTAACCTTGTTGGTTGAGAAAAACATTTCATTTTACAGCGTACCTCGTTGGAGGGTTTTATTTTGCACTTCAACTTTTTTTGGGGAAGATCGTTCCCATGAGAGTAGAAGAGTACCTCCGAAGCAGTTTCTTGCTTACAAAGAGGACATTGTTTGTGTGCCTCCGAAGCAGTTTCTTGCTTACGAAGAGGTCATTGTTTGGGTGCCTCTGAAGAGGGCTTGTGCCTCCGAAGCAGTTTTTTGCTTACGAAGAGGAGCTTTTGGCCTCCGAAGAGGAGCATTTGGCCTCCGAAGAGGAACATTTGGCCTCCGATGAGGAGCATTTGGACTCCGAAGAGGAGCGTTTGGCCTCCGAAGAGGAGCGTTTGGACTCCGAAGAGGAGCGTTTGTACTCCGAAGAGGAGCGTTTGGACTCCGAAGAGTAGCATGTGAACTCCGAAGAGTAGCATTTGACTCCGAAGAGTAGCATTTGGACTCCGAAGAGTAGCATTTGGCCTCCGAAGAGGGCTTTGTTGCTTGCGTCCTTCCACCGTTTGCTTCTTAGCGATTCCTCGTTATCACTTCAGGTTTGTTTATCGAGTGATTTGTAGGAATCGCTTGGCTTCGTGATGTGTTGAATAGGTAAGCTTTGCTTTGATAGCCTGCAATATTAAATCGACATTTTAGCAATATTTTTAATATATTTGCATATCGAAATGAGACAGGCATCTTATAGTATTAAAGAACACAAGATTTATAGTTCTTTATTATTGATTCGCATTGATTTCTCAACGGTTTACAATACAAGAGTTATACATTCATCATCATTTTACAAATTTAAGCAATGCTTTTTAAGTAAAACATGGACGCAGTCATTGCTATTCCCAGATCTCTGGATTCATAGTTTTGGATCCATATGCCAGACAGGATGAAAGGTGCCCAGTTGCAGTTTTGTGGGTAGTTAGGAGCACTTTGATTAATTTCATCTCAAAGTGTGAGCATATCTCTCCAACTCATCCCAACTTCTGCCTGCTGGGTGAGGACCCCCTGTGACAGCATTAATGACAAGCCTCTCGGATTCCTGCAGTGTAGTTTTGTCGCCTGAGCCGGATTGATGGGCAGAAAGTTGTTGCCCCTGAGTGGATGAGGTTGGGTCGACTCTGTTTTTCTTCACATATTGTTGCAGTTTATTCTGTTTCAGCAATTCTTCAATCACATTCTTTAACTGGCGGCAGTGGTTAGTGTCATGGCCAGGTTGATTGTGAAATCGACAGAATTTCCCATTATGCACTGCACCTCTCCCCATCTCAGGTGGTTCTGGATACTCGACCACATCCTTTGTTGCAAAGAAGATATTTTCTGGTGTATCAGTTAAGGGAGTAAAATCTGAAGGATTAAAGCGGCGAGGTTTCTTCTCATTCCTCTGCTTTTCTCCTCTGTCATTTTCCCTTTTCTGGTTTCCAGATTCTCTTTTGTTAGAAGCAACATCGTTATTCTTGACTTCGGCAACAACTACTTTCGCCGGTGCTGAAAGGCTTTCTAGGCGCATGAATTCGTCGGCCTTTTTATAAAACTTCTCAAGTGAATTTGGTTCCTTCATTTTTAACCATCTTTCGAATTCAGTTGATTTGTCGATGGCCCGCATCAAGTAAGTCAGGATCATACGGGGTTCTGCATTATCCACTTCGACCAAAGCTATATTGAAACGGTTCAAGAAAGATTTGATAGATTCTCCGGGAACTTGTTCAAAGCTGGACAGTGACATCATATCCTTAGCCTTTGAAGCATACAACCTGAACTGTTCTTTGAATTTTCGAGTTAAGTCAGAGAATTGATCTACGTACCGAACTGGTAGCTTTGTGAACCAAAGTAGAGCCACTCCTTCCAAGTACACTGGAAAGTATCGGCATTTAATCTCATCTGGTGCTCTTGCACCGGTCATATGCCAGTCATACTTATATAGGAAATGATTAGTGTCACTTGTCCCCCTGGCCGGGATAGTAGGAGGTACAAATTTCCTTGGAAATTCTGCTTTCAGGATCCTTTCAGTAAACGGAGTTTTGCTTGGAGCAAATCCCCAATCGCTCTCATTTACTTCCCTCTGCATGCTCTCTTTCATGATTCGGCGAACCATCCTTGATAGGTACTCCTCATTGTTCAGAGGCATTGCCGGGCAGACGTCAGCTATTCTTTCGGAAGTTTGCCTGGGCAAATGTTCGCGAAAAGTTGGCTGTGGTCTTGAACCTTCAGCTTGGAAAGGTGGCGCTTCGGTAGTGCCAGTTGCTCTTTGAGGAATACCTCTCTCTTGGGAATTATGAGTTTCTTCGGCAAAGGTTGTTTCATTGTTTTTCGGTTGTCGATTTGCCCCGAGCAGAGCGTTTAACCTGTCCATCATCAAAGCATTTTGAGCTTCAATTTTTTGGTATAATCCAGACACTACATCGTCTAATTCAGCCCTTGTGACTCCAACGGTAGGAGTTGCCTGGTTTGCTGTTGGGGAAGCGGAAGTCCCCTCATGAGCATTTCCGGATCTGGTAGATCTACTCTTTCTTCCAGGAGCCATGATTTCAGATAGACTTCTGGTCTTTAGAGAGATTTTTTCAACAAATCTTTGCGAAGCAATGGTGAAAATATTCCTGAGTTGGGTTCTCAGTGAAAGCACCAAAATGTTAACGTAAAAATTGAACGCTAACACCCGGTGTATGTAATGGAAAAGTGAAAGCACCACCCGTTGGTACGGGAACAAAAGATAAGCAGAGAAATAACAAAAAGCAGTAAAAAGACAACAGTTTTATAGTGGTTCGGCTTAATGTCTAGCCTACGTCCACATTAATCTTCTTTATTGCTGATTCGATTACAACTCTTTACAATGAACTTTGATTACAACACACTTGAGATGAGTAGCTAGAACTTTGATGTATGAGAGCTCTTTGAATCCATGTCGGATGTGTTAGATCTCCTCTTCAAGTTCGTTGAAGCGTCTTTGGTGTTTGAAGTGTTGGATGAGTCGAGAAAACAGCAGAGTATAGGCGTTCCAGAAGTGAGCCAAAAGTCCTTTTGAAGTTGGAGTAGGTGGTGTATTTATAGGGAGAATTCGGAGTTAGGTCGTAGGTCGTGAGCGACCTATGGATAGGTCATAGGTCGTGGGCAACCTAGTGGGTACAGTTTACGGCTTAACAGAAGTGCACTTAATCACTTGAACACACTGGTAAGTCATAGGTCGTGAGCGACCTATGGGAGAAGCGGCACAAGAAGTTGTCTTGGTTTATTTAGGTCATGAGCGACCTAAGGGAAAATCTTTTAGGTCGCTAGGTCGCAAGACCTCTGAACTCTTTTTAGGTTGTTAGGTCATTGGCACTTTTGAGTCGTTAGGTCGCTGCCCTCTTCAGGTTGTTAGGTCGATGTTCTTTAGGTCGCTAGGACCGCTTCGTCCTTAGGTCGTTAAGTCGTTGTAACTTTAGGTCGTTAACCCGCTATGATCTTCATAACGTCTAGCCCGTTAAGTCATTAGGTCGCTGGGTCTATTAGGTCGTTAGGTCGCTGGGTCTATTAGGTCGTTAGGTCGCTTAAAAGAGGAGTTAACAATTGCTTTAGAATTATTTTGTGCAACAGTCTTTTGCTCAGTGGTCCATTGTGCAAAATTAGTTATGGGTTCAGAATATTCAGTTTGTGTGATATTCCATGTTTCTAATCCTATAGGTTGTAAATATATTTTCATCCTACATGCCCAATATGCATAGTACTGCCATTAAAAAGTGGTGGTCTGACAGTAGACTGACCTTCTACAAATGAACTAGTGTTGGTGGAAATAGCAGTACTAGTGTTAGTAGCCATTTTAAAACTTTTCAAAATTCAGATTATGAAACTTTAAAAACAAAGCTCCGATACCAAATGTGAGAAATGCGGATTAAGGATCTTAAGGCTAGAATTAACACTAGAGGGGGGGGGCATGAATAGTGTTTTAAGAAATCTGTTAATCTTTTTGAGTTTATCTTAATTTGTTAACAATGTATGCACTAATCAGACACAGATATGAACACAGAATCAAACACAGATGCAAATATAAAGTAAAAGCAGTAAAGGAAAGAACACACCGGATTTTATACTGGTTCGGAGTTACCCTACATCTAGTCCCGCACAACTAAGTACGGATTTCCTTTCAAAGCGAATTCAACAATTACAACCCTCGGTTTCAAGGCTACGAGGTACACCCTCCAGAATAACAATCCTTTGGGTAGAGATACTTGATTTCCGGGGCAACAAGTTCACCCAATTGATTTCCAAGGCTACAATCACACCTTCTCTCGCTCAATTGATTTCCAAGGCTACAATTACACCATTTCTCGCTCGATTGATTACAAAGAAGTCTATAACTCTGAATAGCACTTGGATCTTGTAGAGATAATGATGGAGAATCACACTAGAAGCAATCGAGTATGATTCGATGTTGATTTCGGCAGAGTAATGGTATGATTTTGTATTAAGAAATGTGGAAGAAAAAGAGGAGTGAAAACCAGATAAAAGTGATTAAAAATTCGTTGAAACTGACCCCTATTTATAGAAGAGCAACAGCCATGACCATTCATGAAGAGTTATGGCGAATAGACACTTCTTTTGAAATTTGAATTTTGAAACCAACTGACACTATGTCGACATGGGGTATATGGGCATTCCGACATCCCAAAGGGGTTTTTGGTGTTTTGATTTTCTTTGAAAATAACCTCTATTTTATATTAAAATTATTATAAACTCTATAAATATACTTAACTATAGTTAAAATACATAAGTAAATATAAAGAACAATATATACATAATTTAACTATAATTTTATATTTAAATCTAAGTATAAATATTTAAAAGTTAAATATATTATTTGAAAAGATAGTTTAAAATCAGGAGTAATTTGACTTTGAAATTAAAGATGTTTTTGAGGCTAAAATTATTTAAAATCAGGACAGAGAGGTTTGAATCTTTTAAAAGGAAAGTTTTGAAATCATTTTGAAAACAAGATAATTTTGTAAAATCATTTGAATTAAAATTAGTGGATACAAAACAATGTCCCACTAGATTTTCGTAGGTTCCATCCTACTTAGGGTTCCATCCCTTTAACGGGCTTGAAGTGTTCCACGAATAAATTGGATATTAAGATGCCAGTGCTTTTGTACGCGTTTTAACAAATATTCCTAATAAAACAAACTTAACCTTGAAATCTTGAACTCTTGATAATCTTGGTAATCTTGATACTCATGAGTCTTCTACCTCTATATCTTGAATATCTATACTGTACAGTCTTCATTCTTGATACCTGCATGGTTAGATCCTGCATATACATATATATCTAAACTTGTAATGTTAGTATTTATATTTTATAATCTATTCTAAGGTTGTTTTCATCAAAACCAACTCTTCAGGGACTAACAGGAACACCCCGGGTGATAGCATATTCGGTCTATCCAGGTTAGGGGTAGTCCGGTCTTGTGTTGTAGGGGATCCCGACGAAGTCCTCGGTACATTTTTCTAGACGTGTACTGTGATAGGTGGTACCCCAGTGCCTAGTCATTATATGGAATCCATTCCCCAATAAGCGCCGTACGATTTTGATTGTGCCCAACTATGTTGAAATGTGAGATGCAAGCATTTCAACTATTTCTATATTTTACTTTGACCTCTAGACACTTTTATAATATCATCGGATTTTCTATAAAAGGGTTTTTGGTTACCATAAGGGAAAAACCCGTCGTATTTATGTGTGATGTGGTCTTACGGAATAACTTTGATTTTAAAAGGATTTTGAAAGTTAAGATGAATAAGATTTCTTGTGATTCAAATTCTCACGTTGGTTTTACCAGACTGACCCAGGCATGGTTTTTCCTATATGCTCGGGTCAGACCGAGCATATTTCCAGGTTTAGCTGGAAGGAGTGGAGTTTCAGGAGAGGAGCTGGAGGCCCAGAGACGTATTCACGTAGATGATTATTTTTCCGTTGCATTATAGTTGTATTTATCAGCAATTGTGAGGACATGATGTTATAACTGTCCATGATGTATATGTTAGTATACTCTGATTGATGTCTGTATATGTATAAGTTACAGTTCTGTTTATATAAAGATTTGTTCTATATTATAGATTATTCGTTTCCGCTGTGAGATTCTATGTCGTTTTGGTTTTCTTTCTATCTTCTTTCTACTTTCTTTTCTTACTATCCGCCTTTCTGTTCAATTTGGACTGGACAAGTATGGTAAAGTGTCAATTCGATCTATATGGAAAAGTGGCTCATGACATGTGGCATCCCCGTGATTTTTGTTATTAACAGTAGGTGGTATCACATTATAGTTGTAAACGATATTAGAATAGGCGGCATTAACATGAAGCAATCCATGTGATATTTATCCCATAAGTATGTGATGCATTGGGTCATGCATCCGACATTAGCGTTATGGGAATACCGCATCTCGTCAGTATATGAGATATTGTCGTGAACTATCAATGCCGATAGTTTTTGGCATTCTTAAATTAATGCCGCAAGTTATCAATTTAGGTGTCAATCTATTTTGTGGCAACGATGCCGCTAATTTTTCTATGTATGCGGCACAATAACCAAAGTATAATAATTTCAACATACTTATAATATTACCATAAGTAATTGATCTTGGCTCAAGATATTGATGTTTCCGTATGTCAATGTCGGCATTCTTTGTTTAATTGTTTCGGCAATTATGTCATGCGGCATTGATGCTGCAACTCTTTATTTCAATGCCGATAAGGCTTTGTTTTATGCAATTAAAAGCACGTTTTAAAAAGGGTGAGATAGCCTATGTTTTAAGAAAGTCAACGATCTTATAATTTCAGTAGTTAGCCTTATGAGTTATAAAATCAGACTTTTGTTTTCGAATTTTGGATAGAGGTTATTTATTGTTTTAATGGCATGGATGCTGTAAGTCTTCTATTTTGCTATATTAATGGTGGCAAAGTATATGCTTCATGATTTCGATATTATTCATTGGGAATACTATTGTTTTATATTTCTATATGCCATAAGTATATGAATTTGACATTATTCATTAAGGACATCAATGGATATTATATTTGATTTGCCATTTATTTTATGATTTCGACATCACATATATTGGGGATACCAATATGTATTATTATGACATGCTGTTAGTTTAAGGGGTTGTCAACCTAATTGGGGATACCAATAGACATGGGTTGGGCACTTGAGTAAATGAAATTAATTATGAATTAAATTGATAAGTGATGGGTTCATAGTCATCCTAGGACAAATATGGAATATGTGATGGATAGTCCACATAATTCCTAAGACGAATAATCTCTATATGGCGAATGAAGGGTTCATAGTCACCCTAGAAAAATTACTATATGCAAGATGGATAGTCCACATAGTTTAAAATGAATGAAACATGTGTGATGGATAATTCACATAATTTTAGATAGTTAAACCATGTGTGATGGGTAGTCCATATTGTAGGTGATAGATAATCCATATATTTTACACATGTGAGATGGGTAGTCCATATAAATATAATATGGATAGTCATTTGAAGTTAAGACAGATAGTTAGATGAAATTGAGACGGATAGTCAAATAAATTTGGATTGGGAGTCCATTATATTGCATGATTGCAAATGTTTATTTATTATGTTCCAGCCATTGTGAGTGCATGAGCACAACATATGGTTAATATGTTTTGGTTAAGATACTTGAAGGGAAACTTGTTTCGCTTTGGTTCAAGATTGTAGGTTATTATTTACACTAGATTGTTTGTTTGACCCAAAGTTTTTGATTTTCCCCTCAAACTCTCGGGTGTTCATTTGAGTAGACCAAGAGTAGGGTTTTTAGGTTTTCCAGTTAGATGAATATGCTTTCGGAGATGTGTAGAAGGCGAGCTAGATATTACTAGGAGCTTTTATTTTCCACTATGTCATTTTATCTACTTTAATTGATGTAATGGCAAATTGTATAATTGCCAAGTACTAGACTCTGATCAACCAATATGGCATCTTCATATGTTGCTCTTGGAGTAATTTGTAACAATTATATGTCCTCTGAACGAGGGATCGAATGAGATTATATAATGAGTGTGATATCTTATTTGTGAAATGAAATATGAAAATTTATTGTTAAATTGTGCTTGAAAAGTTTCATATTCATGTGCTTCTAATATTATTAATATGATTAACATAGCCATATTTTATCATCGAAAATTAATACTATGGATGACTGCAGCATCCGTAACACTTAGTTTCGGGCCTCAAAATGGGGGATGTTACACCTAGGCTCTGATACCAAATGTTACAACCCACCCGAAATAAGCCCAAATTCCGACCTCGAAAATTCCCATCGAAACTTATACCCATTACAAAGCTGGCTGTTGGTTGGTAAAAATAACAAAATAGAGCTATCTATATATTCTTTCAGAACTCACAACAGAAGGAATAAAATATACTAATAATAATAGTACCCATTTATTTCAAATCATTTCAACTGTCACAAAAATTACATAATATCAACCGTTACAACATTTTGTACAAAATTACATTTAATGGGTATAATAGAAAATAACACAAATGATAGATAATAACTGCCACATGCTTCACTCTCGCCAGCTTCAAGAATCATCAACTCCTTCTCTAACCTATATTGTAATGAGGAGGAAGTTAGAACAACAAGTGTTCAATGAATAGAAATCTCGAGCCTCACTATTTCAATACTTGGATAGTATAATTTAAATAAGAATATGTCTTATATATTTAAACCATTTCAAAACCATTTAATACTTGATATAAGAAAAGGAGGCGAGTCCTCAAACAACCACTTGATACCTTCCATTCTCGAAGCAAGCTTCGTAATCCTATAACCCTTAACTAATGTCATAAATGTTTAATAATACGAGAGATAGAACCGAAGCCACTTAATACCTTCTAAGGGAAAATAGCAGACTTTGACCATTTAAGACCTCAATTAAGGTGGGTCCTATCCTTTAATACCTATTCCAAAGACGGACTCCACGTAGGTATCTATCTAGCTGACATTGCATGGAAATCTCTTCAGACATTTATTACTTCCTATTGATGTGGACATTTTTAAAATATCCTTAACTGTGCCTAAACCCATTCTCGACAATTTAATACTCCGCTTAGGGAAAAGAGGAGTGCCCTCAAATAAGCACTTAATACCTACAATTCCCTAGAGTAGATCCTTTGTATTATGAACTGTACCCACGATGCCGTCTCATATTAATCCGACTATTCATATGTACCGATAGCCATATTAGCTGGGTAGATTATCCTATAGAATTGGGACCAACCTCGCATCATCCAGGTCACTTATCATAGGTGATGTCTAACATTAGCCCTAAGTCACATTGGTAGCCTAATTAGCTGGGCATACTTCCGTATATCTTTGAATTGACCTCGCACCACTTATGACTTAGTCATATTTTACAACACTCTTAATATATTATCACATATCCCACTTTGTCCATTAATTAGGCTGTATAAGAATTCCTTCTTATTTTGCCTTAACAATTCAGTTATTTTCCAAAGAGGGATTTAATGAGAATTATTACCTAATTAACTACGTTATAATTGTATGTTATTAAGGTAATAATTAATATATATAAATAAATGTGCACTTTTTATTCTCTATGCATGCGGAGATTACGCCCTAACCAACGTTTAAATGGCGATTCCGTTTTAACCATAATAATACAAGTCATTTTTCCATATTATTAATGATGCCAAAATTCCAATATCCATAATAAGGGATTCCAACATCCATAACAAGGATTCAATACTCATATCCATAATTACAATAAATAGACTTGTATATAGAATCTGAATCCAACTTATCTCACAAATAATGGAATAAACCAAAAAAAAATTAACCAATTCTACGCTCCATTTAACTTCTTTTACATAAATTTTGATAAAGGAAATTCTATTAAATTTTTAGAAACAGGCGGTGTAAACTACGAATAAAGATTCATCCTTTACACATCATTTCTCAATTCAAATCTCTTAATCAGATCTAGAGAAGAAGAACAAGAAGTGGAATAGAAGGTTGAATACGAATAGAAGGTTGAATGCATAAACTGTAAAATCCACAAAACTCCATTATTTTAACAAAACACAATCAATATTCCAATCCAAAGAATTGACATTTTGGTTTAGGAGAATTTGGCGATTTTTAATATGATATTTTCATAATCTAAAACTCCCCAAGGCATATGTCAAATCCAACCTATACTTTTCAAATATTAAAATAGAAAAACTGAGGACCCGTTTGGTTTCATTTTGTATTTTGAGTTTTGTGTTTTCAATTTGCACTAAGAAATAACAAGAATTAAGAGAAGAAGATTTATGATTCTTAGCCGTTGGGACGATCAACGGACAATGAAAGAATTGAATGTTCTCCGTGCTTTTGTTATCTCTCGAAACAGGAAAAATAAAATAAACTTGTTTTCAATTTTATATGTTAATTTAATTTTTGAAAATTATTTGTTTTTTAACTATACATACAACGGACGCGTTTTTGTATAGACGAAAACACAAAACTAAAAACGACAAGCCAAATGGGGCCTAAGATTTCCGCTCATAGTTGGTCCTTAGCTCTACTTCTCTTTGGATTTGCAATGCCCATTATAATCTCCTTCAGATCTCTTCTTTTTGATATATACAATAAGGGATTTTTTTTGTGTGTGTTTATGTGTTAAAAATATGTATATTAGATTCAGAAAGGTTGGTGGAGAAGAGGTTTAGAAATTAAATAATAAACATAGATAGGTATATAGGGTTTCAGGGAGTTTTCTGAATCTAAAAAGAGATGAATTGATAGAGCTTCGCTGATGTTCCCAAAATATTTGTGAATAAAAGTGACGGGCCTATGGTCTTATTTATAGTGCTTGAAATGCAATTGAATGGTAGAATGAAACTAGGTTGAAAACGGATAAATCTAGAGTGTTTAACCATCAGATAACCATAGCCACCACATTATGTAACGACCGACTGCCCCCATAGATCGGTTGACCGGTTGGGTCGCACTAGTCGACCACTCTATTATTTTGGGAGCAATTTTGTTTGTTTTCGTTGCCTGATTAATTTATTCTTTAATTATCTTTTAATGTTAACCATTAATTTTAACGTTTACTTAACCCCAAGTAATTCTACCAATAACTTTTGAAATTCAAATTTTAAATTTAATTACTCATTTGAGTTTGAATTAAATCAATTTAAATTTGAAAACATCAAACGCTTATAATAACTTCTTTGTTTTAGCTTTGTTTTCATCATATTATACATGGAAACAAATCAGAATTTCGCCACAACGCAACAGAATAACTTTCATGGTCAAATTCGTACTTTTATAAAATTTCCATTTTCAACCTTATCTTATTTTTTACTTAATTTTATCATTTAATCATGTTTGATTTTACGGGCTGTTACATTCTTCCACCGTTAAAAATGATTTCGTCCTGAAATCTTTCTAGGGGTGAACAATGTAACGCGTAATAACATCCATGTTATACAACCAAGTTATCTACACAACCATCTATTGTAATGATCTGCCTTTTTGATCTTCAAAAGTCGATACTAATATGTAACGACCCGACTTTTTCTCCACAGAAAGTCGGATCATTATGAAGAAAGAAAGGGGTAGAAAATAGAAAAGAAGAGAAGAAAGAAACAACAACAACGATCTCACAGCGGAACGAATAAATTATATTAATAACATAAACTATTACATAGTATACAACAATTTACAGAGTTACACAGCATATACATCACTTACTAGACAGTTATAAACATCTGTCTAGACATTACAACTCAAATACAAGACAAGACACTATCACAGATATCAACACAGCGGAATACTATATCTACGAACGCCGAAGCCTCCTGCTCCATTGCTCCTCCAGAATATTCATCAAAGCTAAACCTAAATCCCTTGGCTACTCGTAAAAATTTGAGTACCCAAGAGTTTAATAAAACAGAAAATAAACACTTGGGTCAGACATGGTCTGGTGTGAGTAAACGATTAGATTGCTTAACTTTGAAAACTTTTGAAAACAAAAGTATCACGTAAGACTCCCCACAAATAAACATGGGTAAGTTTTTACCTTACGCTAACTAAAAACGTTTGATAGGAAATCTGATTGTATTATAATAGGGTCTAGGGTTTTCAAGTAAATACTCATATAGCTGAAATTGTTACATTATTAAATTCCAGCATACTAGCCACAAAGTGGGTTATACAATCAAAACCGTAAGGGCACGTAGGAAGAATGGGTTTCCATCAATGGCAGGGCTACTGGGGTACCGCCCGTCACAGTACGTGGCCTAGATCACCGTACCGAGGAGTACGCCCGCTCCCCTGCAACACAAAGCCGGAACCATCCCTTACTGGATAATTCCGAACAAGATAACCCCGTAGTTGGCGCGACCAACCACACACTAAGCCGAATAAAAAGAAAAGGGACCTCTATACAGGGATCTATCTTGCTCTCAGTGGGTGCTACCCACGAAGCCTTGCTACACCTCCCCTGTTTTAGCCATTCCCGGTTGATGAGGCTTGAGGTTACGATTACCTTTAATCAGAACATATCACTTAGAATGCTCATCGTCCGCCTGACGATGTGCTGAAAGCATTCAATCCATACAAGTTCGTTCCGGGTTCGAACGAAACCGAAGGCATTATCTCGTTACACTCGTTTTGGAATCACCCTCAGAGTTAACGACAATAACCCTTGCACTCTGAATCTTCATCTTCACTTGAGATTCACGACCTATCGTTAATTTGGATCGATGTGGTATTCGGGTCTCCAGACCTGGAATTCCGGTATACGGAAACCCGATCCCGGTCTCATCGAAATCCAAAACGTATCTTTTAAGGGCCAAGTTGTTTTAAGGTTAAAACAATTCAATTCTTATCTATATACACAAAGATAGATAATTCAATAGATAATCTACATTATCATCCCAAACAGATAATTCACATTATCATCATAATTCAACCAAACATCCATATCATATATCAATCATATCTCATCAGAGATATCAAACAATGAAATACATTCAATCTCATTCATCCATCCTTAAGCAATGATTTATATCATCTAATTAATTTAAAGTGAATTAAACTAATTACTTCGTTTTATAAATCCTGCTTACCAATTAATTAATCATTACTCTAAGTATCCATCTTAATTAATCATTCCTGATTAATAATCCTTTAATTACTTTAAGTAATTAATTCTTAATTAATTTCACAAATTAATTAACTTAAACCATTTCAGTAATTAATCTTAAATTACTTCATTAATTAATTAACCATACTTAATTACATTAATCCTTAATTAATTACAATTAATTAATTACTTTAATCACTTATTATTTATTAATTAATCTTAATTAATCAATTCTTAATTTCATCATTAATTATATTAATTAATGATCCTTAATTATTCTTAATTAATTATCTTATTTAAATTAATAATTAATTAGTCACATTTATTAATCACCTTTGATTAATCTCATTTAGTAATTAACTACTCTTAATTACTACACTTCATAAATTAATTACTCCTTAATTAATTATCCTTTAATTAATCCCCTGATTAATTATACAAAGTAATTAAACTAAAATTACTTTTATTATTAAAATCTTCTTTAGTTAATTACATCCACTAATTAACTTTAATTACTTTCCTAAGTAATTACACTTCACTAATTACATTTAAGTAATTACTTATCAATCACCAAGTGATTATCTTAATTTAATTAATAAATTAAACTTATCAAATTTATCTAATTAATTACCTTAAGTAATTAATTACTTTAATTACTTTCATTAAGTAATTATACTTAACCAATTTCATATAAATTAATTAATCTAATTGATTATCAAAATTAATCATATTAATTAATTATCTAATAATCCTCAATTAATAATCCCTCATTAATTATTAAACATTCTTTAATTATTTTTTTTAAGTAATTAATCTTTAATAAACTATTTATTAATTACCACTTAATAAATTCTTAATTACAAATTAATTAATTTCTAATTACTAAATTAATTGCCAAATTAATCTTTAATCACTTGATTAATTAATTCTTAATCATTTATTAATAATCCTTATTTATTTATATAAATGATCCTTAATCCCAAATTAATTAACCCCTAATTAATTAACTTATAATTTCTAATTATTTAATTAAACACCAAATCATTAATTAAATAAATTATTAAATTATTCTTTAATTACTTTATTAATTTAATAAATCCTAAACCATTAAACCTTTATTAATCTCTAAATTAAAGTATTAATCCTTTATAACAATTTTAATTATTATTAACAAAAGACTTTAAAACATTTTTACTTTCAAATCTTTCTTTTAATTTATTTTAAATTAAAGATTTAAAATAAATTACAAATTTAACTTTAACCAAATTTTAAATCAAATTTACAAAATCTTCTTAAAACCAAATGTTAAAGAAACACTTAACATTTAAAAAAAAAAATTTATAAGATTTTAAACCCACTCATTTAAAATTCAAATCTTCTTTAAACATTTTAAATTTACTTAAACATTATAATTTAATAAACTCATTTATTTTAACTAGGATACAAATTTAAATTGAATCCATACTTTAAACTTTTATTAAAACTTTTATTTTAAATCCTGCTTTAAAATTTTAAACTAAATTTAAATTTAAAACACTGTCAGGTTTAAAACCTGTAAACAAAAATCTACCCGAGCCTTAACTAAATTGCTCCGAGTCGAAACCCTCTCTGCTTCGAGTCTCTCACGCTAAAACTTCGAGCCAAACCCAGACTTCATCTTCCCAAACTTCAAATACGAAAACCATTGCCGATATCTCGTGTGCACGTGCACGTGCACGATCATCCAACGCCGCTCCGACCTCCCCTCTGACCATCGCCCCGTCATAGACAGCCTCACCTTTACTCACGATAACCTAGATCAACTGAAACGCCTCATAATCAAAATCGAGCCTTACAAATCAAAACTGGAGCAACCTGATCGAACAAGAACTCCTCCGGCCACCATCTCCTACCATTAGAACGCAAGCTCTCCTACCAGAAGCTACCCTAAACTCCGATGCGTCTTTCCCCATCCTCACGATCGATCAAAAATCCCTGACGAACACGAAGATTCTTCGAGAATCCCATCAACCAAAAACCAACGTCGAACCCTAGTTTGACAAATTTCTAACGCCACAGCATTATATAAATTAAATTCATATTTTTCTCAAGTTCACCGAAGCTCCAGCTAGCTTCACCCACAAGCTCTACAAACCTTAACATGCCGATTGTCGAAAATTGGCAAATACCCATTTCCTGATCATCTCAGAAAACCTCAACCTATACTAATCTAAAAATCGAGATTCTTCTTCCTAAATTCAACATTTTACAATACTATTCTGATTATGGATTCAATTCATGAATTCAAGACATTTGGTTTCTTTCCAATTTTAAAAGTTCACTGTCTTTTATAAATTTGAGACAATTACTTCATACAAATTTCCTAAATTTATTTTTTAGAATTTACATTATACTGTTATAATAATTTTCATTTACTGATCTGAGCTTAAACTATATTGGATTAGAAGATATAAATTTTGTTTGGTGGGAACTTGAGACTGTGCATGTTACAGAGCAGATATTCATATATACATTCGCAAACATACAGACATTCATATATCTATATACATGCATTCATATCTATATACTAAGCAACACAATATACTAAAATCATTCATCACATGCATCCATAACAAAACATTTTTAAAACTGTTTTTAAGTTAAAAATGTTTACTCACCAGTCATGAAGAAAAACAGAGAACAGTGTACAGGCTTTTAAGCTAAAAATCTGGAATTTGAAAAGGAACTTGAATTGCTTCTTGGATTTGAAAACTTGAATTGTTATCATCCTTATTAAACTGAAATGCTGAAGAATGCTTTTGCTTGAAAACATAGATGAACTGCTTTGTTTCCAGGAAGAAAATGCTTGCAGACTTTTTGTTGTTTTGATTTTTGATTTGCTTTCAGGTTATTGATTTAAAACTTGAAAATGAAATGCTTTAATCCCCAGAAACTTTGCATGCTACAGAAACTTGGTTACAAACAGATTTGAAGAACAATGCAGTCTTTTGTTTAAATTCCAGATTGAAGAGAATGGTTATAGGCTACAGACTTTGATTTGGGAAAATGAATTACAAGTTTTGGTTTTGATCTGAGGAGTTTGATTACTGATTTTGGTTTGAGAAACTATTACAGGCTGATACTTCTTTGTATTAGAAAAGAGAAATAGGAAAAGAAATGAGGAGAAGAAGGCATATGTTTATAATGGTGAAAATGATTTATTAAAAATAAAAATAAAAACTAAATCTAAAAGAATGACATTTGTCACTATATTTGTTTAATTGCTTTACAAGTGTTGTTAAGAAGTTTAATATGGTGACACATATTTTCTTATGTATTATTAATAAATTGTAATTTAAATTTAAATGTAAATATAAACCTACTTATTTAAGTTACTTAATAAATATAATTTACATATGTATATAAATTTATCTTTTTAAAAATATTATAAAACTAATTATAATACAAATAAATCTCTTTACACATGTATAAAAATCTAAAACATTCATATATACTTTTATAACCATTTTAAATTAAACACTTTAAAGAAATCAAAATAAAACATTGATTAAATCCTTTTTAAACTATCTCACTTAAAATAAATAATTATCTTATATTTTTAAAACAATTGAATTTATTTAAACTAAACTTTGAAAAACATTGATTTCAAAACAAAGTTTTAAATTACAATTCATATATATAAATTATTAATAGATTAATTTAAATTTCAAAACAATTCCCAATTATAACATATACATACATATATATTACAATTTGAAAATACACTCTTTAATTTAAAACAAAAGACATCCTATTCACAATATATGTCAAATGTATATTATAAATAGAATAATATTTTATTAGCCTTAACAAACAAATCTTATTAATATTGCCAGATTATAAAATTTATTTACCTTTAAAATATTAAATTACCAATTTAAATTAAAATTATAAAGGAAAATTAGAAATCCAATTAAATTATTTATACAGATTATTAAATTTATATTGCCAAAATCCCGGGTCATCACATTCCTTCCCCCTTAAAAGAATTTCGTCCCCAAAATTTAAAAGCAAAGATAATTTAATAACCCAGCCAAAAATTTAATTTCAAACAACAAATCATCCCTAACAACCAGTAACTAACAACCATAGCAACCAATCAAACAATCAAACCTAACTAATTATCCTGACATATATCAGAATAAATCTTATAATACTATTTCGAGTTTCCCAAGTATAAATCACCGGGAGACTCGCTCTACAAAAGCTAAAACAGACTACACTACTATAACCCAGAGCTCCTCTCATTTCCAGATCCACCAATCTGAATAAAACATCCGACTATACTCAAGTCTAGCTTAACTTCCAAATCCAACAGAACTGCTCGTTCTATAACCAGAGATAGATCAAATACGTACTCCCTCAGAGATACGTAAAATATATTGAATTCCAGTTATCCAAACTGACCATTCAATCCAGTAGATCAAAGCTTTTATCAAAACACAGAAGAGATCCAAAACAACTCGGAGCTGACTTCCCAGACATACCCAATCTTATAGCTCCCTTTTACCAGAGAAAACTTTAACAACAATGAAGTCTTCAACTTCGAATTCCAAATTCCTCCGTCTCTTATCCACAAGATCCTTCAGACGATCTTGGGCTTTCTACAAATCCTTCTTGATCAGCTCAACCTTCGCTGATGCTTCTCGAAACAAACTGGACCAAAAACAACTCAACAAAATGATCATCTCAAGATCTACCCAAACCAAAACACAACTCTACTCACAAACATCAGAAGACCGAACTAACTTCTCCTATCTGGAAAAGACAAACAGGAGCACTCGCCAAACTGCTTCCGCTACACCACTCTGATCTGGAGTAGATAAGAATGCTGATGAAGAACACAAGCACAAACTGGACAACACATCCCAGAAAATCTCAGATAACTCAAGAGAATACTCAAACTATCGCAAGTCACTTTTGCGATCAACCCAGCCAAAATGCAAAGAAACTGTTCTCTCTTTACCAATCAGAACAACTTACACTTATCTATCCAATCCATTGAAGAAATGGATCCACTCTGTTGCTTCTGAACTCCACCTCCAGAAAACTGCTAAGCCGGAAGAACTTCCTGCCAACGCAAAGAACACTCCGAGCTGCACTGCTGCCACAGATGCCAAAGATTTCCTAACCAAATCTTTTCGAGAAACTCGATTCCCAAACAGAATTACCATGGTGAACTCAGCCACAACACCGAAACAGACACACTTCATTAACTTGTTCCAAAGAAAACATCTTCGGGAACATCCATAGTCACTGCGTCTCATCACACAGCTACTATTACCTGAGATACCATCACTCGCTTCTGTTCTCCGACAGATCCAACTCTACCCATCCAAACTTCAAAGATGAACTCCGAACCTTAACAGGTTTTCTTCAGAGATCGATGAAATCCTCACAATTGCAAAGCTCACTCGAGACGGTATTAGGTCTACAGTCTCGACAGATACATTTCCAACCTCAACACTCAGACTCCTAATCCTAGATGATAAATTATTATCATCTCAACCAATCATTACAAATACCATATACATTTAAAATGATACTTTTTATATATAGAAAATATATCTGGGTAAAATTATTTCATCTACCTTTTTAAAACAATATTGTGTCCGTTGGCCTGGTCCAAGTGTTTAGAGATCCCTATCAATAACGTTAGCTACTCGTATTGACCAGAATCCATATACCACTCAACCGATCAATTATCACAATATAAAACCATTTTATATAACTAACAAATACGCGCTCTCGTATATATATACACTCGGACTCAAACAGGTTGCTACAGATCCTATTTCTAATGAACAATCCTTCCAAACCTAGGTATTCACTCAACCTAGTGTTCTGATATTCACTTAACCAAAAGCTTAGGCATTCGCTCAACCTAAGCTCTGATACCACCTGTAACGACCCGACTTTTTCTCCACAGAAAGTCGGATCATTATGAAGAAAGAAAGGGGTAGAAAATAGAAAAGAAGAGAAGAAAGAAAGAAACAACAACAACGATCTCACAGCGGAACAAATAAATTATATTAATAACATAAACTATTACATAGTATACAACAATTTACAGAGTTACACAGCATATACATCACTTACTAGACAGTTATAAACATCTGTCTAGACATTACAACTCAAATACAAGACAAGACACTATCATAGATATCAACACAGCGGAATACTATATCTACGAACGCCGAAGCCTCCTGCTCCATTGCTCCTCCAGAATATTCGTCAAAGCTAAACCTAAATCCCTTGGCTACTCGTAAAAATTTGAGTACCCAAGAGTTTAATAAAACAGAAAATAAACACTTGGGTCAGACATGGGTCTGGTGTGAGTAAACGATTAGATTGCTTAACTTTGAAAACTTTTGAAAACAAAAGTATCACGTAAGACTCCCCACAAATAAACATGGGTAAGTTTTTACCTTACGCTAACTAAAAACGTTTGATAGGAAATCTGATTGTATTATAATAGGGTCTAGGGTTTTCAAGTAAATACTCATATAGCTGAAATTGTTACATTATTAAATTCCAGCATACTAGCCACAAAGTGGGTTATACAATCAAAACCGTAAGGGCACGTAGGAAGAATGGGTTTCCATCAATGGCAGGGCTACTGGGGTACCGCCCGTCACAGTACGTGGCCTAGATCACCGTACCGAGGAGTACGCCCGCTCCCCTGCAACACAAAGCCGGAACCATCCCTTACTGGATAATTCCGAACAAGATAACCCCGTAGTTGGCGCGACCAACCACACACTAAGCCGAATAAAAAGAAAAGGGACCTCTAGACAGGGATCTATCTTGCTCTCAGTGGGTGCTACCCACGAACCCTTGCTGCACCTCCCCTGTTTTAGCAATTCCCGGTTGATGAGGCTTGAGGTTACGATTACCTTTAATCAGAACATATCACTTAGAATGCTCATCGTTCGCCTGACGATGTGCTGAAAGCATTCAATCCATACAAGTTCGTTCCGGGTTCGAACGAAACCGAAGGCATTATCTCGTTACACTCGTTTTGGAATCACCCTCAGAGTTAACGACAATAACCCTTGCACTCTGAATCTTCATCTTCACTTGAGATTCACGACCTATCGTTAATTTGGATCGATGTGGTATTCGGGTCTCCAGACCTGGAATTCCGGTATACGGAAACCCGATCCCGGTCTCATCGAAATCCAAAACGTATCTTTTAAGGGCCAAGTTGTTTTAAGGTTAAAACAATTCAATTCTTATCTATATACACAAAGATAGATAATTCAATAGATAATCTACATTATCATCCCAAACAGATAATTCACATTATCATCATAATTCAACCAAACATCCATATCATATATCAATCATATCTCATCAGAGATATCAAACAATGAAATACATTCAATCTCATTCATCCATCCTTAAGCAATGATTTATATCATCTAATTAATTTAAAGTGAATTAAACTAATTACTTCATTTTATAAATCCTGCTTACCAATTAATTAATCATTACTCTAAGTATCCATCTTAATTAATCATTCCTGATTAATAATCCTTTAATTACTTTAAGTAATTAATTATTAATTAATTTCACAAATTAATTAACTTAAACCATTTCAGTAATTAATCTTAAATTACTTCATTAATTAATTAACCATACTTAATTACATTAATCCTTAATTAATTACAATTAATTAATTACTTTAATCACTTATTATTTATTAATTAATCTTAATTAATCAATTCTTAATTTCATCATTAATTATATTAATTAATGATCCTTAATTATTCTTAATTAATTATCTTATTTAAATTAATAATTAATTAGTCACATTTATTAATCACCTTTGATTAATCTCATTTAGTAATTAACTACTCTTAATTACTACACTTCATAAATTAATTACTCCTTAATTAATTATCCTTTAATTAATCCCCTGATTAATTATACAAAGTAATTAAACTAAAATTACTTTTATTATTAAAATCTTCTTTAGTTAATTACATCCACTAATTAACTTTAATTACTTTCCTAAGTAATTACACTTCACTAATTACATTTAAGTAATTACTTATCAATCACCAAGTGATTATCTTAATTTAATTAATAAATTAAACTTATCAAATTTATCTAATTAATTACCTTAAGTAATTAATTACTTTAATTACTTTCATTAAGTAATTATACTTAACCAATTTCATATAAATTAATTAATCTAATTGATTATCAAAATTAATCATATTAATTAATTATCTAATAATCCTCAATTAATAATCCCTCATTAATTATTAACCATTCTTTAATTATTATTTTTTTTAAGTAATTAATCTTTAATAAACTATTTATTAATTACCACTTAATAAATTCTTAATTACAAATTAATTAATTTCTAATTACTAAATTAATTGCCAAATTAATCTTTAATCATTTGATTAATTAATTCTTAATCATTTATTAATAATCCTTATTTATTTAATTAAATGATCCTTAATCCCAAATTAATTAACCCCTAATTAATTAACTTATAATTTCTAATTATTTAATTAAACACCAAATCATTAATTAAATAAATTATTAAATTATTCTTTAATTACTTTATTAATTTAATAAATCCTAAACCATTAAACCTTTATTAATCTCTAAATTAAAGTATTAATCCTTTATAACAATTTTAATTATTATTAACAAAAGACTTTAAAACATTTTTACTTTCAAATCTTTCTTTTAATTTATTTTAAATTAAAGATTTAAAATAAATTACAAATTTAACTTTAACCAAATTTTAAATCAAATTTACAAAATCTTCTTAAAACCAAATGTTAAAGAAACACTTAACATTTAAAAAAAAAATTTATAAGATTTTAAACCCACTCATTTAAAATTCAAATCTTCTTTAAACATTTTAAATTTACTTAAACATTATAATTTAATAAACTCATTTATTTTAACTAGGATACAAATTTAAATTGAATCCATACTTAAAACTTTTATTAAAACTTTTATTTTAAATCCTGCTTTAAAATTTTAAACTAAATTTAAATTTAAAACACTGTCAGGTTTAAAACCTGTAAACAAAAATCTACCCGAGCCTTAACTAAATTGCTCCGAGTCGAAACCCTCTCTGCTTCGAGTCTCTCACGCTAAAACTTCGAGCCAAACCCAGACTTCATCTTCCCAAACTTCAAATACGAAAACCATTGCCGATATCTCGTGTGCACGTGCACGTGCACGATCATCCAACGCCGCTCCGACCTCCCCTCTGACCATCGCCCCGTCATAGACAGCCTCACCTTTACTCACGATAACCTAGATCAACTGAAACGCCTCATAATCAAAATCGAGCCTTACAAATCAAAACTGGAGCAACCTGATCGAACAAGAACTCCTCCGGCCACCATCTCCTACCATTAGAACGCAAGCTCTCCTACCAGAAGCTACCCTAAACTCCGATGCGTCTTTCCCCATCCTCGCGATCGATCAAAAATCCCTGACGAACACGAAGATTCTTCGAGAATCCCATCAACCAAAAACCAACGTCGAACCCTAGTTTGACAAATTTCTAATGCCACAGCATTATATAAATTAAATTCATATTTTTCTCAAGTTCACCGAAGCTCCAGCTAGCTTCACCCACAAGCTCTACAAACCTTAACATGCCGATTGTCGAAAATTGGCAAATACCCATTTCCTGATCATCTCAGAAAACCTCAACCTATACTAATCTAAAAATCGAGATTCTTCTTCCTAAATTCAACATTTTACAATACTATTCTGATTATGGATTCAATTCATGAATTCAAGACATTTGGTTTCTTTCCAATTTTAAAAGTTCACTGTCTTTTATAAATTTGAGACAATTAC
This sequence comes from Allium fistulosum, assembly GCA_030737815.1. Classification (NCBI taxonomy): domain Eukaryota; kingdom Viridiplantae; phylum Streptophyta; class Magnoliopsida; order Asparagales; family Amaryllidaceae; genus Allium; species Allium fistulosum. The sequence goes on from CM060901.1 coordinate 790,272,720, forward strand.
TTCATACAAATTTCCTAAATTTATTTTTTAGAATTTACATTATACTATTATAATAATTTTCATTTACAGATCTGAGCTTAAACTATATTGGATTAGAAGATATAAATTTTGTTTGGTGGGAACTTGAGACTGTGCATGTTACAGAGCAGATATTCATATATACATTCGCAAACATACAGACATTCATATATCTATATACATGCATTCATATCTATATACTAAGCAACACAATATACTAAAATCATTCATCACATGCATCCATAACAAAACATTTTTAAAACTGTTTTTAAGTTAAAAATGTTTACTCACCAGTCATGAAGAAAAACAGAGAACAGTGTACAGGCTTTTAAGCTAAAAATCTGGAATTTGAAAAGGAACTTGAATTGCTTCTTGGATTTGAAAACTTCAATTGTTATCATCCTTATTAAACTGAAATGCTGAAGAATGCTTTTGCTTGAAAACATAGATGAACTGCTTTGTTTCCAGGAAGAAAATGCTTGCAGACTTTTTGTTGTTTTGATTTTTGATTTGCTTTCAGGTTATTGATTTAAAACTTGAAAATGAAATGCTTTAATCCCCAGAAACTTTGCATGCTACAGAAACTTGGTTACAAACAGATTTGAAGAACAATGCAGTCTTTTGTTTAAATTCCAGATTGAAGAGAATGGTTATAGGCTACAGACTTTGATTTGGGAAAATGAATTACAAGTTTTGGTTTTGATCTGAGGAGTTTGATTACTGATTTTGGTTTGAGAAACTGTTACAGGCTGATACTTCTTTGTATTAGAAAAGAGAAATAGGAAAAGAAATGAGGAGAAGAAGGCATATGTTTATAATGGTGAAAATGATTTATTAAAAATAAAAATAAAAACTAAATCTAAAAGAATGACATTTGTCACTATATTTGTTTAATTGCTTTACAAGTGTTGTTAAGAAGTTTAATATGGTGACACATATTTTCTTATGTATTATTAATAAATTGTAATTTAAATTTAAATGTAAATATAAACCTACTTATTTAAGTTACTTAATAAATATAATTTACATATGTATATAAATTTATCTTTTTAAAAATATTATAAAACTAATTATAATACAAATAAATCTCTTTACACATGTATAAAAATCTAAAACATTCATATATACTTTTATAACCATTTTAAATTAAACACTTTAAAGAAATCAAAATAAAGCATTGATTAAATCCTTTTTAAACTATCTCACTTAAAATAAATAATTATCTTATATTTTTAAAACAATTGAATTTATTTAAACTAAACTTTGAAAAACATTGATTTCAAAACAAAGTTTTAAATTACAATTCATATATATAAATTATTAATAGATTAATTTAAATTTCAAAACAATTCCCAATTATAACATATACATACATATATATTACAATTTGAAAATACACTCTTTAATTTAAAACAAAAGATATCCTATTCACAATACATATCAAATGTATATTATAAATAGAATAATATTTTATTAGCCTTAACAAACAAATCTTATTAATATTGCCAGATTATAAAATTTATTTACCTTTAAAATATTAAATTACCAATTTAAATTAAAATTATAAAGGAAAATTATAAATCCAATTAAATTATTTATACAGATTATTAAATTTATATTGCCAAAATCCCGGGTCATCACATAATACATCCACGATATTCACGTGTCGAGCATCCGAGCATCATAAAGACAGATTATTGCGGTAAGAGAAAGAAAAGACAGAGAAGAATCTCACATCGTGGCGAGAAATATATAATATACACATGATCTTTATAAAAGGTAAAGAACTTTAATATACATAAATCAGAGCAAACTAACTTATCATCTGCCTGGACAGTTGAAACAACCTGTCCTCATGGTTGTTGATTAATACAAATAAGTAATTACTGCAAAAATAAAAGAAAATGCGGGAATATGTCTTGGAAGCATTCAGCTCATCTCTTGAAGCTCCAAAACATTCATAACTAAATTTGGAAATATGCTTGGACTGACCCGGGCATTATAAGTAAATAACGCCCGGATCAGTCTGGTAGCCAGCGTGAAAAAATTCAAATCATTTGGATTACTTAATTTCATAAAATCCTTTAAGAAATAAAGATATCTCGTAAGACCACGCCGCACATAAATACAAACAGTTTTTTACCTTACGATAACTAAATCATTTTTATTATAAAACTCAGTAATATTATGATAATATCTAGGGATTGAAGATAAATATACAAAATATCTAGAATGGTTACCCATAATTATATTTAATAGTACTAGTTCTACAACTAAAACCGTAAGGAACATAATTGAGAATGGATTCTAACATGACAACGTAAGGGACTATCTTCCGTACGGTACAGCTTCAAATAAAATGTACCCGAGGACCATACATGGATCCCTTGCGAACATAGAGTCGGCTGCCCTTTAAACATGACATACCTGATTACATCGTCCCTCAGGAATCAAGGCTACAAACATTGCCCTATGGTCGCCCTGCTTGCACGCTAGTTCCAAAAATCTCAATCTAAAACAAGAAATGATGCTCCTAATGCTACTCACCACATAGCTTTACGAGCATCCCCTGTTTTAGCTATTACTGAGTTGTGAGGCTTATGAGGTGTAACGACTCGACTTTTCGACCCTCGAATGTTGACACCAATACATCCACAGTATTCACATGCCGAGCACCCAAGTGCTGGAAAGATGAATTGTTAGGGTTAAATAAAAGAAAAAGAAATAAAACAAGGAAGGATGAACACAATATCAGAATCTCACAATGGAACAATTATATATAATGTCAAAAGATAGTACAAATTGTCATTCTAAGATAGAAAGTTTTTCAGAATTACAGTAACCAACTTGGATATTTATAACAACCTATACTAAAAAATGCTGATATACACACACAAAGCAATGCAGCGGGAATAAATACTATGGTAGGTAGAACTCCAACTCTTTCCCAGAAGCTCCAAAGCATCCTTAGCTAAATATGGAAACAAAAACGAGGCTGACCCGAACATTATAAGAAAATAACACTCGAATCAGTTTGGTAAACCAGCGTAAGAAAACTCAAGAAATATGAAATAGGTAACAGTAACCATTAATATCGTACGGATTCCCGTAATGGTTTTTACCTTAAAGAAACCAAACATTCATTAAGTTTAATATAGTGATATGATAGATAATGTCTAGGCTGTAGAATATAAATCATATCAAATAGCTGTGATGCTTACATTAGTCACACCACAACATATTTAGGGTACAATCAAAACCGCCAAGTTACGTTCGCATAATGGATTTTCCGCGGATATCCCTTCAATCAAGCTGAAATCAATATCTATGCACAAGGATCAGAAACTACTTTCTGAGTGTCGTATATCTCTAGATAAAATATGCTATAAGGTAAATACAAGCTGCCCACGCCTGAACATAAACATGAAACATGTGGAACCAAATATCATCAACTCCTTCGGCCAATAATCGATAAGTATCTCTAGATTTAGAGTTGACAACACCCTGACGCGGGTCAGCAAAAACCCAGGCTATGCATCCTACTCTATCTTTAGCCATTTTGATTTCGAGGTTACATTCGGAATCTTTCACACGAGTCTTAATCACTCGAACAGAACATGAATCCCAAATTGGACCTCACATCTTGAATAGATAATGAATCACTATATGGATTCAAGCATCTTGAACAAATCTCGAACCTCCAAATAGGTTCGCCGCATAAGTCCTCCAACGAATGCTAACGCTGTCCTCTCTCTTGGAATATTCCTCAAGATAGACGGTCCTACACGATAGCATCGTTTAAAATGTTAACACTGACATTTCCCTTAGACTTTAACTTTTGGATTAACAGTTCAACTCTATAATATTTCACTTCACAACCGCTTCCAAAACCTAGAACTTTTATACTAGTTTTGAAGTGGTAGCCGATAAGTAAAACACTTACCAATCCCGGTCTCTCCAAACCAATCAATGAATTTCCCTGTAAACTCAATTCCGGTTCTTTCAAAATTAAGTGAAAGCTACAGACGTTTCGTACCAATGCTCCTCTCGAGGGTTCTCATTGATATGAAATCGCGAAGCTTTCTATAATTTCTTAAATCATATTTGGCCAAGTTTGATAATCAACTAATCGATTATCTAGTCAAAATAATTGCTAATACAAATCATGATTCGTATGGTTAACTCATCTCCAAAATTCAAACTAAACTATTCCTCACCAAAGAGTGAAGCCAGGTAAGTTTGAGCACTGGTTGCATTAAGCATTGCTTAGACACTTCATTCTTGAATCTCACAAATAAATAAGTCTACCTCGTCGGCATTTAGTGTTAAGTATAGTATTAATTATTTTCATAAACAATAAGAAATCAACACGATTACCACATTTTCGACGTTTTTCGACTTACTATTCCTCGGTCAAGAGGAAAGCCCGATAGGTTAGAGCTTTATTGCTGCATCCCTACTCGACATCAATCTTAACTCTCATAAATAAATAAACCTTACTTCGTTGGCTTTTAGTGTTAAACATAGTTAATTACTTTTCAAACAAGTGATTAAACAATCAATCGTTTAGCCATTTAAGCAATTACTAACCCTTTTCTAAACCTTTGGTGTATAATTTAAAATTGGATACTTAATAAAACAATTTAAAAGGTAAGATATTTGCATAACATATTTATGTAAGATATTTTCACAAGATAAGGTATTTTCACAAGATAAGATATTTTCCAAGATAAGATATTTTCACAAGATAAGATATTTTCCAATATATTTATATAAGATATTTATAATTCAAAATAATTATAATCGATTTTAAAAAACATTCATTTAAAATATTACTTGAAAATAACAAGTTTGAAAAATCATTAAAAACTTGAAAATGACATGTTCTTTAGATATTTTAACAAATATCTCTTCTTTAAAAATTCACAGTTAATTCTTAAAAACTCATAAAAATCTTAAACTACTTTTAAAATACTCTAAAAATAGTTAGTAACTACTTGTAAAAAGAATGAAATAAAATACTTAAATCTAAATATCTTTTCAAACTTTTTAAGTCCAAAAATCAAGTCAATAACCCACTTTTCCGTACAATTCGAACATACACTTTACCACACTTGTCCAGTCCAAATTGAATAGAAAGGCGGATAGTAAGAGATGAAAGTAGAAAGAAGATAGAAAGAAGATAGAAAGAAGATAGAAAGAAGATAGAAAGAAAATAGAAAATAGAATCTAACAGTGGAAATGAATAATCTATAATATAGAACAAGTCTTTACATGAAACAAAAACTGTAACTTAAACATATACAGACATCAATCAGAGTATACACCTATTCAGCACGGATAGTTATAACAATCTGTCCTTACAATTGCTGATATACACAACTAAATGCAACGGAATATAATCATCTACGCGAATACGACTTTGGCCCTCTAGCTCCTCTCCTGAAGCTCCACTCCTTTCAGCTAAACCTGGAAATATGCTCGGTCTGACCTGAGCATATAGGAAAAACCATGCCCGGGTTAGTCTGGTAAAACCAGCATGAGAAAACACACTCAATTTGAATTATTAAAGTTTTCAAAATCCTTTGAAAATCAAATATATCTCGTAAGACCACGCCACACATAAACACGACGGGTTTTTACCTTACGATAACCAAAACATTTCATATCAAATCCTCTGATATTATAATAGTGTCTAAGTACATTAATGACTAGGCACTGGGGTACCACCTATCACAGTACACGTAAGGGCACGTATTGTAATTGTTAAATTAATTAAATTTAATTAAATTGTTACATTAATTAAATTCCAGCATACTAGGCTCTACAATCAAAACCGTAAGGGCATGTATTGGAGAATGGATTCCATACGAATGACTAGGCACTGGGGTACCACCTGTCACAGTACACGTCTAGAAATAGCGTACCGAGGACGACGCTGGGATCCCCTGCCACACAAGACCGGACCATCCCTAACCTAGATAGACCGAATATGCTATCACGCCGGGTGTTCCCACCCTCTTTCGAGCTCCTTCCATGTATCGTAGTAATATTATCCGAGGGTATCTAGAAAGTTGATAAACATACCAAATTGGGTGCGACCCACTTAGCCTTGCTACATCTCCCCTGATTTTCAATCATTCCTTATTGATAAGGCTAGAGGCTACGATTACCTTTTAAGGAATTTTCACTTAGAATGCTCATTGTCCTCCAATGACAATATACCAATAGCATTCATCCATACAAGTCCGTTCTGGGTCCGAACGGAACTGAAGGCACTATTCCTACTACATCCATTTTGGAAAAATCCTCAGGATTAGTAGCGATTAGCCCTTACACTTCGCTGCTCCATCTTCGACTCCATGCTCTTGTTTTCATTGCGAAAACATACTCATTGGATCGAAGTGGTTTCCGGATAACTTATCCGATCCCGGTCTCTTCGAAACAATGTTTGGTATTTTCGGTAAACTCAACCCCGGTTCTTTAGGAAATAAACAGATAAAAATAAGATCGGAGATCATCTCCTAACCGTTAGTGGATGGATTTCCTTATAATCGTCCTAAGAGATGAAACGAGTTTATACGTACAGTATAGCACCTCGAACGGTAACTACACCATATAATTCCCACGTTTCTCCTAGATATCCCCAAAGTTATGTTTTTGGGTCTAGATTTGATAGTCGGTTATTTAACTATCAAATATACAATCATCCAATCAAAGGTTTCATTTCCCACCGAAAACATTAAGCCTTATTTAACTAAAATTTCAATAATTTAAATTACTTAATCAAATAGTATATGCTTATCTCACCAGATAAGTATATTCACAAACCATTCAATTCAAAATATTTGAAACCCTCTTAAAATAAATATGAAAAGCACCATTGCGGTATCAACCATGGATTCACAGCTTAATGGTTACGTCTCTTTCTCAAAGAAATCCAAAACTTAACTGCAGGCACTCTCTGCCTCCGATTTCGCTATGAAAGTATACCATTACTTTCCAAATACTTAATTTAAATTTTTTCAAGATAATGCTTAAAATGTTTCAATATAAATTTTCCAAGTTCTAATTGGGTAAAATACTCTCTTAGTAAGGTTTACTATATAATATATTATTTTAAACATTATTAACATTTTAATAAATTTATCTTTGGAATAAATATACATTTTATTACTAATTAACCCTTAAGCAATAGTTAACTTTAAAAAATCACTGTAAAATAACTTCAATTAATAATTAATATACTTTAATCAATTTAAATAATTAATAACTTTAAAACAATAATTAATACTTTTTAATATTTTTAAGCAGTTACTTTAAATCATTATCAAAATAATTACCAATCAACTTCAAAATATCATTAATAAATAATAATCATTTTTAAACAAATTTTGGTTCAAAGTCAACCCCAAATCGAAAAAGAAGGCTTAATAATTCCAATGGTACTTAATCAAGTTACCATTCAGTTTCAAATAGCCCAGAATAACAGATACAGATATCCACATCAATCAATTAAACACCATATTGCCAATATAATTTATCAGGAAAATAAATAGGTGTCCGTACAAATATAACAGTAGAACAGGGTTTATTTCTGCTAATCCATGTCCAGAACAGATATATTCATAAATAATGGCGGAACGGTGTTTTATTCTGCCATCAGGGGTCCATTTTAATGCAATTAGCGGAACGGTGTTTTATTCCGCTAAATAGATGTCAAAAACATCGTGATTAAATTAAATTAACTTGCCGTTAATTTTATATGGCAAAACACTTCAAATAACGGTCATATAAATTCAAACGACGATATTAGTTTTAATTTGATTTACTTAAATTCCTGTCCGTTTCAAATTACTATAAAATTTTACTTATTCAAACTCGACAACGGTTCGTATAACGATGTAGCGTTCGTCGTCTCGAACCCATCACAATGAATTCTGCTTTAATCGGAATTCATATGCTTTAATTATGATGTTTTAAAATTTACCAAAATATATAATCTATCATTTTATATTTAAAACTTGATCGTTTAAAAATGCCATAAAATATCGCTTGGTCAAGATTGACAACAGGCTTCATGAAGATGAAGTATTCGACAATACGATTCCGTCATAAAAAGGATCATGTAAATCGGGATTCGTAACAACAAGTTATGATCATTCAAAGTTTTTAGCTTTTATATATTTATATATATAACTAACATATTTTTTTTAAATACGGGCCGAAGCCCAAAATCAATATAAAGAACAAAACCCGTTCCCTTTTCTTTTTTTCCCTCCTTCTTCCTTTTTTCTTCGAGTTCCAGTTAAAACAAAGAAACCCAAACCAACCTCGATTTTTCTTGGATCGACATTGCTGCCTTCACCCATCACATGCTCAAATCCTCTCTTAAGGCTCAAAACCCAGCCAAAGCTTCAACCCAACATTCAAAGCCGATCATATCCACCAACCTGGAATCTTCCCTATGCACGGATATACGTGTGCACGTGCACACCTTCTCCGGACGATCAACCATGCCACCAACCCCACTCGCAAGTCGCCCATGACCACCCATTCACGTCTATCCACCTAGTACCTCGTCCATGCCCTCCGTTTGAAATTTTTGGGTTACAACCGAAACCTGGAAACAACCGAAAACCCACCACAACACCTTTCCACGACGATCCTGACCATCATCGACCTTCAAACTTCACTCAAAGACTCGCCACCATCTCCTCTTCCCATCCCCCCTATGCACACGCTGCCTTTCCCCATGTCTCTTCAACGTTCTCCTTGAAACCGAGACCACAAGCAACCCACTCGAAACCCTAATCCAACCTCATCAAGCCTATTCCCTCAACTAAAAATTGCCGCTATATTTTTCTCGAATGCCCCATCACCCCATCCTCCTCCACGTCAATAGTCATCGCCTGAAATCGCCTAGGTCGCCGGAATTGACGTTTTCGCCCAAATACGTTCATCTCCCTAATTCCCTATACACACAACAGTAAAAAGTCCCAAACATGTCTTAAAAATCATGTTTTCAAATCATGATTACACCATACAAACCATTGTTTAAATTTCGATATTTTATTTTTGGCCAAAACCGACCCATTCAGTGATAAACAAGGTTTACTCTCCCTATGCTTGATGGTTTTAGATGAGATAAATTTTAGAATAATCTATACTTAAAAACAAGTGACTTTTGTTTTGGGATCATGTATTAAAACTGATTGGATGGTGAACTATTTATTTTCAAAGTTTAAAGTTCACTATTTTATTTTAAAAAAAGAACATGAACAGAGTGTTTTGGGAAGAATCACAATGTTTTGATGCATTAAAATATTGAACACACTTATATATATGTACATAGAATCATAACAGATGCATTTACTTTCTGACCAGATCAAAGATTCAACAAAAAATCACAATTGTTTATGTAAATGTAATAGCCAGTAAATAGAGAAAGGTGTTTTACTCACTGGTGAACATTGCTGCTTGATTTATCCCCCCTCCTTCAAGCTTTTTGAACACCTAACTTACTTTTGTTTTAAAGGCAGGTATTCATTATTTTTTTAAAGTATGAACAAGCTTAAGCTCGGCTGTATATATAAAAGAAGGAGGTGTATGCTGCACGTATGAAGGAAGCTGTATGCATACTAATAAGTGGCTGAGATGCTTACAGGCTTCATTTCACATTTCATTCATTTTTTTACTTTTATATATATATTTTTTCTTTTGGTGGCTGATTAGATATCATGAGCTGATGTGATTTTAGGTAGTGATTTGATTTCATTTGTAAGCTTGACTTAAATGTTTTGTGGGCTTGAGTTGATTTGTTGCCATCATGATGTCTCTATGTGTATATATAAATTCATATATATATATATATAGATTTACATTTAAACTCATTTTATCCATATGTACTTACATACTTACATATTTACACACACACACACACACATATATATGGCTATATACTTACATATATACTTAGATGTATATATGTTTACATATACATATATACATTTATAGATTTCCATTTACACTATATTTATAAACATATGTACCAATTTATAAATACTTATATATATTTGCCATATTCATTTCTATTTTCATGGATCATTTTTATTCATGTAATATCCATTTGAATTTGTTTTCAATTTATACATATATTTATTCTGTTGTTATACATATATATATAAGAAATTTCTAAATTAATCAATTTCTATTTTTATAAGCAAAATCCGAAAGTTTAAAATATTATCTTGGTTTCAAAACGATATACTATTACTAATGGTTATTTAACAGGGATTTATTCTGATTAAAATACCGTATTATTGAATATTAAAAATTAATATTCAAAACTCAAGACGACAAAAATTCCGGATCGTTACACCAATGTTTTAACATAAGTTAACAACAATTCAATCAACTTAAACACAATCAAGCACAAACATATATATATATATATATATATATATATATATTTGTCATATTTTCTTTCAAAGTGAGGTGTTAACTCACCTTTAACCACACGATAACCAAGATCCAAGAACCCCATCCTTGCAACACCTTTCCGTCTTCCTTCTCCTTGCTCTCTACTTTGCTTTTGCCTACCCAACCTCCACATTACTCATGGCAAATCCAAGGGTGGGGGGAGTATGGCTCCACTTCTTCAACTTCTAGCATGGTAGAAGGTGTTCTATTATTTTACCAAGCCTTGTGGCAAAGTTTGAAGTGATTTGAAGTTGATTTGCAACTATTATTTTTAGAACATAAGAGAGGAAGAAAAAGATAAGCCATTAAAGAAGCTTGGTTTTTGCTTAGGAATTTTGTGATTATTTCCTAAGGGTATGCCCCTCCTTATATCGGCTTAGGAATGTGATGGTGAAAGACCAAAATGTAAAGACCCATTTTTCATACAGTTCGAGCTGACAATAAACCACATATGTCCAACCCATATCGAACAGAAAGGCGGATAGTTAGGGAAAAGAAGGAAGGAAGAAGGCAAGAAGAAACTAAGTAACACATAATCTCACAATGGAACGACTAATCTATAACATACAACAAATCCTTACACAAAGTAAAATGTGATATACATACACCAATTAGAGTACACTAACATGTTTCGGCCCGGATAGTTATAATAGCATGTCCTTACAATTTGCTGAGAAATACAACCAACAGACAACATAGCAGAACATAAGAAATAAGTAGATACGTCTTCGACCACCAGCTCGTCTCCTGAGCCCTATTGCCTCAAGCAATATGTAAATATGCTCAGTCATACCGGAGCATTATAATAAAATAACACCCGAGTCAGTCTAAATTAGCCTGAAAAAAACACACTCTATTGGATCTTTTAAAAAAAAAATTCAAACTCTTTTCAAAATAAAGGTATCTCTAAGAATACGTAGTACATAAACACGGATGGGTTTTCACCTTACGATAACTAAAACATTTCCTATAGAAAATCCATTAGTATTATAATAATGTTTAGGGATCAAAGTAAAATATGAATATGGCTGAAATGCTTGCATCTCACATTTCAACATAGTTGGGCACAACTAGTCCGTATGACGCTTATTGGAGAATGGATTTCATACTATGAGCTACTGGGGTACCACCCTCCATGGTGCATTTGTAGATAAATTAAAACCAAGGACCTCGTCAGGATCCACTACCAACATAGAACTGGCCTACCACTTGACTAGTAGTACCGAATATGATCACCCCTTCGTTAATGAGCCCCGAAGCATACAAATAAGAGATAATATCGACTCTAGATAGGGATGATCATACCCTACTTGGGAGCGATCCACTTAGCCCTACTTCATCTCTCTGTTTTGGTCATTCCCGGTTGATAAGGCTTGAGGCTATGTTTTACCTTTTATATAGCACTTCCCACTTGGAATGCTATCATTTCCCTCCAAACAACAACGCAATGTCAACATTCATCCATACAAGTTCATTCTGGGACTGAACGAAACCGAAGGCACCACTTCTACTACATCCATTTTGGAATCATTCTCAAGGTTAGTAGCAAGTAGCCCTTGCACTTCAAATAGCTCCGTCTTCAATTCCATCACCTTCAAGACGTCTTCACTTCGAAACGCTTGAGCTAGACCAAAGTGGTTTTCAGATAATGTAGCTGATCCCGGTCTCTTTGAAACAACATTCGATAGTTCCCGGTAAGCTCAACTGTAACGAATGTGATTTTTCGACGCTCGAAAATCGACATTAATACATTCGCTGTATCAACTACCGAGCAATCGAATGCCGGAAAACCAAATTGTTATGGAGAAAAAGAAGAGGTAGAAAAAGACAGAAGAAAAAGAAAGAAGAAACAACAGAAACAGAAACAATATCAGAATCTCACATTCGCAGCGGAACAACATATAATAGATAAATGAATAATCTTTAAAACAAAGAACTATATCATTTTATACATTACATCATCATCAGAGTTTACAGCAACATTATACAACACAACTGGACAGTTATATAAACTTGTCCTCATACAGAATACACAGCGGAATAATAATATCATATACAAGTGATACGTCTCGCCATTCAGCTCGCCACTGAGCTCCACAACATCTCCTGAATCCAGAATGACCTGATAACCTGACTCTAGATTGCCCGTGTGGAAATTGGTGGGCACCCAGAGTTTAGGAAGGAAACAATAAACTCCAAGTCAGTCATGGTGACTGGTGTGAGAACTAAAACAGTTTATCTCAAAGAAATAAAACATTTTCGCAATGCTTTTGGAAAATGAAACTACCATAAGATCTCCCACCACACACACAATGAAAACGCAGAATTGGAGGAGATTTCTTCTTATGATAGTTAAATATGCTTACTAGGCAAAAGAAAACACATTTGATATTATTACTAGTGCATAGTGTGAAAACATTTCGAAAATACAATATCAATCTTAGCCTGTAACGATCCGGATTTTCGCGTTCGAAAATCAACATCCGTACTTCATATTGTACTAGAATGTCGCAGATTCGACCGTTCAAATCCGATTCGCCGGAGCTTATAACAACATTAAGTATAACAACACAGCGGAAGAAAAAGAATATATCAATATATATAACATTGATACAATGACAGATACGAAATCCGATACAGTATGATACAACAGAATGATACAACAGATACCAATATACATCAGAGATATGATACAAGAAATAGCAGCGGAAAAGAAAATAGATAACACCAGCAGTGGATAGAATATCTCCAATAGAATGCTCCAAGATAAGCAACGTCGGTCCATGAACTCCAAGAACTGAACTAGCTCCAGATAATCTACTAAACCTGAATATCTGAAAAACCCAACTCTAGACTGCCCGTGTGGAAAATTGTGTGCACCCAGAGTTTAGGAAGGGAACAATAAACTCCGGATCAGTCATGGGACTGGTGTGAGCAACAAAATCAGTTTATCTTTAAACAAACACAAAAGGCTTTTAAACATTGAAATCCGCAATGCTTTTCAAAAATGAAACTACCATAAGACCTCCCACCACACACACAATGCAAACGCAGAATTGGAGGAGATTTCTCCTTATGATAGTCAAACATGCTTACTACGCAAAATCAAAACTCTTTTGATATTATTACTAGTGCATAGTGTAGAAAAACATTTCGAAAATATAATATAAATCTTAGCCAGCATACAACTATTGTTGTATGCCTACTATAGCTACTACGTTCAATAGCAGGTTACCGCCACATTCCATAGCAGGTGATACAACTAAAACCGTACTGGGTTCGTATTGTTTATTTGGATTTCCAACAAATGATCAGGCTAAGGAACTTCCTTACCGAAATGGAAACGCCTCTGGAAAGACGCCCCGGATCCTAACCGGATCTCTGCAAACAAAAGGCCGACGCTACCTCACGCTGTACAGCTGTAACTAGGTAACTAACACACTGACGCTACCTCACGCTGTATAGCTGTAACTAGGTAACTAACACACGAGCTATGTCATCCCCCGGTCGTTACCGACCTTTATCCGAGCGCTCGATAACCAACATCACACATAATAAATAAAGTGAATCCACATGAGTAAGTATCTGGGCTCCATACCATGATACCACCCTTCATCCAGAAGGAAATGACATACCCTAGGGGCGCTACCCCTACAAACCTTTGTCGCAACATTCCTGTTTCGACCATTACCGGGTTGTGAGGCTCGACGAAGTCTCGTCCACAAAGCCACGCTTTTTCACAAAGCCACGCTTCGATCAACAAATGATCATCAGCACTTCGTATGCCACATTACCAAATTGGGAATGTATCACTAGTAACCATCAACTACATAACCTCTGAGCTTGTACGTCTCAGAGAAGGGTGTTAAGCTAAGAGAATAAATTCTCCGCCACCAACAGAAATGTATTTGATAGAAACCAGCTTTACATCTCAAAGTGTAACGTCAGACACACATCCATACAAGTCTGTTCCGGGTTCGACCAGAACCGAAGGCACTTCCGAAGAAGCCCTTGCAAATCCGGGTATTCACAATCTCGATCGGACTTCCCATCACTTAGGGAATCTCTATACCGGAGCCATGATGCAGAGAAAATCGATAGGTCATCATATCGCTTTCGCAAATAACCGGTCTTCACCACCGGTCTTCAAATGCTATCCATATCGTCGTATCACTATTCGGAATGGGTTCTATGACACAAAGGTCCTCTCTCGGCTAAACCGAATAACGAGCGCAATTAAAAATCATATGGATACTGGGGTCTCAGTTAAATCACAGCTTAAAGCTTAAAACTTTTCATTCGAATGGTAAAACAAATTACCATTTCCAATCTTTTAAACAAAAAGATTCATTTCAAAAACCTTCGATGGTTTAAACAATTTCCACACTTTTAATCTTTTAAACAAAAAGATTTATTTCACAAAATTAACCCCATTCACAAAGATTCATTCATAGATTTTCAAATCGATTCCCATTTCAATTGAATTAACTCGTTAAATCCTTAAGTCAAGATTTAACTTATAGCTTTCAAAACTCATTTCCAAAGGTTCATTCATAGTCTTTCAAAAACAATTCCATTTCAAGTTAGATTAACTCATCCGGTCTTTGAAATCAAAGACTCATTTCATAATTTTCAAAACATTTCAATTCTATTTCGAACTTGAAACTGTTCAACACAATTTGGAAATCCTTTCTTAAAATGAAAGCTATTATTATTTGAAAACAAATAGTTTTCGTTTCGGAAAAATCCAGTTATATTTACACGAGTTAAAACCCTTGAATTAAATTCAAATTCCCAAATCAAAAATGGTTTAACCCATATATAACTTGTACATCATCTTTAATCCTTAGTATCAAATCATAGAATTCAATTTCAAACTTGAATTCAAATTTAAATCAAATTATTTAAATTTCAAAACTTGATTAAGTTATTCGAAATAACTTTTATATTTGAAATTCCATTTCAAAAGCTTTTCACTTTAAACCTAAATTTCCAATTTCAAAATCAATTGAAATTAAAATTTCAATTTCAATTTCAAAACATCAAATTTACATCATCTGTGATTTAACCGATTTCCACGTGAAATCCATATTTGTGTGTGTATGGTGTAGTCCAGGGATTTCACACAATAGTGCACAACATCAATCATCACAGATATATCAATATCGATAAGCTGTATGAACTATAATGCTTATCTTTATTCACAAATTCATAGATAAAGTAAATTTATCAGTCACAAGGATTCATCATTACAATTCGATGTGGGTTTCGGGTAACCAACTGGAATCCGACTCCCTGTCGCATCGAAATTCAATTGCTGTTTTACGGCCAAGGGTTTCATATTCACATAGTAATATATCACAGAAACAGAAATCACAGCTCAGCACAACATAAATCTGGGTATATCACAAATGATCATATATCAAGGATATCAAACAATTCACATTCAATATAATTCAAAACATTCATAAGTAAGGTCAGTTAATTGTTTGATTTATTCAAATCAGATTAATTTCTTATGAATTACTAATCCTGGTTAATCAACATCGATAAATTACAAATTATTTTGATTAATTATTCTTTAATCATTTATAAATTAACCCTCAATAATTAATTAACCTTTAATTATAATTTATCAATCTTTAATTATTAATTAATAAATTCCCAATTCATTAATCTCTAATTTATTAGTTAATCACTTATAACCATTAATTAATTAAATTACTTAATTTTTCTTACATAAATCACTTAGTTAACCTTTATCATTAATTAATTAATTATACTTAATTTCCTACCTAACTTAATTAATTTAAAGATAATAAATCTCCTTTAACTTAAAATAAAATTTAGGTTAAATAAATTTTAAAGCTCTTTAACAAATGTTAAGAAACCATTGATATTTAAAAAGTAACGTTATAAAGGAAAGTTTTAACAAGATTTGTTTTAAATTCCAAAAGCCTTATTTTTAAAACATTTAATAAAAACTGGGCTTTCTTTCCCACTTCGGGTCCTACCCGAATACCACTCCGGACTATCCCCGAGTTTTCCCTACTTCCTCCCCTGTTTTAAAACTTAGATTAATTACAGTTTAAAAACTGAAACGTATCACTATCAAAATACTCGAGTACGAACTCGAGTTAATCCCAAAAATCCCGACCTTCGCTTCGAGTCACTCCCACACCATCACGAGTAATCACACGCGAAACTTTTTCTTCCCCAAAGTCTCGAACGCAACAGATACGCGACTTGCACGTGTACGTGCACACGAACGCTGGCGAACTTCGATCGAATCGCCACCCACCACCAAGTCGACGATATCCCCCTTGACCAACCTAAACATCCAGATCACTCAAACTCGTCGCCGATCGAAATCGAGTAACTCGATTGAAAAACTGGAACCAAGTAGTTCGTCAAAATCCCCTCGACTTGCCGCCACAGTTCGCCGGAACCCACGCGACTCCGACCCAAGCCTCGCCGCAGTCTCGAGCTTCCATCCCCTTGAACCACGACGAACTCGATCGCCCACCCATGATGAACGAGACGAAATAGAAACCTATGGCAAAACTAGGTTTTCGAACGAAAAACGCCTGCCGTTGCCTCCACGGTGATCGTGAGCACCACCGATCATTTTTCGTAGACTCCCCATTCGTTCCTCCACCTCCTGACGAATTCCCGAGGCCTCATCTCCCAGAGATCATCAGTAATTGCCTCGAAACATATTTTCAGATCAACTGCAACTGCTCTTTGTATACTCAATGGAAAATTTCCATTTTAGTTTTAAAAATCTTATTTTCGAATGACGATTCAAGTTATAAAATTTAATTAATGTCCCATGACATTCAGATTTATCATGTAGTTAAGTTTCCCTGTAAGAATATAAATTTCAGATGCTATAAAACACTAATTTCTACTGGAGACCATTTTCAGATCCTAAATCAAGTATAAACAACTTGTTTATTTTAAATTCTAGGCCTTAATTTAAGTTTAATCAAACCTACTATGTTTGAAAACCAAACCTATAGGAAATCAGTGAAGAAGAAGATGAATCTTTGGTTTTAAAACTTGAAAATTCTGTAACAGGAACAGAGGAAACAATATTTGTTTGATCAGTAAAGTCTAGAAGGAATTCGAAGATGAGATCTTTGTTTTATTTTATTTTTTTAAAGGTTTGGAAACCTGTTTTAACAAGAACAGAAAACATCTTCATCTAGATGTGCACACATACATTTGTATAATATACACAGACATGCAAGAATACATAATCATTTAAGCCCATTTCAGGTCATGCTTCAAGGATTATTCAGATGCATCAAGTTTAGTAATTTAAGGAGGAGAGTTGCTCACCTGATTATGCACAGAGCAGAGAAGTAATAGAAGAACAGAGGACCTGTATTTGTTCGAATTTGACCAGACACTGTTTTGATTTGTTTGAATCCTTTGAAAGCTATTTTCTTTTTTTTTCTTGGTTTGCTTGGTTTCAACTCTAAAGCTTCCAGGTTTGAATGCATTGTAAAAATTGTTGCTTGATATTGAAAATACTTTGAGTTGCTCAGGCCTGAACTTATTGCAGCTTTGAAAATGTTTGAAGAATTTGAGAAAATGTTTACAAGTATGCTCAGCCTTGTGAACGAAAGCTGTACACATATAGAGAGAAAGAGGTGTGCAGGTACAAGATTTTCTTTTATTTGGTCAGGGATATTTCTCTCTTATGGAGGCTGAGGTGATTTCTTTGCTTGTACTAGAGATGTTGGCATTAAATGCCTTGGTCTCTTTTCAAGTTTACATCTACCATTTCTTTATTTTTTTTGCATGTACAATCTTGCTTATCTCGACTGATGGATATAAGGTAGTGTACTAGAGATATTAATTAGACTTGTACAAATATATATTTTATAATTTTCCTACTCTAGTTCGGCTGTTACATGTTTGAGAAAACATGATGGCTTCTATACCTTGTATATTTGTATTTCTTTATTTTTCAAGTGTTCAAGAATATATATATACATTTGTTTATCTACTTGTTTCATTCCCAAGTGTACAAGTATCTTATTTTCCATATGTATTTGTCTAGTTTTCTTAATTTTTTTCCAAGTGTATACATATATATATATATATTCAATTTTACTCATATATGCCCGTATACATACATATTCACATATATGAAATATTCACAATATTTTTAAATTTTAAATGATTTATACAGAATTTATAATGATTCGAGGAAACTCGCATCACCTTATCGATTTATTTCACAAATATTAATTCAAAAATTAATAAATTATCATTTTAAATATTATAAAAATCCGGGGTCGTTATAGACTTCCCTCCTTAAAAGAATTTCGTCCTCGAAATTACCAAGGAGACAAAAAGATAGATGAAGAATATTTCATCAACTCAAACTGAACATTTATTCTGCATTTGGCTCACCAAATCAGAATATCAATAACAGATACAAGAACGAATCTGTTTAACACTTCACAAGATACTCGGGTTATCCAGATCTACGAAATATACAAGGGCATCGGTTAGTTCAAAGGGATAACTAACTATTCGTAGAACATATCCGGACCCAAGGAATAGATAGATAGATAGATACAATTTCCAAATCTTTTAGTTTAGAACTAAGGTATACCTATCAACCATAACAAACAAAGCAACCCATCCATCCAAACAAACAATTTTGGTCTATCCGGAGTTTATGTCCCATTTTAATATATATCGAATCTTCTTCCTGGATCTACCAGGAACCATCAAAGAGTTGAGAAGAGATGTTGAACGAAAGAGATTGATAGAAAAAGGATTGTTTCCTTGTTGTTACAGAGTATCGACCATTTACAGTCGTATTTCCCTGTCTCCTATCTCGTCCTCTTCTTGCACTCATACTCACTATCAGTGGATAGTAAGAGAATTTACTGAGACATTCAGACGGATATCTGAGAATACTCATTCTAGAGTTTACTTCACTCTATCTCTAATGAGCTACTTAATGTGTTACACTCCTGAGCTAAAGTTCAACCTTAGCTCTGATACCACTTGTAACGATCCGGATTTTCGCGTTCGAAAATCAACATCCGTACTTCATATTGTACTAGAATGTCGCAGATTCGACCGTTCAAATCCGATTCGCCGGAGCTTATAACAACATTAAGTATAACAACACAGCGGAAGAAAAAGAATATATCAATATATATAACATTGATACAATGACAGATACGAAATCCGATACAGTATGATACAACATAATGATACAACAGATACCAATATACATCAGAGATATGATACAAGAAATAGCAGCGGAAAAGAAAATAGATAACACCAGCAGTGGATAGAATATCTCCAATAGAATGCTCCAAGATAAGCAACGTCGGTCCATGAACTCCAAGAACTGAACTAGCTCCAGATAATCTAATAAACCTGAATATCTGAAAAACCCAACTCTAGACTGCCCGTGTGGAAAATTGTGGGCACCCAGAGTTTAGGAAGGGAACAATAAACTCCGGATCAGTCATGGGACTGGTGTGAGCAACAAAATCAGTTTATCTTTAAACAAACACAAAAGGCTTTTAAACATTGAAATCCGCAATGCTTTTCAAAAATGAAACTACCATAAGACCTCCCACCACACACACAATGCAAACGCAGAATTGGAGGAGATTTCTCCTTATGATAGTCAAACATGCTTACTACGCAAAATCAAAACTCTTTTGATATTATTACTAGTGCATAGTGTAGAAAAACATTTCGAAAATATAATATAAATCTTAGCCAGCATACAACTATTGTTGTATGCCTACTATAGCTACTACGTTCAATAGCAGGTTACCGCCACATTCCATAGCAGGTGATACAACTAAAACCGTACTGGGTTCGTATTGTTTATTTGGATTTCCAACAAATGATCAGGCTAAGGAACTTCCTTACCGAAATGGAAACGCCTCTGGAAAGACGCCCCGGATCCTAACCGGATCTCTGTAAACAAAAGGCCGACGCTACCTCATGCTGTACAGCTGTAACTAGGTAACTAACACACTGACGCTACCTCACGCTGTACAGCTGTAACTAGGTAACTAACACACGAGCTATGTCATCCCCCGGTCGTTACCGACCTTTATCCGAGCGCTCGATAACCAACATCACACATAATAAATAAAGTGTATCCACATGAGTAAGTATCTGGGCTCCATACCATGATACCACCCTTCATCCAGAAGGAAATGACATACCCTAGGGGCGCTACCCCTACAAACCTTTGTCGCAACATTCCTGTTTCGACCATTACTGGGTTGTGAGGCTCGACGAAGTCTCGTCCACAAAGCCATGCTTTTTCACAAAGCCACGCTTCGATCAACAAATGATCATCAGCACTTCGTATGCCACATTACCAAATTGGGAATGTATCACTAGTAACCATCAACTACATAACCTCTGAGCTTGTACGTCTCAGAGAAGGGTGTTAAGCTAAGAGAATAAATTCTCCGCCACCAACAGAAATGTATTTGATAGAAACCAGCTTTACATCTCAAAGTGTAACGTCAGACACACATCCATACAAGTCTGTTCCGGGTTCGAACAGAACCGAAGGCACTTCCGAAGAAGCCCTTGCAAATCCGGGTATTCACAATCTCGATCGGACTTCCCATCACTTAGGGAATCTCTATACCGGAGCCATGATGCAGAGAAAATCGATAGGTCATCATATCGCTTTCGCAAATACCCGGTCTTCACCACCGGTCTTCAAATGCTATCCATATCGTCGTATCACTATTCGGAATGGGTTCTATGACACAAAGGTCCTCTCCCGGCTAAACCGAATAACGAGCGCAATTAAAAATCATATGGATACTGGGGTCTCAGTTAAATCACAGCTTAAAGCTTAAAACTTTTCATTCGAATGGTAAAACAAATTACCATTTCCAATCTTTTAAACAAAAAGATTCATTTCAAAAACCTTCGATGGTTTAAACAATTTCCACACTTTTAATCTTTTAAACAAAAAGATTTATTTCACAAAATTAATCCCATTCACAAAGATTCATTCATAGATTTTCAAATCGATTCCCATTTCAATTGAATTAACTCGTTAAATCCTTAAGTCAAGATTTAACTTATAGCTTTCAAAACTCATTTCCAAAGGTTCATTCATAGTCTTTCAAAAACAATTCCATTTCAAGTTAGATTAACTCATCCGGTCTTTGAAATCAAAGACTCATTTCATAATTTTCAAAACATTTCAATTCTATTTCGAACTTGAAACTGTTCAACACAATTTGGAAATCCTTTCTTAAAATGAAAGCTATTATTATTTGAAAACAAATAGTTTTCGTTTCGGAAAAATCCAGTTATATTTACACGAGTTAAAACCCTTGAATTAAATTCAAATTCTCAAATCAAAAATGGTTTAACCCATATATAACTTGTACATCATCTTTAATCCTTAGTATCAAATCATAGAATTCAATTTCAAACTTGAATTCAAATTTAAATCAAATTATTTAAATTTCAAAACTTGATTAAGTTATTCGAAATAACTTTTATATTTGAAATTCCATTTCAAAAGCTTTTCACTTTAAACCTAAATTTCCAATTTCAAAATCAATTGAAATTAAAATTTCAATTTCAATTTCAAAACATCAAATTTACATCATCTGTGATTTAACCGATTTCCACGTGAAATCCATATTTGTGTGTGTATGGTGTAGTCCAGGGATTTCACACAATAGTGCACAACATCAATCATCACAGATATATCAATATCGATAAGCTGTATGAACTATAACGCTTATCTTTATTCACAAATTCATAGATAAAGTAAATTTATCAGTCACAAGGATTCATCATTACAATTCGATGTGGGTTTCGGGTAACCAACTGGAATCCGACTCCCTGTCGCATCGAAATTCAAGTGCCGTTTTACGGCCAAGGGTTTCATATTCACATAGTAATATATCACAGAAACAGAAATCACAGCTCAGCACAACATAAATCTGGGTATATCACAAATGATCATATATCAAGGATATCAAACAATTCACATTCAATATAATTCAAATGATTCATAAGTAAGGTCAGTTAATTGTTTGATTTATTCAAATCAGATTAATTTCTTATGAATTACTAATCCTGGTTAATCAACATCGATAAATTACAAATTATTTTGATTAATTATTCTTTAATCATTTATAAATTAACCCTCAATAATTAATTAACCTTTAATTATAATTTATCAATCTTTAATTATTAATTAATAAATTCCCAATTCATTAATCTCTAATTTATTAGTTAATCACTTATAACCATTAATTAATTAAATTACTTAATTTTTCTTACATAAATCACTTAGTTAACCTTTATCATTAATTAATTAATTATACTTAATTTCCTACCTAACTTAATTAATTTAAAGATAATAAATCTCCTTTAACTTGAAATAAAATTTAGGTTAAATAAATTTTAAAGCTCTTTAACAAATGTTAAGAAACCATTGATATTTAAAAAGTAACGTTATAAAGGAAAGTTTTAACAAGATTTGTTTTAAATTCCAAAAGCCTTATTTTTAAAACATTTAATAAAAACTGGGCTTTCTTTCCCACTTCGGGTCCTACCCGAATACCACTCCGGACTATCCCCGAGTTTTCCCTACTTCCTCCCCTGTTTTAAAACTTAGATTAATTACAGTTTAAAAACTGAAACGTATCACTATCAAAATACTCGAGTACGAACTCGAGTTAATCCCAAAAATCCCGACCTTCGCTTCGAGTCATTCCCACACCATCACGAGTAATCACACGCGAAACTTCTTCTTCCCCAAAATCTCGAACGCAACAGGTACGCGACTTGCACGTGTACGTGCACACGAACGCTGGCGAACTTCGATCGAATCGCCACCCACCACCAAGTCGACGATATCCCCCTTGACCAACCTAAACACCCAGATCACTCAAACTCATCGCCGATCGAAATCGAGTAACTCGATTGAAAAACTGGAACCAAGTAGTTCGTCAAAATCCCCTCGACTTGCCGCCACAGTTCGCCGGAACCCACGCGACTCCGACCCAAGCCTCGCCGCAGTCTCGAGCTTCCATCCCCTTGAACCACGACGAACTCGATCGCCCACCCATGATGAACGAGACGAAATAGAAACCTATGGCAAAACTAGGTTTTCGAATGAAAAACGCCTGCCGTTGCCTCCACGGTGATCGTGAGCACCACCGATCATTTTTCGTAGACTCCCCATTCGTTCCTCCACCTCCTGACGAATTCCCGAGGCCTCATCTCCCAGAGATCATCAGTAATTGCCTCGAAACCTATTTTCAGATCAACTGCAACTGCTCTTTGTATACTCAATGGAAAATTTCCATTTTAGTTTTAAAAATCTTATTTTCGAATGACAATTCAAGTTATAAAATTTAATTAATGTCCCATGACATTCAGATTTATCATGTAGTTAAGTTTCCCTGTAAGAACATAAATTTCAGATGCTATAAAACACTAATTTCTACTGGAGACCATTTTCAGATCCTAAATCAAGTATAAACAACTTGTTTATTTTAAATTCTAGGCCTTAATTTAAGTTTAAACAAACCTACTATGTTTGAAAACCAAACCTATAGGAAATCAGTGAAGAAGAAGATGAATCTTTGGTTTTAAAACTTGAAAATTCTGTAACAAGAACAGAGGTGTAATAACCCGCTTTTCCGTACCCCTTGAATAGACACTAATCTCCATCTATTTACTCAAGGTGAACGAAAAACCGAACCATTAGGGTTTTTTTTAAGAAGAGGTAGAAGAAAAGATAGAAGAAAAGAGAAAGAAGAAACAACAGAACAACATCAGAAACAGAAACAATATCAGAATCTCACATATCGCAGCGGAACAATATACAATAGATAATTACTAGTCTTTTTAAAACAAAGAACTATATCAGTTTATACATTCATCAATCATCAGAGTCAATATACAACAATGGACAGTTATATAACTTGTCCTCATACAGAATACACAGCGGAATAAATATATCAGATACAAATACTACGTCTCGCCATCCAGCTTGCTTCCAAAGCTCCAGAATATCCAGAATATCCTGATAATATAACTCTAGACTGCCCGTGTGGAAAATTTGTGGGCACCCAGAGTTTAGAAGGGAAACAATAAACTCCGAGTCAGTCATGGTGACTGGTGTGAGATCGTAAAACAGTTATTTTTCACAAAGAAAATAAAACAAATTCGCAATGCTTTTGGAAAATGAAACTACCATAAGACCTCCCGCCACACACACAATGCAAACGCAGAATTGGAGGAGATTTCTTCTTATGATAGTCAAAGATGCTTACTACGCAAAATCATTGGATTTATTATTATTAGTGCATAGTGCAGAAAACATTTCGAAAGTATAATATTAATCTTAGCCAACATAGACATTTCGAACTATGCCTACTATAGCTACCATCTAAACAGTGGGGCGCCACCATAAGTAAATGGCAGGTTCTATAACTAATACCGTACAAGTTCCGTATTTGGAAGATGGATTTCCAACAAATGGTCAGGCTAAGGAACTTCCTTTCCTTCTGCCGAATAGGATCGCCTCTGGCTGGACGTCCCGAGAGACAAACTGCTCTCTGCCAAACAAGGCCGGGTTACCCCTGTAACAGGTAACTCACGAATATGTCATCACCCGGTCCTTTGGGACCTTTATCCGAGTGCTCGATATCCAACATCACACATCATAAAGAAAGTGTATCCACATGAGTAAGTATCTGGGCTCCATACCATGATACCACCCCTTTCCAGAAGGAAATGACATACCCTAAAGGGCGCGACCCTCATAACCTTGCCGCAACATTCCTGTTTCGACCATTTCCGGGGTATGAGGCTCGATGAAGTCTCGTCCACAAAGCTACGCTTTTTCAAAAAGCCCTGCTTCGGGTCAAACAAAATGATCAACCTATGATCATTAAGATATAAGATCAAACAAATGATCATATCACAAATGATCAAACACTGATCATTTCACAGCAACACTCGGTATGCCACGTTACCAAATTGGGATATATCGCTGATAAATTTCAACTACATAACCTCTGAGCTCGTACGTCTCAGAGAAGGGTGTTAAGCTAAGAGAATAAATCCTCCGCCACCAACAGATATGTATTTGAAAGAAATCAGCTTTATATCTCAAATTGTAACGTCAGACACACAATCCATATAAGTCTGTTCCGGGATCGAACAGAACCGAAGGCACTTCTCACGAAGCCCTTGCACATCCGGATAATTTCAATCACGTCAGGACTTCCCGTCACTAAGGGTAATAAAACCTCTAAACCGGAGATCAGCCGATGTAGAGTAACTCGATGGTAATCCTTCCGTTTTCAAAAATATCCGGTCTTCAACACCGGTCAGCAAACGCGATTCATAACGACGTATCACGTATTCGGAATGGGTTATACGACCCCATGGTCCTTTCCTGGCTAACCCGAATAGTGAGCGTTTATTTAAAAACAAGTGTGGCATTCAAATTCATCCAATTCACAACAAATACCTATCTAAAGGTAATCATTGATAGTTGGTTATTTAACTATCAATAAAGATGCGCAACATCATCAGATTCCAAATAATTTTCCAAATTATTTTATCTTCCAAAATATCTTTTACTAGATATAAAATTTCCACACTTAATCATTTGAAAACAATTTCAAATCAATTTCCACATTTCATTTTATCTTTGAAGATAAAATCTCAAAACAGTTCATTTCATATTGGAAAAGCCTTTCCATACTTATTTAAAATAAGTAATTCACAAAACTATTTATTTTCAACACTTAGAAAATATTCGATATACTTAAATCAAAATTAAGTATAAATTCATTCTTTAAGGAAATCATTCTTAAACACATTTTATTTGAGTCAAAACGAATGTTACGTAAAACATCGTTACGACGACTCAAAATCACTAGTATAGGGATTCGAATTTAGATAGATATATAAATCCCAATACTACATTAAAACATTTCCTTTCGGAAATCATTTACTATAACAACAGTGTCATAGTCCATCATTTCCTTATTTCTCGAAAACGTCTATTTCAACAATAAATGTTGAAATCTATGATTTCGATATTTAACACGTTTAAAACATCTTTTAAAACAATTAACTTCATTTTACAATATCGCTTTTCCAAAACTATCCATTTTACTTAACAATATATTCACTGTCCAAAATCGTGAATACACTTTACTATTTACATTTCACTATTTTCTACACGTTTATTTCAATAATAATCCGCTATCCAAAATCGCGAATATATCTCCTTCAACATTTTAATTTATCAAATCCAGTTGATCTCGAATTTATAAAACAACGTTTATAAATTCTATTTCTGTTTTTAATAACAACTTCAACTTACAAATCTTCTTTTTAATAATTCGATAAATATTCCATCTAAAGGTAAAAATCCAATTTATAAGTTAATCTCTTATAAATCTTTTATTCTACAGTTTCATCCATTTTACAACTTCACAATTTATAAATCTATAAATTTCATTCACTTACGGATTCCATAATATTTCATTTTTTTTAACACTTATAAAATTCGTTTTATAAGTCCAATATTTTGATTTATAAAATATCAATTTTATAAATCTTTCTATACAAATCGTTTATAGTTATTCAAAAATCTCAACTTAAACCATTTTATAAATAAATCAACTTTTGTTTCAAAAACAACACTTCGGTTATATTTCACTAAAAATTATAACTTTTATAACTTTAAAATTTTACGTTTATAAATCGATTCAAAAATTCCATAAAACGTATATTTTCAAAAATCACTTTAAAAATCCTTTTAAATTAAAAGTCGTCATTTTTAAAGTTCAAAACTGAATCCGATGATGCAACAACACCAATCAGTCCATCACAACAGTCAAATATCATATATCATCATATGATAACAGAATATATCAAAATATCTGTAAATAATCAATACGGTGAGGAATCCAGTCGGATCCCTCCAACCTGTTTCCCTGCATCCACAGATGTTAGCACAATACCAATTCTGCTCCAGTACGGAATTATCGCGGTATATAGGTTTTATAAAAATCCGCTTACTAACGGCGCAATAGGGTCTCATCCGCTATACGAGGCGGGAAATCAATCAATCCAATATATACATATACCAATATGTATATATTGCTATATATAGATATATATCCTACTATATCTAATATCACATCCAAACAGTCAATCATATCAACCAATAATAACTGCAAAAATTCCACATTCAATTTGAGTGAGAAGATCTCACCTTAGCTTTTATTTTGCAATCTCATTTCCATTCCAGTTTGTTTTCTCCATTTTTAACCTTGAATAAATAATTATACAATTTTATTAATATTCGAATAATTAATCATTTTCATTTATAAATTTAATTACCAGTAAGTTTATTTTAAACTAACAATATAAGTTTTTTTGAACCGATTTCTCTTACCAATTTAATTAAATCGAATAAATAAATTTCCACTTGCTAAATTAAGTTAACTAGTGATTAAAATAAAATTTAATAGGTTGACTTAACACTTTATTCTCAAATCCATTATTTAAAAAATAAGCTAGTATATTTATTATCTTTTGAACTACCTATATATATTATACTTATTTTATTTTATTTCCTGAAAACTACATATGTACATACATCTCACTGTTATGTGTTTATAAATTAAAACTGCATATTTATTATTTTGAAATCACACAAATTACCTTTACCAAAATTGCAGACAACAGTTTGCCCCAAATTTTGAGCTCGAGCCATCATCGCAGTTGACCCAACAACCACCTACCCTTCGATCGACACCTCCCTCGACTTGCGACCCCGCGACATCGCAGATGTGCGCCTGAATTATTTTCGAGTGCCACCACCAATGTCCTCCAGTAGCCTACGCTCCTCTTGACACTGCAGCCTCGCGAATCGCCTCGCCTTTGACATCGCGATATCATCCCAAACGAACTCCCAGTCTCCTAGTCTCGACTGCCTCGCGGCCTCAAGCTCTTATCTCAATCGCGACCCTTCACTGCAGATCGAATAGCCCCAACTACGATGACCCAGCCTCACGACATCGCCCTACATCGCGCTCGCCGCCTTCAATCCCTCGCCTACGATTGATCGCGAACTCCAAATCAACGTCGCCTGTTTGCACGCATGCCGCCTCACCCAATCGCGACTTCGAAGTCGCTTCCTCCGATCGCAAATCGCCGTTCCCCCTTTTTTTATTTTGTTTTGAATGAAAGGGTAACAGAAAAAAAAGAAGAAGTCGTTCCCTTTTTATTTGATTTCGAACGAAGTTTCCAAAGGGCAGACGAGAGCGGCCATTGTTTATTTCTTTGGAACGAAATGATTTCTTCTGCGTTTTAGATTTGTACAGAAGGAGACGAGATATTATTGAACGAGAGGGAACATGAAAAGATGTTTCGCGTGAAAATTTGTTTCTGCATGTCGGCTACAACAGAGATAGGTTGGCTAAAGGAAATACAGGGTGGCTGTTGATTTGATTTCATTCGGATAAGGATATTTAAATTAGATCGATAATTATCGTCTAAGCGTTTATACCTCGTACGATCACACGTTAATTCCGAAAGCTACAAAATTTGAAATCCGGTAATAATACAATATTACGGACCCAATGGAACTGGTTTCGTCGAATTCTGAGACTGATTGAAAATTGACTATTTTTAAATATCGGTTCGAACGATTAAATTTCAAACTGAACAATTTACTCCTAAATTCGATTCTGAAGCTTCTGTTATCTTCAGTAATATCAATATGAATTTTTCAAGCGTTTGAAATATTTTTCTTTAGCTTTAAATTGAAGATTTAAATTTTATTCAGCATTCAATAGATTAAATTTTATAATTTAATCGTCAAATTCAAAGTTATATTCGGGATTCAAATTAAATCATCGTTCAAATATTTAAAATTAATTAAATATTCTCAATTTAATTTGTTCAAAATTCAGGGTCGTTACACACTTCCCCCCTTAAAAGAATTTTGTCCTCGAAATTACAAGTTAGGAAAAGTGGTCCTTAACTCGTCTACTATCTTTTACAACCTAATAGTTTTATCAATTTTTCAAAATCTTTCTACTGAAGATTCGTTATCATTTCAAATAACTTTCTAAACCTTTTATAGTTTTCAAACATCATTGTTTACTTCAAAATTCAAATTTAAATTCAAATTCAAATTTAAACTTTCAAAATTTCTCAAAAATTTTCTAACGCCCTAAATTTTCGAAAAATTTTGCCAGCGTCTCCTTTGCGCGGCTAATACGGTACGACTATAAAACGTCCCTACGAACTCTCAGATTTCAAAAAGAAAAAGAAAAAGCCAAGCGGCTAGAGAGAAATCATCAAAAACTCATATTATAATTCAAATACGTACCTTTTCGAGCAAATTAAAATTATCTTTGAAATCAAATCCAATTCCTTTATAACCTGTGTATCTACTAGCCATAGCATCTAGTTATACTATTCAAACTATTTTGCACAATTCTATTACAAAATTTTCAATTCATACTTCTTGTACATTTTTACTTCACTATTGAAGTTACAGATCTATTTTCATTCAATTCTACACTTCAAATTCATTTGAATTTAATTCACAATTCCAATCAAATTTGGATTCAATTCAACTTCTGAATATTGACTTTTATCAATTATCTTTCATTCATAACTGCCCAATTTTAAATTAGTTTCAATTACTAATTCATTTGATCAATATTCAATTAGCTTCACTTACTAATTTAAGTTTAATACTTCACTTTATTTTTTCACAAATCAAGTTCAATTCCCATTTTATTTACTTTCAAATTCAAAATGAATTTTAACTTTCAATTTCATTTTCTTGCGCTTGCATTGCAATTTATTTATTCACAAATTCATTCATTTCGATTTGGATCTCATTTTCAATCAAATTTCAAATATTTATAAGTCTTCAACTTACTTACATTCCGATTTATAAAATCATTTATACTTTCACTTTACAATTTCATTCCTTTAAGGAATTTTAAATTTTCAATTACCTTCTTGAATTCTATTCCAAGTCATAAATTCATTTACACTTTGAATTTCATTCAAATCAGATCTCAATATTTTATGAGTTATCAATTTCATAATATTTCATAGATATTTTCATATGGTATTCCAGAACCTTACCAACATTTAAAAATCATTTTTTTTTTGAAAACAAATCAAATTATCTTTTGAATTTTCAAAATAAAACCCAAATTTTTCAAACAACTTCCATTTAAAACAATTTGGCAGCAATTTCTCTTCCAGAAACCCGAAAATGAACACCAATGATGCCGCGGTCATCATCGAAGTTATTTTCCAGCGACCGAAAAGAGTTTAGAGCTTTCATCTCTCTAAATACTTTCCAAAACCTTCGAAATCCATTTTCAAATCAAAAACGATTTTACTTTCCAAATCTCCAAAATTTTCAAATTCTTTTCAAAACATTTCCAAAACTTCTCTGGAATTCCGTTTTAAATTATAAGTCACAATTATAATTTACATTCTTTAAATTTCATTTGTATGTGAATTTATTTCTTTAACTTTGGAGCTACGATTTGAATTTCTTATTCAATTTCATATAAAAATGATAACTTTCAATATTATCACTTTCCTAACATCCATGCAACCATATACTATAGTACTTCATAGAAAAACATTTCTTTTCTATACGAAAATAGTTTTGGGCAAAATTATTTCATTCACCCTATTTAAAACAATACTGTGTCGGTTTATCTTGTTTAAGAGTTTAGAAACCCCTATCGACTTACAGTTAGCTAGACTGCACCGACCAGAATCCATAAACAATTAACCGATAAGTCAACACAATACAAAACAATTTTATATTCACTAACAAATACGCACTCGTATCTATTATTACACTCAACTCATTCTAGAGTACTGCTGACTCTATCTCTAATGAGTAACACCCAACAGAGCAGGGTTGTCGCTTAACCATATGCTCTGATACCAAATGTAATAACCTGCTTTTCCGTAACCCTTGAATAGACACTAATCTCCATCTATTTACTCAAGGTGAACGAAAAACCGAACCATTAGGGTTTTTTTTTAAGAAGAGGTAGAAGAAAAGATAGAAGAAAAGAGAAAGAAGAAACAACAGAACAACATCAGAAACAGAAACAATATCAGAATCTCACATATCGCAGCGGAACAATATACAATAGATAATTACTAGTCTTTTTAAAACAAAGAACTATATCAGTTTATACATTCATCAATCATCAGAGTCAATATACAACAATGGACAGTTATATAACTTGTCCTCATACAGAATACACAGCGGAATAAATATATCAGATACAAATACTACGTCTCGCCATCCAGCTTGCTTCCAAAGCTCCAGAATATCCAGAATATCCTGATAATATAACTCTAGACTGCCCGTGTGGAAAATTTGTGGGCACCCAGAGTTTAGAAGGGAAACAATAAACTCCGAGTCAGTCATGGTGACTGGTGTGAGATCGTAAAACAGTTATTTTTCACAAAGAAAATAAAACAAATTCGCAATGCTTTTGGAAAATGAAACTACCATAAGACCTCCCGCCACACACACAATGCAAACGCAGAATTGGAGGAGATTTCTTCTTATGATAGTCAAAGATGCTTACTACGCAAAATCATTGAATTTATTATTATTAGTGCATAGTGCAGAAAACATTTCGAAAGTATAATATTAATCTTAGCCAACATAGACATTTCGAACTATGCCTACTATAGCTACCATCTAAACAGTGGGGCGCCACCATAAGTAAATGGCAGGTTCTACAACTAATACCGTACAAGTTCCGTATTTGGAAGATGGATTTCCAACAAATGGTCAGGCTAAGGAACTTCCTTTCCTTCTGCCGAATAGGATCGCCTCTGGCTGGACGTCCCGAGAGACAAACTGCTCTCTGCCAAACAAGGCCGGGTTACCCCTGTAACAGGTAACTCACGAATATGTCATCACCCGGTCCTTTGGGACCTTTATCCGAGCGCTCGATATCCAACATCACACATCATAAAGAAAGTGTATCCACATGAGTAAGTTTCTGGGCTCCATACCATGATACCACCCCTTTCCAGAAGGAAATGACATACCCTAAAGGGCGCGACCCTCATAACCTTGCCGCAACATTCCTGTTTCGACCATTTCCGGGGTGTGAGGCTCGATGAAGTCTCGTCCACAAAGCTACGCTTTTTCAAAAAGCCCTGCTTCGGGTCAAACAAAATGATCAACCTATGATCATTAAGATATAAGATCAAACAAATGATCATATCACAAATGATCAAACACTGATCATTTCACAGCAACACTCGGTATGCCACGTTACCAAATTGGGATATATCGCTGATAAATTTCAACTACATAACCTCTGAGCTCGTACGTCTCAGAGAAGGGTGTTAAGCTAAGAGAATAAATCCTCCGCCACCAACAGATATGTATTTGAAAGAAATCAGCTTTATATCTCAAATTGTAACGTCAGACACACAATCCATATAAGTCTGTTCCGGGATCGAACAGAACCGAAGGCACTTCTCACGAAGCCCTTGCACATCCGGATAATTTCAATCACGTCAGGACTTCCCGTCACTAAGGGTAATAAAACCTCTAAACCGGAGATCAGCCGATGTAGAGTAACTCGATGGTAATCCTTCCGTTTTCAAAAATATCCGGTCTTCAACACCGGTCAGCAAACGCGATTCATAACGACGTATCACGTATTCGGAATGGGTTATACGACCCCATGGTCCTTTCCTGGCTAACCCGAATAGTGAGCGTTTATTTAAAAACAAGTGTGGCATTCAAATTCATCCAATTCACAACAAATACCTATCTAAAGGTAATCATTGATAGTTGGTTATTTAACTATCAATAAAGATGCGCAACATCATCAGATTCCAAATAATTTTCCAAATTATTTTATCTTCCAAAATATCTTTTACTAGATATAAAATTTCCACACTTAATCATTTGAAAACAATTTCAAATCAATTTCCACATTTCATTTTATCTTTGAAGATAAAATCTCAAAACAGTTCATTTCATATTGGAAAAGCCTTTCCATACTTATTTAAAATAAGTAATTCACAAAACTATTTATTTTCAACACTTAGAAAATATTCGATATACTTAAATCAAAATTAAGTATAAATTCATTCTTTAAGGAAATCATTCTTAAACACATTTTATTTGAGTCAAAACGAATGTTACGTAAAACATCGTTACGACGACTCAAAATCACTAGTATAGGGATTCGAATTTAGATAGATATATAAATCCCAATACTACATTAAAACATTTCCTTTCGGAAATCATTTACTATAACAACAGTGTCATAGTCCATCATTTCCTTATTTCTCGAAAACGTCTATTTCAACAATAAATGTTGAAATCTATGATTTCGATATTTAACACGTTTAAAACATCTTTTAAAACAATTAACTTCATTTTACAATATCGCTTTTCCAAAACTATCCATTTTACTTAACAATATATTCACTGTCCAAAATCGTGAATACACTTTACTATTTACATTTCACTATTTTCTACACGTTTATTTCAATAATAATCCGCTATCCAAAATCGCGAATATATCTCCTTCAACATTTTAATTTATCAAATCCAGTTGATCTCGAATTTATAAAACAACGTTTATAAATTCTATTTCTGTTTTTAATAACAACTTCAACTTACAAATCTTCTTTTTAATAATTCGATAAATATTCCATCTAAAGGTAAAAATCCAATTTATAAGTTAATCTCTTATAAATCTTTTATTCTACAGTTTCATCCATTTTACAACTTCACAATTTATAAATCTATAAATTTCATTCACTTACGGATTCCATAATATTTCATTTTTTTTAACACTTATAAAATTCGTTTTATAAGTCCAATATTTTGATTTATAAAATATCAATTTTATAAATCTTTCTATACAAATCGTTTATAGTTATTCAAAAATCTCAACTTAAACCATTTTATAAATAAATCAACTTTTGTTTCAAAAACAACACTTCGGTTATATTTCACTAAAAATTATAACTTTTATAACTTTAAAATTTTACGTTTATAAATCGATTCAAAAATTCCATAAAACGTATATTTTCAAAAATCACTTTAAAAATCCTTTTAAATTAAAAGTCGTCATTTTTAAAGTTCAAAACTGAATCCGATGATGCAACAACACCAATCAGTCCATTACAACAGTCAAATATCATATATCATCATATGATAACAGAATATATCAAAATATCTGTAAATAATCAATACGGTGAGGAATCCAGTCGGATCCCTCCAACCTGTTTCCCTGCATCCACAGATGTTAGCACAATACCAATTCCGCTCCAGTACGGAATTATCGCGGTATATAGGTTTTATAAAAATCCGCTTACTAACGGCGCAATAGGGTCTCATCCGCTATACGAGGCGGGAAAACAATCAATCCAATATATACATATACCAATATGTATATATTGCTATATATAGATATATATCCTACTATATCTAATATCACATCCAAACTAACAATATAAGTTTTTTTGAACCGATTTCTCTTACCAATTTTATTAAATCGAATAAATAAATTTCCACTTGCTAAATTAAGTTAACTAGTGATTAAAGTAAAATTTAATAGGTTGACTTAACACTTTATTCTCAAATCCATTATTTAAAAATAAGCTAGTATATTTATTATCTTTTGAACTACCTATATATATTATACTTATTTTATTTTATTTCCTGAAAACTACATATGTACATACATCTCACTGTTATGTGTTTATAAATTAAAACTGCATATTTATTATTTTGAAATCACACAAATTACCTTTACCAAAATTGCAGACAACAGTTTGCCCCAAATTTTGAGCTCGAGCCATCGTCGCAGTTGACCCAACAACCACCTACCCTTCGATCGACACCTCCCTCGACTTGCGACCCCGCGACATCGCAGACGTGCGCCTGAATTATTTTCGAGTGCCACCACCAATGTCCTCCAGTAGCCTACGCTCCTCTTGACACTGCAGCCTCGCGAATCGCCTCGCCTCTGACATCGCGATATCATCCCAAACGAACTCCCAGTCTCCTAGTCTCGACTGCCTCGCGGCCTCAAGCTCTTATCTCAATCGCGACCCTTCACTGCAGATCGAATAGCCCCAACTACGATGACCCAGCCTCGCGACATCGCCCTACATCGCGCTCGCCGCCTTCAATCCCTCGCCTACGATTGATCGCGAACTCCAAATCAACGTCGCCTGTTTGCACGCACGCCGCCTCACCCAATCGCGACTTCGAAGTCGCTTCCTCCGATCGCAAATCGCCGTTCCCCCTTTTTTTATTTTGTTTTGAATGAAAGGGTAACAGAAAAAAAAGAAGAAGTCGTTCCCTTTTTATTTGATTTCGAACGAAGTTTCCAAAGGGCAGACGAGAGCGGCCATTGTTTATTTCTTTGGAACGAAATGATTTCTTCTGCGTTTTAGATTTGTACAGAAGGAGACGAGATATTATTGAACGAGAGGGAACAGGAAAAGATGTTTCGCGTGAAAATTTGTTTCTGCGTGTCGGCTACAACAGAGATAGGTTGGCTAAAGGAAATACAGGGTGGCTGTTGATTTGATTTCATTCGGATAAGGATATTTAAATTAGATCGATAATTATCGTCTAAGCGTTTATACCTCGTACGATCACACGTTAATTTCGAAAGCTACAAAATTTGAAATCCGGTAATAATACAATATTACGGACCCAATGGAACTGGTTTCGTCGAATTCTGAGACTGTTTGAAAATTGACTATTTTTAAATATCGGTTCGAACGATTAAATTTCAAACTGAACAATTTACTCCTAAATTCGATTCTGAAGCTTCTGTTATCTTCAGTAATATCAATATGAATTTTTCAAGCGTTTGAAATATTTTTCTTTAGCTTTAAATTGAAGATTTAAATTTTATTCAGCATTCAATAGATTAAATTTTATAATTTAATCGTCAAATTCAAAGTTATATTCGGGATTCAAATTAAATCATCGTTCAAATATTTAAAATTAATTAAATATTCTCAATTTAATTTGTTCAAAATTCAGGGTCGTTACAAGAGGAAACAATATTTGTTTGATCAGTAAAGTCTAGAAGGAATTCGAAGATGAGATCTTTGTTTTATTTTATTTTTTTAAAGGTTTGGAAACCTGTTTTAACAAGAACAGAAAACATCTTCATCTAGATGTGCACACATACATTTGTATAATATACACAGACATGCAAGAATACAAAATCATTTAAGCCCATTTCAGGTCATGCTTCAAGGATTATTCAGATGCATCAAGTTTAGTAATTTAAGGAGGAGAGTTGCTCACCTGATTATGCACAGAGCAGAGAAGTAATAGAAGAACAGAGGACCTGTATTTGTTCGAATTTGACCAGACACTGTTTTGATTTGTTTGAATCCTTTGAAAGCTATTTTCTTTTTTTTCTTGGTTTGCTTGGTTTCAACTCTAAAGCTTCCAGGTTTGAATGCATTGTAAAAACTGTTGCTTGATATTGAAAATACTTTGTGTTGCTCAGGCCTGAACTTATTGCAGCTTTGAAAATGTTTGAAGAATTTGAGAAAATGTTTACAAGTATGCTCAGCCTTGTGAACGAAAGCTGTACACATATAGAGAGAAAGAGGTGTGCAGGTACAAGATTTTCTTTTATTTGGTCAGGGATATTTCTCTCTTATGGAGGCTGAGGTGATTTCTTTGCTTGTACTAGAGATGTTGGCATTAAATGCCTTGGTCTCTTTTCAAGTTTACATCTACCATTTCTTTATTTTTTTTGCATGTACAATCTTGCTTATCTCGGTTGATGGATATAAGGTAGTGTACTAGAGATATTAATTAGACTTGTACAAATATATATTTTATAATTTTCCTACTCTAGTTCGGCTATTACATGTTTGAGAAAACATGATGGCTTCTATACCTTGTATATTTGTATTTCTTTATTTTTCAAGTGTTCAAGAATATATATATACATTTGTTTATCTACTTGTTTCATTCCCAAGTGTACAAGTATCTTATTTTCCATATGTATTTGTCTGGTTTTCTTAATTTTTTTCCAAGTGTATACATATATATATATATATTCAATTTTACTCATATATGCCCGTATACATACATATTCACATATATGAAATATTCACAATATTTTTAAATTTTAAATGATTTATACAGAATTTATAATGATTCGAGGAAACTCGCATCACCTTATCGATTTATTTCACAAATATTAATTCAAAAATTAATAAATTATCATTTTAAATATTATAAAAATCCGGGGTCGTTACATAGCCAGCATACAACCATTATTGTATGCCTACTATAGCTACGATGTTCAATAGCAGGTTACCACCACATTCCATAGCAAGTAATACAACTAAAACCGTACAAGGTTTGTATTGTTTCTTTGGATTAACAAATGGTCAAGCAAAGGAACTTCCTTACATCGAAATGGAAACGCCTCTGGAAAGACGCCCCGGATCCTAACCGAATCTCTGCAAACACAAGGCCGACGCTACCTCACGCTTTAACCAAGCTGTAACTAGGTAACTAACACACGGGCTATGTCATCCCTCGATCGTTACCGACCTTTATCCGAGGGCCCTCGATCACAAAGCAACAACCACAAAGTATAATAAATTTGCAGCATCAACATAGGTAAAATATCTGGGCTCCATACCATGATATCATCTTTTATCCAAAAGGAAATGACATACCCTAGGGGCGCTACCCCTAAAAACCTTTTGTCGCAACATTCATGTTTCGACCATTACCGGGTTGTGAGGCTGGACGAAGTCTCGTCCACAAAGCAACGCTTTTTCACAAAGCAACGCTTTGATCAACAGCACTTCGTATGCCACATTACCAAATTGGGAATGTATCACTAGTAACCATCAACTACATAACCTCTGAGCTCGTACATCTTAGAGAAGGGTGTTAAGATAAGAGAATAAATTCTCCGCCACCAACAGAAATGTATTTGATAGAAACCAGCTTTACATCTCAAAGTGTAACGTCAGACACACATCCATACAAGTCCGTTCCGGGATCGAACGGAACCGAAGGCACTTCTAAAGAAGCCCTTGCAATCCGGATATTCACTAATCATGTCCGGACTTCCCATCACAAAAAGAGTGATATAAATCTCTATACCGAAGCAACTCGGTGCAGAGACATTCGACAGGTTGTCCTTTCATTTTCGAAAATATCCGGTCTTCAATACGATCCATATCGTCGTATCACTAATTCGGAATGGGTTATATGACACAAAGGTCTTTTCCCGGCTAACCCGAATAGTGCGCGTTTGTTTTAAAAAAATCAAGTGCCATTTCAAAGGCAAATATTGATGGTCGGTTATTTAACCATCAACAACATTCACAACAATCAATCAATTTAAATAATTTTTCCCAAATTATTAAATTTCAAAATATCTTTGCAAGATATATAATTTCCACACTTTCTCATTTGAAAACCAATTTCAAATCATAATTTCACACTTCACATTTGAAAACCGATTTCAAATCATAATTTCACACTTCACATTTGAAAACCAATTTCAAATCACAAAATGGTTCATTTAAACCGATTAAATAAATCCTTATCGATTTATTTCAAATTTACATTCCAAATCTGTAAATTTGTTTCCACACTTAAAAATAATCAATGTTTATTTTTAAACAAATTTCCCTTTCCTTAATAAATCCCATTATGAAATTAAATTTCCAAATATCCATTTTTTTAACTCCAAATCAACTTTCAAATTGATTTCTAAATCTGTTTCAAAACCCAAATTGATTTTCCAAACATTTATTTCAAACACCGAATCAATTTCCAAATTGATTTCAAAATTTACTTCACACCAAATCAATTACAAATTCATTTCAAAAATTCATTTCAACACAAATCAATTTCCTCCTTCAATCATCAAATAAATTTTCATATCGATTTCCCAAAGATTTATTTTCAAATACCAAATCAATTATAAATTGATTTCTAGAAGTTATTCACCTTTTAAAATAAATTCATTTATCTCTACCAAACCATTTAAAATTCCATTTTAGATAAATTCTTCAACTTTCAATTAATACTATTCAAAATCC
The DNA here is from genome assembly GCA_030737815.1 of Allium fistulosum. Taxonomy (NCBI): domain Eukaryota; kingdom Viridiplantae; phylum Streptophyta; class Magnoliopsida; order Asparagales; family Amaryllidaceae; genus Allium; species Allium fistulosum. Next base: position 790,312,410 of record CM060901.1, read on the forward strand.
ATTTATAAAATCTTTTACCATATTCTTAGAAATAATTCGATAAGATTTCGAAAATCAACTTTATACTTTAAAATCCCTTCTTTTAAATTCACCCAATTCTTTCAAAAGAATTTACTTAAAATTTCCAATTTTAATTTTAAAAATCAAATTTATTCATTTCTGGCATCCAACGATACCAAAAATATATTCAGCTAAATTATAGCCTTCAAAGAATCCAATCACAGATATAATCATTCACAGATTATAAATAAACAATCACATGTCGATTATAAATAAATCAACACACAACATTGAAATAAATTCAAATGTTTGAGGAATCCAGTTGGATCCCTCAAACCTATTTCCCTGCATCCATAGATGTTAGCACAATACCAATTTCACTTCAATGTGAAATTATCGCGGTATATGGGATTTATAAATATTATCCGCTATTTTGCAGCGCAATAGGGTCTCATCCGCTATACAATGCGGGAAATCAACAACTCCAATATATACATATTCCAATATATATATATTGCTATATACATATATAATACCAATTCCACTTCACAGTAGAATTATCGCGGTATATGTTTTTAATAAATAACCTCCGCTTAATATACGGCGTATAGGGTCTATTTAACACAATAAATAGCAACCAATCATCACAATCAAACTTATCAACAATTTTAAATTCAACTATTTAAAATCTAAATCGAAACAAAACATTCGATTGAGTGAGAAGTTCTCACCATGAATTTCAATTCAGTTTCAGCGTTTATTTCGAATAAAATTAAATGGACGTTTAATTTTACCAGAAATTTTCGCTAGCTCCAAACGACTCCAATCCAATTCCATAGCGTAGTGCTCGACCATACGATTCCAACGCAACTAGTTTCGTGCATTTTCGACCTCGTAGCAAAAAGTTATGATATTACAAAGTTATACGATTTAAATTATAAATCAATTTACAATTCTTTTATATTTTATAACCTAATCTCCAACTGGCCGTTGATTTCATCTTGCTAGATCCAGGCCGTGCTTTTTTTCCTTCTCCCTCCATCAGGTTTTCAACTCAATCAGTAAACCCAATAGCCGTCCAAACCCTAACTAGCCGCCACCACTACGAACGTTGATAAGTTGATCGGAGACCGGGGTTTCGAAGCTTGTGACGCGTGCTACTCTCGGCCAAGGCAGCACCAAGCTCGGCTCTCCATTGCCTCGGAATTCGTGTTCAAACGCAGTGCCTTCGTGCTCGATTTGCCGACAAACCGTTGACCCAATCACGATCATAGCCGTTGAAGTTGTAGTTCGTGATGTGCTCTACGTCTTTCTAGTTGACAACTTCTTGATTCGATGCATAGATTTGAGAAGTCGGAGGAAGAAATTTAGTGTTTTCTGGCCGTTGATTATAATAGAAGCGGCGGCTGAAACTGTTTGCCCTAGCTAGGGTTTCTTTGTTTGCAAATGAGAATGTGGAAGGGCTTATATAGAAAATTTACGAAAACACTATTCATCCTGGATTTTCCGAACTCCAAATCGAGCGTGCCGGTTGACGTTTCTAAGGTTTACCCCACGTTCTGAACACAATGGAACGTGTTTCGGGAGCTAATTCGATCATCTGTGCGAGTTACGAAATTAAACGATCAAACTTTAAATTAAACCGGTTCAAACCGATTTCGATGCGTTTTGGTTTGCCTCGATCAAACGGTAAATCCAATTGACACGAAATTTGAAACCATACAATAATACAACATTACGGATCTGATGAAACTGGTTTCGTCGAAATCTGAGACTGTTTGAAAAATGGCTAATTTCACTAGTCGATTAAATATTAAAATATTCAATTTTCACAAATTAACTTTAAATTCAATTTTTAAAGTTCTATAACATCACTATTACTTCAATACGATTTAATATAACTTTATAAATCATTTTCATTCACATTTAATCCAGATTTCAATTATTTCTGGAATTTCAACTACAAAATTATCGATTTAATTACCCAATTAAATCCAGTTATTCGAATTTTAAATTATTCGACTTATTAATTCCACTTATTAATATTTAAAATTAATTAAATATTTGAATTTCAAATAACAGAAATTCTGGGTCGTTACAAACTTCCCCCCTTAAAAGAGTTTCGTCCTCGAAATTACCAAGTAAGAAAAATTCACAAAATCCATTAACTTTTCAAACAAACTGTTCAAATTAGATTTACAAATCTCTTAAGTGCTTAAATTTTCCAAAATCCAATAGTTAAACTTCTTTCAACAACTTTTACTAAGTTTTCCAAAATTTTCCAATTTTCTCAAAAATATTCTAACGCCTTAAATTTTCAGAAAATTTCGCCATAGCCTTCTTTGCGCGGCTCGATCCGAAAAAAAATGACAGTGTATATATATCACAAATATACATCTCATCAAGTGATGAGGCATCCCGTAGGGAAAAAATGTAAAAGTACGATATTTAATCCGAGATATGTACCTTATTTATTATTAGCGAGCGTATACGACTAATATAGTGCGAAAGCGAGCTCCAAATGCGAAGCAAACGCCATCCGCACCTACTAAACACTCAATCAAACAATGAGAACATGTATATAGAAAATAATATCGATATACATCATATAGCAACATAATAACTACATGTGCTAACATAGCAATTGCAACTAAAGCAATAAATGCAACCATCAAACAACTATCATCCAATAACATCCAACAAATCAATGTCTATCCAAATCAATTCATAACCAAATCAATATACATTCACTTCTCATTTATATTCATTGAATTGGCTTTCAATTTAATCACATTTGATTTGTTAACATTGGATTTTAACTAACATTCTTTTATTCATATTCAATTAGTTTACATTCACTAATTTACATTCATGTTAGTTCACTTTCGACCCAATCAATTCAATTACTTTAGCTTCCAATTTTTCTAATTCAACTTCATTAACACTTAATGAATTTTATATACATTCAATTAACATCCATATAACAACCAATGTATATTCAACACAACCAAATTATTAAATTTACATTCAATTTGGTTCAACACCTTTAATTCAATTGGTTGATATTAAATTGACTTACGTTCAATTATTCAACTTTCAATAACATTAGCTTTTAATGAATAAACACTTACATCCATTGTTTCATCTCAATTTATTCTCATTAGATTGATTTACATTCAATTTATTCATTAATTCAATTGCTAATTCATTTTACAAATAAAATTGAATTTCATTTATATAACTCAAGTTCACATTCATCACTTCATTTCATTAATTAATTTTGATACCCAAAATCAAATTCATTCATCATTACTTAAGTTATATTCCAATTAAACATCATTCGTTTAACTTAACTTAAGTTTCCACTTGGATTTTTATTGATTCACTTATACTTACTTTAATTTAAATCTATCCTTTAAGTTAAATTTATTCTATCAAAATTCAAATTGTATAAGTTATCAACTCATTTATCATTCCCATAAATATTTTAAATAGGATTCTAGAGTCTTTTCAACCTTTCAAAAACCATTTTGAAATCAATTCAAATTTATCTTTTGAATTCCCAAAACAAAATCCAAATTTTCCAACCAACTTTCATTTAAAATAATCTGGCAGCAATTCCTCTTTTGGAAACCCGAAAATGAACACCAATGATGTCGCGATCATCATCAGAATTATTTTCCAACGACCTGAAAAGAGTTTAAAGCTTTCATCTCTCCAAAACAATTTTCCAAAATATCAAATCCTTTCAAACACTTCCCTGGAATTTTATTTCAGATTATAAATCACATTTACAAATCTTTTACTTATAAAATTTCATTTCTTATATATAAGATTATTTTACCATTGTAAACCATTTTAATTATAATTCCATACATTATAATTCATTTGCTTATATAATTTATTCTTTTACAATTGTTGTTTTTATTTGGATCATTCAAACAACTTTTATTAACTTATATATATTTTTTACAATTTCAAACAATCAAATAATTCAATTATATACACTTTAATAATTTGTGAAAAATTATTCCTTTATATATAAAATATAATCGAGGTAAAATTATTTCATTTACCCAATTTAAAACAATATCGTGCCGAATTGTTCTATACAAGTGTTTAGAGATCCCTATCGATAGAGTTGTACTGACAATACCGACCAGAATCCATATACCACTCAACAAATCAATCATCACAATATAATTTTTTTTTTATATTCACTAACAAATACGCGCTCATATCTATTATTACACTCAACTCATTCTAGAGTACAACTGACTCTATCTCTAATGAGTAACACCCAACAGAGCCATGGTTGTCGCTTAACCATATGCTCTGATACCAAATGTAACGAACGCGATTTTTCGACGCTCGAAAATCGACATTAATACATTCACTGTATCAACTGCCGAGCAATCGAATGTCAGAAAACCGAATTTTTATGGAGAAAAAGAAGAGGTAGAAAAAGACAGAAGAAAAAGAAAGAAGAAACAACAAAAACAAAAACAATATCAGAATCTCACATTCGCAGCGGAACAACATATAATAGATAAATGAATAATCTTTAAAACAAAGAACTATATCATTTTATACATTACATCATCATCAGAGTTTACAGCAACATTATACAACACAACTGGACAGTTATATAAACTTGTCCTCATACAGAATACACAGCGGAATAATAATATCATATACAAGTGATACGTCTCGCCATCCAGCTCGCCACTGAGCTCCACAGCATCTCCTGAATCCAGAATGACCTGATAACCTGACTCTAGACTGCCCATGTGGAAATTGGTGGGCACCCAGAGTTTAGGAAGGAAACAATAAACTCCAGGTCAGTCATGGTGACTGGTGTGAGAACTAAAACAGTTTATCTCAAAGAAAATAAAACATTTTCGCAATGCTTTTGGAAAATGAAACTACCATAAGACCTCCCACCACAAACACAATGCAAACGCAAAATTGGAGGAGATTTCTTCTTATGATAGTCAAATATGCTTACTACGCAAAAGAAAACTCTTTTGATATTATTACTAGTGCATAGTGTGAAAACATTTCGAAAATACAATATTAATCTTAGCTAGCATACAATCATTATTGTATGCCTACTATAGCTACGATGTTCAATAGCAGGTTACCGCCACATTCCATAGCAGGTAATACAACTAAAACCGTACAAGGTTTGTATTGTTTCTTTGGATTTCCAACAAATGGTCAGGCAAAGGAACTTCTTTACACCGAAATGGAAACGCCTCTGGAAAGACGCCCCGGATCCTAACCGGATCTCTACAAACACAAGGCCGACGCTACCTCACGCTTTAACCAAGCTGTAACTAGGTAACTAACAAACGAGCTATGTCGTCCCCTGGTCGTTACCGACCTTTATCCGAGGGCCCTCGATCACAAAGCAACAACCACAAAGTATAATAAATTTTCAGCATCAACATAGGTAAAATATCTGGGCTCCATACCATGATATCACCTTTTATCTAGAAGGAAATGACATACCCTAGGGGCGCTACCCCTAAAAACCTTTTGTCGCAACATTCCTATTTCGACCATTACCGGGTTGTGAGACTCGACGAAGTCTCGTCCACAAAGCAACGCTTTTTCACAAAGCAACGCTTTGATCAACAATTGATCAACAGCACTTCGTATGCCACATTACCAAATTGGGAATGTATCACTAGTAACCATCAACTACATAACCTCTGAGCTCGTATGTCTCAGAGAAGGGTGTTAAGCTAAGAGAATAAATTCTCCGCCATCAACAGAAATGTATTTGATAGAAACCAGCTTTACATCTCAAAGTGTAACGTCAGACACACATCCATACAAGTCTGTTCCGGGATCGAAAGGAATCGAAGGCACTTCTAAAGAAGCCCTTGCAATCCGGATATTCACTAATCACGTTCGGACTTCCCATCACAAAAAGAGTGATATAAATCTCTATACCGAAGCAACTCGGTGCAGAGACATTCAACAGGTTGTCCTTTCATTTTCGAAAATATCCAGTCTTCACCACCGGTCTTCAATACGATCCATATCGTCGTATCACTAATTCGGAATGGGTTATATGACACAAAGGTCTTTTCCCGGCTAACCCGAATAGTGCGCGTTTGTTTTAAAAACAAATCAAGTGCCATTTCAAAGGCAAATATTGATAGTTGGTTATTTAACTATCAACAACATTCACAACAATCAATCAATTTAAATAATTTTTTCCAAATTATTAAATTTCAAAATATCTTTGCAAGATATATAATTTCCACACTTTCTCATTTGAAAACCAATTTCAAATCATAATTTCACACTTCACATTTGAAAACCAATTTCAAATCACAAAATGGTTCATTTAAACCGATTAAATAAATCCTTATCGATTTATTTCAAATTTACATTCTAAATCTGTAAATTTGTTTCCACACTTAAAAATAATCAATGTTTATTTTTAAACAAATTTCCCTTTCCGTAATAAATCCCATTGTGAAATTAAATTTCCAAATATCCATTTTTTAACTCCAAATCAACTTTCAAATTGATTTCTAAATCTGTTTCAAAACCCAAATTGATTTTCCAAACATTTATTTCAAACACCGAATCAATTTCCAAATTGATTTCAAAATTTACTTCACACCAAATCAATTACAAATTCATTTCAAAAATTCATTTCAACACAAATCAATTTCCTCCTTCAATCATCAAATAAATTTTCATATCGATTTCCCAAAGATTTATTTTCAAATACCAAATCAATTATAAATTGATTTCTAGAAGTTAATCACCTTTTAAAATAAATTCATTTATCTCTTCCAAACCATTTAAAATTCCATTTTAGATAAATTCTTCAACTTTCAATTAATACTATTCAAAATCCATTTATAAAATCTTTTACCATATTCTTAGAAATAATTCGATAAGATTTCGAAAATCAACTTTATACTTTAAAATCCCTTCTTTTAAATTCACCCAATTCTTTCAAAAGAATTTACTTAAAATTTCCAATTTTAATTTTAAAAATCAAATTTATTCATTTCTGGCATCCAACGATACCAAAAATATATTCGGCTAAATTATAGCCTTCAAAGAATCCAATCTCAGATATAATCATTCACAGATTATAAATAAACAATCACACGTCGATTATAAATAAATCAACACACAACATTGAAATAAATTCAAATGTTTGACGAATCCAATTGGATCCCTCCAACCTGTTTCCCTGCATCCACAGATGTTAGCACAATACCAATTTCACTTCAATGTGAAATTATCGCGGTATATGGGATTTATAAATATTATCCGCTATTATGCGGCGCAATAGGGTCTCATCCGCTATACAATGCGGGAAATCAACAACTCCAATATATACATATTCCAATATATATATATATATTGCTATATACATATATAATACCAATTCCACTTCATAGTAGAATTATCGCGTTATATGTTTTTAATAAATAACCTCTGCTTAATATACGACGTATAGGGTCTCTTTAACACAATAAATAGCAACCAATCATCACAATCAACACCATCAACAATTTTAAATTCAACTATTTAAAATCTAAATCGAAACAAAACATTCGATTGAGTGAGAAGTTCTCACCGTGAATTTCAATTCAGTTTCATCGTTTATTTCGAATAATACTTGAAATTTTCGCTAGCCCCAAACGACTCCAATCCAATTCCATAGCGTATTGCTCGACCATACGATTCCAACGCAACTGGTTTCGTGCATTTTCGACCTCGTAGCAAAAAGTTATGATATTACAAAGTTATACGATTTAAATTATAAATCAATTTACAATTCTTTTATATTTTATAACCTAATCTCCAACTGGCCGTTGATTTCATCTTGCTAGATCCAGGCCATGCTTTTTTTTCCATCTCCCTCCATTAGGTTTTCAACGCAACCAGTAAACCCAATAGCCGTCCAAACACTAACTAGCCGCCACCACTACGAACGTTGATAAGTTGATCGGAGACCGGGGTTTCAAAGCTTGTGACGCGTGCTACTCTCGGCCAAAGCAGCACCAAGCTCGGCTGCTCCATTGCCTTGGAATTCGTGTTCAAACGCAGTGCCTTCGTGCTCGATTTGCCGACAATCCGTTGACCCAATCACGATCATAGCCGTTGAAGTTGTAGTTCGTGATGTGCTCTACGTCTTTCTAGTTGACAACTTCTCGATTCGATGCATAGATTTGGAGAAATCGGAGGAATAAATTTAGTGTTTTCTGGCCGTTGATTATAATAGAAGCGGCGGCTGAAACTATTTTCCCTAGCTAGGGTTTCTTTGTTTGCAAATGAGAATGTGGAGGAGGGCCTTATATAGAAAATTTACGAAAACACTATTCATCCCGGATTTTTCGAACTCCAAATCGAGCGTGTCGGCTGACATTTCTAAGGTTTAACCCGCGTTCCAAACATAATGGAACGTGTTTCGGGAGCTAATTCGATCATCTGTGCGAGTTACGGAATTAAACGATCAAACTTTAAATTAAACCGGTTCAAACCGATTTCGATGCGTTTTGGCTTGCCTCGATCAAACGGTAAATCCAATTGACACGAAATTTGAAACCATACAATAATACAACATTACGGATCCGATGAAACTGGTTTCGTCGAAATCCGAAACTGTTTGAAAAATGGCTAATTTCACTAGTCGATTAAATAATAAAATATTCAATTTTCACAAATTAACTTTAAATTCAATTTTTAAAGTTCTATAACATCACTATAACTTCAATATGATTTAATATAACTTTATAAATCATTTTCATTCACATTTAATCAAGATTTCAATTATTTCTGGAATTGCAACTATAAAATTATCGATTTAATTACCCAATTAAATCCAATTATTCAAATTTTAAATTATTCGACTTATTAATTCCACTTATTAATATTTAAAATTAATTAAATATTTGAATTTCAAATAACAGAAATTCTGGGTCGTTACATCAACCCTAGTTCTTTAGGAAATAAATAGTCAAAGATAAGAACGGAGATCACCTCCTAACCGTTAGTGGATGGGTTTCCTGATCATTTGTCCTAGGAGTACGAAACGAGATTTATACACTATACAACATCATCGGAGATGACTATGCCATATAATTCATGAGTTTCTCCTAGATATTTCCAAAGTTACGTTTTGCGTCCAAATTCGGTTGTCGGTTATTTAACTATCGAATGACAAACATTCAAATCAGTGATTTAATTCTATAGGGAAAACCAACATTGGTTAAGCACTTAAGCAACCACTAACCTCCTTAATTAATCTTTTCATTAATTAGATTACTTTATAATACTTGCATAAAAATACTTTCACAAAGATATATTCACAAATCCCTATATTTTCAATACTTAGAAAATATCCATATACTTATCTCAACGGTATAAGTATATTCGCAGGACTGAGGAAGATTTCCTTTTTATATAATTCTAAAACCATTTATAAAGTTCTTTATAAATCTCTAAAATCATCTATAAGCTATTTATAATATTTAAAACCATTTATAAATATTTCTAAGTCATTTATGAAGTCATTTATAAACCCTTTATAAATCCGTGCAACTATTTATAAAGCTCTTCTTATAAATCTATAACCCATTTATAAAGTTCCTTTATAAATATCTAAAAGCATTTGCAAAGCTCCCTTTATATATTGTAAATAATTTTCCTTTAAGTCTCCAAAACATTTTATAAACTCCTCTTATAAAACCCAAGTCTGTTTATAAAACTCTATATATTAATCTCAAAAACATTCATAAATAAATAATAATCCTTTACTTCAAACATTATTATATAATAATAATTAATAATTTTAAAACATTATTAATAAACAATAATAATTTATCTTCACCATTATTATAAATAATAATAATTAATTTCCAAAACATTATTAATAAATCATTATTATTAATTTTAAGCCATATTTATTTTTAAAATAATTAATTTTCAAAAATATTAAAATATCAATAAATAACTTTAACACAACATTAATTATAAACAAATAATCTTTAGAACAATATTAAATTAAAATAATCTTAAAATGATATAAAGTATAAAAACCTTAAAAACAATATTAAATATAAGTAAATGACTTTAAAACCATATTAAATATAAATAACTAACTTTAAAACAATATTAAATATAAATAACTAAACTTTAAAATCAACAATATTATGTATAACTTTTAAAAAAAGAAAACATTTTACCCACTTAGAAACGCCAGATAATAAGGCTGGAGTAAGATAGAAATTAGATCCTTTGAAAACAAAATAGTTTCGAAACCCAAATTCAAATTATTAAAAATCATTTCCTGTCTCAAAATTCAACTTCAACTCCAATGACAATATATAGTTTATAAAAATACTAATTTAAGGCCAATAGCTACCAACCGCTCAATCAATATTGATATTGATTTTCTATCATTACAAGGTTTAAGTTTCAAACATATAACAATGTCATTACCAAAAGTGTCAACAATCAGGTTTAATATTCAATAATTCATATGATAGGAATATTATTGAAATTAAAATCAACAATGGCGAGGAATCCTTGTAACACCCCTAATTTTTTATAACATTATTCAGGAGATTTAATTAGATAAATTAAATAGAATAATGTAAATGTAAGTGATAAGGGGATTGAGACTTGAATTAATTGATTAAGATCGTGCCTAATGAACTAATTAATGGGCTTAAGAATGGGTTTTGGTTAATTAACTCACATAAGTGTATATTGGGAATTGCTGCCCCTAGCTTCCACCCTTATATATATTTCATTCCCACCTTCTTATTTCCTATTCACGTCATTTTAAAATGCAAACAAAATTACAGAGAACGACCGACCATTAAGAGGAAGAGAAAATTCAAATTAAAGCTAGAGATTCAAGCTTAGGGAAAATCAATCTCAATCCAATCTCCTTATCAAGAGAAAGGTGAATAATAATTCCATCTATATCTTTTTTAAATCATATATTTTCGGATTTAAGGGATAAATTCGTTTTTATGATATATTAGATGATGATATGCTTGATTCATGATTTATTTGATTAAACAAGGTTGTTTAAAAGGGATTTAGTATGGTTTTAGATCAAAACTGAGGTTAAATGATGTTTAAATGCCATGGGAAAATTTTATGTTATGAGAAACATGATTTTGGAATTGGGTTTCAATTTTGAGAATTTTACGAGCAATGGAAAGGTTATTATGAATTTTCAAAGGAAAATATGGTTATTTGGGTTTATAAATTATTTTCGAAAATATATTGAGAATTTGGGTCTGGAATTTTGATATGTTAGATAACATGATTAAAGTGATTTTCTAGAATTTTTGGGGATTTTTCCAAAGTGATTTGCTATGCAAAATAAATTGTTTTGAAAGGGGGACTACTTTGGAAAAATTTGAAGGGCTAGTTTGATAAACTTAACCATGGTTTGGATCTGGATTAGCGGTAGTTTTTTGAAAAAGAATTTGAAAAGGTTAAGGCAACCAATCTGGAGTTGACACGTGGTAGGTTAGTTAGAGAAAAATTTACTTAAACAAGAATTAAACCTGGTTTTGGTCAGAATTGTGGTTCCACCTACTTAGGAAAGCGCCTTTCGACACAGTAGCATCCACCTTCATCATTGTCGAAACCAACTATGCTGAAACCAATACATAAAGTATCACTATGATGGTACGTAGTGGATTGGTGATAGGCGGAAGGTAGGGTGTCGAAAGCATAGCTTTTGAAGGGGTTGAAACCTTGGTTCGTTTTTAAAAGAAAAGCTCCTGCCTTTGTTTTGTTTTAAGCCTTCGACAGGGTCGAACCATAAGGTTTCTAAAGAGGTTTTAAAGGGTTGCCATTAACTTATAAATTGCTTTCCATTGGGTTCCTTACTTTTAAAAGAATGTTTTGAAAGAAGAGGTTTCGACCTAGTGGATACCCTACTGCCGTTTTATAGCCTTTCGATGGTGTTGAAGATATCAATGCTGTTGGAAGGTACTTTGTTTTATAAAGTTAGGGCTACTTCCTAAAGCTTTTGAAAGGGGCTAGGGGTTTCGAAGGTGATGGTTTCGAATGGGCTTTCGACTCCAACCTTCCAATGTTTTACCCGGATGTCTTATGCTTTCAAAAGAGATGGTGCCGACACCATCATAATTCCCCAATGTTTTACAAATGATAAAGGATGGTTTCGAAACAGATGATTTCGCCTATATTCTCTTTGACCCAAATAATGTTTTAAGTATAAACCCAATGTTTTCGAAAGGGGTACATTCAATGGTTTCGGAAGGGTTACTTCCATAAGTGTCGAAATGGGTACTTTCAACTGGTTTTGAAGCTAAAGCTTCTGAAGTTAAATGCTAATACTTTAATATATATTCGAAAGGTTTTGAAAGGTAGAATTTAAAGTATTATAAGGCATAAGTATAATGTTTTTCCAGAGCTTTCGAAGGAGGTTATCCTATGAAGTCGAAAGCTAGGTTTCGAAGGTATCGAAAGGTTTTATGACCAAACTCTATTTTTAAAGGAAAAACCCATGACAATATTAAAGGAGTTTTTATAATGGTTTTAAGAAGATGCTATCTTTGATAAAGAAATGGGTTAAGGGGATTAACCATGTTTTATTTTAAACCCACAGGAGTGGTATTGCTATGTTTTATATTGCTTCTTCTAATAAGAATAAATTCACTTTATAATGGACCCATAACTGCATTTTGGGGTTAAAGGGTAGGAGAACCATTTAGGTTAATCCAGTAGTGAATATAAATTGAACATACTCCTAAATGAGTAGAATTGCATCTAGGAGGTCAGAAAGACTAGAATATAGGATGCTAAAATGTAAAGGAAAGATATTGGCAGGGGCTAATAGGTTTACAGGAAGCCTATGAAAACTGTATGATATTGGCAGGGACTAATATGTTCCCAGTTAGCCATGAAAACTATGTATAAAAGAAGATGCCAGACAGACAGGTTCATAGTTAGCCCAGGAAAACCGTTGGGAAAGGAAGATGTCAAATATACAGGTTCATAGTAAGCCCATGAAAACTATGATAGGATACTGGCAGGGCCAATAGGTTTGTAGTTAGCCTTGAAAACTATATCCAGATGGAATATTGACAGATGTCAATAGGTTCCTAGTCAACCCATGAAAACTAGGGTAAGAAGAAAGGATATTGGGGTTACCAATAGGTTCCTGGTCAACCCATGAAAACTAGGATAAGAGTAATATTGGAGTTACCAATAGGTTTATAGCGATCCCATGAAAACTATGTAATTGGACAGGAAGTCCTTAAATGTATAACCGGTTACTAGTTAGCCCATGAAAACTAATGGGTTAATAGTAATCCTAGAAATTATAACCGAGACAGATAGTCTAAATTAAATGGGGTGGGTAATCTAGAAGTAATTCAATTGTTTTGCATATCATTATATTATGCTATTTTGAATTGTTTTAACCATTGTGGATGTAGGAGCACAGTATATGGTTTTGTAAAGGTTTTGTAGTACTAGTGAGGGAAAACTCGTTCCGCTAAGCGGCATGGTCTCATTAAATATCTATATGATTTGAGGTGGTAGATAATTATTCATACCAGGCTTTATGTCTGACTCGATGTTTTTGTTTTCCCCTTAAACTCTCGGGTACTCAATTGATTTTTTGTAGTTGAGAGTTGAGGTTTTTAGGTACCTTTAAGACGAATAAGCTTCCAAAGATGTGCATAAGGCATGATAGATATTTAGAGTTCTCTTTTCTTTTGATTCTGCTATGTAGTTTGTAATAGCGAAGTTTCTATATTGCCTGTATATACTCTGATCTTCCCGGGGGGCATCTTCATATGTCGCTCTGGGCGTCTGTTGTAATAAATATATTTTCTCTGAACGTGATTTGCGAATGTAGGATTATGTAATGAATTGGAAATGTTATGATGTGGAATGTGATTTTGTTGAAGTTTAAATTTTTTCCATATTCATATGTTTCTGTGTATCAATGAATCTATTTCCATCGTATTTGGTCGCTGAGGATTAATATCTATGGAAGACTATAACATCTGTAGCCATTAGTTTTGGGCCTCCAAGTAGGGGGATGTTACAAGTTGGTATCAGAGCAATGGTTTATGAAACTTTAAAAGAAAGTTAAACCTACAAGATTTTCAAACATAATCCAATGAATTTGAAAATATGATTGGGATTTGGGTTAATGCTATTGTAACACTGAAAATTGAACGCTAACACCCTGGTGTGTGTAGTAGTAATGTGAAAGCACCACCCGTGATACGGGAATAAGAAATAAGCAGAAAAGTAGCAGAAAACAGTAATTTTATAGTGGTTTGGCTTAAGATCAAGCCTACGTCCACTTTAAATTCCTTTATTGCTGATTTTGGTTACAAATTGATACAATGCACTTCAAGATACAATACACTTCGATTCTAAAACATTTCAGACTAGTAGCTCAAACTTCGATGTGATAAGGCTCTTTGAATCCAAGTCGGATGTGCCAGATCTCTTTCGAAGCTTGTTGTAATGTCTTGAATGTTTGGAATGCTTAATGTGTTGGATTAGGTCAGGATTCAGCAAAGTAACGGTACTTCAGAAGATCAGCCAAAAGTCCCCGTGCCGTTGGAGTAGCTCTAGTATTTATAGGGAAAAATCTGGGCCAGATTCAATCTCCAAGTCTTAGGTCGTGAACGACCTAAGTCAGGTCGTAGGTCGGCAGCGACCTAGGGGATGTAACCTGGCTTATCTCGTTTGATCTTGATTTCTTCTGAGCGAGTTAATGGGTCGCGCACGACCTAATATAGGTCGTAGGTCGGCGGCGACCTAGGAGACCCATTGAGAACTAAATTAGGTCACTGAGACTACTTCATTCTTAGGTGTAGCAGGATCCCTTAAGTCGCTAGCTTCTTAGGTCGGTAGGTCGTGGCATTGCTTAGGTCGCATATGCTTTAGGTCGCATGTGCCTTAGGTCGCATATGCTTTAGGTCGCATATGCTTTAGGTCGCTTGATCTTTTAAGTCGTTGAAGCTTTTATGTCGCTGAAGACAGAAGTCACTAGGTCGCTAACCCCTTAAGTCGTTAGGTCGCTAGCCTCCTTACGAAGTTAGGTCGCTTGCTGGCTTATCTTGTTAGGTCGTTGGGACCGATCCATGGTTAGGTCGCTTCACCCCATAGGTCGTTAGCCTCCTTAGGTCGCTTAGTCCTTTCTGTAGTTAGGTCGTGGAATACTTGTGTCGTCATACACCTTAAGTCGCTTTGCTCCTTAAGTCGCTAACTTAAGAGGAGTTAACATTTGCCCCTCGAAGTACACGCCTAGGTCGTAGGTCGTGTGCTTCGATTTCCTTAACTCGTGCTTCGATGAGTTGTTAGGTCGCGAACGACTTACTGAGGAAACTAGGTCGCATGGTGCCGATTCGCATTTCACTGCCCCGGGGTATAAATAGCTTAGGTCGTTCCTTCTTTTCTTCATCTGCTCTAACATTCCATCCTGCCATTAACAAGTTTCCGAGCTCTCGAAGGCGATTCCAAATTACTCGGCTATTGATCATCTATATCACGTAAGTGAATTCAACCAATGTTCAACCATGCCCATTATCAAATCGCGAATCCCTTATTTGTCGTCCCTAATCCAAGTTTGTATACCATGCTTCATCATGAATCGTGTCGTAATCGATCCTCGACTACCTTTAGTTGCGATGTCTTTGAAAACACTGCAGCATACTGGTTTCATGATGGATTTGAGGTGATTTGAGTCGATTCTGGGTGATTTGGTGGTGTGGTAAGACGATTGATTCCATAATAGAGATGATAATGGGTTATCGGGTTTATGAGTTAGACGATTTGCTGAGTGGGAAGGAGCGAACAGGTTAAAGAAAGTTAAGAAAAGACCAGCTTAGGAGCTTCAGACGACCTTAGGCTGATCAGTTTGGATGTGATTCACACGACCTAATTTACTTGTGACTTAACTTGCTGGAATAACATTTAAGCTTAAAACAAGACGACCTAACAAACTGCCGACCTAACTTGCTTGCGACTTAACTACTCGCGGCATAGGCTTTAGGTCGCGGCCGAGCTAGGACTTTGAGAAATTCGCGCTATTTTGACTTGAGGTTTTTTCCTTCATGTGCATTACGACTTAAAAGGTCGACGACCTAACTTAACTCGCAGCATATCCTTTAGGTCGTGGACGAGCTAACACTTGAATTCTCAACTTGAATTGCTGGACTGAACTGCCTAAACCTTGAACTGTTTTGAACTTTGAACTGTCTGGACTTTCTAGATTATATTATCTTGCAAGCTAATAACCTGCCAAATACAACAATTGCAGAAAACTGGGACGAATATACTGCCATTGACTGCCCACATCGAATGACAGATTAGTCGATAAAGAATAATCAACTTAAATGAACTGCGTAAATAAAATGTTGTGAATCGACAAATTCAAGTGAAGTATTAAAGAAAAGCAAAAATAATCAACTAATGCTGATCTGTTTGCATCAACACTGTACTTAAATTTTAGAACAACAAGCCCTGAAACTTTATAACCGACAAGCGTCGATTAATTTGATTTCAGTTATATTTACTTGTCATTTTATTAGTTTTGCACAACACTTCACACTTTTAGGAAACGTGTACCTTCATATTTGAATATCCAGTTGCTTGTGTAGAATGACTTCTCAATAAGAAGAGGTAATAGTTCAAGCTGGAGAGGCTATTCCTATTCCTGCCCCGTTAACTGATCCTCCAGAAAGGACCTCAACTACACTAACATATAAAGTTTTCCACCAACTGTGCGCTCAGTTCGGGATTGCTGAAGCAGATGCCATACTTCCTAAGAAAAGCGACACTGCTGATATACCACCTTCTGGTTTCGTCGCAGTGAATCGTCAAATGTGCACGAGTGGAGCTATCCCTCCTTTCAACAATTTTCTTCAGCAACTTCTTCTCCGACTGGCTATCTCTCCTTTTCAGCTACACCCCAATGGCTATGCTATTCTGATGGGGTTATGTGTGCTATTTAGGAGGACGCTGGATCGTCTTCCGAGTTTTGATGAAGTTTGTTACTTGTGCACATTTGCCAAAAATAAAGACCATCCCTCCATCACGCTCGTGAGAAGTTCTAGGAACCGCAGATTGATCATTGGTCTTCCCGAGAGTGCTCATGGGTTTCTGAGTCAGTTTTTCTTCATTCGCTGTCCTCCGGGATTCTACGCTATCTGGAGAGTAGGAAGTAAGATCATTTATCTTTGTTCCTTATGTTTTCTGAACTTTTCGAAGCCCGAGTTGTTAAGTGTTAACTTCGCTCTTTACTTTTCAGCGCTTCCTCCTCCTTTTAGGGATCTGGGTCACAAACCAACTTTTGAGAGGCTCATGGCCGTGCCGGTTGAGGAGAGGAGCGTTCAATTTTTGTTGGGAGATGAGTTTTTACATCAGTTCGGACTTCTACACTCCTCCTGATCTACTCATATTCATGAAGTTTCTGATTCTCAAGCAGAGATATCGGATGCCCCAGTTTCTGCAAAAGGGATTGCTCCGAAAGAACCTACTGTAGAGGCTGCACTGATGAAGTGTTCCACCTCTGCCGATGTTGCAGGTTCATCTGGCAAGTTTTCGCTTTGCCCGGTGATTGAAGAAGGAACTGAAAAAGAAGACTCCGCTGAGCATGACAGTGGAGATACTTTTGATGATCTAAGCGACTTAATGATAACTTCACAAGAGCTTTTTAAGGATGACCCTATCACTACTAAAGTTATTTCTTCAGCAATTGAGGCGACATCCGCCTTGCAGCAAACTCCATCAACCGAAGAGTTAACGCCAGCTGCAAAAGTTGAAATTACCCCCAAGCCGAAGAGTGGTTTGTAGCTCGACGCGCATAGATTACACGCCACACACACTTAGAGATTTTTAGCAGTTGCACGCACTTAGCTTCTTTATTCTGAAAATTTTTAAGATTTTTTTTTTACTTCAGATTCTTCGATGGGGCGAACTGGCTCATATTATGACAATTTCCAGCGCCATGGAAGTCGCGACACTTATGATTATAGGCGCTATCTCACTGCCCCGAGGGAAACAGATGAAGAAAGAGCTGCCAGAAAAGCTCACGAAAGACAAGTTTATGAGGAGTGGCAAAGAATGATGACTCCCGTAAAAGGAAATCTTATGACGTTAAAGGGAAAGGTCACGTTGCTGAAGATCCGAGCAAACAGACCAAACTTAGCGAAAAGGATGCGTCTGCAATTTCTGAAAAGACTGCTGCTTCCATTTCCTGTAGAAATTCCTTCTGGTTCTCCTGCTCTCAAGACAACTGATATTCAGACAATCATTAACAGGCCTCAGTATCAAGTCAGGGATGCTCCTTCTACACTCTAAAGCCGATTCCCAAATTGGTGCTTAAGAGGAGTGCGCTTCGACTTGGATTTGGTCCCTATTGATAAGCAGGCCATGCTAAGGAATCTCGACGCCGTTAAGCTAGACATCGAGAGAATGTCTGGATGGCAAAAGCTGGTTGATGAGCTTCAAAGGGTTAATCGTATGAATCTCGAAGCCATGTTGACTATGGAAAATGATCATTCGGAGTGGAAGAAAATTCTTAAGCAACACGATGCAGAAATGCAAAGCATCGCTGATGATAATGAGAGACTCGAGGCTAAAGTCAAGAAACTTGAAGATGATCTTGCCGCCTCCTCCACCTCTTTTACTCAAAAGGAGGAGGTACTTCAAAAGCAAGTTCGCGATGCTCATGCTGCTCAACGGAATGCTGACGCTCAACTTGAAGCTGAAAAGAAGATGACAGAAATCTATCGCACCGACATTGCCCAGCTACGAGAGAAGGCAAGTTCCCAGGATTTGGAAATTATGCGGTTGCGAGCTAAACTGTCAAAAACTGAACAAGAGCGCGATGAGGCCGTTGTCGGAAAAGAAGCAGCCATCACTGGAAAAGAGGCGGCTGAGCAATCGCACGAGGCGGCGAAGGCCAAAATTAGCTCTACTTTATTTGATTTTTACATTCATAGCGTCTTGGGACGCGGGAGCCTCTCATTTCTGGGACCGACATATGAAATTACTTTGGCCGAAGTGTGGGAAGCGATAATTGACATGTTCGGAGGTGCTGGCTATGCAGAAGCGGATCTTGAGGCGACTTATCTGGATGATGAGGCACGTACCACCCTTGCCAGGGAAAAGAGCAGCTTGCTAGGGAGCGAGCCAAAGCAGCAGGAGGAGAGCGTTTAGAGAAAGTGACTTTAACTGACCCCGCTCGTCCTCCGACTGCGGTCGACCCTGATACCATTGGCTCTAGTTCTCATTCTCCACCTTCTGCAAAAGCCGAAGTTAAAACCACAATTACCGAGCCTCCCACTGTTCAAGCCGACGAGAAAACCCAGGATGACACTGAAGCCGAAAACTTTGAAATTGAAGTGATTAAACCGACTTTTCCAGGTAACTTCGATGTTGAACCAAGTCAAGCGGATTACTTGCTTGCTTCACCTGAGTTTGATGAATTTCTCGCTGATTACTTAAGTCTCGATGAACCAATATCTTCTCTTTTTTTGGAGAATACTGATTTTAACTTCTTTTCTTCTGTAGTGGAAGTACTGAGAGCTGTGCAAACTTCTCCCCTTCCAGCTGTTCCTCCTCCATCCCTTCAAGTCACTCCTGCTTCTCAGCCGGGATCGCAGGAAGAACAAATAAGAGCTCTTCAAGGCCTGGACGATCCACTTGCTTCACAAGAGCAGAAGGTTGGGGAACTTGAAGAAGGCGAGAAGACTACGGAGCCTTATGATGATGACACGAAGCTATCTGAGCTAATTACTCCGGGCACTGAGTCTTCTTCAAAGAAGAAGGGGAAGCGCGCAATTACGAAGAAGAAAAAGAAAAGTGCTTCTACTGGAGAAGACAAAGTAGAAGAAGATCCGGCTACACCTTCTTCCCCGACCCATCAACGCCGGATTCAAAAATTAATCATCAGACCGGGCAAGAGTTCTAAAGGTGGCGGGAAAAAGGAGTGATGAACTGACTTCATGCTTGTTGTTTTTCTTTTTGCAGTTTTGCATGTATTAACCGGAGTTTGTGCGGATACCGGCCTCCGCTTGTTGAAACCTGCATATGTACAAAAATTTCATAATATGGAATAAAATGGTTCTTTTTACTTGTACAATTTCTTGTTAGTATATGTGTGAACGCATTTATTCCTTGTTTTTGCACAAGTTTCTTTATTTACTTTATATGATATTGTAGTGAGCTCGTGGTATGATGTTTGAGCGTTGTTTTTATTAATATAGCTATATGCCCCCATATCACGGCTTACTGCAATATTCTGAAAAGACTTGTACTCTTATTTTTTAGAGAATAATTCTTCCGTTTTGAGGAAATATTATTCTGCTTTTAATAGAATACGCTTTGTATCGGAGAAGTTTTTTCTTTCTCTTTATTTTTAAAGAACACTTCTACTTTCGGGGATGATCACTTTTATTTGTTGAAAAGTGGATTCCCCTACGCAGTGAAGCGAGCTTCTGAAGAAATGTTTTGATCTATTGGACGTGCCTCGTTAGAGGGCTTTGCTTAGCACTTCATTGTTGAAAGTAAAAGCGTGCCTTTGAAGAGGGCTTGTTTGATATGCCTTTGGGAAGGGCTTTTTTGTTGTGCCTCGGGAGAGGGCTCCTCCGAAGAGTTGTGCCTCAGAAGAGGGCTTGTGCCTCCGAAGCAATTTTTTGCCTACGAAGAGGTCTTCGTTTGTGTGCCTCCGAAGAGGGCTTGTGCCTCGTTAGAGGGCTTTGGTTTGGCATGTGTGCCTCGTTAGAGATTTTTGCACTTCAACTCCGGTGAAATGTGCCTCCGAAGAGGTCTTTTTGGCATTTCAGCTTTGGTGAAGTGGGCCTCCGAAGAGAGATTTTTGCACTTCAACTCCGGTGAAATGTGCCTTCGAAGAGGTCTTTTTGGCATTTCAGCTCTGGTGAAGTGGGCCTCCGAAGAGAGATTTTTGCACTTCAACTCCGGTGAAATGTGCCTCCGAAGAGGTCTTTTTGGCATTTCGGCTCTGGTGAAGTGGGCCTCCGAAGAGAGATTTTTGCACTTCAACTCCGGTGAAATGTGCCTCCGAAGAGGTCTTTTTGGCATTTCAGCTCTGGTGAAGTGGGCCTCCGAAGAGAGATTTTTGCACTTCAACTCCGGTGAAATGTGCCTCCGAAGAGGTCTTTTTTTTGCTTGTGTCCTTCCACCATCTGTTCCTTAGCGATTCCTCGTTATCACTTCAAGTACATGTCCCATTCTTTTATAAGTTGCTTGCTTTTTGCCAGAGAAGTGTACTTTGTTGTTGAGTGAATCCATGGGGCAGATGCAAGCTACTTTACCGGATGTTCATTTGCATAAACGATCGCGATTAGTTAGCAAGGGTCTGGAACCTTCTCGCCAGGAAGGTGCCCACTTTGGTGGAATCATCAACTGTTTGTGTAGTACTTCTTTTGTAAGAGTTGAATTTTGGAACTTTTGTGACTTGACATTTGTTTGTTGAGTGATTTATAGGAATCGCTGAGCCTTGTGATGTGTTGAATAGGTAAGCTTTGCTTCGATAGCCTGCAATATTAAATCGACATTTTAGCAATATTTTAAAGATACCTGCATATCGAAATGAGATAGGCATTTTAAAGCAGTAAAAGACATAAGATTTTAAAGTTCTTTATTATTGATTCGCACTGATTTCTCAGTGGTTTACAATACAAGAGTTATACATCCATTATTATTTTACAAATTTAAGCAATGCTGTTAAGTAAAAATTGGATGCGAGTGATTGTTGTTCCAGAATCTCGGGATTGAATTTCCATTTCCGTTGGAATCATTGTTTCTGATTCATATGCCAATCAGAATGGAGTGTGGTCAGACGCTGTGTGAGGACCCCCTGTGACAATATCAATGACAAGCCTATCTGATTCCTACTCTGCAATTTTGTTGCCTGAGCCGTATTGATGGGCAGGAAGTTGTTGCCCTTGAGTAGATGAGGATGGGTCATTCCTGTTTTTCTTGACATATTGTTGAAGTTTATTCTCTTTCAACAGCTCTTCAATCAAATCCTTCAAGTGGCGGCACTCATTAGTGTCATGGCCAGGCTGATTGTGGAACTTACAGAATCTTCCACTTTGCGTGGAATTTTTCCCAAGTCTCAACTTATGTGGTTTAGGATATTCAACAGTATCCTTAGTTGCAAAGAAAATATTCTCTGGAGTATCAGTCAAGGGAGTGAAATTCGAAGATTCGAAGTGGCGAGTTTTCTTCGCATTTCCCTGCTTTTTCTCGTCCTCATTTTCCCTCTTCTGTCCTCCAGATTCTCTTCTATTAGAAGCAACACTATTATTCTGGATTTCGGCAACAAGTACTTTCGCTGGCGCAGAAAGGCTTTCTAGGCGCATGAATTCGTCGGCCTTCTTATAGAATTTCTCGAGTGAGTTTGGCTCCTTCATTTTTAACCATCTTCCGAATTCACTTGATTTGTTGATGGCTCGCATAAGGTAAGTCAGGATCATACGAGGTTCTGCATTATCCACTTCGGCTAGGGCTATATTGAAACGGTTCAAAAAAGATCTGATAGATTCTCCGGGAGCTTGTTCAAGGCTGGACAGAGACATTATATCCTTAGCTTTTGAAGCATATAACCTGAACTGATACTTGAATTTTCGAGTTAAGTCAGAGAATTGATCTACGGACCGAATTGGTAGCTTTGTGAACCAAAGTAGAGCCACTCCTTCCAAGTACACTGGAAAGTATCAGCATTTAATCTCATCTGATGCCTTTGCACTGGTCATATGCCAATTGTACTTGTATAGAAACTGGTTTGGGTCACTTGTCCCCCTATATGCCGGGATAGTAGGAGGTACAAATTTCCTTGGAAATTCTGCTTTCAGGATCCTTTCAGTAAACGGAGTCTTGCTTGGAGCAAATCCCCAGTCATTCTCATTTTCTTCCCTCTGCATGCTCTCTTTCATGATTCGGCGAACCATCCCTGATAGGTACTCCTCATTGTTCAGAGGCATTGCCGGGTAGACGTCAGCTCTCCTTTCGGAAGTTTGCCTGGGCAAATGTTCGCAAAAAGTTAGTTGGGGCCTTGAACCTTCAGCTTGGGAAGGTGGCGCTTCGGCGGTGCCAGTTGCTCTTTGAGGAATACCTCTCTCTTGGGGATTATGAGCATCTTTGGCAAAGGTTGTTTCATTATTTTCTGGTCATTGATTTGCCCCAAGTAGAGCGTTTAATCTGTCCATCATCAAAGCGTTTTGAGTTTCAATTTGTTGGTATAGTCCCGATACTACATTGTCTAATTCAGCCCTTGTAACCCCAACAGAAGGAGTTGCTTGATTTGGCACGGGAGAAGAATCAGCCCTGTCGTGACCATTTCCGGATCTTGTAGATCTTCCAAGAGCCATGATTTCAGATAGACTTCTGGTCTTTAGAGAGATTCTTTCAACAAACTTTTGTGGAGCAATGGTGAGAATATTCCTGAGTTCAATTCTCAGTGAAAGCACCAAAATGGTAACGCTGAAAATTGAACGCTAACACCCTGGTGTGTGTAGTAGTAATGTGAAAGCACCACTCGTGATACGGGAATAAGAAATAAGCAGAAAAGTAGCAGAAAACAGTAAAAGACAACGATTTTATAGTGGTTCGGCTTAAGATCAAGCCTACGTCGACTTTAAATTCCTTTATTGTTGATTTTGGTTATAAATTGATACAATGCACTTCAAGATACAATACACTTCGATTCTAAAACATTTTAGACTAGTAGCTCAAACTTCGATGTGATAAGGCTCTTTGAATCCATGTCGAATGTGCCAGATCTCTTTCGAAGCTTGTTGTAATGTCTTGAATGTTTGGAATGCTAATGTGTTGGATCAGGTCAGGATTCAGCAGAGTAACGGTACTTCAGAAGATCAGCCAAAAGTCCCCGTGCCATTGGAGTAGCTCTAGTATTTATAGGGAAAAATCTGGACCAGATTCAATCTCCAAGTCTTAGGTCGTGAACGACCTAAGTTAGGTCGTAGGTCGGCATCGACCTAGGGGATGTAACCTGGCTTATCTCGTTTGATCTTGATTTCTTCTGAGCGAGTTAATGGGTCGCGCGCGACCTAATATAGGTTGTAGGTCGACAGCGACCTAGGAGACCCATTGAGACCTAAATTAGGTCGCTGAGACTACTTCGTTCTTATGTCGTTAGGTAGCAGGATCCCTTAAGTCGCTAGCTTCTTAGGTCGGTAGGTCGTGGCATTGCTTAGGTCACATATGCTTTAGGTCGCATGTGCCTTAGGTCGCATATGCTTTAGGTCGCATATGCTTTAGGTTGCTTGATCTTTTAAGTCGTTGAAGCTTTTAGGTCGCTGAAGACAGAAGTGACTAGGTCGCTAACCCCTTAAGTCGTTAGGTCGTTGGAGAGGTTAGGTCGCTAGCCTCCTTACGAAGTTAGGTCGCTTGCTGGCTTATCTTGTTAGGTCGTTGGGACCGATCCATGGTTAGGTCGCTTCACCCCATAGGTCGTTAGCCTCCTTAGGTCGCTTAGTCCTTTCTGTAGTTAGGTCGTGGAATACTTGAGTCGTCATACACCTTAAGTCGCTTTGCTCCTTAAGTCGCTAACTTAAGAGGAGTTAACAGCTATAGTAACGTACTTGTATTTGATATACAAATATATATAAGTACGTGTTCCCCTTGCTCTTAGACCATTCTTCTATATCTTACTAAAGATCGTATGCAGATTTACGAGAAAGAAGATATAGATGCGGGAAACGGAATAGGAAATCTGGGTGGAGGAAGCACCACAACCAACGGAAATGCTCGAGCTAATACCTGGAGGAACCAAAGTCGATAGGTTAATGCTAATCTAATGCTGAAGACAATGTAGGTGCTGGAAATCTGCCAGTAGATGCGGGGTTGGTTTATCAGTTGTTGGCTAATCTTTTGCAAGCTGGAGTTACCAGTAATATTGGAGGAGCTAATCCTGTGACTCCAATTGGGAATAACTATGCTAAGCTAAGCAGAGACTACACAAGTTTAGGTGGTAAGCCGTTTGTTGGAACGGAGGATGCTATTGAAGTTGAGAATTGGCTGCTGAGTTGTGAAAGGATTTGTACTAATTTAGGCTTGGATGATGGGAAAATGAAATGGCTAACCTCTAGACAGTTGCAATGATTAGCGCTTCACTGGTGGAACAGTGTAACAACTGGGGTACCAGAGGAAGAGCTGACATGGGCTGATTTCAGGAGAAGGTTTGAGCAGAGGTTTCTATCTGAAGCTGCTAAGTCTGCATTGAAGAGGAAGTTCATGGATTTTGTTTAGGGAGAGATGTCAGTGGTCGAGTATGCTGCTAAGTTTGATGAGCTATCTCGATATGGATATGCTTTGGTTGACACTGATGTGAGAAGGAATGAAAGGTTCATTCGAGGATTAAACCTGAGCTTTCCAGAATGACCATGACCCATATTCGGGATCCTTCTAATGTGGTGGTGGAGATGGCCATTCGCCATGAAGAGATGCTTGCTATTTCAGCTAGAGAGAAGCCAGTTGAATCCCATGGTCCTCAGGGGAAGAAGAGGAAATTCTTTAAGAAGAAGGGAGCGCAAAAAGGGGAGGCTGCCAAGAAGGCAAAGGCTGATTTAGTCTGCTACAAATGAGACAAGAAGGGTCATTATGCTAATGAGTGCCGATCAGGCAAGGGAAAGAAGGCTGCAGACAAGAAGAATGTAAAGTGCTTTAACTGTGATCAAGCGGGGCACTACAAGAACTAGTGTCAAGAGCCAGCTAAAGCGGATAAGGGAAAGGTTTTTGCTGTTGGAACATCAGCTAAGCCTACTGCAGCTAATAAAGGGAAAACTGTGATGGAAGGTACGTTTTTGATTCAGAGTATACCGGTTAGGATACTTTTTGATAGCGGTGCATCACATTCATTTATATCCCAGTGTTTGGTAAATAGGTTATGTTTAGAGCCCACATACCTTCTTACTTCCTTAATGGTTGCGAATCCAGTAGGAGGGTATGCAACTTTGGGGATAAGATGTGACCAGTTAGAAATTGATTTGTTAGGTCATAAGTTTGCATGCAGTTTGTATGTATACGATTTTGTCGATTTCGGAATTATTTTGGGTATGAACTGGTTGAGGAGGTATGAGGCCAGGATATTCTGCCAGGATGGGGAGATATCTTTGAGGCACCCAGATAGTCATAACCGAATTATATTCTCAGTAGAGAATTCTGATCAAAGTTGTTGTGCTTTGTTAAGTGCAATTGAAGTGGGTGAAGAGTTAAGTCAGGGTCGGATTGCTAGAGAGTTTGCAGATGTATTTTATCTAGTCACAGGACTACCACCGAAACGAGCTGTTGAGTTTCAGATAGATCTTGTGCCAAGAGCTGAACTTGTGAGTAGACCACCTAACATGCAACGACCCGGATTTTCCATCATTTGATTTTTAATATTTAAATGGTTTTAAATATTGGATTTGGAATATAAATTGATTTTTGAATATGAATATTTTGGGTTGAAATTATAGAATGAATTTAAAATTCAAATATAACGATTTATCGTAATACGAAAATGGTAAATAATTGAAATTTGAGTTGAATATGAATCGAAACGATTTCTAATGTTGGTATAAATTCTATTTGAATTAGAATTGAGCTAGTAAGTTTTTAAAACTTCAAGTGATTTTGTCAATTTTTGAAATCATCGATTTAATCAACGCATTAAAATAGCGATCCGGGCACAGTCTCGGAATTTGACAAAACTAGTTCCATTGGATCTGCAATAGTGTACTATTATCGGATTTCAAATTTTATAGCGTTTGGAGTTACCGTTTGGTCGTACGAGCTAGAAACGCACAAGATTAATTTAATTAAAATTCATCGATTTAAAAAGCTATCTTCCACATACGATCAAATTAGGCTTCGAAACTTGTTCCATCGGGTTCAAAATTGTGGTATAACATTAGGAACGCTAGGCGGCACACCTCAATAGGAGTTTGGAATTTCACGGTATGAAAAACGAGATATTTTCAATATTAAAATAAATAAAAATCAAATCACGAGCCACCCTACTCTGAGAAGCCGACCTATGAGCCTCCCCTACCCACGTTTATACTTATTTAAATCGCATATTTCCTTCCTCTTGTTTTCAAAACCGAAAATCAATTTGTGAAATCGAAATCAAGTTCAAACAAAAATAAAAAAGGGGGAAAATCAATCCCGTAAGTTCAACGACTTCGACTACGGCAGGGAGAGAAGATGGACATGGAGTTTGAGCATGAGGGGGGGAGAGGGGTTCGTGAGGTTAAGGATTCGTGCACACGTGGATGGCTGAGACAAGGCGTCGTAACTCACGATGATAAGGTTTGCGTTCGTGGAGGGGCGCGAGTCATTCAAGGTTAGGGCCTGGGCTGGAGCAGGTGTGCGTAGGGGAAGTCGCGCATGGGGCTGACGTTGTAGGCGGTCCAAGCGGCGCTCACATCGAGGGAAGGTCGCGATTTGAATTTTTGTCGCAGTCGAATTCTGGAGCATGATTATGAGAAGAGGGAAGCTCTATGAAGGTAATTTAATTTAAACCAATTTTTATTAATGTTAATTATGGTTTAAAATATGTATAAAGTTCGTTAATCCATATCATGTTCATACGAGGTCGAAATAAAACAAAACAAGTTGCGTTGCAATCGTGATGACGAGAGCTTAGCAATGAAATCGGTTTGGGATTTTTCGGAGTCAGTTGGGATTTTAGGAAATTTAAAATCTAGATGTTTGGCAATTTAAAAATCATGGTGAGTTAATCACACTCATTTTGGATTATTGAAATTAATTTATAATAATTTAAATTAATTATTGGATGATTGGTTGAATTGATATATTATTATCAGTTGAATGTTATATTATATATATATAGTAGTATATATATTAGTATTTGGATATATTTCCCGTCGATTGGAGTGGATGAGACACTCTGCACCCTACATAATAGCGGATGACCCTATATTACAACGATATCCCACCTCGATGCGGGATTGGTATTTTATGTTATATAACATCCGTGGATGTAGGGAAACAGGTTGGAGGGATCCAACTGGATTCCTCAAAAATATATTGATTATTCATATATATTGATATATGATGTGTATGAATTTCCTGTTATGGATTGTGATATGTTTGATTTATTGGATGCTATAGTAGCACTGGCTTTAATTTTTTGTATTTTAAATACCGTGAATATTATTTTTGAATTTGGAAATAAATTTTGGGATTTATAAAAAGGGATTGATTTGGATAAAATAAATAATTTTATTTTGGATATTTATTTAGCTATTTTGTAAAATGGTTTCAAACAGATAATTTTAAATTAAGTATTTTTAAACAATGGATTTTAAATGAGATTTCTGAAAATATGAAAGGGAAGGTGAAAACGAGATTTTGAATTAATTTGGAATATAATAAGGATTTATTAAGAAATAAATTTCTTAGTGGGTTTTAAATAGAAATCAATTTATAAGTGGATTTAGTAATATGAATCTGTTATTCACAGAGGAAAAAAATAGGGAAATAAGTTTATAAACTTATAAACGATGTTTATAAATAAGGGGAAATGATATCAGTTGATAAACTAGGAATATAAATTTACAATGTGAATTTATATCGAGATATGGAAATCGGTTTTTGGGAAAAATAGTGGATTCTGTTTTGAAATGTGAGAGTGGTTAGGGAATCATAATGGAATCGATGTGTTATGAATCGAGAGGGATTTATAAATTTAAGTTGGTTATTGGAACTTCAAAAATATATTTTGTCGAGAAATTTAGTTTGTTTAAAATGGGATATTTTATTTATTAAACTTTCTAGCTAAAGCTGTTTTAATATTGAAATATTTGGGGAAGTGGATTTTTCAAATATATAATATTTATTTTAAATGAATTCAAATTTTTTTAATAAGCTTTGTAAATCAATTAGCTTTATTTATAAATAAATTGGAAATGAATCATCGATGTTTATTTAAAATGTTTTAATATTTTAAATAATTACTTAACATGTTTTACATATAAATTATTATTTTTAAAAATATTTATCATATATATAGAGTTTTAAAATGATTGTAATTTATTTATAAATTCTCTCGAGATTAGTAAACGAGGTTTATTTAATGGATATGATTTTTAGAAGAGAAATCTTATAACGAAATTTGGGAAACTTAAGGAATTTTCAAAATGGTTAGATAAGTGAACCTCAAAAAATGAATCTGAATTTATAAAAGAAGTTATAAATTAGTGAATGAGATTTTAAACAAGTAAAATCGATTTTTGAAAATAGAAGGGGTTACGAATATCCTGGAGATTTATGAAATGAATTATAATGAGTTGTGACTCTACAAAAAGGGTTGTAAATTGTTTTATGAAGTTGGAATAAGGGGAGATTTCCTCGTTGTGAATATACCTATAAAATTGATAAGATATAAGTATTTTCTAAGTGTTGAGAATTAAGTGATTTTGGAAAATATATTTATAAATGTTTTCTAAGTATTGGATAAATGATTTGGAAATGTCTTGACTATGGGAAGGTTATACGGAAATATTTCTAAGTGTTAATATGGGTTGAAAATATTCCGTTAAGAATATAAGGATTTGGATTTATTTTCAAACATTGGAATACTGAAGGAAATCTAATATATATTTGTGTAAAGATATTTGAAATAAATGTTTTGAAAGATTTATAAAATTGGGCCTAGTGACTGCTTATGTGTGAAATTTGATAGTTAAATAACCGACTATCATATCTGGCCAAATTCGTCGATCGTTTCGAAGAGACCGGGATCGGATTTAATTATCCGAAAACCACTTCGATCTGATTTGTGCGTTGCGAATTGTGATATCTCGAAGATAATGTAAATGGTGATATTGAAGGAGTTTCGGTTTGTTCAGACCCAGAACAACTTGTATGGATGAATGCTATCATTGCATCGTTGCCTAGAAGGCACCGTTAGCATTCCAAGTATGAATGCTCTTCTAAAGGTAAAACGTAGCCTCAAGCCTCATCAACCGGGAATGGCTAAAACAGGGGAGATGCAGAAGGGCTAAGTGGGTCGCACGAAAGTAGGGTATGTTATCACTTTTCTAGTTACCCTTGGATATATTATAATTATGGATATGGTTGTGCATGAAAAAGAGAGCGCTCGATTAGGGTGGGAACACCCGGGGTGATAACATATTCGGTACTATCTAGGTTAGGGGTTGGCCGGTCCTGTGTTGGTAGGGGATCCAAGCGAGGTCCTCGGTGCATTTTTCTAGAGGTGTACTGTTGCGGGAGGTATCCCAGTTGCCCAGTCATTGTATCGAATCCACTATCCACTACGAGCCTTTACAGTTTTGATTGTAGAGCCTAGTATGATGGAATTTAATTAATGTAACAATTTCGACTATTTTGATAAGTATTTGTACTTAGACACTATTATAATATTACTGGATTTTCTATAAGAGTGTTTTGGTTATCGTAAGGTAAAACTCGTCGTTTTTATGTGTGGCGTGGTCTTACAAGATATCTTTGTTTTTCGAAGGATTTTGATAATAGTAATAATTCAAATTTAGTGTGTTTTCTCACGCTGGTTTTCCAGACCGACTCGGATGTTATTTTATTATAATGGTTGGGTCAGACCGAGTATTATAAATTCAGATTAGGATGCTATGGAGCTGAAGAGACGAGCTGGGCGATTTGAGGCGTATTACACGTACTTGGTTATTTCCGCTATGTGTATGTTATGCTGTATAATCAGTATATGTGAGGATAAGTTATTATAACTATCCAGATTGATTGTGTATTGTTGTACTCTGAGGATTGTATGTATATTACAGTTACAGTTTCTTTGTATTAAGATCTGTTATTATATATTATATTTTGTTACGCTGCGATTATGAGATTCTGTGTTGTTACATCTGCTTCTTCTATCCTTTTCTTCTTCACCCCTAATGATCTGGTATTTCCAGCACTCGAATGCTTGGCATGCTATATAGTGAACGTATTGATGTCGATTTTCGAGGGTTGAAAACCCTGGTTCGTTACATTTGGTATCAGAGCTGAAGGTTAAGCGAGAACCTTGGCTTTGGTGGGGATTAATCATTAGAGATTGGGTCAGTAGTACCCTAGATGAGTTTGAGTGCATTGTAGATATGAGCGCGTATTTGTTAGTGATATTAAATTTGTTTTATATTGTGTTGATTGGTCAATTGAGTGGCTTATGAATTCCGGTCGGCACAGTCCGTACAACTGTATCGTTAAGGGTCCCTAAACACTTGAGCTGAGCAATTCAACACAGTATTGTTTTGAAATGGGGTAAATGAAGTAAGTTTACCCAAATTATATTTTGATATAAGAGAAATAATTTTCTGAAATTATTATAGTATATTATGTGGTTGGTTGGTATTATCATAATCAAAACAAGACTATAAAATTGAAATGATCATATATAACCAAATTAAAAAGGTATAAGTATGAATTATACAAATGAGTTAAAACAAAATTAGATTAAAACCAGAATTTGGAAATTTAAATCCCGGAAAGTTTGGAAAATATTTTCCGAAGTGTTATTAAAAATAAAATAGCATTATTTTTGAAAGGATTTTTGAATAAATTTGTTTTAAATGAATTTTGGAAGTAATAAAGCACTGAACTCACTTCAGTCGCTGGAAAATAATCCTGGTGATGACTGCACAACATTATCAGTATTCATTTTTGAGTTTCTAAGTAATAAATTGCTACCGTGATTATTTGGCTTAAGAATTGTTTTGGAAATTTAGGTTTTAATTTAAAAGTTCCAAAGGTAAGATTTGATATACAAAAAGGAATATATATTTATATATGGGATTTCAAAATGATTTGAAATAAAACCGGGTGTTTGAATTATGGAATATTCATTTGATTGTTTTATGAAACTTTTGAAAAAAAAATTTGAACTTATAACTTGGAATTGTGAATTTCAATATAAAATAAAAATTTAACTTATACAAGTTAAATAAATTGAATTTGTAAAGAAAATTCTATCGATTTGAATTTAACTTAGGCCAAGTTAAACAAAATTGGATTGAATTAGGAATGACATCGAATGGAATTGAATATAGAGTTTGAATTATAAAGTGACCATATAACTATATGTCATAAAATTTTGATTGGTATAAAATTTAAGTGGAAAATTATGGAATTGTGAACAAATAAGTTTGAATAATTGACAAAAATTGGAATTAATGGAATAAAAATATACTTAAGCTATAAAGTGATGTATAATCTTGGATTAAAAATTTTAAATGTGAATATACGCGAGTAAGCGTAGATAAAATGGAATTTGATTGGAAAGTTAACCTTGAAAGGAAAAAAATGGACTTAACTAAAGTTAAATGGAATTGAATTTAAGTCAGGATAAATTGGTTAGTAAATTTAAATTGAATGTGAATTAATGAAAATTTGATAAATTAATTTAGAATCAATTTAAAATAGCTATAAGCTTAAGTGGTTATTTTATTAAATGAAATGTGAATTTCTACTTGAGTAAGTTAAAATGAATTGTATGAATTGTGAATAATAAGTTGTGAAACTTATAAACTGGAAAAGTGGAATAGTAAAAACGAACATGAAAATGGTTTAATATTTTGGTGAAGAAATAAAAATCCTAACTTGAATTATAAAATGAATTTGAAATCAAGTAAATTAAATGGAGTGATTTTTGATATAAAAATCTATTGTTAAATGAAAGCAACTAATTAGAAAAATTAGTTAGTAAATTGAATATTCAAAATGGATTTGAGTTATAAAGAAAATTTAACTCGAATGCAAACAAACCAAATGCGTTGAAACGTTGTGAATAAAAGTGAAATTTTGGGTAATTTGAAATGAATTGATGGAATGTACTAATTCCATATAGAAGTGGAAATAGAAATTGATTTACAATGACTTAGCGTCGAAAATAAAATTTGATTTATATTGTATTGATTATGAACTTGGATTATGGAATGAAAGCGAATGGAAGGAATAAAAAATAAGTCAGATATAAAATTAATGCAAGTGAATGAAAATGAGGTAAATTTATTTAGAATCAATTTGAAATGAATATGGGTATAATATGTATTGATATAAAGTGAATGCTTATAAATAAGTTGTAAAGCATTTGGAATGGTATAAACGGCATATAAATCAATTTGGAAGTGAATGATTAAATTGGAACCTTGTATTTGCATGTACATGCTAGATATACGTATTATAGCGTGTTTTGTTTGTAAATTTGGTTATACATCCATGGTATAACATGTTCGGTTATGAAAATAATGTATTTAACTAGTAGAATTGAATGTAATGCTATTAAATTTCATATATATGAAACTGATGGGATTTATTTAAGTATGTACAGGTATAAGGAGGCTATTAGGCTAGATTTTGGTTGCTAAATTTCATATGAAGTAAGCTCGCTCGCTTAATATACGCTGGTACGCTTACAAATTTAGCGCAAAAAAATAAAAATATTGATATATATATTGTGATTTCCGGCCATGAGAGTCGATGTATATCTTTTTATCATTTTTGTCATATTGCAAAAGGCTATTTGTACAAAGGAGACTCTGCCAAAAAATTTCGGAAATTTAGGGTGTTAGAAAATATTTGAAATTTTTTTAACTAAAAAGTTTATTTTTGAATTGAAATTGTAATAAAGGGTTTTTAATTAAAAATGGGAACTAATTGTTTTGGTTGGAACTAAAAGATTAGAAAAGTGAAGTATCGAGTTTTAACTAAGTGGGTTTTGATAAGTTAATGGGTTTGGAGCATTTTTCCTACCTTAGTAATTTCGGGGACGAAATTCTTTTAAGGGGGAAGGAATGTAACGACCCGGATTTTCTGTTATTTGATTTTTAATATTTAAATGGTTTTAAATATTAGATTTGGAATATAAATTGATTTTTGAATATGAAGATTTTGGGTTGAAATTATAGAATGAATTTAAAATTCAAATATAACGATTTATCGTAATACAGAAATGGTAAATAATTGAAATTTGAGTTGAATATGAATCGAAACGGTTTCTAATGTTGATATAAATTCTATTTGAATTAGAATTGAGCTAGTAAGTTTTTAAAACTGGAATTTCAAGTGATTTTGCCAATTTTTGAAATCGTCAATTTAATCGACGAGCTAAAATAGCGATCCAAGGCACAGTTTCGGAATTCGATGAAACTAGGTACATTGGATCCATAATAGTATATTATTATTGGATTTCAAAATTTGTAACGTTTGGAGTTACCATTTGGTCGTACGAGTTGGAAACGCAGAAGATTAATTTAATAAAAAATCATCAATTTAAAAAGCTATCTTCCACATACGATCGAATTAAGCTTGGAAATTTGTTGCATTTGGTTCGAAATAGCGGTATAACATTAGGAATGACAGGCAGCATGCCTCAATAGGAGTTTGGAATTTCACGGTATAAGATATGAGATATTTTCAATATTAAAATAAATAAAAATCAAATCATGAGCCACCCTACTCTGAGAAGCCGACCTATGAGCCGCCCCTACCCACGTTTATACTCATTAAAGTCGCGTATTTCCTTCCTCTTGTTTTCAAAACTGAAAATCAATTCGTGAAATCGAAATCAAGTTCAAAAAAGAGGAATATCGATCGCGTAAGTTCGATGACATCGGCTACGGTCGGGAGAGACGATGGACATCGCATTTGAGCGCGGGGGGGAGGGGGGGTGTTCGTGATGTTAAGGATTCGCGCGCACGTGGATGGCTGAGACAATGCGTTGCAACTCGCGATGATAGGGTTCGTGTTCGTGGAGGAACTCGAGTCGTTCGAGGTTGGGGCGTGGGCTGGAGCAGGTGCGCGTAAGGGAAGTCCTGCGCAACGCTGAGGTTGTATGCGGTCCAGGCAGCGCTCACATCGAGGGAAGGTCGCGATTTGAATTTTTGTCGCAGTCGAATTCTGGAGCATGATTACGAGAAGAGGGAGCTCTACGAGGGTAATTTAATTTAAACCAATTTTTATTAATGTTAATTATGGTTTAAAATATGTATAAAGTTCGTTAATCCATATCGTGTTCATATGAGGTTGAAATCAAACAAAACAAGTTGCGTTGCGATCGTGATGATGAGAGCTTCGCAATGAAAGTGGTTTGGGATTTTTTGGAGTCAGCTGGGATTTTAGGCAATTTAAAATCTGGATGTTTCGCAATTTAAAAATCAAGGTGAGTTAATCTCACTCATTTGGATTACTGAAATTAATTTATTATAATTTAAATTAATTATTGGATGATTGGTTGAATTGATATATTGTTATCAGTTGAATATTATATTATATATAGTAGTATATATATTAATAGTTGGATATATTTTCCGCCGATTGGAGTGGATGAGATACTATGCGCCCCGCATAATAGCGGATGACCCTATATTACCGCAGTATCCCGCCCCGAAGCGGGATTGGTATTTTATGTTATATAACATCCGTGGATGTAGGGAAACAGGTTGGAGGGATCCAACTGGATTCCTTAATAATATATTGATTAGTCATATATATTGATATATGATGTGTGTGAATATCCTGTTATGGATTGTGATATGTTTGATTTATTGGATGCTATAGTAGCACTAGCTTTAATTTTGGTATTTTAAATACCATGAATATTATTTTTGAATTTGGAAATAAATTAAAAGGGAAATTTTGGAAATGAAAACATTTATATTAAATTTTAGGGTTTATAAAAAGGGATTGATTTGGATAAAATAAATAATTTGATTTTAGATATTTATTTAGCTATTTCGTAAAATGGTTTCAAACAAAGAATTCTAAATCAAGTATTTTTAAACATTGGATTTTAAATGAGATTTCTTAAAATATGAAAGGGAAGGTGAAAACAAGATTTGAATTAATTTGGAATATCATCGAGATTTATTAAGTAATAGATTTCTAAATGGGTTTTAAATAAATCGATTTATAAATGGATTTAGTAATATGAATCTGTTATTTACAGAGAAAAAAAGGGAAATAAGTTTATAAATTTATAAATGATATTTATAAATAAGGGAAAACGATGTTAGTTGATAAATTGGGAATATAAATTATATCAACGTCAATCGCAAAAAATGGTGAAACACAAATTCTAAAAATCATTAATTAGAAATCCAGAAAACATAAAAGGGGGAGGCCTATAATAAACGGCAGCATGAAAACTCACCAACACGTGTATCACAAACGAGACGCCATCCTATGAAAATACGAGGTACTGTCCCTCTTTGGGGACAGATAAGCTGAACATCAACGCACCTAAAAAGATATGCCCCATGCATAGTCGAACATTGACGCACCTGAAAAGATACGCCCCATGCACATTCGAACATCGACGCACCTGAAAAGATACGCCCCATGTACCGAACTCATTGAGCCGATTTCTCCACGAACGGTCAAAAAGACCAGGTGTCGCTAGCCCCTAAAAATGAGACGAAGCTCCATAAAACTGGGTACAGTCCCCTACGTGGACAAAGAGACCTCGCATATCGCTAGTCTGAACCATAAAATGATCGCCATCGATCAATAAGAAGAGTGAATCACACTAAGCTAGTAAATAGATGAGTTTAGCTTCAAGTCCCATAACCACTGGCTTAACTTAAATATTTACGAACAAATTGTAGATTTCCACTCGAAAATTATCACAAGATTTCAATCGAACAAGTCTAAGAATTAACTGACGAAGTAAACACAAGCGTTTCATACCACTTGTTTTGCTAAGTCGTATAATTGGATTTCTCGTACGAATGAGGTAAAGGTTTGTATACACTAATAGATTGGAAAACAGATTTAAAAACGAGTTTTGTATTTAAAATTAGTGTTGAAATCGTTTTTGTGAAAGAGTTTGAGTATTTAATACTAGTATAAAAACCTTTGTATTTTAAAGTGACAAATCACAGAAACGATTGTAGAAATAATCGATCACCACAAATTCACATTCGACGACGTGAATTAAAACCATAAAAATTGACATCAAATCAATAAAATGGATATTCCCAAAAATCCCGAAAAAGAAGTCATCAAAGTTTATAATAAGTGATAACAACTAATCGGACAACCAAAAATCGATTAAAACGGAAATCCACTCAAAATAGGCAATATGGCTGAAATAAACAGCTCCAGACGTCTGGTAGACTTCCTAGACGTCTGAGCTGAAGCTCTGGAATTTTCTTCCAAATCACCCAGACGTTTGGTATTAAGCTCAGACGTCTGAGCTGAAAGACTGGAATTTTATTCCCGTAGCTTCAAACGTCTGAGCTTATTACCAGACGTCTGAGCTGAAGCTCAGGGCAATTTTTGCCAAGGCCTTTGATGGCCAAATCAAATTCGAAGCAAACGAATGAGCGACGATGGCTAGAGATCGATGTCAAGCGACAACCCAACCCTATAAACACATCAATACACTCCAAATAACATGTCCAAACATCCATATAAGGATTTTCATAGATTTTGACTTCAAAATACCAAAATTAGAATATTCATCAAACCAATTCATCCCAAAAGCAAATGGACATGCAAAAAATGTTAGAAATTCATACCTAACAACAATGAAAGCTATAGACATAGATGTGAGTTCAAAAACTCACCTTTAAACCCAAAAACACGAATGAGAAGCTCTAAAATAAAGGAAAGGCCAATTCCTCTTCAACTTCAATTCAAGAAGCTCTAATCTAAGCTCATAAGCAAATATTTCCTAAGTTAAGGTTTAGGAATTTCTGAAATTGAAGAGAGATTGAGATGTAGAAGACGAAGAGGATGCTTACCTTAGCTTCTCTTTGATTTTGGAGCTTGAATCTAGAATTTCCTAGTAATCTAGGGTTTTGGAATTCTAATTTCCAATCTCTTCCCCCATTTTCCTTTTAGCTTTAGAATGTTAGGAACTGAGAATGAATGAAGAGGAGTTGGAGGAGGTGTTAGGGTATTATGTTGGGTTAGTGGGCTGAAACCCAAACCCAAAGCCCAATAGAAAAATAGCAAAACTCTACTCAACTCTAAACATATCGATGTTTATACTCGAAAAATTTATAAACGCCATTTTAGACTCAATGGAAGTAGCCTCGAGTCCTAATTCAACCATTTAAAAAAGGTAGCTTTTTGGACTTTAATCCGACTAACGATGCCATATTTAAATAAAACATTTAAATATACAATCGTAAAATATGCGGGTTGTTACAGACTCCCCTCCTTAAAGAAATTGCATCCTCGCAATACATAAGAAGAAAATAAAAAGTAACAACCATACTAAGGCATAATAACACAAAAGAAGAAATTTTGAAATGAGAATTTCACCTTAAGGAGCAAGAGAGTGTAAGTCCGGATGTGTTCGCTCGATGAATTCTCTGGATTCCCAAGAGCAATCCTTAGGATTTGAGGACCATTGAAATTTCACAAGAGGAACATTTTTATTTCGAAGGCGTTTAACCTCCGTAGCAATGATACGAATAGGATGTTGCTCATAAGTCAAATTTGGTGAAACTTCAATTTCTTCAATTTCCCTTGGCTCAAGAATAGAATCGGAATCCCTAAGGCATTTCCGTAGTTGAGAAACGTGAAAAACATCATGAATAGCAGAAAATTGAGCTGGTAATAAAAGGCGATAAGCTATGGAACCAATGCATTCGGTGATGGGAAATGGGCCAATATATCGAGGTGCTAACTTTCCCGATCAACTGAAACGAACAACACCTTCATAGGTGAAACACGAATAAACACTAAATCTCCTACAGAAAATTCTAATTTCCTTCTTCGATTATCGGCATAGGATTTTTGTCTACTTTGAGCTTCTTTCATCCTATGACGAATAAGGTCGATCTTTTCTGTGGCATCACGAATAAAATCTCGACCTAAAACCAGCTTCTCACTGGCCTCAAGCCAACACGAAGGCGATCGGCATGGCCTTCCATAGAGTGCCTCGAAAGGTGCCATACAATGCTAGATTGGAAGCTATTATTACAAGAAAATTCAACAAGGGAAATATGATCTTCCCAACTTCCACCAAAATCAAGAACACATGCACGAAGAAGATCTTCAAGAGTTTGATTCACACGCTCAGTTTGTCCATCAGACTGAGGATGGTAAGCGATGCTAAAATTAAGCTTCGTTCCCAAAGCTTTTGAAAGACCTTTCCAAAATCCACTGATAAACAATGGATCACGATCGCTAACAATAGAAGTAGGAACTCCATGCAATTTAACAATTTCTTTAACATAGAGTTTAGCTAAAAGAGGTACGGTCCGGTTGGACGGAACGAGAATAAAATGGGCAGATTTTGTAAGTCTCTCTACAATCACCCATAGGCTATCATGACCCGAACGAGAACGGGGAAGACCGTCGATAAATCCATAGAGACTTGATCCCACTTCCAAATGGGAATCTCTTAAGGTTGCAATAACCCACCGGGCCTTTGATGCTCGGCTTTAACGAGTTGGCAAGTCATGCAACGCTTATTAAAGTTAGCAATATCATATATCATTCCATCCCAATTATGAAGTCGCTTCATGTCCGCATACATTTTACTACTACCGGGATGAATGGTAAATTTAGAATGATGAGAATCTTCTAAAATGTCTTTACGAAGATCACAAATGTTTGGCAGAATAAGTCTACCAAACTTTCGAATACCGCCACGAGCATCAATATCAAAGTCTTTCAAACCTTAGATATCAATTTTATCCCTACGACATTGGCTAAGAAGAGCCAATTCAGGATCATGCTTTTGAGCTTCAAGAATGCGGTC
Organism: Allium fistulosum; assembly: GCA_030737815.1. NCBI lineage: Eukaryota > Viridiplantae > Streptophyta > Magnoliopsida > Asparagales > Amaryllidaceae > Allium > Allium fistulosum. Next base: position 790,352,176 of record CM060901.1, read on the forward strand.
TAAAAGAGAAGGATGAGCCTCAAGGCTACATAAAACAAGAGATGAACATGAATTGGATTCACTATCTCGAATCTCACAAGTGGATAAAGTCTCAAGATCATTCCATTCAGATATCATCATTGAAACAACCGCTTATTACTTACGACTAAGAGCATCAGCAACACGATTTCCCTTTCCGGGAGTATAAAGAATATCAAGATCATAAGATGCAAGGAACTCGAGCCAACGTTGTCGACGCAAATTAAGTTCCTTTTGAGAAAATAAATACTTCAAAGATTTATGATCGGTGTAGAGAACAAATTTCTCTCCCAAAAGATAATTATGCCAAATTCTAAGGGCAAAACAATAGTCGCGAGCTCTAAATCATGAGTGGCATATCTAGTCTCAGCAGGCTTTAATTGCCTAGAAGCATAAGCGATAACACGTTCCCTTTGCATGAGAACGGCCCCCAAACCAACACGACTAGCATCGGTATAAACAATAAAGTCTTGGTTCCCTTCGAGAATCACAAGAATAGGAGTAGCGGAAAGGAGTTCTTTTAATTTCTTAAAAGTAGCTTCACATTTGCCTGACCAAATGTACTTAACTCCTTTCTTTGTCAAACTAGTAAGAGGCAAGGGATATTTATTCTTGATGGTGAGATCATTAAGCTTGCGATAGTCAACGCAAAGCCTAAGTTTACCATCAGATTTCTTCACAAAAATAGCCGAAGCTCCCCATGGAGAGGAACTAGAACGAATAAACTGTTTTCCTTCCAATTCGGATAATTGTTTGCGCATCTTCTCATTTTCCTTATTGGACATACGATAAGGAGGACGAGTAATAGGTAGAGCTCCATGGATTAGATTAATTCTGCACTCAATTGCTCGCTTAGGTGGTAATCCTAAAACGGGCTCAAATATGTCGGGAAATTCACGAACAATGTGAATGAGGGAAATGACATCTTCCTCATCATCATTATCGTCATCATGAGGATTTAGAGAATACAAGGATTCTACCAAATTGGAATCTGAATCTTTAAGAACAATAGAAATCTGCTTAACAGATCGAGGATGTCGAAGATGTATATTCCTCTCATGACAAAGGATATGGGTTTCATAACGGTTAAGCCAATCCATTCCCAAAATCATTCTGAAACCTAAGTAACGCATAACATGCAAATCGTCTCGGAAAGAATAATCACATAAAATAATCTCGACATCTTTACAAAGTAAACTAAGTGTTGCGGATCCACCAACCGGATTGGCAATTCTTAGTGAACTCATCAAGCACGTAACATTTAAAGAAAAGGTATCAACAAGTTCTTTTGATATAAAAGAGTAAGATGCACCCGTATCAAAAAGAACTCGAATAGGAAGATCACAAAATATAATAATGCCATCAAGGATAGAAGGATAAATACCTTGACTAAGAGAAGTGTTACTGTAACAACCCGCATATTTTACGATTGTATATTTAAATATTTTATTTAAATATAGCATCGTTAATCGGATTAAAGTACGAAAGGTTACTTTTTGTAAACAGTCGAATTGGGACTCGAGACCACTTCCATTGAGTCCAAAATGACGTTTACAACTTTTTTGAGTATAAACATCGATATGTTTAGAGTTGAGTAGAATTTTGCTATTTTTCTACTTTGGGCTTTGGGTTTGGGTTTCAACCCACTATCCCATGTTAATAACCTAACTCAACTCCTCTTCACTCATTTTCATTCCTCATTTCCTAACATTCAAGCTCTAGAGAATAATGGGGGAAAGGATTGGAAATTAAAATTCAAAAACCTTAGTTTGTTTAGGAAATACAAATTCAAGTCCAAAATCAAGGATAAGCTTAGGTAAGCATCCTCTACATCTTCTCCATCTCTATCTCTCTTCAATTTTAGAAATTCCTAAACCTTAACTTAGGAAATATTTTCTTATTAGCTTAGATTGGAGCTTCTTGAGTTGAGGTTGAAGAGGAATTGGCCTTTCCATTTTGTTAGAGCTTCTCGTTCGTTGTTTTTGGGTTTAAAGGTGAGTTCTTTAACTCACATCTACGTCTATAACTTTCATTGTTGTTAGGTATGAATTCCTAATATTTGTGCATGTTCATTTGCTTTTGATTTGAATTGATTTGGTGAATTTTTCGAATTTTGGAAATTTTGGTCCAATTTTATGAAAATCCTACTATGGATGTTTGGACATGATATTTGGGGTGTATCGAAGAGCCTATAAGGCTGGGTTGTCGCTTGGCATAATTCCCTAGTCGTCGTTGCTCGTCCGATCGCTCCTGAAATGATTTGGCCACCTTGGCCTAGGCAAATTGTTGCCCAGACGTTTGGTGACCAAGTCCAGACGTCTGGTTTGGACATGGAGAGAAAAAAATATAAGCACGCGGTATAAAAAAGGCAGAGACTAATTCCAGACGTCTGAAATATAGGGTCAGACATCTTGTTGGGTCTCTGACGTCTGCCTGGAAATTTCAGACATTTGGGTGTTTTCTGGATTATTTCCAAAGAACAAATCCAGACGTCTGGATTCTGAACCATGCGTCTAGTTAGTTCTCAGACGTCTGGATTGAACCCTCAAATGTATGGAATTGTGCATTTTGTCTATTTGCTTTATGTTTTTGAGTGGATATCCTATTTTAATCGATTTTTGTTGATCCGGATAGTTGTTATCACTTATTATCGACTTTGATGACTTCTTTCTTTGGATTTTTGGGAATATCCATTTGATGGATTTGATATCGATTTCTATGGTTTTGATTCACGTCTTCGAATGTGAATCTTTGGTGATTGATTGTTTTTACAATCATTTTTGTGATTTGTCACTTTAAAATACAAAGGTTTCTATACTAGTTGTAAATATTCAAACTCTTTCACAAAGATGTTTCCAACTCCATTTTAATACAAATCTCGTTTATAAAACCATTTTCCAATCTATTAGTATATACAAACCTTTACCTCACTCGTATGAGAAATCTAATTAAACGGCTTAGCAAAACAAGTGGTATGAAACACTTGCGTTTACTTCGTCCGTTAATTCTTGGACTTGTTCGATTGAAACTCTTGTGAGAATTTTCGAGTGGAAATCTACAATTTGTTCGTAAATATTTAAGTTAAGCCAGTGGTTATGGGACATGAAGCTAAACTCTTATATTTACTAGCTTAGTGTGATTCACACTATTTATTGATCGATGATGATCATTTTGTGATTTAGACTAGCAATGCGCGACGTCTCTTTGTTTGTGTGGGGGTTAAACCCCGTTTGTGGAGTTTCAACTCAAAATTTGGTGGGGTAGCGACCCATGGTCTTCGGGCCGTTTGTCGAGCTTCGGCTCAAAATTGATGGTTAGCGACCATGGAATAACGTTCCGTTTGTGATGCACGTGTTGGTGAGTTTTCATGCTCCCATTTGTGATAGGCCTTCCCCCTTTGTGATTTCTGGATTTCTGGTTGTTGATTTCTAGAATTTGTGTTTCACCAATTTGTGTGATTGGCATTGATATGTTTTGTCAATATTTATGTTTTGGTGAATAAATTAAATAATATGATATTCTTTTTAGTGTTTGAGAATATATGAGATATTGTATGATTTTTGTTGTTATCTAATGTATACTTGTCACAATATGACATTATTGTTATCATACATTTTTATGATATCTCTTATCCTATCTCATTTTATCTAATATTTAAAGCTAGACTGATCCGTTTATTATTTTCTTCTAAAATAATACTCGGGTCAGACCTAGGTATTTCAAGTGCTTCTGCTTGACTTCTTATCAGGGTCCGTCACCTGATTTTGGCTAACTACTTTAGCTTAGTACTTTTTGTTCTTATACATTCGAGATAGAGACTCCTTGATGTATACTTATTCTTTTTTCAAGCACTTGTACCTATTCTTTTGTGGTATAGTGGATCTAGTTTGACCACTATTTTGATGTACACTTTTATCTGTTATATTCATATATGTTTCCGCCTTTGTGATATGAATATATGTGACTGATTTGTGTTATGTTTATTTCTATATTTGTTTCTGAAGTCCTCATAACCACTATGTGGTAGCTTTGAGTTTGTATTTGATATGTCGGATTTCCTCTTGAAATGAAATGTATGTTATATTATCTGACATATCGGTACTCGCGCAAAGCAATTACACAGATGGTCGCTCCTCAACAGCCTTATTCTTCGCGCTAGTCGACGGCATTACCCTGTAGTGTCCTTGGCTAGTGTGAGTATAGAGGTGGGGCGTCACAGCTACTAGGGGCTTGCACAACATTTAGCTTTCCCTCTTTCTTGTTTGGAAGTTTGGGGCATGAAGATAAAAGATGACCCGAACTTTTGCAATAACGAAAAAAAGAGGTTTTGGGCACCTATTTGCATAATGGTCCTTAGAACCACAATTGTAGCATTGCCCACGACTAGAGGTCGGAGTCTTTGCTACCAAAGTTGCTTGTTCCCTTTCTTGTTGGGATTAGGCTTGAACTTAATAGGCCTTTTCTTGTTGTTGTTGAAGTTCTGTTTGGCACCCACAACTTCAACATCACTTTCTTTATCGGCTTCTTCAAGTCGAAGAGCTATATCAACAAGATGATCAAAAGAAACTTCCAGTTTCAGGAGTAAAGGCTTTTTGAGGTTCTTATTCAACCCATAGACAAACCTCTAATTTTTCTTCAATGGGGTATTAATATACTCGACCCCATATTTAGAAAGTGATTCAAAAGATGCGACGTAATCCGTCACAGAAGATTCACCTTGAACAAGGTCAATAAAGCGTTGGGCCAAAGTTACTTTTTCGGCTTTCGGCACAAACTTTAACTCGAACCTTTTTCGGAATTGCTCCCAAGTAAGATCCACTTCAATAATTTTAGAAATTAAAAGCTCATACCAATCTAATGCTCTCTCTTGGAGCATGCTAGAAGCCACTTGGACTCGATATAGATCCACAAGATTCATGCGAGAAAAGATGCGATCGCATGTTCTAAGCCAAGCTTGGACTTTTATAACGCTTTCAGAACCCTTGAAAGGCCTTCCACCCAAGTTGGTATAGTCACTGCACAAGCGTGCAAACCCAGATTTAGGATGAGTAGGCTCTGGAATGGGTCTGACAGCTTGAGCATTCTTTACAAGATCTAAAAGTTGTTGAGCAGACATGAATACTCCATCCTGAGGAGTAACACTGGATTGACCGGCGCTGGGATGGCCAGGTCTAACCATCTCTCTTCTTTAAGAAAGAAAGAAAGAAAGAAAGAAGAGGAAAAAGGTTATTCTCAGAATGAATATCAAACAAACTTGATTGATAAAACAAGGCATCACAAAAGAAAATAGGATAGGACGAGTCCAATGACTCGAATTAAATCCTAAGGCACGACTCCTAAGAGAGGCTTAGGACAATGATCCTTGCTAGATTATTCTATATTGTTCCGAAGTTTGGCTCTGAAACCAAGCTGTAACGCCCCACCTCTATACTCACACTAGCCAAGGACACTACGGGGTAATGCCGTCGACTAACACGAAGAATAAGGCTGTTGAGGAGCGACCATCTATGTAATTGCTTTGTGTGAGTACCGATATGTCAGATAGAATGACTTTCATTTCTAGAGGAAATCCAACATATCAAATACAAACTCAAAGCTACTACACAGTGGCTATGTGGACTTCGGAAACAAATATAGAAATAAGCATAACACAAATTAGCCACAGATATTCATATCACAAAGGCGGAATTAGATATGAATATAACACATAAAAATGTACATCAAAATAGTGGTAATACAAGATCCACTACATCACAAAAGAATATGTACAAGTGCTAAGCAAAAGAATAAGTATACATCAAGGAGTCTCTAACTCAAATGTATAAAAGCAAAAACTACTAAGCTAAAGTAGTTAGCCAAAAGTCAGAAGCTAGACCCTACTAAGAAGTCAAGTGGAAGCACCTGTAACACCTCAGTCTGACCCGAGTATTATTTAAGAAGAAAATAATAAACGGATCAGTCTAGCTATAAATATCATATAAAATGAGATAGGATAAGAGATATGATGAAAACGTATGATAACAATAATGTCATACTGTGACGAGTATACATTCAATAACAATAAAAATCATACAATATCTCAAATCTTCTCAAACACCAAAAAGAATGTCGTATTCTTTATTTTATTCCCCAAACCACAAATATTGACAATATATCAATGTCAATCGCAAAAATTGGTGAAACACAAATTCTAGAAATCATCAATTAGAAATCCAGAAAACATAAAAGGGGGAGGCCTATCATAAACGGGAGCATGAAAGTCACCAACACGTGTATCACAAACGGGATGCTATCCCATGAAAATACGGGGTACTGTCCCCCTTGGGGATATATAAGCTGAACATCGACGCACCTAAAAAGATACGCCCCATGCAAAGTCGAACATAGACGCATCTAAAAAGATATGCCCCATGCACATTCGAACATCGACGCACCTGAAAAGATACGCCCCATGTACCGAACTCATTGAGCCGATTGCTCCACGAACGGTCAAAAAGACCAGGGGTCGCTAGCCCCTAAAAATGAGACGAAGCTCCCTAAAACTTGGTACAGTCCCCCATGTGGACAAAGAGACCTCGCATATCGCTAGTCTGAACCATAAAATGATCGCCGTCGATCAATAAGAAGTGTGAATCACACTAAACTAGTAAATAGATGAGTTTAGCTTCATGTTCCATAACCACTGGCTTAACTTAAATATTTACGAACAAATTGTAGATTTCCACTTGAAAATTGTCACAAAATTTCAATCGAACAAATCTAAGAATTAACCGATGAAGTAAACGCAAGCGTTTCATACCTCTTGTTTTGCTAAGTCGTTTAATTGAATTTCTCGTACGAATGAGGTAAAGGTTTGTATATACTAATAGATTGGAAAACGGATTTAAAAACGAGTTTTGTATTTAAAAGTAGTGTTGAAATCGTTTTTGTGAAAGAGTTTGAGTATTTACTACAAGTATAGAAACCTTTGTATTTTAAAGTGACAAATCACAGAAACGATTGTAGAACTAATCGATCACCACAAATTCACATTCGACGACGTGAATTAAAACCATAAAAATGGACATCAAATCCATCAAATGGATATTCCCAAAAATCCCAAAAAAGAAGTCATCAAAGTTGATAATAAGTGATAACAACTAATCGGATCAACCAAAAATCGATTAAAATGGAAATCCACTCAAAATAGGCAATATGGCTGAAATAAACAGCTCCAAACGTTTGGTAGACTTCCCAAACATCTGAGCAGAAGCTCTGGAATTTTCTTCCAGATCGCCCAGATGTCTAGTATTAAGCTCAGACGTCTAAGCTGAAAGACTGGAATTTTATTCCTGTAGCTTCAGACGTCTGAGCTTATTACCAAACATTTGAGCTGAAGCTCAGGGCAATTTTTGCCAAGGCCTTTGATGGTCAAATCAAATTCGAAGCAAACGAATGAGCGACGATGGCAAGAGATCGATGTCAAGCGACAACCCAACCCTATAAACACATCAATACACTCCAAATAACATGTCCAAACATCCATATAAGGATTTTCATAAATTTTGATTTCAAAATACCAAAATTAGAATATCCATCAAACAAATTCATCCCAAAAGCAAATGGACATGCAAAAGATGTTAGGAATTCATACCTAACAACAATGAAAGCTATAGACATAGATGTGAGTTCAAAAACTCACCTTTAAACCCAAAAACACAAATGAGAAGCTCTAAAATAAAGGAAAGGCCAATTCCTCTTCAACTTCAACTCAAGAAGCTCCAATCTAAGCTCATAAGCAAATATTTCCTAAGTTAGGGTTTAGGAATTTCTGAAATTGAAGAGAGATTGAGATGTAGAAGATGAAGAGGATGCTTACCTTAGCTTCTCTTTGATTTTGGAGCTTGAATCTAGAATTTCCTAGTAATCTAGGGGTTTGGAATTCTAATTTCCAATCTCTTCCCCCATTTTCCTTTTAGCTTTAGAATGTTAGGAAATGAGAATGAATGAAGAGGAGTTGGAGGAGGTGTTAGGGTATTATGTTGGGTTAGTGGGCTGAAACCCAAACCCAAAGCCCAATAGAAAAATAGCAAAACTCTGTAGAAATTTTGTTGAATTACGCAGTTGAATTCGGTAACCTTAAATTGAAAGCAAGTGAAACAGGGTTAAATTTGTTATATCTATGTTTAGTAAATGAATAGAATTTGTTGTACACATTCTTGGCATGTAATGTAATAATATACAAGTATGAACTTTAAGCCTTAGGATGTTTAAATTGAAATTGTGATTAAGGAAATGTTGTTAATGAGATTAAATTGGAAAAAATATGTTTATAAACTCAATTAACATTTATGAAATGTGTCATAAATAAATTGAAAGGTAAAGATGAAACTAAATGGGATAAGCAAATATGAATTAAAAGTGAAATGATTATAAATAAAGCCATGACTTGTAAATTGTTATGAAATAAATGGATGTTGGAATAAATGGTTATAAATAAAGTTGTGATAACTTTAAACTCGAACAATGTCTTATAAAAAGGAATTAAGCTTTTATAAATTGGTTATGAACTTAAGAAAATTCCTAATGAAATGATTTGCAAATAAATGTAGTATTAAATGAGAAATATTACATGTGAAATGAATGTAATTTAAATTGGAGAGAAATATAAGCAATATTATGAGAATGAATATATTAATGTTTTATATTAAATGGAGAAATTCTGTGAAACAAATATTAAAGTATGAAGTGATATTTGTGTTAATCAATGAGATTACAAATGAATTTAATTGAAATGTAACTGTGATGAAACAAATTGGAATAATTACGTAAGTTTTATGTATATTTTTTTATTCGCAAAATTAATTTTATCCGGATTTGAGTACATAAGTTCTATGTGAATTATGTAACGACTTGGTATTTCGAACCATTCACATCCGCGCATGTCAGAATTGAATTGCTCAAAATATCAGATTGTTAATTTATATTTGGCAAAACTCAGCATATATAGTAAATAAATCAATCATGGAATCACAGACATAGAGTATTACAACAAAAAGCAGCGGAACAGATAAATAGTAGTTCATGAAGCTACTATATAAACATCAGAATTTAAAGTAAAATACAACAGAATCTCAAATACATAAGCAACTGGAAAGTCTGGACATAAATGACTGGAATAAACTGAAATGACTGAAAGCTGGATGATAGATGGATCTCTAAGCGAAGCTCCAACTCCAAAGGTGAGTCTCAAATGCTGTGACACTCAGTCTGACCCGAGCATAAAGCAAAACACAAACACTCGAGTCGGGATTAACATTCTTATATTAATAAATTCAACACAAGTGAAATGTCAACCGAAATACAAGTAACTTAAAGGATGTTTGGATTTCCATCCTCTAAGGATCCGTGGAACTATCTACTATGTAGTAATATACGCTATTATATATGTCTATAGTAAAGTAAAAGTATTAAAATAGCATTAAGGCGTTACCCATATCCCCTTAACACATTTTATATATTCCCGCAGTCTATACAATGTCGTACGCTCCACCAAACCAGTGGTTTACCCAAAGGACACCACATAGGTACGGTACAAAACAAACTCGTAGAAGGCGCTCTAGGGCATGTGAACATGGCACTCGAGGCAATGCTAGGGTAGATTTACCAATTGCAGAACCGGGCTAGTGGTATCGCATAGCAGCTACTACCGCCCACCTCGGAACACACTCCCAATTCAAAGGTGCACCCAATCAAATCATAAAGTAATAGAATGGTATCGAAGAAGCATGTCCAATCGGAGGAATGACCTCACTTGGCCCAGGTGTAGCTCCTGTTTTAGTCACATCTAAGCTGACACACGGGAGCCAGGGTCATGTCAATACCTTATGCAGAAATCGTTTGCCAAACCATCCTACTTCATTTCTGGAACCTCCACCACGTACACAGTTGTTAAAGTGGTTCGGTATTGGCAGAGTATATGACAATATCCTATCTCGGTCTCTTTAACAACCAAACGCTTATTTCACACCATGGTCATTTCATTACAAATAGTTCATACTTCATAACAAAATATTATATTCATTTCAAAATCATATCAATTCAATATCATTATCCACTTTAAATAATATTCATTTCTAGAATCGTAACACTTTCAAGATTATAACACTTTTGAAACCATAACACTTTTGAAATCATAACACTTTGAAATCATAACACTTTTGAAAACATAACACTTTGGAAATCATAACACTTCCGACTTAAACAGTCTAAATATTGAAAATAGAATACAAAATAAATAGTTATAAATTAAGATCGTTTATATATTAAAATAATTTATATTACAATAGTTTATATATTAAAAATACTTTATATAATAAAATAATTTCCTCCAATTTCGCAAATCGATTCAAATCATCTTAAATTCAAAAAAATCAATTTGAATCAATTCCAGTTTAACCATTTCAATTTAAAGTTCAAAGATTCTGGTTTAAATATTCAAACATTTACAATATATAAATTTCATTTATATTTCAACAATTAATTTAATTTTTATTCAAATTGGAAAATATTCACTTAAACATTTTAATAACAATTTATTTAAATCCCAATTTATATATTTAAATCAATATTAAATATTCAGTCTCAATTTTATTAAAGTTGAGAATATTCATTTAATAACTTTTTATCAAATCAAGTTATAGTTCAAAAATCTCAAAACTAATAAGTTCAATTCAATTCTTATTTAAATTCAATTTTTAACCAATTTAAATTCCAAGTCAACATTAATTTATCTTCCCAACCTTTATTATTAAAGTTATAAAAATCTATTTTTTTAAATATTAATATAAATTTAAGTAAATACTTAAACATATTATAAACCAATTAAATTAAATTCTATTATATTAAATCTTATTATTAGATGTATTTTGTATTAAATCTTATTTTATATATTTTAAAATAATAAAATTATAAGCAAAATCTTAAAATTTATATTTTTCAAAGCTAACTTATAACTCAAAATTTCCAAAACATATTATTTAAAAATCTAAATTTTATACATATTATATTTTAAAAATCAATATATATATAAATCCATATATTCCTTTCACAACCATGAAAAATCATTTTTCAAAATATAGACCAATGGTGTCCGTATATAATTTTCTCTCCTATGGTCAAGTGATACAGATATTTATCTTTTCAATCCGCAATTTAAATATTTACGGCTATATATCATTTCAACCCGCATTCCCAAAATTTGAATTCAATGAAAATCGCTTTGGATTATCATTTCAACCCATAACGATTTTCCCATAATCTATAATATCGTTCGGGTATGTATCATTTCAACCCATAGGGAATTCTAAATTAACAGGGAACTTGTAGAGTGAGAACAATTATGATAAAAATATGACATATTAATAATAGGCATATATCATTAGTAACAAATAAAATATACAGAACCGGATATGGTGTCATATATCATAGGTGAACAATTGAAGATAATAGCATATCATATTTAACAATTAAATAAGTAGTGTTAACACCTGTTTTTACACGACTTAGCAATTCAATGACTTACGACCTAACGAGATAAGAGGGCTGCGACTTAACTCAGGAAAGCGACCTAGCGACTTAACTCAGGAAAGCGACCTAGCGACTTAACTCAGGAAAGCGACCTAGCGACTTAACTCAGGAAAGTGACCTAGCGAGTTAGCGACCTAGCGACATAGCGAGTTAGCGACACGGCAACTCAAGAAGAGGGAACGACTTAACATGTTCTACAGTAAAGCCACACGACTTAACTCTCCCATTATGTCGCTTACGACCTATCTCTTCTTTTACATCGCTTACGACTTAATTTGGCCAAGATAGCTTTTGTATTTGCTACATTAAGTCGCTCACACCCAGTAACTCGCCGAGGATAGCTCCACTAAGTCGCGGACGATTTAGTTACCTCGAGACATTCTTAGGTCGCACGATTCATAAGTCGCATACGACCTATCACAGCTGACCTAAGGATTGCTCCTCCTATAAATACCCCACCTATTCCACAATCAAAGGGGGGCTTTTTCCAGACTTTGAAGCGTTGAAACTCTGCTGCATTCACGACTTCTACAACAACTCTACTACCAAGTACATTCCGAAATACCTAAAGAAAATCAACTACATTCAAGATGGATTCTAGAATCTCTTTTGCATTGAAGTGTTGTGTAACAATCCAATTTTCCGTACCCCTTGAATAGACACTAATCTCCATTGTTTAGCTCAAGATGAACGGAAAACTGAACCATTAGGGTTAAAAGAAGAGGTAGAAGAAAAGATAGAAGAAAAAGAAAAAAAACAGAAAAACACAGAAACAGAACCAATATCAGAATCTCACATTCGTAGCGGAACAACATATAATAGATAAATGAATAATCTTTAAATCAAAGAACTATATCATTTTATACATTACATCATCATCAGAGTGTACAACAACAATATACAACACAACTAGACAGTTATATGAATTTGTCCACATACAGAATACACAGCGGAATAATACATAGTATAGATGATACGTCTCGCCATCCAGCTCGCCACTGAGCTCCACAGCATCTCCTGAATCCAGAATGACCTAATAACCTAACTCTAGACTGCCCGTGTGGAAAATGATGGGCACCCAGAGTTTAGGAAGGGAACAATAAACTTCGAGTCAGTCATGGTGACTGGTGTGAGAACTAAAACAGTTTATCTTTAAACAACAACAACAAAGCAAGATAAAATAGATTCGCAATGCTTTTGGAAAATGAAACTACCATAAGACCTCCCACCACACACACAATGCAAACGCAGAATTGGAGGAGATTTCTTCTTATGATAATCAAAGATGCTTACTACGCAAAATCATTTGATTTTATTATTATTAGTGCATAGTGAAGAAAACATTTCGAAAGTATAATATTAATCTTAGCCAGCATAGGCATTTCGCACTTATGCCTACTATAGCTACTATGTTCAATAGCAGGTTACCGCCACATTCCATAGCAGGTAATACAATTGCAATCGTAAAGGTTCGTATTGTTTCTTTGGATTTCCAACAAATGGTCAGGCTAAGGAACTTCCTTTCCTACTGCCGAATGGGATCGCCTCTGGCTGGACGTCCCGAGAGACAAACTGCTCTCTGCCAAACAAGGCCGAGTTACCCCTGTAACTAGGTAACTCACGAATATGTCATCACCCGGTCCTTTGGGACCTTTATCCGAGCGCTCGGTAACCAACATCACACATAATAAATAAAGTGTGTCCACATGAGTAAGTATCTGGGCTCCATACCATGATACCACCCCTTTCCAGAAGGAAATGACATACCCTAAAGGGCGCGACCCTCATAACCTTGCCGCAACATTCCTGTTTCGACCATTTCCGGGTTGTTGAGGCCCTGACGAAGTCTCGTCCACAAAGCTACGCTTTATACAAAAGCTATGCTTTAGGTCAAACAAATGATCAAAGTAATGATCGCAAAGATAAATGATCAAACAAATGATCATATCACAAATGATCAAACAATGATCATTTCACAGCAACACTCAGCATGTCACATTACCAAATTGGGAATATATCGCCGATAAATTTCAACTACATAACCTCTGAGCTCGTATGTCTCAGAGAAGGGTGTTAAGCTAAGAGAATAAATTCTCCGCCACCAACAGAAATGTATTTGAAAGAAATCTGCTTTATATCTCAAAGCGTAATGTCACCATACAAGTCTGTTCCGGGTTCGAACAGAACCGAAGGCACTTCCAAAAGAAGCCCTTGAAATCCGGATATTCACAATCCCGATAAAACTTCCCATCACTAAGGAAATCTCAATACCGTAGCTAACGGTGCAGAGACAATCGATAGGTCATCCTATCGTTTTCACAAATACCCGGTCTTTACCACCGGTCTTCAATATGATCCACATCGTCGTATCACAATTTCGGAATGGGTTATACGACACAAAGGTCCTTTCCCGGTTAACCCAAATAGTGAGCGCTTATTCAAAAATAAGTGTGGCATTCAATTTCAAGCAGATCACAACAAATACCCATTCAAGGTAATTATTGATAGTCGGTTATTTAACTATCACTAAAGATGCGCAACATCATCAGATTCCAAATAATTTTCCAAATTATTTATCTTTCAAAAATATCTTTACAAGATATATAATTTCCACACTTTAACTATTTGAAAACAATTTCAAATCAATTTCCACATTTCAATTTATCTTTGAAGATAAATTCTCAAAACATTTCACTTCATATTGGAAAAACATTTCCATACCTATTTAATAATAGGTAATTCACAAATCCATTTATTCTCAACATTTGAAAATATTCGATATACTTAAATCCAGTTAAGTATATATTTCATTTTTTTAAGGAAATCATTCTCTTTCACAAATTTCATTTGAGTCAAAACGAATGTTACGTAAAACATCGTTACGACAACTCAAAATCACTAGTATAGGGATTCGAAATTTAGATAGGTATATAAATCCCAATACTATATAAAACATTTCCTTTCGGAAACCATTTACTATAACAACAGTGTTATAGTCCACCATTTCCTTATTCCTCGAAACGTCTATTTCAACAATAAATGTTGAAATCTATGTTTCGATACTTAACACGTTTTAAAACATCTTTTTAAAACAATTACTTCATTTCGAAATATCGCTTTCCCATAACATAATCATTTTCTCAATAATATATATTCACTATCCAAAATCGTGAATATACTTCATTAACCAATTTAAACATTTCTACACATTTTATTTAAAGGATTATCCACTGTCCAAAATCGTGAATATAGTTCCTTTAATTAACTTCTACAATTCACTTATCAAAATAAGTGATTTCGGATTTATAAAACAATGGTTATAAATTCCAATTCTATTTATAAAAACTTCGATTTATAAAAATCCTGGAATTAACAAATTCGATTTATAACTCAATTTTATACCAAAAATCTAATTTATAAGTTAATTACTTATAAATCTTTTATTTTACAAAAATCTATTCATTTTATAACTTCACATTATAAATCTATTAATTTCATTCACTTATGAAATCCATTTATACTTCTTTTTAACATTTATAAAAGTGAATATTAGGCTCAGGTCCCTAGTAAGTTTCAAAATACACAAAAACCCCAGTAAAAAAAAGTGTGTAAATTAGGTCCCTAGAATTAAGTTACTAAGTAATTGCATATAGTTATGCAATTTTTTTGGTGAATAATTGCGGAATTTTCCGCAACTTTTTGAAAAAATTGCGTAAATTTCCGCAATTTTTTGGGTGAATAATTGCGGAATTTTCCGCAATTTTTTGAAAAAATTGCGTAAATTTCCGCAATTTTTTGGATGAATAACTGCGGAATTTTCCGCAATTTTTTGATATAATTGCATAAATGTATGCAATTATTCACTGAATAATTGCATAAGTTTATGTCATTATTCAGTAACTTAATTCTAGGGATCTAATTTACAAACTTTATTTTACTGGGGTTTTTGTGTATTTTGAAACTTATTAGGGACCTGTGCCAAACTGTCCCTTTATAAAAACTCATTTTATAATTCCAATATTTTAATTTATAAATATCAATTTTTACAAATCTTTTATATAAACCGTTTATAATTATTCCAAAAATCTCAATTTAAATAAACCAATTGTATAAAACGTAAACTTTCAAAAATCACTTTAAAAATCCCTTTAAAAATCAAAATCGTTATCTTAACTTCAAAAATGGATCCGATGATGCAACAGCACCAATCATCAATCACAACAATCAAAACATCATATATCATCATATGACAACAGAATATATCACAATATCTGTAAATAATCAATACGGTGAGGAATCCAGTCGGATCCCTCCAACCTGTTTCCCTGCATCCACAGATGTTAGCACAATACCAATTCCACTCCAGTACGGAATTATCGTGGTATATGGGTTTAGTAAATATTATCCGCTTACTAACGGCGCAATAGGGTCTCATCCGCTATACAATGCGGGAAATCAACAACTGCAATATATACATATGCCAATATATATATATTGCTATATACATATATAATACCAATTTCACTTCAATGTGAAATTATCGCGGTATATGTTTTTAATAAATAACATCCGCTTACTAACGGCGTATAATGTCTATTTCAGTCAATAACAGATAAAATTTATCATCCAGGCATACAATCAACAATTTTAAATCTAACTATTTAAAATTTACATCGAAACAAAACATTCGATTGAGTGAGGAGTTCTCACCTTGATTTCAATTCCGTTTCAGCTTTTATTTCGAATAAAATTAAACAAACGTTTAATTTTTACCGAAAATTCAAACTAGCTCCAAATGACTCCAATCCAGTTGCATCGCGTAGTATTCGACAAAACGAAGCCAACGCAATTCGTTTCACGCATTTTCGACCTCGTATGACAAAGTTATACACTTTTAAACATTATACGAATTTAAATACAAATTTATTTCAATTTAAATTTTATTTTTTATACCCAACAGATCTGGGCCGTGAATTTCGAAACTAGCAGATCCAAGCCGATGATGCTTTCTTCCCTCTCGCGTGCATCTACAGATGTTGAACGAACCCACTGCCGTTCGAAACTATCATCACCGCACCCCCCTAACGTCGACGAAACCCCATCACACTACCGCCAAATCGAAGCCCTTCGCGAATAGCACTACCGCCCCCAACCCCATAGATTCCGGTCGACCCCTATGCACGAAAATCGAGGACGAAACCGGCCCATTCAAACTTGATTTCTGATCGATCTAAACCACTACAAGAAATTCCGACCGTTGGATATCTCGAGCTCGAGGAGATTTACAATCTTCTAGTTGGAAGATTCTTGAAACAATCAACGGATTGGCCAGAAATTAAGGGAGAAAAGGATAAATTTTCGGCCATTGAATAGCTTGGTGGTGGCTGCAGATAATAGCTAGGGTTTCCTTGTTAACGTATATACATATATATACGTATATAAATAATGTTAAATTCATTTTAAAACGACTTTTCCAAACGATCTCCAAATCACACGTACCGCCTGGCGTTCGTAAGGTTTACCCTGCGTTCCGAACATAATGGAACGTGTTTCGAAAGCTAATTCGGTCATCTGTGCGAGTTACGGAATTAAACGATCGTTTTTAAATTAAACCGATCAAATAAATTTCTGGGCGTTTTGGCTTGCCCCGGACAAACGATAAATCCGATTGACACGAAATTTGAAATCATACAATAATATCACATTACGGATCCAATGAAACTTGTTTCGTCGAAATCCGAGACATTTTGAAAAATGACTATTTTAACTCGCCAAATTAATATTAAAACAATTTCGATGCGTTTGGAGCTGCCACGGTCAAACGACAACTCCGATTGCTACGAAAATTGAAATCCGATAATAACAAACTATTACGGATCCAATGGAACTAGTTTCGTCCAATTCTAAGACTGTCCCAAAAATGGCTAATTTCACTAGTCGATTAAATATTAAAATATTCAATTTTCACAATTCAACTTTTAATTCAATTTTAAAAGTTCTATAATATCACTATAACTTCAACATGATTTAATATAACTTTATAAATCATTTTCATTCACATTTATTCCAGATTTCAATTATTTCTAGAATTTCACTATTTAATTTATCGATTTAATTACCCAATTAAATCCAATTATTCGAAATTAAAATTATTCGACTTATTAAATTCACTTATTAATATTTAAAATTAATTAAATACTCGAATTTTAATTGACAGAAATTCTGGGTCGTTACAAACTTCCCCCCTTAAAAGAATTTCGTCCTCGAAATTACCAAGTAAGAAGAAGATGCAAAATCTATTAATTTTCAAAAACAAACCATTCAAATTTGATTCCCAAATCTCTTAAGTGTTTAACTTTTCCAAAATTCATAGTTAAACTTCTTACAAAATCTTTACTAAGTTTTCCAAATCATACTTAGTTTTCAAAATTTTCAAATTTTCCAATTTTCTCAAAAATATTCTAACGCCTTAAATTTTCGGAAAATTTCACCATAGCCTCCTTTGCGCGGCTCGATCCGAAAAAAAAATGACAGTGTATATATATCACAAATATACATCTCATCAAGTGATGAGGCATCCCGTAGGGAAAAAAGTGTAAAAGCACGATATTTAATCCAAGATATGTACCTTATTATATTTTTAGCGAGCGTATACGGATATTATAGCGCGAAAGCGAGCTCCAAATGCGAAGCAAACGCCATCCGCACCTACTAAACACTCAATCAAACAAATGAGAACATGTATATAGAAAATAATATCAATATACAACATAACAACTATATGTACAAATCATAGCAATGCATTCAAAAGCAACAATGCAACCATCAAACAATTATCATTCAATAAACATCCAACAACTTCATAACCAAATCAATATACATTCACTTTTCATTAATATTCAATGAATTGGTTTCCAATTTAATCACATTTGATTGTTAACATTTGATTTTACTAATATTCATTCGTTCAAATTCAATTAGTTTACATTCACATTAGTTCACTTCCAAATTAAATCAAATTCAGTTCATATTCATTTACTTTCAATTTGGATTCAATTACTTTAGCTCCAAATTTTATCAATTCAATTTCAATAACATTTAATGAATTTATATACAATCAACCAACATCCATATAACAACCAATGTACATCCATTACAACCAAATTTATTCAATTTACATCTCTTTACATTCAATTTGGTTCAACACTTTTAATTTCAATTGGTTGATATTAAATTGACTTCCATTCAATTATTCAACTTTCAATTTCATTTGCTTTTAATGAATTAACACTTACATCTATTGGTTCATATCAATCTATTTACATTCAATTGATTAACATCCAATCAATTTATTCAATTCAATTGCCAATTCATTTTAACAAATAAAATTGAATTTCATTTATATAACTCAAATTCACATTCATTTAAAAAATTCACTTTATTAATTTACTTTGATATCAAAATCAATTTCATTCAACATCACTTAAGTTATTTTCCATTTCAAATTTCCACTTATAAATCCAATTCAGATTCAAATTTTATTTAACTTTTACCAAAATCAAATTTCATCAATCATTCAAATTTATATCACATTTGACTTAACAAAATTGTTTAATCACTTTATCATTTGGTTTTGCTTACATTACTCATTTTATAAGTTATACAACTTATATATTTAAGCTTCCAAATCTGATTTAATTTATTTAACTTTTTACCAAAGCTAAAAATTTATTTCATATTATAAGTTCAAAACTCATTTCACTTATATTTATCAATTTCAATTTGGACTTTAAATCAAATCTGTTTATCACAACAAAACTTCAATTTCCAATTTACTATGGGTAGCAAATCAATCACACAGAAACTCGAAAATGATACTGATGATGCTGCAGTCATCACCGTACTTTTTCCCAGCAACATAGTGAATTCAGTGCTTTAAATTCTTTCCAAAAATTTCATTTTATTTTATAAATCACATTACAAATCTCTTACTTATAAAATTTCACTATTTATATATAAGACTTATTTCTCAATTGTAAATCATTTTAATTATAATTTCATACATTATAATTCATTTGCTTATACATATATGAAAATGTGATATGCATGACTAGAAATAAGGAAAAATTGTTCTGTTCCAGGTTTACAGAAGTTGAAACAAATTCAAATACCAAAATCCTTTACCCACTCTCTTATAGGCTTAAATTATTAAACAAAATATGTTGGAATAACATGATTCAAGTTTAGAAAATATTTTAAGTATAATTTACAAGTGGGAAAAAAAATACAGAGAGCCAAGATATCATTGTGGAAAATCATTCTAGTCAGAAATCAAGTGGGTAGATTTCAAGTTTTGATTTTGTAACTGGATTCGAACTCGTAAATAATGAATTTTGGTAACAATTTCTTGATTTTTAAGTTTGAGTGTGTTAAGGTTTTGTGAATTAATTATTATCGGGTTTTCTGATGATCTCTGATGATCGGCTGGAAGTGGTATGTCGTGCTCGTCACTAGAGGAAGATGGAGGTCTAACACACTCAGGAAAAATGGCAGTTGTTTTTTTATCGAGTGGGTAGGTCGATCGTGATCGAACTAGGGTTTAAGGATCTGGGTGGGTCGTCGTTGTTCTTGGGTTCGTCGCGACGTCTAGAGTGCATCGGTCTGGGTGAGGGTGAGTGGAAAAGAAGCGTTTGACGTCGGCAAAGCTCGGGCCAGGATGTCGGGTTTTCTGATGATCGGCGGTAGTGTGGCGAGGGGGATTTAGATGATCGCTTAGGTTCCAGTTTTTGGGTTCTATGGTTCGATTTTGAGATGGAGCTTCAAGTGTGGTTTCAGGGTGATGGTCGGGGAGAAAGGGTTGTAGGTGATGTTGAGGGTGGTCGACGACCAAAGGCGATGATCGCCGATGACGTTCACGTGCACGGCGTGCACAGATTTGTGCACGGAAGTCTGTTAGAAGATGCAGACTTAAGGGAAGGGGATACTCGAAGTGTTTCCGGGTTTAAGTGGAGAGGAGTTTCGAGTTTAGCTCGGGTAAGGGCTCGGGGAAAGGGAAGATTGACTCGGGATGGTTCGCGTACGTGAGTGATAATGTTTACAACAGTTTTAAAATTCTGGAATAAAGTAAGTTTTTAAATAAAACAAGTTTCAAGGTAAACATTTTCGAAAGAGAAGCTTGAGCAGTTTTCAAATAAAAATATTAATCAAGTTTATGAACAAGTTTCAAATTTTAATTATAAGTTGAATACCTTGAATTTAAATGGTTTTTGTTTTAAATAATTATTAGGTTAATTATTTAAATAAACCCCTAAGTGTTTTGATCTTAATTCACCAATAAGGACTCAAGTGGTTTGTATTAATTAATTCCAAGCAATTAAATTAAATAAGATTTAAATGATCTAATTAAGGAAGTGTTTAATTAAGGTGAATGGTTTATCTTAATTTATTAAGTTCTTGGATAATTAATGAGGTAATTAAAGAGAAATTAATTAATAATTAATGGTTATAAATAAATCTGAGATTAAATAATTGGAAATTTGGGATTAATTAACGATTAATTACTTAAATGATAATTACTTAATGTACGTAATTAAGGGTTAATGTGTTAAGGGTTAATTAATTAATAGTTAAAGATTAATTAATTAAGGATAATTAACCAATGGAATAATTACTTAACGAAAATAATTGTGAGAAATTTAGTGGGTAATTAAAGGACGATTAATTAATGGTTTGAAATTAATGTTAAGTAAGCAGGATTAAAAGTGATGGAAGTAATTAATTTAATTTATTTAAATTAATTAGGAATGGGGTAATTAATTCATCTTGCTTATGAATGATTAAATGGTATTGTGTACCTTAGATTAGTTGATATTTCTGATATGTGATGTATGATGTGATGTGATAATGTTGGGTTAAAACAGTGACACCCTGTATTAAAGTTTGAATCGTATTTCATTTGAATAACTTGGGTTAAGATGATATTATATTCGAAGAAACCGGGATCGGGTATCAGTACCCGAACCCACTTCGATTGGTAACCTACAATGATTATTTATGGGTTGACTTGTGAAATCAACAGGTTGAAATGGAATAATTTAAATGACTGGACTATATAAAACTAAATAAAGGTAGGGATTGATTGTGGAAGTAAGTGTTGAGCATAACAAGTAATGAACTCGTAGTGAAGTACGAGTTACCCGGGTTTCTTTATGGTTTGAATTTAGTATTTCAAATTATATGGGTTTACTCACGCTGGTTTCCAGCCTGACCCGGGTGTTACTTTGTTGTAATGCTCGGGTCAGACCGAGTATTACAGATTTTCAGGTAAGGACGTTTTGGAGCTCAGGAGGAGTGCTGGATGGCGGGACGTATGGAGTGATTCTGCTGTGACTATTATTTTTGATTATCTGAGGCATATTTGATTTATATATGATCATCGTTGTGTATTGGAATATAACTCTGATGTAAATAAATGTAAATTGACAAATACAGTATTCTTTTGTAAACTGTTATTATTTGATATTATATTTTGTTCCGCTGCGAATGTGAGCATCCATGTTATGTTTTCTGTTTCTTTTCTTCTATCTCTTCTTCTTTTCATAACTATCTGGAATTTTCGGTATCGAAAATTCCGGGTCGTTACAACTTATGAAATCAATTTATACTTCTTTTTAACATTTATAAAAACTCATTTTATAATTCCAATATTTTAATTTATAAATATCAATTTTTACAAATCTTTTATATAAACCGTTTATAATTATTCCAAAAATCTCAATTTAAATAAACCAATTGTATAAAACGTAAACTTTCAAAAATCCCTTTAAAATCCCTTTAAAAATCAAAATCGTTATCTTAACTTCAAAAATGCATCCGATGATGCAACAACACCAATCATCAATCACAACAATCAAAACATCATATATCATCATATGACAACAGAATATATCACAATATCTGTAAATAATCAATACGGTGAGGAATCCAGTCGGATCCCTCCAACCTGTTTCCCTGCATCCACAGATGTTAGCACAATACCAATTCCGCTCCAGTACGGAATTATCGCGGTATATGGGTTTAGTAAATATTATCCGCTTACTAACGACGCAATAGGGTCTCATCCGCTATACAATGCGGGAAATCAACAACTGCAATATATACATATGCCAATATATATATATATTGCTATATACATATATAATACCAATTTCACTTCAATGTGAAATTATCACGGTATATGTTTTTAATAAATAACATCCGCTTACTAACGGCGTATAATGTCTATTTCAGTCAATAACAGATAAAATTTATCATCCAGGCATACAATCGACAATTTTAAATCTAACTATTTAAAATTTACATCGAAACAAAACATTCGATTGAGTGAGGAGTTCTCACCTTGATTTCAATTCCGTTCCAGCTTTTATTTCGAATAAAATTAAACAAACGTTTAATTTTTACCGAAAATTCAAACTAGCTCCAAATGACTCAAATCTAGTTGCATCGCGTAGTATTCGACAAAACGAAGCCAACGCAATTCGTTTCACGCATTTTCGACCTCGTATGACAAAGTTATACACTTTTAAACATTATACGAATTTAAATACAAATTTATTTCAATTTAAATTTTATTTTTTATACCCAACAGATCTGGGCCGTGAATTTCGAAACTAGCAGATCCAAGCCGATGATGCTTTCTTTCCTCTCGCGTGCATCTACAGATGTTGAACGAACCCACTGCCGTTCGAAACCATCATCACCGCACCCCCCTAACATCGACGAAACCCCATCACACTACCGCCAAATCGAAGCCCTTCGCGAATAGCACTACCACCCCCAACCCCATAGATTCCGGTCGACCCCTATGCACGAAAATCGAGGACGAAACTGGCCCACTCAAACTTGATTTCTGATCGATCTAAGCCACTACAAGAAATTCCGACCGTTGGATATCTCGAGCTCGAGGAGATTTACAATCTTCTAGTTGGAAGATTCTTGAAACAATCAACGGATTGGCCAGAAATTAAGGGAGAAAAGGATTAATTTTCGACCATTGAATAGCTTGGTGGCGGCTGCAGATAATAGCTAGGGTTTCCTTGTTAACGTATATATATATACGTATATAAATAATGTTAAATTCATTTTAAAACGACTTTCCAAACGATCTCCAAATCACACGTGCCGCCTGGCATTCGTAAGGTTTACCCTGCGTTCTGAACACAATGGAACGTGTTTCGAAAGCTAATTCGGTCATCTGTGCGAGTTACGGAATTAAACGATCGTTTTTAAATTAAACCGATCAAATAAATTTCTGGGCGTTTTGGCTTGCCCGGGACAAACGATAAATCCGATTGACACGAAATTTAAAATCATACAATAATATCACATTACGGATCCGATGAAACTTGTTTCGTCGAAATCCGAGACATTTTGAAAAATGACTATTTTAACTCGCCAAATTAATATTAAAACAATTTCGATGCGTTTGGAGCTGCCACGGTCAAACGACAACTCCGATTGCTACGAAAATTGAAATCCGATAATAACAAACTATTACGGATCCAATGGAACTAGTTTCGTCCAATTCTAAGACTGTCCCAAAAATGGCTAATTTCACTAGTCGATTAAATATTAAAATATTCAATTTTCACAATTCAACTTTTAATTCAATTTTAAAAGTTCTATAATATCACTATAACTTCAACATGATTTAATATAACTTTATAAATCATTTTCATTCACATTTATTCCAGATTTCAATTATTTCTAGAATTTCACTATTTAATTTATCGATTTAATTACCCAATTAAATCCAATTATTCGAAATTAAAATTATTCGACTTATTAAATTCACTTATTAATATTTAAAATTAATTAAATACTCGAATTTTAATTGACAGAAAATCTGGGTCGTTACAAACTTCCCCCCTTAAAAGAATTTCGTCCTCGAAATTACCAAGTAAGAAGAAGATACAAAATTTATTAATTTTCAAAAACAAACCATTCAAATTTGATTCCCAAATCTCTTAAGTGTTTAACTTTTCCAAAATTCATAGTTAAACTTCTTACAAAATCTTTACTAAGTTTTCCAAATCATACTTAGTTTTCAAAATTTTCAAATTTTCCAATTTTCTCAAAAATATTCTAACGCCTTAAATTTTCGGAAAATTTCGCCATAGCCTCCTTTGCGCGGCTCGATCCGAAAAAAAAATGACAGTGTATATATATCACAAATATACATCTCATCAAGTGATGAGGCATCCCGTAGGGAAAAAAGTGTAAAAGCACGATATTTAATCCGAGATATGTACCTTATTATATTTTTAGCGAGCGTATACGGCTATTATAGCGTGAAAGCGAGCTCCAAATGCGAAGCAAACGCCATCCGCACCTACTAAACACTCAATCAAACAAATGAGAACATGTATATAGAAAATAATATCAATATACAACATAACAACTATATGTACAAATCATAGCAATGCATTCAAAAGCAACAATGCAACCATCAAACAATTATCATTCAATAAACATCCAACAACTTCATAACCAAATCAATATACATTCACTTTTCATTAATATTCAATGAATTGGTTTCCAATTTAATCACATTTGATTGTTAACATTGGATTTTACAAATATTCATTCGTTCAAATTCAATTAGTTTACATTCACATTAGTTCACTTCTAAATTAAATCAAATTCATTTCATATTCATTTACTTTCAATTTGGATTCAATTACTTTAGCTCCAAATTTTATCAATTCAATTTCATTAACATTTAATGAATTTATATACAATCAACCAACATCCATATAACAACCAATGTACATCCATTACAACCAAATTTATTCAATTTACATCTCTTTACATTCAATTTGGTTCAACACTTTTAATTTCAATTGGTTGATATTAAATTGACTTCCATTCAATTATTCAACTTTCAATTTCATTTGCTTTTAATGAATTAACACTTACATCTATTGGTTCATATCAATCTATTTACATTCAATTGATTAACATCCAATCAATTTATTCAATTCAATTGCCAATTCATTTTAACAAATAAAATTGAATTTCATTTATATAACTCAAATTCACATTCATTTAATAAATTCACTTTATTAATTTACTTTGATATCAAAATCAATTTCATTCAACATCACTTAAGTTATTTTCCATTTCAAATTTCCACTTATAAATCCAATTCAGATTCAAATTTTATTTAACTTTTACCAAAATCAAATTTCATCAATCATTCAAATTTATATCACATTTGACTTAACAAAATTGTTTAATCACTTTATCATTTGGTTTTGCTTACATTACTCATTTTATAAGTTATACAACTTATATATTTAAGCTTCCAAATCTGATTTAATTTATTTAACTTTTTACCAAAGCTAAAAATTTATTTCATATTATAAGTTCAAAAATCATTTCACTTATATTTATCAATTTCAATTTGGACTTTAAATCAAATCTGTTTATCACAACAAAACTTCAATTTCCAATTTACTATGGGTAGCAAATCAATCATACAAAAACTCGAAAATGATACTGATGATGCTGCAGTCATCACCGTACTATTTCCCAGCAACATAGTGAATTCAATGCTTTAAATTCTTTCCAAAAATTTCATTTTGTTTTATAAATAACATTACAAATCTCTTACTTATAAAATTTCACTATTTATATATAAGACTTATTTCTCAATTGTAAATCATTTTAATTATAATTTCATACATTATAATTCATTTGCTTATACAAGTTATCCTTTCACAATTGTTGTTTTATTTAACTCATTTAAACAACTTTGATTAATTTATATATATATAAATTTTCAACAACCAAACAATCCAATTATATACATTTTAATAATTTCCGAAAAATTATTTCCTTTATATACAAAATATAATCGAGGTAAAGTTATTTCATTTACCCAATTTAAAACAATATCGTGCCGAATTGTTCTGAACAAGTGTTTAGAGATCCCTATCGATAGAGTTGTACGAACAATACCGACCAGAATCCATATACCACTCAACAAACCAATCATCACAATATAAAACAATTTTATATTAACTAACAAATACGCGCTTGTATCTATTATTACACTCAACTCATTCTAGAGCACTACTGACTCTATCTCTAATGAGTAACACCCAACAGAGCAGGGTTGTCGCTTAACCACATGCTCTGATACCAAATGTAATAATCCATTTTTCCGTACCCCTTGAATAGACACTAATCTCCATTGATTAACTCAAGATGAACGGAAAACTGAACCATTAGGGTTAAAAGAAGAGGTAGAAGAAAAGATAAAAGAAAAAGAAAAAAAACATAAAAACACAGAAACAGAACCAATATCAGAATCTCACATTCGTAGCGGAACAACATATAATAGATAAATGAATAATCTTTAAATCAAAGAACTATATCATTTTATACATTACATCATCATCAGAGTGTACAACAACAATATACAACACAACTGGACAGTTATATGAATTTGTCCACATACAGAATACACAGCGGAATAATACATAGTATAGATGATACTTCTCGCCATCCAGCTCGCCACTGAGCTCCACAGCATCTCCTGAATCCAGAATGACCTAATAACCTAACTCTAGACTGCCCGTGTGGAAAATGATGGGCACTCAGAGTTTAGGAAGGGAATAATAAACTCCGAGTCAGTCATGGTGACTGGTGTGAGAACTAAAACAGTTTATCTTTAAACAACAACAACAAAGCAAGATAAAATAGATTCGCAACGCTTTTGGAAAATGAAACTACCATAAGACCTCCCACCACACACACAATGCAAACGCAGAATTGGAGGAGATTTCTTCTTATGATAATCAAAGATGCTTACTACGCAAAATCATTTGATTTTATTATTATTAGTGCATAGTGAAGAAAACATTTCGAAAGTATAATATTAATCTTAGCCAGCATAGGCATTTCGCACTTATGCCTACTATAGCTACTATGTTCAATAGCAGGTTACCGCCACATTCCATAGCAGGTAATACAATTGCAATCGTAAAGGTTCGTATTGTTTCTTTAGATTTCCAAAAATGGTCAGGCTAAGGAACTTCCTTTCCTACTGCCGAATGGGATCGCCTCTGGCTGGACGTCCCGAGAGACAAACTGCTCTCTGCCAAACAAGGCCGGGTTACCCCTGTAACTAGGTAACTCACGAATATGCCATCACCCGGTCCTTTGGGACCTTTATCCGAGCGCTCGGTAACCAACATCACACATAATAAATAAAGTGTGTCCACATGAGTAAGTATCTGGGCTCCATACCATGATACCACCCCTTTCCAGAAGGAAATGACATATCCTAAAGGGCGCGACCCTTATAACCTTGCTGCAACATTCCTGTTTCGACCATTTCCGGGTTGTTGAGGCCCTGACGAAGTCTCGTCCACAAAGCTACGCTTTATACAAAAGCTATGCTTTAGGTTAAACAAATGATCAAAGTAATGATCACAAAGATAAATGATCAAACAAATGATCATATCATAAATGATCAAACAATGATCATTTCACAGCAACACTCAGCATGTCACATTACCAAATTGGGAATATATCGTTGATAAATTTCAACTACATAACCTCTGAGCTCGTATGTCTCAAAGAAGGGTGTTAAGCTAAGAGAATAAATTCTCCGCCACCAACAGAAATGTATTTGAAAGAAATCTGCTTTATATCTCAAAGCGTAATGTCAGACATGTAACCATACAAGTCTGTTCCGGGTTCGAACAGAACCAAAGGCACTTCCAAAAGAAGCCCTTGCAATCCGGATATTCACAATCCCGGTAAAACTTCCCATCACTAAGGAAATCTCAATACCGTAGCTAACGGTGCAAAGGCAATCGATAGGTCATCCTATCATTTTCACAAATACCCGGTCTTCACCACCGGTCTTCAATACGATCCACATCGTCGTATCACAATTTCGGAATGGGTTATACGACACAAAGGTCCTTTCCCGGTTAACCCGAATAGTGAGTGCTTATTCAAAAATAAGTGTGACATTCAATTTCAAGCAGATCACAACAAATACCCATTCAAGGTAATTATTGATAGTCGGTTATTTAACTATCAATAAAGATGCACAACATCATCAGATTCCAAATAATTTTCCAAATTATTTATCTTTCAAAAATATCTTTACAAGATATATAATTTCCACACTTTAACTATTTGAAAACAATTTCAAATCAATTTCCACATTTCAATTTATCTTTGAAGATAAATTCTCAAAACATTTCACTTCATATTGGAAAAACATTTCCATACCTATTTAATAATAGGTAATTCACAAATCCATTTATTCTCAACATTTGAAAATATTCGATATACTTAAATCCAGTTAAGTATATATTTCATTTTTTTAAGGAAATCATTCTCTTTCACAAATTTCATTTGAGTCAAAACGAATGTTACGTAAAACATCGTTACGACAACTCAAAATCACTAGTATAGGGATTCGAAATTTAGATAGGTATATAAATCCCAATACTATATAAAACATTTCCTTTCGGAAACCATTTACTATAACAACAGTGTTATAGTCCACCATTTCCTTATTCCTCGAAACGTCTATTTCAACAATAAATGTTGAAATCTATGTTTCGATACTTAACACGTTTTAAAACATCTTTTTAAAACAATTACTTCATTTCGAAATATCGCTTTCCCATAACATAACCATTTTCCCAATAATATATATTCACTATCCAAAATCGTGAATATACTTCATTAACCAATTTAAACATTTCTACACATTTTATTTAAAAGATTATCCACTGTCCAAAATCGTGAATATAGTTCCTTTAATTAACTTCTACAATTCACTTATCAAAATAAGTGATTTCGGATTTATAAAACAATGGTTATAAATTCCAATTCTATTTATAAAAACTTCGATTTATAAAAATCCTGGAATTAACAAATTCGATTTATAACTCAATTTTATACCAAAAATCTAATTTATAAGTTAATTACTTATAAATCTTTTATTTTACAAAAATCTATTCATTTTATAACTTCACATTATAAATCTATTAATTTCATTCACTTATGAAATCCATTTATACTTCTTTTTAACATTTATAAAAACTCATTTTATAATTCCAATATTTTAATTTATAAATATCAATTTTTACAAATCTTTTATATAAACCATTTATAATTATTCCAAAAATCTCAATTTAAATAAACCAATTGTATAAAACGTAAACTTTCAAAAATCACTTTAAAAATCCCTTTAAAAATCAAAATCGTTATCTTAACTTCAAAAATGGATCCGATGATGCAACAGCACCAATCATCAATCACAACAATCAAAACATCATATATCATCATATGACAACAGAATATATCACAATATCTGTAAATAATCAATACGGTGAGGAATCCAGTCGGATCCCTCCAACCTATTTCCCTGCATCCACAGATGTTAGCACAATACCAATTCCGCTCCAGTACGGAATTATCGCAGTATATGGGTTTAGTAAATATTATCCGCTTACTAACGGCGCAATAGGGTCTCATCCGCTATACAATGCGGGAAATCAACAACTGTAATATATACATATGCCAATATATATATATTGCTATATACATATATAATACCAATTTCACTTCAATGTGAAATTATCGCGGTATATGTTTTTAATAAATAACATCCGCTTACTAACGGCGTATAATGTCTATTTCAGTCAATAATAGATAAAATTTATCATCCAGGCATATAATCAACAATTTTAAATCTAACTATTTAAAATTTACATCGAAACAAAACATTCGATTGAGTGAGGAGTTCTCACCTTGATTTCAATTCCGTTCCAGCTTTTATTTCGAATAAAATTAAACAAACATTTAAATTTTACCGAAAATTCAAACTAGCTCCAAATGACTCCAATCCAATTGCATCGCGTAGTATTCGACAAAACGAAGCCAACGCAATTCGTTTCACGCATTTTCGACCTCGTATGACAAAGTTATACACTTTTAAACATTATACGAATTTAAATACAAATTTATTTCAATTTAAATTTTATTTTTTATACCCAACAGATCTGGGCCATGAATTTCGAAACTAGCAGATCCAAGCCGATGATGCTTTCTTCCCTCTCGCGTGCATCTACAGATGTTGAACGAACCCACTGCCGTTCGAAACCATCATCACCGCACCCCCCTAACGTCGACGAAACCCCATCACACTACCGCCAAATCGAAGCCCTTCGCGAATAGCACTACCGCCCCCAACCCCATAGATTCCGGTCGACCCCTATGCACGAAAATCGAGGAAGAAACTGGCCCATTCAAACTTGATTTCTGATCGATCTAAGCCACTACAAGAAATTCCGACCGTTGGATATCTCGAGCTCGAGGAGATTTACAATCTTCTAGTTGGAAGATTCTTGAAACAATCAACGGATTGGCCAGAAATTGAGGGAGAAAAGTATTAATTTTCGGCCATTGAATAGCTTGGTGGCGGCTGCAGATAATAGCTAGCGTTTCCTTGTTAACATATATATATATATATATATATACGTATATAAATAATGTTAAATTCATTTTAAAACGACTTTTCCAAACGATCTCCAAATCACACGTGCTGCCTGGCGTTCGTAAGGTTTACCCTGCGTTCCGAACACAATGGAACATGTTTCGAAAGCTAATTCGGTCATCTGTGCGAGTTACGGAATTAAACGATCATTTTTAAATTAAACCGATTAAACAAATTTCTGGGCGTTTTGGCTTGCCCCGCACAAATGATAAATCCGATTGACACGAAATTTGAAATCATACAATAATATCACATTATGGATCCGATGAAACTGGTTTCGTCGAAATCCGAGACATTTTGAAAAATGACTATTTTAACTCGCCAAATTAATATTAAAACAATTTCGATGCGTTTGGAGCTGCCACGGTCAAACAACAACTCCGATTGCTACGAAAATTGAAATCCGATAATAACAAACTATTACGGATCCAATGGAACTAGTTTCGTCCAATTCTAAGACTGTCCCAAAAATGGCTAATTTCACTAGTCGATTAAATATTAAAATATTCAATTTTCACAATTCAACTTTTAATTCAATTTTAAAAGTTCTATAATATCACTATAACTTCAACATGATTTAATATAACTTTATAAATCATTTTCATTCACATTTATTCCAGATTTCAATTATTTCTAGAATTTCACTATTTAATTTATCGATTTAATTACCCAATTAAATCCAATTATTCGAAATTAAAATTATTCGACTTATTAAATTCACTTATTAATATTTAAAATTAATTAAATACTCAAATTTTAATTGACAGAAATTCTGGGTCGTTACATGTTGATTACTTGTATCGATTGTTGAATAATCGAAGGAATTCTTGTAAAACTTGTAATCGAATTTGTGATAAAGAAGATAAAGTGGACGTAGGCTTAATTTTGAGCCGAACCACTATAAAACTGCTGTCTCTTTACTTTTCTGTGATTCTCTGCTTATTTTTAGTTCCCGTACCAAAGGGTGTTGCTTTCGCTTTACTAATATTCACACCGGGGTGTTAGCGTTTTATTTTTACGTTAACATTTTTGGTACTTTCATTGAGAGGATCGAACTCAGGTGTGTTCTCACCATTGCTTCGCAAAGATTTGTTAAAAGAATCTTCTTAAAAACCAGAAGTCTATCTGAATCATGGCTCCTGGAAGAAAGAGTAGATCTACGAGATCCGGAAATGCTAATGACAGGGTTGCTTCTTCTCCAGCGCCAAATCAGGCGACTCCTACAGTTGGAGTCACAAGGGCCGAACTTGATGATGTTGTGTCTGGGTTATACCAACAAATGGAAACTCAAAATTCTTTGATGGTGGAAAGGTTAAATGCTCTGCTTGGGGCTCATCAGCAAGCAGAAAACAATGAACCAACCTTTGCTGAAGATACTCATGATTCTCAAGACAAAAGCATTCCTCAAAGGGCAGCTGGCACCGCCGAAGGGGCACCTCCCCAAGCTGGAGGCTCAAGGCCGCAGCCGCCTCTTCGCGAATGTTTGTTCAGGTAAACTTCCGAAAAAGTGGCTAACGTCTGCCCGGCAAGGCCTCTGAACGATGAGGAATACCTATCAGGAATGGTTCGCCAAATAATGAAGGAAAGCATGAAAAGCAAGGAAGATGAAAATGACTGGGGGTTTGCTCCAAGCAAGACTCCGTTTACCGAAAAAATTCTAAAAGCTGAGTTTCCAAAGAAGTTCGTTCCCCCTACTATACCAGCCTATCGAGGGACGAGCGACCCTAATTAGTTCTTGTACAAATATGACTGGCATATGACAGGTTCTAGGGCAACAGATGAGATTAAATGCAAATATTTTCCTGTCTATTTGGAGGGGGTGGCTCTACTCTGGTTCCCAAAGCTACCGGTTCGATCTATAAATCAATTCTCTGACTTAACTCGTAAATTCAAGGACCAATTTAGATTATATGCTTCAAAAGCTAAGGACATAATGTCATTGTCCAGCCTTGAACAAGCTCCTGGGGAATCTATCAAATCATTCTTGGACCGCTTCAATATAGCTTTGGTTGAAGTGGATAATGCTGAGCCTCGAATGATTCTAACCTACTTGATGCGAGCCATCGATAAAACACGTGAGTTGGAAAATGGTTGAAGATGAAAGAACGAAACTCACTTGAGAAGTTTTATAAGAAGGCTGATGAATTTATGCATCTGGAGAATCTTCCTGCACCAGCAAAGGTGGTTGTGGCAGAAATTCAAAACAACAATGTGGCTGAAGCTTCTAATAAGAAAGAATCTGGTGGTCAGAAGAGGGAAACTAACAGTAAGAAAGGACAGAAAGATATGAAGAAACCTCATTACTTTAAGCCTTTAGACTTTACTCCTCTAACTGATATTCCAGAAAACATCTTCTTCGCAAGCAAGGATGCCGTCGAGTTCCCTGAGCCACCTAAGATTAAGCTCGGGAAGAATTTTGTGCCTAATGGAAGGTTCTATCGATTCCACAACCAACCTGGCCATGACACCAACGAATGTTGCCATCTAAAGAACTTGATTGAAGAACTGTTAAGAGAGAATAAACTGCAACAGTATGTTAAGAGAAACAGAGGTATCCGGCCTCATCCACTCAAGGGCAGCAATTTCCTGCTCGTCAATCTGGCTCAGGAGAAAAGGCTGCGGTGAAGGAATTTGAAAGGCCTGTTATTAATGTAATCACAGGGGGTCCTCACACAGCAGGCAGAAGTTGGGGAGAGATGGAGAGGTATTCTCATGCTTTGAGACATGCCCCGAAAGAAGAAACTGTTTTTGTTTTGGAAGATGTTGTGCCATCAAAACAGCAAAGAACTTGTCACGATGACATCATATTCAGAGTGAGAGATTCTGTGGGAATCGAAGCTCCCACCATGGATCCTTTGGCAATAACCACCGGTATCGGGCCAGCTATTGTGAGAAGAGTGCTTATTGATTGCGGCTCTTCTTGTAATATCCTCTTCAAAAAGACCTTTGATCAAATGAAAATTTCGATGGTTAATGTTCAGGCTTCTTCGCAAAAAATTGTGGGGTTCACTGGGGAACCAAAGCAGCCCATCGGAACTGTCGACTTATTTGTAGAACTTGGTGAAGGGGAAAGAAAAGTGGTCCGTAAGCAAACTTTTGTTATTGTTGATGAATTTTCTGCTTATAACGCCTTCTTGGGACGACCAACTCTTGCTGCATTCAAAGCTATTCTCGCCCCGTGGTGCCTAACTATGAAATTCCCCACTGATAACGACGTTGGTGTTTTGAAAGGGGACCAGAATGCTGGGCGGGAATGTTATCTCACAGAGTTGCGGGAGGCGAAAAAGGGAGAGATGGGAAAGAGTGTGGCAGCTCCGCTCCGCATCAAAGAACCCATCTTGTAGCAAGCACGAGGTGGACCCTGCACTTGTGAACATAGTGGTGCGCGAAAAGAAATTGATCCCAGAAAGACCAGTGCAGGGGAAAATAGAGTGGTGCCGGTAGAAGTAACGGTGCCAATACCTGTTGATCAGAGTGACCCAAACAAGGTGCTGAATGTCGGTTCACAGCTTGGCATGACGGTTCAGGATACACTAATAGCATTCTTGAAAGCAAACCTGGATGTTTTCGCTTGGAGTCATGCCGACATGTGTGGAATATCTCCAGAAATTGCGGTGCATGCCTTAAATATTGATCCAAAATTCACACCCGTAAAGCAGAAAAGAAGAACCCAGGGTCTAGAAAGGTCAACATCATTGAAAGAAGAAGTAGATCGGCTCATGGAGAATGGCTTCATTAAAGAATCCACTTATCCAAATTGGGTTTCTAATCCGGTGTTAGTTAAAAAAGCAAATGGAAAGTGGAGAGTATGCATCGACTTTTCAGACTTGAACAAAGCATGTCCCAAAGACTGTTTTCCGTTGCCCAGAATCGATCAATTGGTAGATGGAACAGCCGGGCACGAATTATTGTCTTTTATGGATGCTTACTCAGGATACAATCAAATCATGATGCATGATCCAGATTAGGAGGACACGAGCTTCATCACCGATGTTGGTCTTTACTGCTATAAAGTTATGCCCTTCGGATTAAAAAACGTGGGGGAAACTTATCAAAGACTCGTTAATGCCATGTTCAAGCCTCAAATTGGCAAGACTATGGAAGTATACGTTGATGATATGTTAGTGAAATCAAAGAAGGCAGTAGACCACATGGATCATCTGGCAGAAATGTTCACAATCCTCCGAAAGTACGGAATGAAATTGAATCCTCTGAAATGTTCATTTGGGGTTGAGTCCGGAAAATTCTTAGGTTTCATTGTGAGTGTTAGGGGCATTGAAGCTAATCCTGCTCAGATCACCGCTTTAAGAGAAGTCAAACCCCCTAGAACAAAGAAGGAACTGCAAAGCCTCAATGGGAAAGTCGCTGCTTTGAGTCGATTTATTTCCAAAGCTACAGATAAATGCATTCCCTTCTTTGATGCTCTGAAGAAAGGAAAGAAGAATTTCGAATGGACTCCTGAGTGTCAGAAAGCTTTTGATGAGCTGATTCATCATATGGAAACGCCTCCAGTACTTTCTAAGCCCAACAATGGTGAAGATCTATTCATATACTTAGCAGTTTCATCTCATGCTCTCAGTGCAGCGTTGGTACGAGAAGACGCAAAAGTTCAGCGTCCAGTTTATTACATCAGCAAAAGATTCACTGGGGCAGAGATGAATTATTCGAAGTTAGAAAAACTTGCCTATTGTCTATTGATCGCATCCAGAAAGTTGAGGCCATACTTCCAGGCTCATCCTATTAAAGTCCTCACTGATCAACCTCTAAAGCAAATCCTATTCCGCCCTGAAACTTCGGGTCATCTTCTGAAGTGGAATATTGAACTCAGTCAATACGATATCACCTATCATCCCTGAAGAGCAATCAATGGACAAGCTTTAGCAGACTTCATTGCAGAATGCACAAATAAAGGTGGCAGTGAGCAAGAGGTAACTGAAGACATTCCGATCCGATGGAAATTATATGTTGATGGTGCAAGAAATGATTACTGTTCCGGAGCTAGGGTTGTGCTTGAAACCCCCGAAGGGCGGTCATTGTGTTATGCATTGAGATTAGAATTTCCTTCAACAAATAATGAAGCCGAATACGAAGCTCTGATTGCCGGTTTGAGGATTGCTAAAGAACAGAGCATCAAAGTATTACAGATCTTTAGTGATTCCCAACTCATTGTGTGCCAAGTCAAGAAAGAGTTTCAAACTAAAGGAGGAAATCTGCTTGCCTACTTATCAAAAGCCTGTGAGCTTCTCGATGATTTTGATCATTATACAATAAACCATATCCCCCGGGAAGGGAACATGAAGGCAGATTCTCTCGCAAAATACTCAAGCTCTGGCAAGCACAATTATTGGGATTGGTCCCTGTAGAAGTCTTGACAGCTCCGAGTACTGATGAGATGGATATTGACTAGATCATGGCTGTATCTCAAGAACAGGAGTCATGGATAACCCTTATCAAGGAATATCTACTCAATGGCTCCTTACCAGAGAACTCAAAAGAACGCCAAAAGTTGTTAAGAAAAGCCCCGAGATATGTAATTCAAGGCGACCATTTGTACAAACGAGGATTCTCGATGCCATTACTCCGATGTGTAACCAAAGAAGAGGCTAAGATAATTTTAGCTGAAGTGCACGGAGGAGAATGTGGGGATCATTCAAGTGGCCAAACTCTTGCAAAGA
Organism: Allium fistulosum; assembly: GCA_030737815.1. Classification (NCBI taxonomy): domain Eukaryota; kingdom Viridiplantae; phylum Streptophyta; class Magnoliopsida; order Asparagales; family Amaryllidaceae; genus Allium; species Allium fistulosum. The sequence continues at coordinate 790,389,028 of CM060901.1, forward strand.
AAATTCTCCGTTACAGGTATTTTTGGCCGGACATTAATCGAGATGCTGCTAGCTATTCCCGAAAGTGTGACAGATGTCAGAGATTTGCAAAAATCCCAAGGGCACCTTCCACCGTGCTAACATAGATGGTCAGTCCATGGCCATTCACCATTTGGGGAATAGATCTCATTGGGCCTATGCCGATTGCCAGATCCGGAATCAAATATGCCAATGTTGCTGTTGACTATTTCACCAAATGGGCTGAAGCTGAACCATTGGCTACTATTACCTCTAAAAGGATGATAAATTTTGTGACTAAAAATATCATTTGCAGGTATGGTGTGCCTCATAAGATAATAACATACAATGGTACCCAATTCGAAAGCAAAGAATTCCAAGAATTTTGCAGGCGATTCAAGATCCGAAAAAGCTTCTCAGCAGTGGCTCATCCGCAGGCAAACGGGCAAGTGGAAGCAGTGAACAAAATCATCAAATCAACCATCCAAAAGCAACTAGAAAAAGCAAAAGGTGGTTGGGTTGATAAGCTACCACTAGCACTATGGGCATATAGGACTACCCACAAAACTGCGACTGGGCACACTCCATTCTCATTAGCATATGGATCAGAAGCAATGATTCCCGTGGAAATAGAGGTCCCCTCCCACAGGATAATTCATTTCAACCAAGCTGAAAATGAAAAGCTGCAACTTGAAGCACTTGACTTGCTTGATGAAAGAAGGAAAGAAGCTGAACTCAGAGTTGCAGCTCAACAGCAAAGGATAGCCAGGCACTTCAATTCTAAAGTTCGTCAACGCAGCTTTGAAATTGGGGATTTAGTCTTGAAAAGGATCATGACAGCAACCGGAGTGTTTGGGCCAAATTGGGAAGGACCATATGTCATAGGCAAAAAACTTCTTGATGGCACTTTCAAACTCACAACCGTCGAAAGAGATCCAATCCCGAGGGCCTGGAACAGCAATCACTTGCATCCATATTTTACTTAAAAGCTATGCTTAAATTTGTAAAATAATATTGGATGTATCATTCTTGTATTGTAAGCCATTGTAAAATCAGTGTGACTCAGCAATAAGAACTATAAAGTGGATGTAGGCTCGACTCTTGGCCGAACCACTATAAATCTTGTGTTTTTTACTGCTTTAAAATACATGTATCATTTCGATCTGCAATATCTTAAATATATTGCTAAAATGTCGATTTAATAATGCAGCAAATCAAAGCAAAGCTTACCTATTCAACACGTCACAAACCCAAGCGATTCCCATAAATCACTCAACAAACAAATGTCAAGCCACAAAAATTCCAGATTCAATTCCTACAAAAGAAGAACTTCTCAAAAATAGTTGGAAATTCCACCGAAAGGGCACCTTCCCAAAGTGAAGGTTCCAGGCCCTTGCTAATTGATTGAGATCGTTTGTGAAAACAAACATCCGATTAAGTAGTTTGCGTCTGCCCCGTGGATTCACTTAATAAAGAAGTGTACTTCTCTGGAAGAATGAAACAACCTGCAAAAGGAAGGAACATGTATTCAAAAGTGATAACAAGGGATCGCTGAGGAACAGATGATGAAAAGATATTGGCAAGCAGACAAAAAACAGCCAAAACGGAATCTTGTCTCTCAACCAAAAAGGTTGGTGGAACCACCGGAGGGGCACCTTCCCAAAGTGAAGGCACCGGGCCCTTGTTGCTTAATTGTGATCGTTTGTACAAACAAACATCCAGTTAGGTGGCTTGCGTCCGCCCTGTGGAACCACTTAACTGTGAGACGCAACCTTCCTGGCAAACAACTCAAAGCCCTCTCCGGAGGCACAATTTAAAGCCCTCCAATGAGGCACGCTGTAAAATGAAATGTTTTTCTCAACCAATAAGGTTGATGGAACCACTGGAGGGGCACCTTCCCAAAGGAAGGCACCGGGCCCTTGCTAGTTAATTACGATCGTTTATGCACGAACATCCAATTAAGTAACTTGCGTCCGCCCCGTGGATCCATTTGACTGTGAGAAATAACTTTCAGGCAAACAAATAAAGCACTCTTCAGAGGCACTCTTCTACTCTCATAGGAATGATCTTCCCTAAAAAAGTTGAAGTGCAATTTAAAGCCCTCCAACGAGGCACGCTGTAAAATGAAATGTTTTTCTCAACCAATAAGGTTAATGGAACCACCGGAGGGGCACCTTCCGAAAAGGAAGGCACCGGGCCCTTGCTGCTTAATTATGATTGTCTGTGCAAACAAACATCCAATTAAGCGGCTTGCGTCCACCTCATGGATCCATTTAACTGTGAGAAATAACTTTCAGGCAAAACCACAAGCCCTCTTCGGAGGCATAACTCTACGGAGGAGCCCTCTTCGGAGGTAAAAGACCTCTAACGAGGCAAAAGCCCTCTTCGGAGGCACAAGCCCTCTTCGGAGGCACAACTCTTCGGAGGAGCCCTCTTCGGAGGCACAAGCCCTCTCCCAAGGCATAACAGAAAAGCCCTCTTCGGAGGCACAACTCTTCGGAGGAGTCCTCTTCGGAGGCAAAAGACCTCTAACGAGGCAAAAGCCCTCTTCGGAGGCACAAGCCCTCTTCGAAGGCACAACTCTTCGGAGGAGCCCTCTTTGGAGGCACAAGCCCTCTCCCGAGGCACAACAGAAAATCCCTCTCCCGAGGCACAACAAAAAAGCTCTCTTCGGAGGCACAAGCCCTCTTCAGAGGCACATTCCTACCCTTAACGGTGAAGTGCTAAACAAAGCCCTCTAAGGAGGCACGTCCAAAAAATAAAAGTTTTCTTCAGAAACCCGCTTCACTACAAAGAGTAATCCACTTCTCAGAAAATAAAAGTGGCCATCTCTGAAAGTTGAAGTGTGTTAACTCTTTCTAAAAAGGAAAGAAAAAGAAGAAAACTTCTCCAATACAAGGCACACTCCACAAAAGCAGAATAATATTTCCTAAAAACGGAAGAAATATTCTCTAGAATAATAGTACAAGTCTTTTTAGAATATTGCAATGAGCCGTGGTATGGGGGCATATAGCTATATTAATAGAAACAACGCTCAAACAGCATACCACGAGCTCACTACAGTATCGTACAAAGAAAGTAAAGAAATTTGTGCAAAGACAAGGAATAAATGCATTAACAAATACTGATAAGAAATTGTGTAAGTAAAAAGAGTCATTTTCATTCCATACTATCAAATTTTTTATACATGCACAGGTTTCAAAAAAGCGGGGGCCGCTACCCGCACAATCCCCGGTCGATACAAGTCTTTATACAAAAGAAAAAAAGCAAAACAAGAAGGCTCGAATCAAACTCATTTCTTCTTCTTCCCGCTGCCTTTTGAGCCTTCACCGGGCCTAATGATTAACTTCTTAGGTCGGCTGGAACCCTTAGGGGAAGAAGGAGAAAGTGGAGCAACAGGGTCTTCTTCTGCTTTCTCATCATCAGCGGGAGCGTCTTTCTTTTTCTTCAAAATGCTGCGCTTCCCCTTCTTTTCTAAAGAAGATTCGCTGCCCGGAGTAATAAGTTCAGATAGCTTTGTGTCATCAGCATAAGATTTCTCCGGGGACCTCTCGCCCTTCTCAAGATCTCCTACCTTCTGCTCTTGCGAAGCGGTCAGATCATCCAAGTCTTGGAGAGCTTCTATTTTTTCTTCTTGCAACCCCGGTTGAGAAGCAGAAGGAGGAGTAACTTGAAGAAGTAGAGGAGCAGCAGCTGGGGGAGGCGAAGCTGGTACAACACTTGTTGTTTTTGCTATAGAAGAAGAAAAGTTAAAAACATCTGTATCTCCCGCAAAGAGAGGAGATGGTGGAACATCAAGGCTTAAGTAATAGGAAAAAAGTTCATCAAGCTCAGGTGAAGCAAACGAGCAGTCCACTTGAGCCAGATCGGAATTGAAGTTACCTGGAGAGCTTGGTTTGATCACTTCGATTTCGTAATCCTAGGCTTCAGTACTTTCTTGGGCCTCTTCTTCAGTGTGAGCAGTTTTAGTTTGGATTTCGGCTTTTGCAGGAGGTGGAGAATGAGAGCTAGAGCCAATGGTATCAGGGTCGACCGAAGCCGAAGGACGAGTGGGGTCGGCTAAAGACGCCTTCTCCAAATGCTCTCCTCCTGCTTCTTCGGCTCGCTCCCTGGCAAGCTGTTCTTTCCCTCTAGCAAGGGCAGCACGACCCTCGTCGTCCAAGTAGCAAGCTTCCAGATCCCCCTCCGCATAGGTAGCATCTTTATACATTTCAATTACTGCTTCCCACACTTCGGCCAGAGTAATTTCATATTTTGGGTCCAAGAAAGAGAGGCTACCTTTCCCTAGGACACTAAGAACGTAAAACTCAAAAAGAGTGGAGCTGATGGTGGCCTTGGTGGTTTCATGCGATTCCTCAGCAGCCGCTTTTCCAGCCATGACATCGTCATGATCCTTTTCTACTTTTGAAAGTTGTGCTTTTAACGTTGCAATCTCAAGGTCTTGGGAGTTAACTTTTTCCCGCAGCTGAACGGTATCCTTACGGTACTTTTCAATAACATGCTGCTCTGCTTCAAGTTTCATCTCGGCATCTCTCTGGGCAGCATGTGCATCTCTCACTTGCTTTTGAAAAACCTCTTCCTTTTGAGAATGAGAAGCGGAAGAGGTAGCAAGGTCCTCCTTGAGTTTCTTAACTTCAGACTCAAGTCTCTCGTAATCATCGGCGATGCTCTTCATTTCTGCATCATGTTGCTCAAGCGCTTTCTTCCACTCCAACTTGTCATTTTCCATCATTAGCATAGCTTCGAGATTTGTGCAGTTAACTCTTTGAAGCTCATCGACAAGTTTTTGCCATCCAGATATTCTCTCAATATCGAGCTTAACGGCATCAAGATTTCTCAACATAGCTTGTTTGTCGATTGGGACCAAATCAAGATCAAAACGCACTCCTTTTAAGCACCAGTGTGGAAATCGACTTTTAAGAGTGGTCGGAGCATTCTCGACCTGATAGGGAGGCCTATTGATGATTGTTTGGATATCAGTTATCTGAAGAGCAGGAGAGCTGGAGGGGATGTCTAAAGAAATGGAAGAAGCAGGCGCTTTAGGAACTTCAGAAGAAGATTTCTCGCTAAGTCGGGCCCGCTTGCTTGGGTCCTCAACTATATGACCCTTCCCGTTATTGTCATAAGATTTTCTTTTATGGGAATCATCGTCTTTCTGGGAGGAGTCATAGCGCTCATCTCTTCTCCCGTGATGCTACTCATGAGCCCTCCTTTCTTGAGCTTTTCTGGCTGCTCTTTCTTCGTCGGTCTCCCTAGGGGCAGAGAGATGGCGCCTGGGATCATAATAGTAGTCACGCCTTCCGAAGCGCATAAAATCATCATAATACGAGCCACTACGTCCCATTGGAGAATCTGAAAGTGAAAAAGAAATAGAATTTAGAAATCTCCAGGAAAAAGATGTTAAGTGCAAGTAACTGCTAAAAATCCTAAGTGTGTGTGGCGTGCAAACTACGCGCGTCAAGCTACAAACCGCTCTTCAGCCTAGGAGTGATGTTGGCTTTTATAATAGGGGTCAACTCTTGGGTTGACGGAAGTGATCGCAAGATAGATGTTGCTTCAACTGATGGAGAAACAAGCTTAGGAGCGGTGATATCGTCTTTAAAAAGCTCTTGAGAAGTCACCATAAAATCGCTTAACTCCCCGAAGATGTCATCACCATTATGCCCAGCCGAGTGGGTCACACCAGCAGCTCCTTCTTCAGCATGTTCGGTACTTTTTATGGAAGAACTTTCTTTCTCCGTCCCCTCATCAACCTCTGTGGCGGTCTTCCCGGGACATTGAGGGAGTTCCTCTTCTTCGATAACCGGAAGAAGTTTAGACTTGCCAGAAAATTATGCACCCTCAGCAGAACCGGAGCATTTTACCAATGAAGCTTCTGCAACTAATTCTTTCAATGCAAGTTCTTTTGCGGGAGCTGGTGCATCAAATGTTTCCAGTTGGGAAGCAAGGGCATCGCGAGGTTGAAGGGATCGAGAAGAATGTAGAAGGCCAAATTGATGTAAAAAATCATCTTTCAAAAGATATTTGATACTCCTCTCTTCGACGGTAACAGCACTTAGCCTTTCAAAAGTTGGCTTATGGCTAGAGTCCTTAGAAAGAAGAGGAAGTGCTGTAAAAGTAAAAAATGAAGTTAGCACTTAACAACTCGGATTTTGAAAAGATCAGGAACGGAAAGAACAAAGATAGACAAGCTTACTTCCTACTCTCCAAATGGCGTAGAATCCGGGGGGACAGCGGAAAAAAAAAATTGATTCAAAAACCAGTGGGCGCTTTCAGGAAGATCAGCAATTAGTTTACGGTTCCTGGCGCTCCTCACAAGTACAATAGATGGATGATCTTTATTCTTCAGAAATGTACACAAATCGCAAATCTCTTCAAAGCTCGGAAGACGGTCAAGTGTCCTCCTAAACAATACACACAGTCCCATCAAGATGGCGTAGCCATTGGGATGCAGCTGGTATGGAGAGATAATTAATCGGAGAAAGAGCTGTCAAAGAAAATCGTTAAAGGGAGGAATAGCTCCACTTGAGCACATCTGACGATTAACTGCGATAAAACCAAGAGGCGGCCTGTCAGCAGTATCGTTTATCCCCGAAAGCAAAGTGTCCACTTCAGCAATACCGAACTGAACACATAACTGACTGAACACCCGTTGATTCAGAGTGGTTGAAGTTCTTTCCGGGGGATCATCCAAGGGATTAGCTATTGGGAAGACCTCTCCAACTTGCCCTACTATCTCTTCTTGTTGAGAAGTCATTCTACACAAGGAACTGGACATTCAAATATGAAGGTGCACGTTTCCTAAAAGCGTGTGAAGTGTTGTGCGAAGCTAATAAAATAACAAGTAAATAAAAGTAACAATACTGGTTGGCATACGTCAATTCAGAAAACATTCAAGACTTGGTTATTAAAAGAAAAGCTGAAAGTGGTGTCAATGCAGATAACATTCAATAATAAGCAGTTCTAACTGTGAGAATTTTGCGTTGACACTTCATTCAAGTTAGTTAATTCGCAGCATTTCACACCCGATTGAATTCATCTTATTTTACTTAAGTAGAATATTGTATCTTGATTTAATCCATCATTCGATGTGGGCAGTCAATGATGAGTATATTCGTCCCAGTTTTCTGCAAATGTTAAATTTAACAGGTTATTAGCGATCAAGTCAATACAATTTGTGAAAAAGTACAACAAAGTTCGGCAGTTCAAATTGGCAGTTTAGTCGAGTTCTGTGAAAATTCTGCAAGTGTTCAAATTCCTTAAGTCGCTCTGCTCGAATTTTAGAGTTTATCAATTGTCTTCCTACAAGTTAAAACTATGCTGCAAGTTAAGTTATGTCGCTAGGTCGCTTTCCTGAGTTAAGTCGCTAGGTCGCTTTCCTGAGTTAAGTCACTAGGTCCCTTTTTGGAGTTAGGTCGCAGCCCTTTTATCTCGTTAGGTCGTAAGTCGTTGAATTACTAAGTCGTGTAAAAACAGGTGTTAACAAGTAGCAATTCAAATTTAACAACATATTTCAATTGTCGTTTCAAGTGAAATCAAATCTACTAAATATAAGAATGTTAATCATGAGTGATTGCTCACCTTTTGAGGCTAGATAAATTTGATAACGAACTGAGATGCGAATCCGAGCAACAAATTCCAAAGTAAAGTACGATGAACACGAATTTGATTATCAAAGCAAAGCTGGAGATTTGGAAATTACGGAAAACAAATCAAAATTAGCTTAATATAATCTGAGCCAAAATATATGTTATATATATATATATATAATTTCTCTTAATCAAAGTTGAAACTTATATAAAAAAATAAATTCTCTATATATTTTCAAAACAAAGATTTAAACTTAGATACATAAGAATAAAATCTATATACATACATACATATATATATATATGTATATTTGAAAACCCAACTCATGCATACTTATATATATATATATATGCTAATATGAACTTATACAATATATAACTATATATATATATACACACACACACAATTTAAAATCAATATTATTATAAACTTATATACATATATACTACTATATACACATAGACATAAAATCATGTACTTATTATATTTTAAAATCGGAATTCATTATAAAATTGATATAACTTCATTTATAAAATATATATAATCAATTTGATCATACATAAAATCTTATACAAACAGACAAAATCATATAAAGATCTTATATACAACTAATATAAAGTTTAACACACTTTTGAACATATTGAATAACAATACTTTAACATATATAAACTGTCATATTATAACTCATATTATAAACAAACCTTACATATAAACCTTTATATTGAAGACATAAAATAATATATATCCAGTAAACATATATATATATATATATATCTGTTACTAACATATATATATTACTAACTGACATATATACACACATACGAACATATATATATAAGATGATATATTATAAAACTTAAATAAACTAACCTAAATATATAAAATGATATATATATATATATAGAATACTAATACAACATATACAACCAGATTATACATAAACCTGTTATACCAACTAAAGTAAACTTATATATAACAAATATCACATATATATTACCTATATATAAACAGAGGAGATGCATGCAGGATGAAAGGTGGGGTGAGGCGGGGCTTGGGCTCGGCAAGATCGGAGTGGCAGAGGGGAGATAGTTGCTAACAGGAGAGGTGGTAGAGGCTACGAACTGGAGGTGGATGGCTGTCGGCTTAAGGTGGCGGAGTCGAGGTGGTGTAGAGCCGAGTGGGTTGTGGTCGCTCGGGTGTGGAAGGCCGTACGGTGCTGAGGTGGGAAAGTGAGTTGCGTAGGCTTGTGGAGTTGTTCGAAGTTCAAGGCGGAGGAGGAGAAAGGCTTTGGGTGGTTCGACAAAATAGTGGAGGATGGAAACGGGTTCGAGGGTACAGGCGCGCATGGGGCTCGGCTGGGTGGCTGACGTGGGGAGATCGGCTGCGGAGGTTGGTCGAAGGAAGGAGGGGATGTGACGTGGGAGTAGGTCGTGCTTCGATTGAGATGAAGGGCGCCTCAATGGTTTTAGTGGCATGGCGGTGAAAGGTGCAGAAGCACAAGGCGTCGTGGCACGGAATGGTCGAACGAGTAGATTCTCACCAAAGAAATGAATACGGCATGTTGGTTTGCTTCAGGTGAAATAAAAGAATGCAAATCAAATGTTTTTTTATAAGCATGGCAGAAACGAATAGAATTAACTATTTTGAATTGGACAAAGAGAAATGAAAGGACAACCGTCATAAATTCTAACCTGCAAATAATATTAAATAGTGGGATAGCAAAAGTCACGTAAGTTGAATTCAAGAATATTAATAGTTAGTGGCTGTTTGATTTTCAACAGTTAGATAGATGAAAGGACAAGAAATCCAAAAGGTTGAAATTGGTTACCGGTACGTTTGACTGTTTCGCGGGATTCACCGCGTACCGGACCCCGAAATACAGAAATGAATATACTGCAGAGGTCAGCACGATGAGATGAACATAATGGTACACAAATATCAACGATACGATCATCCTATCAAACGTCGATATTCGCTGCCAAACTCCTGCTAAAACACTAAAAATAAGATAAACGAAGCTAGAGAAGTCCAAATTTGATGAAACGAATTATGACGTTTCACTTAGAAAATGATTTACATTTTTATTATATAAAAATATTCAGATTTTGGAAACATTTTATTTTCATCAAATTAACTGATTTTAAATTGAAAATTACCCAACAGAATTTACTTTCATATTTTCCAATAAAATTTTACCAGTCGCTATGTTAAAATAGACGTATTCCAAATATCAATTTTTTATTTTCAAATTCAATTATAAAATTTCAAGCAAAATTTCAGTTAATTACGTTATAAAAACCGTTAAAATTTATGGGTCGTTACACTCTCCCTCACTCAAAACTATTCGTCCCCAAAAAGGAATGAGATAGGAGAATAGAAACAACCAGAAAGAAAAGATAGATTTGAAATATACAGTATTAGATAAAACAATTAATTTAAAACCATATAAATTTCATTAGTTTTTAAATTGATTTATATTCAATTAATTTGGTTTCAATCCATTTTATTTAATCAATAATATTCATTTATACTCATATATTTTATTGATTTTTAAATTCAAGCTATTTTCATTCAATTTGATTTGTTTCAGTTAATTAATATTTCTTACAAAATTTCTTTCAAAGCAAAATTTATTTGTTTTAACTCATTTATTAAATCTATTTATCTTCAGTTGATTTGATTCCACTAAAATTTCAATTTCAACTATCCCTAAGTCCATATTTATTTTCTTAAATAGCATTCCCCTTTTCTCATTTAATTTATTCCAATTGGTATATTTTACAACATATTTTAAGTGTATAAACATTTATTATAACCATTTATTATTCAACAAATTAATTCTCTTTTTTATTGTTCAATTCATTATTCAACTTATTATTTATAAATTCCCTTACGGACATTTATTGCTCACATTTATTTTGTATATTATTCAATTACCTATTCCCATTAACATTTAACTATTTCTAGGTAAGTTATATTAAAGTTCTGAGTGAAATTAAATACTATACAAATTTTCTTTTTATTTACAACATTTATATTAAGCCAGATTTTAGTTTGAACAGTTTATTTCTTAAGTTTTCTTCTTGTATAACCTTTAATTATATATTCACCCTAACATTTTAACTTTTTGAATATTTTAGGTAAGTTATATATATTAGAATGCAATTGATTATTATACAAGTAAAATTTTTCCTAATTCAACTATTTCAAGGTGTTTTAAATTCCAATTTAAATTTTAAACATTTAAAATATTCAAAAATTTTGATTCATTTCAATAATTGAAAACTCTAACTTAACACAGAATTTAAGAATCAAATTTCCGGTTTCACTTCTAGTCATTTGAAATAAATATATACATATACTTATATATTTTTTAAAATAAAATTATACACTAGGAATTTAAATTAAATCCATTTTCCAAAACGAAAGTGTGGCAAAGCTGCTACGTGGTCTCTCCACTTTGAGACTCGAAAATGAATGTTGATGATGTTGTAGTCATCACCGAAATTATTTTCCAGCGACAAAAGAGAAGAGTGCAGGCTTACTTCTTTTAAAATTATTTGAAAACAATTTTCATGTGAAAATACTTACAAATAATATACTCTTTCAAACTATGAAAACAAAAATTTGTAAAGTACCGGAAATTAAATTCTTAAATCCTTAATTTAAATTTATTTCATTTTCAAATCAAATAAACCCTGTTTATAAAATTTCAATACCTTATAACATATAACAATAGAAAATGACTTAGTGGTGTTGACAAAAATAATAAATGATAATCTAGTATTATCATTCCTAACAATCAATTCATTTAACTATCTAATTTCAGAAAATTATACTTATATATAAAATATAATCATAAAAAATTTATTTCATTTGCAAAATTTTGAAAACAATATTATGTCAGTTCACTCTGTTCAAGTGTTTTGGAATTCCCATCGATAGCGTTGACCAAACGAATCGATTGAAGCCCCAAATCAAATTTAACAATTCAAACGACACAATATATAAAACATTTTTTTATATTAATAACAAATACATTCCCTCACAGGATGATTCAAGAGTGGATTTCAAAACAAGGATAGATATTCAAACATAGATGAACCCTAATCAAAGAAAATTCTAACTATGAAGATAGACTCGAAAAGAATATAAGGTAATTAAATTAAAAAAGAAGGAATGGATAGACCTATTTTTATCGCGGCGACCTTACCCAGGTTAACCGATATTCCATGAGTAAGGTCGATGCGGAAGTTCAATTTCTCCCTTGAAGGGAAGAGAAGTGACTTTACCAAAGCATCAGGATAATCCCTGACTATAGGGGTGGAGTCGAGATCATTAGGCCGAGTATCAAATGAAAGGTAGAACTGCCTGCAAAATTATGAGGCATTCGACATTCAATAAGAAGAGAATTACCCCGATTGTCCATTAAGAGACGATTCGGGCTTTGTAAGAAATAACAGCATCGAAATCGAGGACATAGAAGTCTTCGGTGAATCGACGACTGTTGTAAAAGAGTTTCACCCCTTTACAAATCATAAAAAGGTTGGCGGGACCGCCGATGAAATTAATCACACTCTAGGACGAAATTGCCAATTGAGGTGGCAAGATGTTCTCAAATTGGTTATAGAGATCAATAGAAATAGAGCTATGGGATGCTCCAGAATCAAGGAGAACACGAATGGGAAAGGAAAAGGATGGATTTCAGAACAAATGGGAGAGTTCTGAAATTCAAAGGAAATCTGAATTAAAGAGGAGAAATTAAAGCTCGAACGAAGGTGATTCTGTCATTAATTTTTACTCTATATGCTAAGTTTTGCCTAAACCAGAGCTCTGATACCACTTGTAACGACCTGGTATTTCGAACCATTCACATCCACACATGTCAGACTTGAATTGCCCAAAATATCAGATTCTTAATTTATATTTGGCAAAACTCAGCATATGTAGTAAATAAATCAATCACAGAATCATAGACACAGAGTATTACAACAATAAGCAGCGGAATAGATAAATAGTAGTTCATGAAGCTACTATATAAACATAAGAATTTAAAGTAAAATACAACAGAATCTCAAATACATAAGCAACTAGAAAGTCTGGACACAAATGACTGGAATAAACTGAAATGACTGAAAGCTGAATAGACAGATGGATCTCCAAGTGAAGCTCCAACTCCAAAGGTGAGTCTCAAATGTTGTGACACTCAGTCTGACCCGAGCATAAAGCAAAACACAAACACTCGAGTCAGGATTAACATTCTTATATTAATAAATTCAACTCAAGTGAAATGTCAACTGAAATACAAGTAACTTAAAGGATGTTTGGGATTTGCATCCTCTAAGGATCTGTGGAACTATCTACTATGTAGTAATATACACTATTATAATATGTCTATAGTAAAGTTAAAGTATCAAAATAGCGTTAAGGCGTTACGCATATCCCCCTTAACACATTTTATATATTCCCGTAGTCTATACAATGCCGTACGCTCCACCAAACCAGTGGTTTATCTAGAGGACACCACATAGGTACGGTACAAAACAAACTCGTAGAAGGCGCTCTAGGGCATGTAAACACGGCACTCGAGGCAATGCCCGTGTAGATTTACCAATTGCAGAATCAGGTTGCTGGTAACGCATAACAGCTACTACCACCCACCTCGGAACACACTCCCAAATCAAAGGTGCACCCAATCAAATCACAAAGTAATAGAATGGTATCGAAGAAGCATGTCCGATCGGAGGAATGACCTCACTTGGCCTGTAACGATACGGATTTTGCCCGCTCGAAAATCGACATCCATACTTTACATCGTACTCGAATGTCGTAGATTCGACCGTTCAAATCCGAGTCGCCGGAGCTTATAACAACATTAAGTAAATAACACAGCGGAATAAAAGAATAATACATTGATATACAATATCTGATACAACAGAGTGATACAATGAATATCAATATACATCAGAGATATGATACAACAAATAGCAGTAGAAAAGAAAAGATAACATCAGCAGCGGATAATCTCCATCTTCAAAGCACCAATCCAGATAATAACGATGAACAAAGATAAGAAAGTGCAGTCCATATCCAAAGACTGAACTAGCTCCAGAAAATCTACAAATCTGACTATCTGAAAAACCCAACTCTAGACTGCTCGTGTAGAAAATTTTTGAGCACCCAGAGTTTAGGAAAGGAACAATAAACTCCGGATCAGTCATGGGACTGGTGTGAGCAACAAAAACAGTTTATCTTTAAAAACAAATAGCAGAGAATTTTAAAGTCAATTCGCAATGCTTTTGGAAAATGAAACTACCATAAGACCTCCCACCACACACACAATGCAAACGCAGACTTGGAGGAGATTTCTTCTTATGATAGTCAAAGATGCTTACTACGCAAAATCAAATCATTTTGATATTATTATTAGTGCATAGTGTAGAAAACATTTCGAAAGTAGAATATAAATCTTAGCCAGCATAGGTACCATTATACTATGCCTACTATAGCTACCATATTAGATGGCAGGTTCTACAACTAATACCGTACACAGTTCGTATTGGAAGATGGATTTCCAACAAATGGTCAGGCTAAGGAACTTCCTATCCACGATGGGTACGTCCCTGGAATAGACGACCCGAGAAATAACCTAACATTACGGTTAGATCTCTGCCAACACAAGGCCGGGTTACCTCTGCAAAAGTAGGTAACTACTGACACGCGTATGCCATCCCCCGATCGTCACCGATCTTCCCGAGGATCCCCGATTTCCAACAACCACAAAGTAATAAATTTGCAGCAACCACAGAGGTTAAGTATCTGGGCTCCATACCATGATACCACCTTTATCCAGAAGGAATGACATACACTAAGGGGCGCTACTCCCTAGAACCTTGCTGCATCCTTCCTGTTTTGACCATTTCCGGGGTGTGAGGCTCGACGAAGTCTCGTCCACAAAGCTACGCTTTGTCACAAAGCCATGCTTCAGGTCAAACAAATGATCAACCTATGATCACAAAGATATAAGATCAAACAAATGATCATATCGCAAATGATCAAACACTGATCATCACACAGCAACACTCAGCATGCCACATTACCAAATTGGGATATATCGCTGATAAATTTCAACTACATAACCTCTGAGCTCGTACGTCTCAGAGAAGGGTGTTAAGCTAAGAGAATAAATTCTCCGCCACCAACAGATATGTATTTGAAAGAAATCGGCTTTATATCTCAAAGTGTAATGTCAGACATGTATCCATACAAGTCTGTTCCGGGTTCGAACAGAACCGAAGGCACTTCTCACGAAGCCCTTGCAAATCCGGATAATTTTCAAATCACGTCCAGACTTCCCATCACAAAAGAGTGATATAAATCTCTATACCGGGAGCTACCCAGTGCAGAGACGTTCGACAGGTTGTCCTTTCATTTTTGAAAATATCCGGTCTTCAACACCGATCTTCAAATGCGATCCATATACGACGTATCACTATTCGGAATGGGTTATACGACCCAAAGGTCCTTTCCCGGCTAACCCGAATAGTGAGCGCAATATTCAAAAATATATGGATGTTGGGATTTCAATTAAGTCACGATTTAAACCCAAACTTTCTTTTCAAATGGTTTAACAAATTACCATTTTAATCTTTTTTTAAACAAAAAGATTTAGTTCACAAAGTTCACTTAATTTCAAAAAGATTCGTTCACAGATTTTCCAAATCGATTTCCATTCCCATTTAATTAATTCGTTGAATCTTTAAATCAAAGATTTAACTAATAGCTTTCAAAACAGTTTCATTTTAAATGGGTTAACAAAACATCATTTTAAATCTGTTAAAAATAAACAGATTTAATTCACAGCTTTCGAAAAGAATTCATTTATAACTTGGAAAACCATTTTTCAATTACATCTTGAAATTCCTTTAATTAAACTGGAATTTTATTTCTTATCTGAAAGCTTTTATCATTTTAAAACAACAGTTTTCAATTTGGAAATCTGATTCATTCATAAGAGTTGAAATCCTTGGGTCAAATTCAATTTCTCAACATTTTACTTTTAAATGGTTTAGATTCATACAAACACATTTATATCATCTTTAATCCCTAGTTTCCAAATCATAGATTTCAATTTCAAACTTGAATTCAAATTTAAATCAAATTATTTAAATTTCAAAACTCGATTAAGTTATTCAAAATAACTTTTATCTTTGAAATTCTATTTCAAAAGCTTTTCACATTTAAACCCGAATTTCTAATTTCAAAATCAATTGAAATTAAAATTTCAATTTCAAAACAATCAAATTTAAATTATCTTTGACTTAACCAATTTCCTCGTGAAATCCATATTTGTGTGTGTAAAAGTGTAGTCCAGGGGTTTTACACACAATAGTGCAACATCAATCATCACAGATATATCGATAAGCAATATAATCAATAACGCTTATCTTCATTCACAGATTCATAGATAAAATAAATTTATCAGTCACAAAGATTCACAATTACAATTCGATGTGGGTTTCAGATAACCAACTGGAATCCGACTCCCTGTCGCATCGAAACTCAAATGTCGTTCTATGGGTCAAGGGTTTCATATTCACATAGTAACATATCACAGAAATAGAAATTACATCTCAGATCACAACATAAATCAGGATATATCACAAAGCATCATAATAAGGGATATCAACCAAATCAACATTCAATAGAATTCAAGCATCCGTAGGTAGGGTCAAATTTATTATCTGATTAATTTAAATCAGATTAATTTCTTATGAATAAATTTCTAATTCTAGTTAATCAATTATTAATAAATTACAAATTATTTTGATTAATTATTCTTTAATCATTGACTTGATCAATTTTAATCATTTAATTACCTTTTATCAAGTAGTTATTTTCAAGTAATTGATTACCTTTAAGTTACTTATCTAAAATTAATTACCCCTTAATTGATTATCCTTTATTTAAATTTCATTGAGAATTTATCCATTAACTACTTTCATTAATTGGTTTTCCCTTAATTGCTTATATTAGGAAATTAACTTTAAATAAATTACATAAATTTATCATCTTTAAATTTATCACATTTATTAAATAAATCATATTTATTAATCAGTCTTTTCTAACAAATGTTTTGATTCTCATCACAAAGTAAATTTACACAATTTAAATATTAAAATTTCTTTGATTTTAGAACTAGGATTCAAATTATTTTTAATTCAGATTTAACTTAAGAACCTATCTACAATTTAAAACTTTATTTTCAAATCCAAACCATTTAAAATCTCCCTTTATTTCAAAAACTAAGATTCGAATTTAAATATGAACCCAGATTTAAATTTAACACTCACAGGCTTTTAATCCTGTAACATGCAATCTACCCGAGCCAAAACGCATCTTCCCCGAGGTTGACTTCGAGTCTCACCCCATCTTCTTTTCCCCGAGACTATCCACCATTTGCTTCGAGCCAAATAATGTTTTTCTCGTGCTCGAACTCGAGCTCCCTCTTTCTTCTCCAACCACTATATTTTCAAATGCACAGAGACACACGCGTGCATATGCACAGTTCATCGGAACGATTCTGATCATCGCGACAATCTCCGGCACATCACAAATCAACAATGCAACTCAATCCAAAAATCAAAACCCCATCACTTGCCTCGAATCGAAATCGAGCTATCGCCCTCGAACTGGAAACCAACCCAGTTCACAAATTCACTTCGCGTGGCCACCACTGGCCACCGGAGCTCTTGCGATCACCTCCTACAGCTGCTCCACCGTCCCACTTGTCTTCCCTCAAAGTCCGGTCCAACTAAACGCCTCGACGAGTGTGCACGAGCCAAAAACCCATACGCCATTTTCACAGTGCTTAAACCCTACAAACGCTTCGTCCTCTCAATCCACGAAATAGAAAAATTATTTAACAATTTTCCTATTTCAATCAACTTCCAGACTTACTTCATACAAAGTTTCAGCGATCGAACTTCCATTGATCTCCCGGAATTGACAAAAATCAAATTTTTGTTCAACTGACAACTGCTTCCTAACCCCAACATTAAAAATTATCAATATTGTTTTAAAAATCCTATTTTCGAACGAGTATTCATGTGATATAATTGTAGTAATGTTTTATGAAATTCGAAAATTTCCGAAGTTTGGAATTATCACTGTAAAAACTTGATTTCTCAATATACATGCATTTTTTTCCCATGAAACTATTTTTAAATTATAACTTAAACTTAAATACAACTTATTTGTTTTGAAATCAAAGCCTGATGTTGATTAGAGAAAAGAAAAATTAGATTTTCCTTGGTCGTTCTAAGTCCTGGGATTTACAGAGAAGTCGCTCTGATCAACATGTATCTATACACAAAGAAATCCCAAAATAGATATATATATATATTTCCAAACATCATTCAATCAACCAGATAATAAATATACTTAAGCATTTTAAAAAGAAGTTACTCACATTTCCTGAAGGAACAAAGAAGAACAGAGATGAGAAGGCCTGGAAATTTGCAAACTGGAAGTGTTTGTTCTTGCTTTGATGATCTGCTTTGTTGTATTTTTGTTGCTTTGTTAAGTTGAGGTTTTAGATAACATATACTTCAGATTTCTTAGTTTTGATACTCGAACCAAAGGAGAGGGGAAGGCTGATATGCAGGGGATGTGTACAAGGTGATATCTTTATCTATTAAATAAACAGGGCTGAAGTATGTTGCATTAAATGTTGAGATGTATTGCATTTATTGCCTTGTACATATATACTTTCCTCTCCATACTCCATTTCAGCTGTACAAATTTGAGATGATAGTGATGGCTTGTATTTGTTTAAGTGTATATGTATTTTATTTGTTTCTTTTGTTTATCACTTTATCCACTATCTACTTTCTTTTACTTGCCTACTCATCACTTTACATATATTTACTTATTTGTTTTGTTTCAAGTGTACATGCTTATTTGGTTTGCTTTCCTTTTAACTTGTATTTTATTTTATTACCTTATAAATAATTTTCTATTTTAAAATTGTTGTTTAAAATTTACTTTGTATTGATTTACTTAGATATGTAATTAAAATCTAATTTGTATAAAACTATATATACATATATACACAATTATTCATTTTAAAATATAGATGAATTTCTATATAAAATATATCGTTGGATTTGGCCTACATTCATACATATTTAAATGTATTAAATTTTCTTTTAAATCTCATTGTTTTGAAATAAAAAATCAATTTCTATTTTATTATGTTGTTAGAAATTTAACAAATGTTCTATTTTTCTATTTTCTAGTTTAAATATTAATTATTATTATTTCACTCCATATTTATTGTCTTACATTTATTTTATAAACTCAAACCATCTTTAACCATCAATTCAAACATATATATTAAATTTGCTCGTATATACCTAAATATATATATACCTTCAATATATACACATATACTCACATATACACTATTTACAATACTTTAATCTCAAATGATTTATATAGAATATACTTGGATATCGGGGAAACTCGCTCTCAATTTATCAATTAAATTTACAAATTTTTATCTAAAATCTATTTAATCATAGATTTAACTCAAGAATTCATTTAATTATAAATTTAAATAAATTTAAATTTTGGGGTCGTGACAAATTTCCCCCCTTAAAAGAATTTCGTCCTCGAAATTCGCAGGCACGAAACAAAGACAGAGATAGACAGATTCGATCTCCTATAATTCCTCAAACACAAGATACGGATTCCGAATTCAAGTCGGAATATCTCAGAATACATACCAATTGTCCCTCTTCGGACTTTGGTTTTCAAAAGAAATTTCAATAGAATTTCAAAATTTGGTTTCAAACAATATCGTTTTAATTTATTTAATTCAATTTTATCCTCATATTCTATTAATCGATTTAATTCGATTCAAAATTTCCAATTCAACTTCAATAAGGCTTAAATCAAAAAGCTGATAAGAAACCGATGAATATACGAAGCAAGAATCTCTACAACGATTCGTAGAGCCATCATCATACTAAAACTTCTTCTGGAGCTGATACAAAGAAATCAAAAGAATTTGGAAACGAATCAAAGAAGATTGATAAGAAGGTTATTTCCACTGTTACAGGGTATTGACCATTTATAGTCGTATCGCCTTGTCCCCTATCTCGTCCTCTTCTTGCACTCATACTCACTATCAGTGGATAGTAAGAGAATTTACTGAGACGTTCAGACGGATATCTGAGAATTACTCATTCTAGAGTTTACTTCACTCTATCTCTAATGAGCTACTTAACGTGTTATACTCCTGAACTAAAGTACAACCTTAGCTCTGATACCAAATGTAACGATACGGATTTTGCCCGCTCGAAAATCGACATCCATACTTTACATCGTACTCGAATGTCGTAGATTCGACCGTTCAAATCCGAGTCGCCGGAGCTTATAACAACATTAAGTAAATAACACAGCGGAATAAAAGAATAATACATTGATATACAATATCTGATACAACAGAGTGATACAATGAATATCAATATACATCAGAGATATGATACAACAAATAGCAGTAGAAAAGAAAAGATAACATCAGCAGCGGATAATCTCCATCTTCAAAGCACCAATCCAGATAATAACGATGAACAAAGATAAGAAAGTGCAGTCCATATCCAAAGACTGAACTAGCTCCAGAAAATCTACAAATCTGACTATCTGAAAAACCCAACTCTAGACTGCTCGTGTAGAAAATTTTTGAGCACCCAGAGTTTAGGAAAGGAACAATAAACTCCGGATCAGTCATGGGACTGGTGTGAGCAACAAAAACAGTTTATCTTTAAAAACAAATAGCAGAGAATTTTAAAGTCAATTCGCAATGCTTTTGGAAAATGAAACTACCATAAGACCTCCCACCACACACACAATGCAAACGCAGACTTGGAGGAGATTTCTTCTTATGATAGTCAAAGATGCTTACTACGCAAAATCAAATCATTTTGATATTATTATTAGTGCATAGTGTAGAAAACATTTCGAAAGTAGAATATAAATCTTAGCCAGCATAGGTACCATTATACTATGCCTACTATAGCTACCATATTAGATGGCAGGTTCTACAACTAATACCGTACACAGTTCGTATTGGAAGATGGATTTCCAACAAATGGTCAGGCTAAGGAACTTCCTATCCACGATGGGTACGTCCCTGGAATAGACGACCCGAGAAATAACCTAACATTACGGTTAGATCTCTGCCAACACAAGGCCGGGTTACCTCTGCAAAAGTAGGTAACTACTGACACGCGTATGCCATCCCCCGATCGTCACCGATCTTCCCGAGGATCCCCGATTTCCAACAACCACAAAGTAATAAATTTGCAGCAACCACAGAGGTTAAGTATCTGGGCTCCATACCATGATACCACCTTTATCCAGAAGGAATGACATACACTAAGGGGCGCTACTCCCTAGAACCTTGCTGCATCCTTCCTGTTTTGACCATTTCCGGGGTGTGAGGCTCGACGAAGTCTCGTCCACAAAGCTACGCTTTGTCACAAAGCCATGCTTCAGGTCAAACAAATGATCAACCTATGATCACAAAGATATAAGATCAAACAAATGATCATATCGCAAATGATCAAACACTGATCATCACACAGCAACACTCAGCATGCCACATTACCAAATTGGGATATATCGCTGATAAATTTCAACTACATAACCTCTGAGCTCGTACGTCTCAGAGAAGGGTGTTAAGCTAAGAGAATAAATTCTCCGCCACCAACAGATATGTATTTGAAAGAAATCGGCTTTATATCTCAAAGTGTAATGTCAGACATGTATCCATACAAGTCTGTTCCGGGTTCGAACAGAACCGAAGGCACTTCTCACGAAGCCCTTGCAAATCCGGATAATTTTCAAATCACGTCCAGACTTCCCATCACAAAAGAGTGATATAAATCTCTATACCGGGAGCTACCCAGTGCAGAGACGTTCGACAGGTTGTCCTTTCATTTTCGAAAATATCCGGTCTTCAACACCGATCTTCAAATGCGATCCATATACGACGTATCACTATTCGGAATGGGTTATACGACCCAAAGGTCCTTTCCCGGCTAACCCGAATAGTGAGCGCAATATTCAAAAATATATGGATGTTGGGATTTCAATTAAGTCACGATTTAAACCCAAACTTTCTTTTCAAATGGTTTAACAAATTACCATTTTAATCTTTTTTTAAACAAAAAGATTTAGTTCACAAAGTTCACTTAATTTCACAAAGATTCGTTCACAGATTTTCCAAATCGATTTCCATTCCCATTTAATTAATTCGTTGAATCTTTAAATCAAAGATTTAACTAATAGCTTTCAAAACAGTTTCATTTTAAATGGGTTAACAAAACATTATTTTAAATCTGTTAAAAATAAACAGATTTAATTCACCGCTTTCGAAAAGAATTCATTTATAACTTGGAAAACCATTTTTCAATTACATCTTGAAATTCCTTTAATTAAACTGGAATTTTATTTCTTATCTGAAAGCTTTTATCATTTTAAAACAACAGTTTTCAATTTGGAAATCTGATTCATTCATAAGAGTTGAAATCCTTGGGTCAAATTCAATTTCTCAACATTTTACTTTTAAATGGTTTAGATTCATACAAACACATTTATATCATCTTTAATCCCTAGTTTCCAAATCATAGATTTCAATTTCAAACTTGAATTCAAATTTAAATCAAATTATTTAAATTTCAAAACTCGATTAAGTTATTCAAAATAACTTTTATCTTTGAAATTCTATTTCAAAAGCTTTTCACATTTAAACCCGAATTTCTAATTTCAAAATCAATTGAAATTAAAATTTCAATTTCAAAACAATCAAATTTAAATTATCTGTGACTTAACCAATTTCCTCGTGAAATCCATATTTGTGTGTGTAAAAGTGTAGTCCAGGGGTTTTACACACAATAGTGCAACATCAATCATCACAGATATATCGATAAGCAATATAATCAATAACGCTTATCTTCATTCACAGATTCATAGATAAAATAAATTTATCAGTCACAAAGATTCACAATTACAATTCGATGTGGGTTTCAGATAACCAACTGGAATCCGACTCCCTGTCGCATCGAAACTCAAATGTCGTTCTATGGGTCAAGGGTTTCATATTCACATAGTAACATATCACAGAAATAGAAATTACATCTCAGATCACAACATAAATCAGGATATATCACAAAGCATCATAATAAGGGATATCAACCAAATCAACATTCAATAGAATTCAAGCATCCGTAGGTAGGGTCAAATTTATTATCTGATTAATTTAAATCAGATTAATTTCTTATGAATAAATTTCTAATTCTAGTTAATCAATTATTAATAAATTACAAATTATTTTGATTAATTATTCTTTAATCATTGACTTGATCAATTTTAATCATTTAATTACCTTTTATCAAGTAGTTATTTTCAAGTAATTGATTACCTTTAAGTTACTTATCTAAAATTAATTACCCCTTAATTGATTATCCTTTATTTAAATTTCATTGAGAATTTATCCATTAACTACTTTCATTAATTGGTTTTCCCTTAATTGCTTATATTAGGAAATTAACTTTAAATAAATTACATAAATTTATCATCTTTAAATTTATCACATTTATTAAATAAATCATATTTATTAATCAGTCTTTTCTAACAAATGTTTTGATTCTCATCACAAAGTAAATTTACACAATTTAAATATTAAAATTTCTTTGATTTTAGAACTAGGATTCAAATTATTTTTAATTCAGATTTAACTTAAGAACCTATCTACAATTTAAAACTTTATTTTCAAATCCAAACCATTTAAAATCTCCCTTTATTTCAAAAACTAAGATTCGAATTTAAATATGAACCCAGATTTAAATTTAACACTCACAGGCTTTTAATCCTGTAACATGCAATCTACCCGAGCCAAAACGCATCTTCCCCGAGGTTGACTTCGAGTCTCACCCCATCTTCTTTTCCCCGAGACTATCCACCATTTGCTTCGAGCCAAATAATGTTTTTCTCGTGCTCGAACTCGAGCTCCCTCTTTCTTCTCCAACCACTATATTTTCAAATGCACAGAGACACACGCGTGCATATGCATAGTTCATCGGAACGATTCTGATCATCGCGACAATCTCCGGCACATCACAAATCAACAATGCAACTCAATCCAAAAATCAAAACCCCATCACTTGCCTCGAATCGAAATCGAGCTATCGCCCTCGAACTGGAAACCAACCCAGTTCACAAATTCACTTCGCGTGGCCACCACTGGCCACCGGAGCTCTTGCGATCACCTCCTACAGCTGCTCCACCGTCCCACTTGTCTTCCCTCAAAGTCCGGTCCAACTAAACGCCTCGACGAGTGTGCACGAGCCAAAAACCCATACGCCATTTTCACAGTGCTTAAACCCTACAAACGCTTCGTCCTCTCAATCCACGAAATAGAAAAATTATTTAACAATTTTCCTATTTCAATCAACTTCCAGACTTACTTCATACAAAGTTTCAGCGATCGAACTTCCATTGATCTCCCGGAATTGACAAAAATCAAATTTTTGTTCAACTGACAACTGCTTCCTAACCCCAACATTAAAAATTATCAATATTGTTTTAAAAATCCTATTTTCGAACGAGTATTCATGTGATATAATTGTAGTAATGTTTTATGAAATTCGAAAATTTCCGAAGTTTGGAATTATCACTGTAAAAACTTGATTTCTCAATATACATGCATTTTTTTCTTATGAAACTATTTTTAAATTATAACTTAAACTTAAATACAACTTATTTGTTTTGAAATCAAAGCCTGATGTTGATTAGAGAAAAGAAAAATTAGATTTTCCTTGGTCGTTCTAAGTCCTGGGATTTACAGAGAAGTCGCTCTGATCAACATGTATCTATACACAAAGAAATCCCAAAATAGATATATATATATATTTCCAAACATCATTCAATCAACCAGATAATAAATATACTTAAGCATTTTAAAAAGAAGTTACTCACATTTCCTGAAGGAACAAAGAAGAACAGAGATGAGAAGGCCTGGAAATTTGCAAACTGGAAGTGTTTGTTCTTGCTTTGATGATCTGCTTTGTTGTATTTTTGTTGCTTTGTTAAGTTGAGGTTTTAGATAACATATACTTCAGATTTCTTAGTTTTGATACTCGAACCAAAGGAGAGGGGAAGGCTGATATGCAGGGGATGTGTACAAGGTGATATCTTTATCTATTAAATAAACAGGGCTGAAGTATGTTGCATTAAATGTTGAGATGTATTGCATTTATTGCCTTGTACATATATACTTTCCTCTCCATACTCCATTTCAGCTGTACAAATTTGAGATGATAGTGATGGCTTGTATTTGTTTAAGTGTATATGTATTTTATTTGTTTCTTTTGTTTATCACTTTATCCACTATCTACTTTCTTTTACTTGCCTACT
Organism: Allium fistulosum; assembly: GCA_030737815.1. NCBI lineage: Eukaryota > Viridiplantae > Streptophyta > Magnoliopsida > Asparagales > Amaryllidaceae > Allium > Allium fistulosum. Next base: position 790,414,099 of record CM060901.1, read on the forward strand.
CATCACTTTACATATATTTACTTATTTGTTTTGTTTCAAGTGTACATGCTTATTTGGTTTGCTTTCCTTTTAACTTGTATTTTATTTTATTACCTTATAAATAATTTTCTATTTTAAAATTGTTGTTTAAAATTTACTTTGTATTGATTTACTTAGATATGTAATTAAAATCTAATTTGTATAAAACTATATATACATATATACACAATTATTCATTTTAAAATATAGATGAATTTCTATATAAAATATATCGTTGGATTTGGCCTACATTCATACATATTTAAATGTATTAAATTTTCTTTTAAATCTCATTGTTTTGAAATAAAAAATCAATTTCTATTTTATTATGTTGTTAGAAATTTAACAAATGTTCTATTTTTCTATTTTCTAGTTTAAATATTAATTATTATTATTTCACTCCATATTTATTGTCTTACATTTATTTTATAAACTCAAACCATCTTTAACCATCAATTCAAACATATATATTAAATTTGCTCGTATATACTTAAATATATATATACCTTCAATATATACACATATACTCACATATACACTATTTACAATACTTTAATCTCAAATGATTTATATAGAATATACTTGGATATCGGGGAAACTCGCTCTCAATTTATCAATTAAATTTACAAATTTTTATCTAAAATCTATTTAATCATAGATTTAACTCAAGAATTCATTTAATTATAAATTTAAATAAATTTAAATTTTGGGGTCGTGACAAATTTCCCCCCTTAAAAGAATTTCGTCCTCGAAATTCGCAGGCACGAAACAAAGACAGAGATAGACAGATTCGATCTCCTATAATTCCTCAAACACAAGATACGGATTCCGAATTCAAGTCGGAATATCTCAGAATACATACCAATTGTCCCTCTTCGGACTTTGGTTTTCAAAAGAAATTTCAATAGAATTTCAAAATTTGGTTTCAAACAATATCGTTTTAATTTATTTAATTCAATTTTATCCTCATATTCTATTAATCGATTTAATTCGATTCAAAATTTCCAATTCAACTTCAATAAGGCTTAAATCAAAAAGCTGATAAGAAACCGATGAATATACGAAGCAAGAATCTCTACAACGATTCGTAGAGCCATCATCATACTAAAACTTCTTCTGGAGCTGATACAAAGAAATCAAAAGAATTTGGAAACGAATCAAAGAAGATTGATAAGAAGGTTATTTCCACTGTTACAGGGTATTGACCATTTATAGTCGTATCGCCTTGTCCCCTATCTCGTCCTCTTCTTGCACTCATACTCACTATCAGTGGATAGTAAGAGAATTTACTGAGACGTTCAGACGGATATCTGAGAATTACTCATTCTAGAGTTTACTTCACTCTATCTCTAATGAGCTACTTAACGTGTTATACTCCTGAACTAAAGTACAACCTTAGCTCTGATACCAAATGTAACGATACGGATTTTGCCCGCTCGAAAATCGACATCCATACTTTACATCGTACTCGAATGTCGTAGATTCGACCGTTCAAATCCGAGTCGCCGGAGCTTATAACAACATTAAGTAAATAACACAGCGGAATAAAAGAATAATACATTGATATACAATATCTGATACAACAGAGTGATACAATGAATATCAATATACATCAGAGATATGATACAACAAATAGCAGTAGAAAAGAAAAGATAACATCAGCAGCGGATAATCTCCATCTTCAAAGCACCAATCCAGATAATAACGATGAACAAAGATAAGAAAGTGCAGTCCATATCCAAAGACTGAACTAGCTCCAGAAAATCTACAAATCTGACTATCTGAAAAACCCAACTCTAGACTGCTCGTGTAGAAAATTTTTGAGCACCCAGAGTTTAGGAAAGGAACAATAAACTCCGGATCAGTCATGGGACTGGTGTGAGCAACAAAAACAGTTTATCTTTAAAAACAAATAGCAGAGAATTTTAAAGTCAATTCGCAATGCTTTTGGAAAATGAAACTACCATAAGACCTCCCACCACACACACAATGCAAACGCAGACTTGGAGGAGATTTCTTCTTATGATAGTCAAAGATGCTTACTACGCAAAATCAAATCATTTTGATATTATTATTAGTGCATAGTGTAGAAAACATTTCAAAAGTAGAATATAAATCTTAGCCAGCATAGGTACCATTATACTATGCCTACTATAGCTACCATATTAGATGGCAGGTTCTACAACTAATACCGTACACAGTTCGTATTGGAAGATGGATTTCCAACAAATGGTCAGGCTAAGGAACTTCCTATCCACGATGGGTACGTCCCTGGAATAGACGACCCGAGAAATAACCTAACATTACGGTTAGATCTCTGCCAACACAAGGCCGGGTTACCTCTGCAAAAGTAGGTAACTACTGACACGCGTATGCCATCCCCCGATCGTCACCGATCTTCCCGAGGATCCCCGATTTCCAACAACCACAAAGTAATAAATTTGCAGCAACCACAGAGGTTAAGTATCTGGGCTCCATACCATGATACCACCTTTATCCAGAAGGAATGACATACACTAAGGGGCGCTACTCCCTAGAACCTTGCTGCATCCTTCCTGTTTTGACCATTTCCGGGGTGTGAGGCTCGACGAAGTCTCGTCCACAAAGCTACGCTTTGTCACAAAGCCATGCTTCGGGTCAAACAAATGATCAACCTATGATCACAAAGATATAAGATCAAACAAATGATCATATCGCAAATGATTAAACACTGATCATCACACAGCAACACTCAGCATGCCACATTACCAAATTGGGATATATCGCTGATAAATTTCAACTACATAACCTCTGAGCTCGTACGTCTCAGAGAAGGGTGTTAAGCTAAGAGAATAAATTCTCCGCCACCAACAGATATGTATTTGAAAGAAATCGGCTTTATATCTCAAAGTGTAATGTCAGACATGTATCCATACAAGTCTGTTCCGGGTTCGAACAGAACCGAAGGCACTTCTCACGAAGCCCTTGCAAATCCGGATAATTTTCAAATCACGTCCAGACTTCCCATCACAAAAGAGTGATATAAATCTCTATACCGGGAGCTACCCAGTGCAGAGACGTTCGACAGGTTGTCCTTTCATTTTCGAAAATATCCGGTCTTCAACACCGATCTTCAAATGCGATCCATATACGACGTATCACTATTCGGAATGGGTTATACGACCCAAAGGTCCTTTCCCGGCTAACCCGAATAGTGAGCGCAATATTCAAAAATATATGGATGTTGGGATTTCAATTAAGTCACGATTTAAACCCAAACTTTCTTTTCAAATGGTTTAACAAATTACCATTTTAATCTTTTTTTAAACAAAAAGATTTAGTTCACAAAGTTCACTTAATTTCACAAAGATTCGTTCACAGATTTTCCAAATCGATTTCCATTCCCATTTAATTAATTCGTTGAATCTTTAAATCAAAGATTTAACTAATAGCTTTCAAAACAGTTTCATTTTAAATGGGTTAACAAAACATCATTTTAAATCTGTTAAAAATAAACAGATTTAATTCACAGCTTTCGAAAAGAATTCATTTATAACTTGGAAAACCATTTTTCAATTACATCTTGAAATTCCTTTAATTAAACTGGAATTTTATTTCTTATCTGAAAGCTTTTATCATTTTAAAACAACAGTTTTCAATTTGGAAATCTGATTCATTCATAAGAGTTGAAATCCTTGGGTCAAATTCAATTTCTCAACATTTTACTTTTAAATGGTTTAGATTCATACAAACACATTTATATCATCTTTAATCCCTAGTTTCCAAATCATAGATTTCAATTTCAAACTTGAATTCAAATTTAAATCAAATTATTTAAATTTCAAAACTCGATTAAGTTATTCAAAATAACTTTTATCTTTGAAATTCTATTTCAAAAGCTTTTCACATTTAAACCCGAATTTCTAATTTCAAAATCAATTGAAATTAAAATTTCAATTTCAAAAAAATCAAATTTAAATTATCTGTGACTTAACCAATTTCCTCGTGAAATCCATATTTGTGTGTGTAAAAGTGTAGTCCAGGGGTTTTACACACAATAGTGCAACATCAATCATCACAGATATATCGATAAGCAATATAATCAATAACGCTTATCTTCATTCACAGATTCATAGATAAAATAAATTTATCAGTCACAAAGATTCACAATTACAATTCGATGTGGGTTTCAGATAACCAACTGGAATCCGACTCCCTGTCGCATCGAAACTCAAATGTCGTTCTATGGGTCAAGGGTTTCATATTCACATAGTAACATATCACAGAAATAGAAATTACATCTCAGATCACAACATAAATCAGGATATATCACAAAGCATCATAATAAGGGATATCAACCAAATCAACATTCAATAGAATTCAAGCATCCGTAGGTAGGGTCAAATTTATTATCTGATTAATTTAAATCAGATTAATTTCTTATGAATAAATTTCTAATTCTAGTTAATCAATTATTAATAAATTACAAATTATTTTGATTAATTATTCTTTAATCATTGACTTGATCAATTTTAATCATTTAATTACCTTTTATCAAGTAGTTATTTTCAAGTAATTGATTACCTTTAAGTTACTTATCTAAAATTAATTACCCCTTAATTGATTATCCTTTATTTAAATTTCATTGAGAATTTATCCATTAACTACTTTCATTAATTGGTTTTCCCTTAATTGCTTATATTAGGAAATTAACTTTAAATAAATTACATAAATTTATCATCTTTAAATTTATCACATTTATTAAATAAATCATATTTATTAATCAGTCTTTTCTAACAAATGTTTTGATTCTCATCACAAAGTAAATTTACACAATTTAAATATTAAAATTTCTTTGATTTTAGAACTAGGATTCAAATTATTTTTAATTCAGATTTAACTTAAGAACCTATCTACAATTTAAAACTTTATTTTCAAATCCAAACCATTTAAAATCTCCCTTTATTTCAAAAACTAAGATTCGAATTTAAATATGAACCCAGATTTAAATTTAACACTCACAGGCTTTTAATCCTGTAACATGCAATCTACCCGAGCCAAAACGCATCTTCCCCGAGGTTGACTTCGAGTCTCACCCCATCTTCTTTTCCCCGAGACTATCCACCATTTGCTTCGAGCCAAATAATGTTTTTCTCGTGCTCGAACTCGAGCTCCCTCTTTCTTCTCCAACCACTATATTTTCAAATGCACAGAGACACACGCGTGCATATGCACAGTTCATCGGAACGATTCTGATCATCGCGACAATCTCCGGCACATCACAAATCAACAATGCAACTCAATCCAAAAATCAAAACCCCATCACTTGCCTCGAATCGAAATCGAGCTATCGCCCTCGAACTGGAAACCAACCCAGTTCACAAATTCACTTCGCGTGGCCACCACTGGCCACCGGAGGTCTTGCGATCACCTCCTACAGCTGCTCCACCGTCCCACTTGTCTTCCCTCAAAGTCCGGTCCAACTAAACGCCTCGACGAGTGTGCACGAGCCAAAAACCCATACGCCATTTTCACAGTGCTTAAACCCTACAAACGCTTCGTCCTCTCAATCCACGAAATAGAAAAATTATTTAACAATTTTCCTATTTCAATCAACTTCCAGACTTACTTCATACAAAGTTTCAGCGATCGAACTTCCATTGATCTCCCGGAATTGACAAAAATCAAATTTTTGTTCAATTGACAACTGCTTCCTAACCCCAACATTAAAAATTATCAATATTGTTTTAAAAATCCTATTTTCGAACGAGTATTCATGTGATATAATTGTAGTAATGTTTTATGAAATTCGAAAATTTCCGAAGTTTGGAATTATCACTGTAAAAACTTGATTTCTCAATATACATGCATTTTTTTCCCATGAAACTATTTTTAAATTATAACTTAAACTTAAATACAACTTATTTGTTTTGAAATCAAAGCCTGATGTTGATTAGAGAAAAGAAAAATTAGATTTTCCTTGGTCGTTCTAAGTCCTGGGATTTACAGAGAAGTCGCTCTGATCAACATGTATTTATACACAAAGAAATCCCAAAATAGATATATATATATATTTCCAAACATCATTCAATCAACCAGATAATAAATATACTTAAGCATTTTAAAAAGAAGTTACTCACATTTCCTGAAGGAACAAAGAAGAACAGAGATGAGAAGGCCTGGAAATTTGCAAACTGGAAGTGTTTGTTCTTGCTTTGATGATCTGCTTTGTTGTATTTTTGTTGCTTTGTTAAGTTGAGGTTTTAGATAACATATACTTCAGATTTCTTAGTTTTGATACTCGAACCAAAGGAGAGGGGAAGGCTGATATGCAGGGGATGTGTACAAGGTGATATCTTTATCTATTAAATAAACAGGGCTGAAGTATGTTGCATTAAATGTTGAGATGTATTGCATTTATTGCCTTGTACATATATACTTTCCTCTCCATACTCCATTTCAGCTGTACAAATTTGAGATGATAGTGATGGATTGTATTTGTTTAAGTGTATATGTATTTTATTTGTTTCTTTTGTTTATCACTTTATCCACTATCTACTTTCTTTTACTTGCCTACTCATCACTTTACATATATTTACTTATTTGTTTTGTTTCAAGTGTACATGCTTATTTGGTTTGCTTTCCTTTTAACTTGTATTTTATTTTATTACCTTATAAATAATTTTCTATTTTAAAATTGTTGTTTAAAATTTACTTTGTATTGATTTACTTAGATATGTAATTAAAATCTAATTTGTATAAAACTATATATACATATATACACAATTATTCATTTTAAAATATAGATGAATTTCTATATAAAATATATCGTTGGATTTGGCCTACATTCATACATATTTAAATGTATTAAATTTTCTTTTAAATCTCATTGTTTTGAAATAAAAAATCAATTTCTATTTTATTATGTTGTTAGAAATTTAACAAATGTTCTATTTTTCTATTTTCTAGTTTAAATATTAATTATTATTATTTCACTCCATATTTATTGTCTTACATTTATTTTATAAACTCAAACCATCTTTAACCATCAATTCAAACATATATATTAAATTTGCTCGTATATACCTAAATATATATATACCTTCAATATATACACATATACTCACATATACACTATTTACAATACTTTAATCTCAAATGATTTATATAGAATATACTTGGATATCGGGGAAACTCGCTCTCAATTTATCAATTAAATTTACAAATTTTTATCTAAAATCTATTTAATCATAGATTTAACTCAAGAATTCATTTAATTATAAATTTAAATAAATTTAAATTTTGGGGTCGTGACAGGCCCAGGTGTAGCTCCTGTTTTAGTCACATCTAAGTTGACACACGGGAGCCAGGGTCACGTCAATACCTTATGCAGAAATCGTTCGCCAAACCATCCTACTTCATTTCTGGAATCACTACCATGTACACAGTTGTTAAAGTGGTTCGGTATTGGCAGAGTATATGACAATATCTGATCCCGGTCATTTTAACAACCAAACGCTTATTTCACACCGTGGTCATTTCATTTCAAATAGTTCATACTTTATAACAAAATAATATATTCATTTCAAAATCATATCAATTTAGTATCATTATCCACTTTAAATAATATTCATTTCCAGAATCGTAACACTTTCAAAATTATAACACTTTCGAAACCATAACACTTTTGAAACCATAACACTTTTGAAATCATAACACTTTTGAAATCATAACACTTTGAAATCATAACACTTTTGAAAACATAACACTTTGGAAATCATAACACTTCCGACTTAAACAATATTGATATTGAAAATAGTATATAAAATAAATAGTTATAAATTAAGATCGTTTATATATTAAAATAATTTATATTAAAATAGTTTATATATTAAATATAGTGAATATTAGGCTCAGGTCCCTAGTAAGTTTCAAAATACACAAAAACCCCAGTAAAAAAAGTGTGTAAATTAGGTCCCTAGAATTAAGTTACTAAGTAATTGCATATAGTTATGCAATTTTTTTGGTGAATAATTGCAGAATTTTCCGCAACTTTTTGAAAAAATTGCGTAAATTTCCGCAATTTTTTGGGTGAATAATTGCGGAATTTTCCGCAATTTTTTGAAAAAATTGCGTAAATTTCCGCAATTTTTTGGATGAATAATTGCGGAATTTTCCGCAATTTTTTGATATAATTGCATAAATGTCTGCAATTATTCACTGAATAATTGCATAAGTGTATGTCATTATTCAGTAACTTAATTCTAGGGACCTTATTTACAAACTTTATTTTACTGGGGTTTTTGTGTATTTTGAAACTTATTAGGGACCTGTGCCAAACTGTCCCTTAAATATACTTTATATACTAAAATAATTTCCTCCAATTTCGCAAATCGATTCAAATCATCTTAAATTCCAAAAAATCAATTTGAATCAATTCTAGTTTAACCATTTTAACTTAAAGTTCAAAGATTCCGGTTTAAATATTCAAACATTTACAATATATAAATTTAATTTATATTTCAACATTTAACTTTAATTTTTATTCAAGTTGGAAAATATTCACTTAACCATAATAACAACAATTTATTTAAATCCCAATTTATATATTTAAATCAATATTAAATATTCAGTCTCAATTTTATTAATGTTGAGAATATTCATTTAATCGCTTTTTATCAAATCAAGTTATAAATCATATCTTCCAAAATCTCAAAACTAATAAGTTCAATTCAATTCTTATTTAAATTCAATTTTTAACCAATTTAAATTCCAAGTCAACATTAATTTATCTTCCCAACCTTTATTATTAAAGTTATAAAAATCTATTTTTTTTAATATTAATATAAATTTAAGTAAATACTTAAATATATTATAAACTAATTAAATTAAATTTTATTATATTAAATCTTATTATTAAATGTATTTTGTATTAAATCTTATTTTATGTATTTTAAAATAATAAAATTATAAGCAAAATCTTAAAATTTATATTTTTCAAAACTAACTCATAACTTAAAAGTTCCAAAACATATTATTTAAAAATCTAAATTTTATACATATTATATTTTAAAAATCAATATGTATAAAATCCATATATTCCTTTCACAACCTTGAAAAATCATTTTTCAAAATATAGACCAACGGTGTCTGTATATAATTTTCTATCCTATGGTCAAGTGATACGGATATTTATCATTACAATCTTCAATTTAAATATTTACGTGTATATATCATTTCAACCCGCAATCCCAAAATTTGAATTCAATTGAACTCGCTTGGGTTTATCATTTCAACCCATAACGATTTTCCCCTAATCTATAATATCGTTCGGGTATGTATCATTTCAACCCATAGGGAATTCTAAATTAATAGGAAACTTGCAGAGTGAGAACAATTATGATAAAAATATAACATATCAACTACTTGCATATATCATCAGTAACAAATAAAATATACACAACCGGATATGGTGTCATATATCATTGGTGAACAATTACAGATAATAGCATATCATATTTAACAATTAAATAAGTAGCAATTCAAATTTAACAGCATATTTCAATTGTCGTTTCAAGTGAAATCAAATCTACTAAATATAAGAATGTTAATCGTGAGTGATTGCTCATCTTTCGAGGCTAGATAAATTTGATAACGAACTGAGGTGCGAATCCGAGCAACGAATCCCAAAGTAAAGTACGATGAACACGAATTTGATGATCAAAGCAAAGCATGTGATTTGGAATTGATGGAAAACAAATCAAAATTAGCTTAATATAATCTGAGCCAAAATATATGTTATATATATATATAATTTCTCTTAATCAAAGTTGAAACATATATAAAAAAATAAATTATCTTTATATTTTCAAATCAAAGATTTAAACTTAGATACATAGAATAAAATCCATATATATATATATATATATATATTTGAAAACCCAACTCATGAATACTTATATATATATATATATATATATATATGCTAATATGAACTTATACATTATACAACTGTATATATACACACACAATTTAAAATCAATATTATTATAAACTTATATACATATATACTACTATATACACATATACATAAAATCGCGTACTTATTATATTTTAAAATCGGTATTCATTATAAAATTGATATAACTTCATTTATAAAATATATATAATCAATTTGATCATACATAAAATCTTATACAAATAGACAAAATCATTTACAGATCTTATATACAACTAATATAAAGTTTAACACACTTTTGAACATATTGAATAACAATACTTTAACTTATATAAACTGTCATATTATAACTCATATTATAAACAAACCTTACATATAAACCTTTATATTGAAGACATAAAATAATATATATCCAGTAAACATATATATATATCTGTTACTAACATATATATATTACTAACTGACATATATACACACATACGAACATATATATATATATAAAATGATATATTATAAAACTTAAATAAACTAACCTAAATATATAAAATGATATATATATATAGGATACTAATACAACATATACAACCAGATTATACATAAACCTATTATACCAACTAAAGTAAACTTATATATATAACATATATCATATATATATTACCTATATATAAACAGAGGAGATGCATGCATGATTAAAGGTGGGGTGAGGTGGGGCTTGGGCTCGGCAAGATCGGAGTGGCAGAGAGGAGATAGTTGCTACCAGGAGGGGTGGTAGAGGCTGCGAACTGGAGGTGGATGGCTGTATTCTTCAAGGTGGCGGGGTCGAGGTGGTGTAGGGCCGAGTGGGTTGTGGTCGCTCGGGTATGGAAGGCCGTATGGTGCTGAGGTAGGAAAGTGAGTTGCGTAGGCTTGTGGAGTTGTTCGAAGTTCAAGGCGGAGGAGGAGAAAGGTTGTGGGTGGTTCGGCAAAACAATGGAGGATGGAAACGGGTTCGAGGGTACAGGCGAGCATGGGGCTCGGCTGGGTGGCTAACGTAGGGAGATCGGCTGCAGAGCTTAGTCGAAGGAAGGAGGGGATGTCACGTTGGAGTAGGCCATGCTTCGACTGAGATGAAGGGCGCCGCAATGGTTTTGGTGGCATGGAGGTGGAAGGTGCAGAAGCACAAGGCGCCGTGGCACGGAATGGTCGAACGAGTAGATTCTCACCACAGAAATGAATACGGCATGTTGGTTTGCTTCAGGTGAAATAAAAGAATGCAAATCAAATGTTTTTTTATAAGCATGGCAGAAATGAATAGACTTAACTATTCTGAATTGGACAGAGAGAAATGAAAGGATAACCATCATAAATTGTAACCGCAAATAATATTGAATAGTGGGATAGCAAAAGTCTTGTAAGTTGAATTCAAGATTATTAATGTCTAGTGGCTGTTTGATTTTCAACAGTTAGATAGATGAAAGGACAAGAAACCCAAAATGTTGAAATTGGGTACTGGTACGGTTGACCGTATCACGGGATTCTCCGCGTACCGGACCCCGAAATACAGAAATGAATATACCGCAGAGATCAGCATGACGAGAACAGAATGGTACACAAATATCAGCGATACGATCATCCTATCAAAATTCGATATTCGCTGCCAAACTCCTGCTAAAACACTAAAAATAAGATAAACGAAGCTAGAGAAGTCCAAATTTGATGAAACGAATTATGACGTCTCACTTAGAAAATGATTTACATTTTTATTATATAAAAATATTCATATTTTGGAAACATTTTATTTTCATCAAATTAACTGATTTTAAATTGAAAATTACACAATAGAATTTACTTTCATATTTTCCAATAAAATTTTACCAGTCGCTATGTTAAAATAGACGTATTCCAAATATCAATTTTTTATTTTCAAATTCAATTATAAAATTTCAAGCAAAATTTCAGTTAATTACGTTATAAAAACCGGTAAAATTTACGGGTCATTACAAATTACACCACTTCGTGTTAGGATTTTTCATTCGATTCTTGATGGCGAGTATTTGTGATGGATTTTTGGTTTGATTCTAGAATTCTCTATCATAGTATATGGATATGCAAGGAGAATGATGGTTTCTAGTCAAGAAACCTTATCGAAGTCCGCATTAGGGAAGTCGAATGAAAAATACTAGTTCGAAAGCGAACTTGTGTAATCGAGCGATCAAATGTGATTTTGCGAAATGATGACATATGTACATCTTATGTTCTAATATTATTGATATGCTTTGACGCTGAAATTGAAAGTTGTTGGGTTGGATATCTTTGTAATTTAAATTGGAATTTTTCTTGTATGCAAAACTACTATTAATTTAAAACCAATTTACAAATTTATTTTCTTTTATTTTTCTTATACAAACTATCTTATTCTATTTTATATACAAAACTATTTTACAAACTATTTTATTTACAAAACTATTTTATTTACAAACTATTTTATTTACAAAACTATTTTACAAACTATTTTATTTACAAAACTGTTTTACAAACTATTTTATTTACAAAACTATTTTACAAACTATTTTACAAACTATTTTATTTACAAACTATTTTATTTACAAACAATTTTACAAAACTATTTAATATACAAAACTATTTCACAAAACGATTTTATATACAAAACTATTCTAAATTCAAAACCTTTTATAAAGCAAAGATGTTCAATCCCATATGGCTTTTTATACATCGAAATTGATTTTGGAAAAATTTTGATTCTTGTATAAGACGGACTTTATATAAGTATAAGGTGATTTTGAAAACTGCTGATTTTGGAAGGTATTCGATTTGAAGAGATAAATCTTATATATAACGAAATTTATATAAGAATGATTTGATATATTCGAGATTATTGATTTTGGAAAGCACTTTATCTGAAAATGAAATCTTATATATAATGGAATTTATAGAAGTGCGATATTTGAAGCTATGATTTTGAAAGGGTACTAAATATGATATGTTATATTTTGAAGTAAGAGGTAGGAAGTACCCTCCTTGAAGAATTATAGTATGATAAGCTTCGACCCAGATGGACTTAGGGAATCCAGGAATGGATTCGACCGATAAACCCTAATATACTTGGGTGAATTCAAAAATGGATTCGAACCGATATGCTTTTTCGAACTTAAACTCATGAGTTCCTCGATTTTATTTTTAGGGTAGATAGTTCTTTGGTTTACCCAATGGAGGCACTTTCGATCCTGGGATGGATCTTCCGGGAAGGAAGTGCATCCATTGCGTAAATCATTAAATCAGCAGTTACCACTACAGCAGGGGTCGATGGTCCCTTGTTTACGAAATGACTATGATATTTTTCTGGAATTCGGAAGGTGGAAGGATCTTCTGGAAAGTTTTGTGTCCATTGCAAAAATACTGGATCAGCAGCGGGCCACTGCTATCGTAACATCATCATTTGACATCAAATTTTGGGTGGTACTTCTCATACCTGTTTTTAAGTATTTTTCGTTAGGTGTTGAAACAGGTCTACTAAGTACTTGGATATTTCTAGTCTTACGCCTAATCAACGTATGACCAGAGTTTGCAAGAACAAGGATAAACCTGTTAAAACATCGAGTTATAAAAGTATTTCAATAAAGTATTATATAAAAGATATTTTGGTCATTTTTTTCATTTCTAAATACTTTAGTGTTTAAAATATTGTTTATTTATGTACAACATGGTTCAATAGTAAATTATTAGTGTTGTAAATATTGTGAGAAGTTATTAATTAAATAAAACATATTTAAAGTTAATGATTATTGACTTATTAATGATGTTTAAAAGAATTTTGAGATTTGAAACCAATAAAATTTATAAATAATGGATTTAAGGTTTCCAATAACTTCTTTTTAAATATAAGTAATGATGTAAATAATTGTTTTCAAACAGTTTACATATATTTATAAAGATGTTATTTAAAAATTTTAAATGGTATTTATAAATGGAGCAAGAAATTTTACAATGAATTTTCCATAAAGTATTAAAGTATTAAAGATAATTGATTTGCAAATGAAGTTTTCAAATAAATATTTCAAGTAAAATTTATATAAGTTTCTTTGAATGTATAATTTAAAGATATTATATAAATGAAAAAAAAATTGATTTGCGAAGTTTATTTATAGTAATATACTTGACAAATAAATTTGAATCTCTATTTTGGAAGTGGTGGATCTTTTAGCTCCGTATCGCCGTGGAGGAAAAATTGGACTCTTTAGGGGAGCCGACGTGGGTAAAACAGTACTTATCATGGAATTGATCAACAACATTGCCAAAGCTCATGGAGGCGTATCCGTATTTGGTGGAGTAGGTGAACGTACTCGTGAAGGAAATGATCTCTACATGGAAATGAAAGAATCTGGGGTAATTAATGAAAAAAATATTGCAGAATCAAAAGTAGCTCTAGTCTATGGTCAAATGAATGAACCACCAGGAGCTCGTATGAGAGTAGGTTTGACTACACTAACCATGGCAGAATATTTCAGGGATATTAATGAACAAGATGTACTTTTATTCATCGACGATATCTTTCGTTTCGTTCAAGCGGGATCAGAAGTATCTGCCTTCTTAGGGAGAATGCCTTCTGCAGTGAGTTATCAACCTACCCTTAGTACCGAAATGGGTTCTTTACAAGAAAGAATTACTTCCACCAAAGAAGGGTCTATAACTTCGATCCAAGCAGTTTATACAGATGATTTGACCGACCCTGCTCCTGCCACGACATTTGCACATTTAGATGCTACTACCGTACTATCAAGAGGATTAGCTACCAAAGGTATTTATCCAGCAGTCGATCCTTTAGATTCAACGTCAACTATGTTACAACCTCGGATCGTTGGCGAGGAACATTATGAAACTGCTCAAAGAGTTAAGGAAACTTTACAACATTACAAAGAACTTTAGGACATTATAGCTATCCTGGGGTTGGACAAATTATCCGAAGAAGATCGTTTAACTGTAGCAAGAGCACAGAAAATTGAACGCTTCTTATCACAACCCTTCTTCATGGCAGAAGTCTTTACTGGTTCTCCAGGGAAATATGTTGGTCTCGCCGAAATAATTAGGGGGATTCGATCGATCCTTTCTGAGGAATTAGACAGTCTTCCCGAGCAGGCCTTTTATTTGGTAGGTAACATCGATGAAGCTACCACGAAAGCTATGAACTTAGAAGGGGAGAGAAAATTGAAGAAATGACCTTAAATCTTTGTGTACTGACCCCTAATCGAATTATTTTTGATTCAGAAGTGAAAGAAATCATTTTATCTACTAATAGTGGACAAATTGGCGTATTACCAAACCATGCCCCTATTGCCACAGCGGTAGATATAGGTCTTTTGAGAATACGTCTCAACGACCAATGGTTAACGGTAGCCTTGATGGGTGGTTTCGCTAGAATAAGTAATAATGAGATCACCATTTTAGGAAATGATGCGGAGATGAGTACTGACATTGATTCGCAAGAGGCTCAACAAGCTCCTGAAATAGCTGAAGCTAACTTGAGTAGAGCTCAGGGAAAGAGACAAGCAATTGAGGCGAATCTAGCTCTCAGATGAGCTCGGACATGAGTAGAGGCTGTTAAGGTTATTTCCTACTAGTAAAAAAACACACATAAAAATAAGAAAAAGAAGTTCTTTAGAGGTTCTTTATTATATACCATATTTTGATTCTGCCAATTGAATACAATCAATTCTAGATGATACAACAAAAAAAAAAGATGGCTAGAAAAACTTATTAGATACCAGAGTTGATGGTATCTAATAAGTTCTACCAACTATTGGATTTGAACCAATGACTTCCGCCGTATGAAAGCAATACTCTAACCATTGAGTTAAGTAGGTTATTCATCATCACAAAGGACCCATCACCTCGAGGATTATAGGTGGAATATTTTTTCTACGCAATACCAATCCATTAACAGTAAATGGATTAAAGAACTCTCATATGGGATCCAATCTTGACAAGAAATTCTCTGTATGTTAAGATATCTGTGACAAGGGCTATAGCTCAGTTAGGTATAGCACTTCGTTTACACATGCGCCAATGCTTTTCAAAGGGGCCCATTATGCAATGAACATAATTGATCTTACTGAGAAATCGATGTCTTACTCCATAGATTCGAAGGAACAAGAGAACAATAGCCTGACAAATATTTGATTTGGTCCGATTCGAGTGCGAATTCAGGTGCCATATGAAATAGAACCTGCCATTGATTTGCTAATTGATAAGGTAAATACCAGCCCATTCAATGCTAGGCATAATGAGTATAAGTGACTCAAAAGAACCTCTTTTTATTCTATGAACTTTAAGGTGTATGAAGTCTCATATTTGACTCTTGTAGCGGAGCGATAGAGATTCCATTTAACTTAGGTTAATCTAGGCCAGAGGCAGACCTAAGTCAAAGCAACCCCTCTTTGAAACACTTTGGTATTGTTCCTAGATCAGAATACAAATCATGAATCACAGAACACATGGACCATCTTATTATCTTTCTGTAAAAAAGAAAAAATATGGTGGACTAACCGATCTTTATATCAATCAGTTGATGAAAGAGCCCAATGCAAGAAAATGCATGTTGGGTCTTTGAAATAGTTCGCATCATTTCGATAATAATTAGTTTGATCTGTTTTACCGAGAAGGTCTACGGTTCGAGTCCGTATAGCCCTAACACATTCCACTTTTTTTCAATCAAAATGAAAAAAAGAAGTGGAAATGGATTAAGAATTAAATTAATGCATTTTATATTTGTATTTTTATAATATAAAATGAACTAGAAAATATAGTTATACTAATACGGTTTCTTACGCTATAATTAGTTTTATTTATTAGTATTCTAATTATACTATTTTTTTGTATTTAATTTAATTACTTTTTAAAAAGAGAAACCGAGATAAAGTAAGAGAGTTTTCTTTGGGTGGGAACATCCTATATCGATACCATATATAAATGGAATAAAAAAAATGGTAAGTGGGGTTCCATTGTATGAATCTTTAAATAAGGCATGCACCATGGCAAACAAACTCTAAACTATGTAGTTTTATTTGATCAAAAAAAATTCCCTTTTCCTTTAAGAAGTTCTGGATGAATTTACAATTGAAATTCAAATCGAATAATTCAACCTATTCCACATTAATAGGAGTCCATTTATGTTTCTGCTTCACGAATATGATATTTTCTGGGCATTTCTAATAATATTGGGTGTTATTCCTATTTTGGCATTTGTAATTTTCGGAGTTTTAGCCCTAATTAGTGAAGGACCAGAGAAGCTCTCTAGTTATGAATCAGGTATAGAACCCATGGGAGACGCTTGGTTACAATTCCGAATCCACTATTACATGTTTGCTCTAGTTTTTGTTGTTTTTGACGTTGAAACGGTCTTTCTTTATCCATAGGCGATGAGTTTTGATGTATTGGGTGTATCCGTATTTATAGAAGCTTTCATTTTCATGCTTATCCCAATTGTTGGTTCAGTTTAAAAAGGAGCATTAGAATGGTCTTAACTGGATATTCAGACAACAAAAAAAGAAAAAGGAAGGAAAAGGTTATATTGAGACAGTTATGAATTTGATTGATTTTCCGTTACTTGACCAAACAACCCCAAATTCCGTTATTTCAACTACATTAAACGATCTTTCGAATTGGGCAAGACTATCCAGTTTATGGCCTCTTCTCTATGGTACATTTGTTGTTCCATTGAATTTGCTTCATTAATAGGCTCGTGATTCGACTTCGATCGTTATGGATTAGTACCAAGATCGAGCCCTAGGCGAGCAGACCTAATTTTTACAGTCGGTACAGTAACAATGAAAATGGCTCCGTCTTTAGTACGATTATATGAACAAATGCCTGAACTAAAATATTTCATTTCTATGGGAGCTTGTACTATTATAGGAGGAATGTTCAGTACTGATTCTTATAGTACTGTTCGGGGAGTCGATAAGTTAATTCCCATGGATGTCTATTTGCCGGGCTGCCCGCCTAAACCAGAAGCAGTTATAGATGCTATAACAAAACTTCGTAAGAAGATATCCCAAGAAATCTTCAAAGATAGAACTTTGTCCCAACAGGAAAATAGATGTTTTACTACTAATCACAAGTTTTATGTTCGACGTAATATTTATACTGGAAATTACGATCAAGGATTACTCTATCAATCACCATCTACTTTAGAAAGTATCTCTGAAGTATTTTTCAAATCCAAAAATTTAGTATCTTCACATGAATTAGTGAATTAGGCAAGGTTCCTTTGTGTATAATAAGAAAGAGTGGGTCAAGTCAATCTTTCAAAATTTCATTGGAAATTTGAAATACTCATACAAATACAAAAGTGGGAGAAATTGGGAAGATAGGGGTTCGTTTATCTGATTGGCTAGTCAAGCATGAACTAATTCATAGATCTTTGGGTTTCGATTGCCGAGGAATAGAGACTCTACAAATAAAAACTGAGGATTGGGACTCCATTGCTGTCATTTCATATGTATATGGTTACAATTATTTACGCTCCCAATGTGCCTATGATGTAGCACCTGGCAGATTTTTAGCTAGTGTGTATCATCTTACGAAAATACGGTATGGTATAGATAAGCCGGAAGAGGTATGCATAAAAGTATTTGCCCAAAGAAGTAATCCTAGAATCCTGTCTGTTTTCTGGATTTGGAGAAGTGCCGATTTTCAAGAACGGGAATCTTATGATATGTTGGGAATCTCTTATGATAATCATCCACGTCTTAAACATATCTTGATGCCTGAAAGTTGGATAGGCTGGCCCTTACGTAAGGACTATATTACCCCCAATTTTTATGACATACAAGATGCTCATTGAATGATAAGAAACGAATGTTTACTTATATGACATGACTCCAGATTTTTTTTAGGGTACTTTTGGCACAGGTCCTTATTAAGTTTCAAAATTCACGAAAAGTCCTTCACTAAATTTCACTGTAAATTAGGTCCCAGTTTTTTATTCACGATTATTGCAGAGCATGATGCAACATTTCATAAAAGTTACTGACATTTCCGCAAATTTCTGTACACTGTGAACATAGTGTATGAAAGTTGCTGAAATATCAACACTTATTTATAAAAGTTGCTGATATTTCAGCAACATTTATGTACACTGTGAACACAGTTTATGAAAGTTGCTGAAATATCAACACTTATTTATAAAAGTTGCTGACATTTCAGCAATAATTTTTCTTTGTTTTTACAATAAAACTTTGACACAGATAGTTGCTGAAATATCAGCACTTATTTATAAAAGTTGCTGACATTTCAGCAATAATTTTTCTTCGTTTCCAGAAAACAGGGACCCGCTTTACAATGAAACTTTAACAGGGACCCGCTTTACAATATGAAAGTATGATAGGGATGCCTTCCTAATTTCCACTTTTTTTTATTCAAGTCAAGGAATATTTTTCATTTTGTTCTAGATAAAAGATAATAACTGGATTCTAATTCGTATTAAGACTAAGCTAAAAAAGACTTCATTGGCAATTGTGAAGATATTATGAATTTCATTTGAGCAGAAACAATATAATAGATAAATCAAAAAAGTTCTGCACTATGAACTTTGTACCGCGCATGTCACTTAGATGAACCCTTGAAAGTAGCAGTAAATTTATAGGTTTATTTACTATTTGAATTTTGTATTAAACCATAATAAATGTTTTTCCATTATTTGATTATTCATTTTAAAACAAGTGTGTAAAATTAATTATGAAGATATGAATTTTATACTTTGATTCGGAAATTTAATGTAAGATTTGAGTATACTATTAGTTTCAGTTTAATAATCTAGAGTTTATGCTTATTTTAAAATAATGAGTCTAGTAAATTATCGAATTTAAGGAACTTTATTTTTTAATAGCTTATCATATGTTTTGATATAAACTTCTAACATTGTTTAAACTTTTTAGAAAATCCTAGCAAAATGCTATGAGGATGTTTTAAATATATCTTATATTCTTCCTAAGTAAATGAGGTTAAATGTTTTAATTGAATTTTTAGATATATTGAAATATTTCTTTTCTCTTCAAGAGCGAATACCAAAAACTAAATTTTTTATTCTATAACAGAATTAAGTTATAAACTTAGGTAAGGCAGTAGGAGCTTAAGTTGTATTTTTTGAAATGATTCAATAATTACTTAAATCTTTAATGGAAAACAAATTATGTAAGTGATTGATTGTGACATCCCGGATTTTTGGCAGTATTATTTTACTAAATCTTTAATAAAATTTACTAACACAACTTATTATTTTGTTTAAAAACAAATATAAATACAAATATATGTTATAAATTAAATGTTGAAGGTTAAACTATAAATGGAAATAAAACTAAGAATGTATGTTAATAATAAATTATATGGTTATGTGGTAACATAAGTTAAATATACACTATAACAATTTCTATGTTTAGCATAAAGACAAGAATAAATACATAAGTCAAAACAATAACCATAATAATCTTACATAAACATGTAAGAAAAAGCTTAGAAAGATATTACTGTACAATATATGCATACGTACAATGCAAAGAGATAAACTATTCATAACATATATGCAATATATCTTGTGCAGAAACAAATTTATTCACACATACAAAATATCTTTGTCCAGACAAGATAAAATAAATATCAGCAAAACTATAATTGTGTGTAAACTAATATGAAGACACATGCATTAAATTAGCACAACATTTTGTCAAGAAATCTTTCAGCCGAAATATGCAAGTATTCTTTCAGTTACAGTAAAAAATCTCTGATCAAAACAGGGTGAGCTTGTACCAATTGTAACCTACAGCTGTTCAAAGCTATTTCTATATATACATCATCTTATATCCTTGTTCGTTCCATAACTTAGTAACTGTGAAAAGAAAATAAACATCATTACTTACAAACCCAACAATTCATTCAACTAAACAAAGCAGGGAGGTTTACTGGGAGATTTAACTGCAGTTCCTTAAAAAAAAAAAAGAAGAAGAAGAAGAAGCAAGAACTGTTCTCTGTTTCAATAATATAAGGTGAGTAACACTTTTAAAGAAAATTTAAATACTGGGATTGGGTTACAGGTGAAATTACTGAAATAAGTATGTTTGTGTGCAAGTATATCAGTAAATTTTTATGCATATTTGGATGTATGATGTGTGTATGCCTGTTTACCTGTGACATCTCTGTTCTTAGTTCCAAACTAAGATTTTTAAAACAAAATTCTTTATCCCTTGATCCAGTCTCTGTTTCAAATAAAACAAGTGAGTGAACTACATCCCTTAAATGTTGATCTGGTGCATAGTCTTTTGGGTGATATGGAAATATAGGTTTGCATGGATAGATTCATATGTTAATAAATATGAAGTGGAAGAATATGTGCATATCTGCATATGTATATGCATATATGTCTCTGTTAATTATACAGCAGTTCTGTATATTTATCTCTGTTAATTACAAACTCATTATAACAGTGAGTAACAACACTAATTAAATTTAAGTAATAATTTTGTTGCATGCTTACCTCTAAAGAAAAAGGGGTATGTAGTGAATATAAGTATAAGTAACCTCTGTATATTTATATATGAATGATAGGTGTGTATGGCTGTGTGTTCAGGATGTTTTCCTAATTCTAGTTTTCCAGGTTCTAATTCAAATAAAAATTTACTTGCTAGTGATACAATCTTTGTTAAGACTTAAGTCTTGTACAAAGTATGTTTGTTGTATTCTAATCTTAAGTTTAGAAATTTGTTTAGGTTACAATAGGCTGTACTGACTCTGAAATTAAATAAACAACAAGGCAATCTTAAATAAGATAAAATTTACTCACCATGGTTCATGGGTTCAGGTATACGGATCTAATACTAAAACTAAAATTCGATTTTTGAAACTAAAATCATAAATTTTAGTTAAGATGAAAGGGGGCTGTTCTGGTTTTATCAGAAATGATGTTTTGGGTTGTCTCTGATGATTTGGTGGTTCTTGGAAGTCGGGAGTTCTTCTTCTGATGTAGTGATGGTCGGTGAGTGGTGCAAAAATTTTAGTTTGGTGATCTAATCTTGGTGGCGACGGTGGTGGGTCAGTGAACGCTGTAGCCCTAGTTTGGACAGGCTGGATAAATTCGATCGGGGTGGTGGCTCTGGTGAATCGAGTGTAACGGGTAGTTGGGAAATGGAAGAATGGTCGTTGAAGAAGACGTGACCAGAGGCATGGCTACTCTGACGATCGGAGACTCGTGAATGATGGGGATGTCAGGTCTGATGGATGTTCCAGTTTTGGGCCCATATACTCGATTTTGATCTCGAGTTGGTGGTGAAGTCCTGGTGGGCTGGTGAGGATGCTTAGATGGTCGTTGACTTGCTCGAGTGTTTGGAGATGACCGGAGGTGGACAGAACCACCGTACATGTGCACGGTGATGATATGGGTTTTCAGCGTTAGGTTTTCGTGACTGTCCCGAAGTAATACTCGTGACTTTGCAAAGTTGGCTTGAGTTTCCTTGTATAGTGTGGAGGTAACCAATATTTAACTTAAGTTTCAAACTAAGGAAAAAAAAGGGGAAGAAGAAGATGGATACGAGAAGGAGAGAGAGATGACTCGGGTAAAAGCCGGAGCAACTCGAAGAGTAACTCGAGCGAATCAGGGAGAGTCTCGGGTTTCCTACTGCAGTTTTGTTTTTTTTTACAAGTTTTAAATACTGGAAAACTTAATAAGGGTTTAACAGTTTAAGTTAGGACTTAATTACAAGTTTAATCATCTTAGTTAATGCTTAACAATGATTTTAACTCCTAATTAAGTATTGAGTAATTAATTTACGTTAAGTATTAAATTAATGAACATTTGAAGTTTTGTAGTTAGTAACAAATGGGTTTAAATTAGTTAAGACTTAATTACAAGATTTCTTTTTAAATGTTAGTCAAGATGATTAATTATTCAATTAATTATTTTTGAAAGTAATTAAGAATAATTACATTAAAAGGGTAATTAGAGTTTGAATTAATTAATGATTAATTGACAAATAAATTTGTAATTAACTTCTTGAAGCTAATTAACGAATGATTAGTAGTTAAGTAATTAAGTGATTAACAAATAACTAATGATTTATTTAAGATATAATTAAGAAATATCTTAATTGTAACCAAGTTGTGTTAGTCAATAATTAAGGTTTATTAATTAAGTGGTTAAAGAGTAATTAATCAGCAATTAAGATTGATTTATTGGATCTAAGGGAAAGTTAAGGGATGGGTTACCAAATTGAGATTAATTTGTTAACTAAAGGTAATCTTTTGACTTATCTTGCTTATATATGATTAAATGATAATTAAAGGCCCTGAATTGATTAAACCCCTGATATGAAGTGTTTCGTGATATGATTTGTATGGGTGGGCAATAATGATGTGGTTATTTATCAAGGAGGAATTGCCAAGTAAAGGTGCCTTCTTTATAAAAGTTTAATTGCATTTCCTTGAATAACATGTGTTATGATGAACTGAATTCGAAGAGACCGGAGTTGGGTATTAGTAAATACCCGAAACCACTTCGATTCTATATAAATTGATATGTGGTGTCGATTGGTTGAAATGGGATAATCTGAACCTTTGAACTAAGTTAAAATACTTAGTATTTGAGTCGTGAAATAAGTGTTGAGCATAATAAGTAATGAACTCAGAGTGACGTACGAGTTACCCGGGTTTCCTTTTAAATTGGACTTAGTATTTTAAATTATATGAGTTTACTCACGCTGGTTTCCAGCCTGACCCGGGTGTTACTTTGATGTAATGCTCGGGTCAGACCGAGTATTACGGATTTTCAGGTAAGGACGTTCTGGAGCTCAGGGATGGCGAGCTGGATGGCAGGACGTATGGAGTGTTCCGCTGTGACTATTATTTCTGTTTATCTGAGATATATTTGATTTGTATATGCTCAGTGTTGTGTATGAGAGTAACTCTGATGTATTATAAATGTAAATTGACAGATATAGTATTCTTTGTAAACTGTTATTATTTGATATTATATTTTGATCCGCTGCGAACGTGAGAATCATTGGTGTGTTTCTGTTTCTTCTTCTTCTATCTTTTTCTTCTTTTCCTAACTATCTGGAATTTTCGGGATCGAAAATTTCGGGTCGTTACAGTTGGTATCAGAGCAAAGGTTAAGCGAGAACTTTGGCTCTGGTGGGTATACTCATATAGATAGGGTCAATAATACCCTAGAATGAGTTGAGTGTATATATATATGAGAGCGTACTTGTTATTTTCATATATAAAGATTTCAAATGATTTTTATATAAGATTATATTTGATGTATAAAGCAATATTCCTTTTAATAAATATTAAGGTAATTGGTGTTAAATCATTGGAATCAAATAGAATAATGAGAATTAAGAGTTAATAGTAATACAACCAAATTGTAATCGAATAAAGATAAATATTGAAAAGGATCCAAACTGAAATTAAAATCCTAAATTTGTAAAAATGTTTTCAGAATAAAGATGATAATGAATTGGTTTCCTGATATGATAATCTTGGTTATTATCATAAATGGCTGTTGTATTTAATAATGGAATGTGTGTTAATGAGTAAGCAAAATAAAATGTGTTAAGGATATAAACTTAGATGAGTATAACTTGTAAGTTAGAACAGATTTAAATTGTGAAGTTTAAACCTAAGTTTAGAAACATTTGAATTGTTTCAAAGTGTTAAAAGAAAAGAATAAATAATATTGTTAGAATATACTTGAATGTGATCTTATTTTAAAATAAGGAGTTGTTTGAAAACTTAAAAAGAGATCTGTCTTAAATTAAAAACCAAAGGTGGTTTAAATTTTTAAGTATAGCCTGGTGGGCTAAGAAATAAATATGTATACATAGTTACAAAGATTGTTTGAAATAAACTCTAAATGTTGAGTTTTAAATTTGGATGGGATGTGATACCCAAAGTGATAAGTTTTTGAACTTATAAAATTACTAATGTGAGATTTAAAGTTTGAAATGGGAATTCAAATTAGGTAAGGTTGTCTGGATTGAGTAAAATGGAATTTAACTTTAGGAAAGTTAAATAAGTTAATAAGCAACCTGAATTGAAATTTCAAGATGAAATTGGGAGTTTGAGTAATCTCAAAATGGGTTTGAGATCCGAAAATTTGGAATGGATGGATGATTTAAAATAAATTGGATGATATCATCCTATTGTTATTAATAATCTTTAAGTTGTGAATTGGTTTGTTTAATTGAATGAGAAATGAAGTGCGGTAATATATCCCTTATTGTGATAAATAGGGAAATTAAACTTTAATTTGAAATTAAAGATATGGAATTATTTTGAACTAGAAATTTGAATAATTGAATTTAAATTTGTTTAAAAACTGGTTTTAAACTGGGAAATAAAATTGGGTAATAAATTGAATTTTTAAGATAAAATTGTTTGAACTCTTATTTGAACATTGAAATAAGTTAAGTAAAGATAACTTAAAATGGAATTTTGAGAATTGGACTCAGAATTAAATTGTTTAAAGATTTAGATTAAAAATATAAAAATAAAGGTTAATTTGATTTAAGGGGTTAAATCAACTTTGGAAAATTTAACTCGAATTTATATAATTCGAGATGGTTTAAAATTTAGATTTAAATTAAATTAGTTCAAACTGAATTTGAATTGAATTAATGGGAATTGTGATTTATGATGGATAAGTATAAAATTCAAATGGGAAATTTGAATTGGATTAATTTGAAATAAAATTGAAGTTATTCAAATTTTGATTGAGTCAATTTAAATGAAAGTGGGAATTTAAGTTGAATTGATGGAAATGGAGATGGGGTATTAAACAGTTGACTCTGGACTATTTTCAAAATAAATTGTTTTAATATAAATCTGTTTTTCCCAACTATTTACTACAACTTTTCTTTTTAAACCTAAAGCTATCTTAAGCTTGTTTTACAATTACTTTTGGAACTATTTAACCATTTTACAACTGATTTATAAACTGATTACTGTTTTCAACTGTTTTATAAATAATTACTATTTTTCAACTATCTTACAACTACTTAACTATTTTACAATCTATTTTTCAGTTAGTAATTATTTTTCAACTACTTATCTATTTAAAAAAAAAAATTCAAGCTATATTTCTAAATTTAAGCTGGTCGGAGATCAAACTGTTATTGATTAAATACCCAACTGAGATAAGAATTGAAGTGATAATCCGAATGGGGATTAAGGCAAATGTGAATAAGTGAATAAAATCAAAGTGAATGTGAATAGAGAAAAATTGATTGGACTGATAATTAATGAAGATAAATACGTAGGGTGTACGTATATTATTCTATTCGCATAGTGATTTGATCCAGATTCGAGCATAGAATTTCGAGATAGTATTATCGATCCGAGTTGGGATTTTTCGCTCGATTTTCGAAGGCGAACCTGGATATGGATTTTTGATTGGTTCTGGATATTCTCTATCATAGGTGTGACTATGCAAGGAGAATGACGGTTTCTGATCAAGAAACCAGATCTGAGTCCGCACTAGGAAGTCGGGTGGACAATACTAGTTCGGAAGTGAAATTGTGTGATCGAGTGAGCGATCAGATTGGTAGAGCGTACAGATGGTATGTGTACATCGTACGGATTTGAGTGTTATTGATATCGGGAATTTTGAATAAGAAATGTGAAATGGTTCTTTTGAAAAGGTGGAAATTTGATTTTGAAGTTGTAGATAAAAGGTTATAAGATGATTTTTGAAATGGAAAATATATTTGTGAATATATGAGGAACTAAAATAAAATAAATTTAAAATCTATATTTCTATGGTAGAAATTAACTTTATGGAAATAAAGTGGAAATTGAATATTTTTCTGAGTTAAAGTTTACTTTATAATAAAAGTAAGAAATTTGGCAAGTGACTTTATAAAGTAATCAAATTCGAATATTTGATTAGGAATAAACAAAGTTACGTATCTTTGTTATATATGATAAAACTCCCTTTATTGAGTCCATTGCCAGAAGAAAAGGGTTTTTGAAAGTTTTGAAGTATACAAAGGAAACTTATATAAGTATAAAGTGATTTAAAGATTTCCCAAGAAAATTATATATATGGATATATATATATATATAAAAGATTTTATGGAAATGGTTTTGAGAAAAAGGTTTTGGGAACCTTTGGATTTGGAAAAGGCTTTTGATTTTTGGATAAAATCAATATTGGGATTTGGGAAAGCCTGATTTGTGAATTATCGATTTTGAGAATCGATTTTGTGTAAAAGCATTTATATGAGATTCATACTAGGTGTATGATTTGGAAAATACTATATGTGTATAGTATAAAGTGTTTTGAGATTTGCTCTGGGGAAAAAGGCGCTCCCTTGAAATGAGCTTCTCAGGAGTGCCACTGGGTGGTACTGCCTTGAGCCTCTAAGGGGGAGGTTCTAAAGTTGATCCTGTGAGGAGTCCGGACAAAACTAGTTCCTGAGGATTTTGAGTAGTGTACCATAGCGAAAGTCGTGTGTGCCGCTGAGAGCCAGCAGTCTGCGTTTGATTTTATATCGGTAGACTGTGACACTATGGTAACATAGCGAAAGTCGTGTGTGCCGCTGAGAGCCAACAGTCTATGTTTGATTTTACATCGGTAGACTGCGACCTATGTAGGAGTGGAGAAGTTTCATTTCGACAGCGTAATCGTGAGGCCGCTGAGAGCCTGCAGTTACATGGACTTTTGCTGCGACGGCAACGTAACCCTGGATGTAACTGCGATCTGTCGTGGGTTCTATGGTGTAATCAGTTACATGGACTTTTGCTGCGACGGCAACGTAACCCAGGATGTAACTGTGACCATGGATGGGTGTGATGATTTCCAGAGCATTCTCACCAAAGATATTTCCTCTATTTTCAAAACTGTTTCTATATTTTCAATAAAATTATTTTTCAAAGTATTTTCACTAGGTGTTGGAAACGAGTTTACCAAGTACTTATAGATTTTCAGTCCTACGCCTGATCAACGTATGACCGAATTTCTATGAGAACAAGGATGGACTTGTTGAAACATCGAGTTAATAAAGTATTTTTATAAAAACTACTTTGAAATAATTTTATATAGACATTTGAAAGTATTTTAAAAATGATCAAAGGATATTTATTTAATTTAAGTGTTTTCATAAATTCTGGTTTCGCTCCTTTTCGAGGACGAAAAGTTTTAAGGGGGGAGGGATGTGACATCCCGGATTTTTGGCAGTATTATTTTACTAAATCTTTAATAAAATTTACTAACACAACTTATTATTTTGTTTAAAAACAAATATAAATACAAATATATGTTATAAATTAAATGTTGAAGGTTAAACTATAAATGGAAATAAAACTAAGAATGTATGTTAATAATAAATTATATGGTTATGTGGTAACATAAGTTAAATATACACTATAACAATTTCTATGTTTAGCATAAAGACAAGAATAAATACATAAGTCAAAACAATAACCATAATAATCTTACATAAACATGTAAGAAAAAGCTTAGAAAGATATTACTGTACAATATATGCATACGTACAATGCAAAGAGATAAACTATTCATAACATATATGCAATATATCTTGTGCAGAAACAAATTTATTCACACATACAAAATATCTTTGTCCAGACAAGATAAAATAAATATCAGCAAAACTATAATTGTGTGTAAACTAATATGAAGACACATGCATTAAATTAGCACAACATTTTGTCAAGAAATCTTTCAGCCGAAATATGAAAGTATTCTTTCAGTTACAGTAAAAAATCTCTGATCAAAACAGGGTGAGCTTGTACCAATTGTAACCTACAGCTGTTCAAAGCTATTTCTATATATACATCATCTTATATCCTTGTTCGTTCCATAACTTAGTAACTGTGAAAAGAAAATAAACATCATTACTTACAAACCCAACAATTCATTCAACTAAACAAAGCAGGGAGGTTTACTGGGAGATTTAACTGCAGTTCCTTAAAAAAAAAAAGAAGAAGAAGAAGAAGCAAGAACTGTTCTCTGTTTCAATAATATAAGGTGAGTAACACTTTTAAAGAAAATTTAAATACTGGGATTGGGTTACAGGTGAAATTACTGAAATAAGTATGTTTGTGTGCAAGTATATCAGTAAATTTTTATGCATATTTGGATGTATGATGTGTGTATGCCTGTTTACCTGTGACATCTCTGTTCTTAGTTCCAAACTAAGATTTTTAAAACAAAATTCTTTATCCCTTGATCCAGTCTCTATTTCAAATAAAACAAGTGAGTGAACTACATCCCTTAAATGTTGATCTGGTGCATAGTCTTTTGGGTGATATGGAAATATAGGTTTGCATGGATAGATTCATATGTTAATAAATATGAAGTGGAAGAATATGTGCATATCTGCATATGTATATGCATATATATCTCTGTTAATTATACAGCAGTTCTGTATATTTATCTCTGTTAATTACAAACTCATTATAACAGTGAGTAACAACACTAATTAAATTTAAGTAATAATTTTGTTGCATGCTTACCTCTAAAGAAAAAGGGGTATGTAGTGAATATAAGTATAAGTAACCTCTGTATATTTATATATGAATGATAGGTGTGTATGGCTGTGTGTTCAGGATGTTTTCCTAATTCTAGTTTTCCAGGTTCTAATTCAAATAAAAATTTACTTGCTAGTGATACAATCTTTGTTAAGACTTAAGTCTTGTACAAAGTATGTTTGTTGTATTCTAATCTTAAGTTTAGAAATTTGTTTAGGTTACAATAGGCTGTACTGACTCTGAAATTAAATAAACAACAAGGCAATCTTAAATAAGATAAAATTTACTCACCATGGTTCATGGGTTCAGGTATACGGATCTAATACTAAAACTAAAATTCGATTTTTGAAACTAAAATCATAAATTTTAGTTAAGATGAAAGGGGGCTGTTCTGGTTTTATCAGAAATGATGTTTTGGGTTGTCTCTGATGATTTGGTGGTTCTTGGAAGTCGGGATTTCTTCTTCTGATGTAGTGATGGTCGGTGAGTGGTGCAAAAATTTTAGTTTGGTGATCTAATCTTGGTGGCGACGGTGGTGGGTCAGTGAACGCTGTAGCCCTAGTTTGGACAGGCTGGATAAATTCGATCGGGGTGGTGGCTCTGGTGAATCGAGTGTAACGGGTAGTTGGGAAATGGAAGAATGGTCGTTGAAGAAGACGTGACCAGAGGCATGGCCACTCTGACGATCGGAGACTCGTGAATGATGGGGATGTCAGGTCTGATGGATGTTCCAGTTTTGGGCCCATATACTCGATTTTGATCTCGAGTTGGTGGTGAAGTCCTGGTGGGCTGGTGAGGATGCTTAGATGGTCGTTGACTTGCTCGAGTGTTTGGAGATGACCGGAGGTGGACAGAACCACCGTACATGTGCACGGTGATGATATGGATTTTCAGCGTTGGGTTTTCGTGACTGTCCCGAAGTAATACTCGTGACTTTGCAAAGTTGGCTTGAGTTTCCTTGTATAGTGTGGAGGTAACCAATATTTAACTTAAGTTTCAAACTAAGGAAAAAAAAGGGGAAGAAGAAGATGGATACGAGAAGGAGAGAGAGATGACTCGGGTAAAAGCCGGAGCAACTCGAAGAGTAACTCGAGCGAATCAGGGAGAGTCTCGGGTTTCCTACTGCAGTTTTGTTTTTTTTTACAAGTTTTAAATACTGGAAAACTTAATAAGGGTTTAACAGTTTAAGTTAGGACTTAATTACAAGTTTAATCATCTTAGTTAATGCTTAACAATGATTTTAACTCCTAATTAAGTATTGAGTAATTAATTTACGTTAAGTATTAAATTAATGAACATTTGAAGTTTTGTAGTTAGTAACAAATGGGTTTAAATTAGTTAAGACTTAATTACAAGATTTCTTTTTAAATGTTAGTCAAGATGATTAATTATTCAATTAATTATTTTTGAAAGTAATTAAGAATAATTACATTAAAAGGGTAATTAGAGTTTGAATTAATTAATGATTAATTGACAAATAAATTTGTAATTAACTTCTTGAAGCTAATTAACGAATGATTAGTAGTTAAGTAATTAAGTGATTAACAAATAACTAATGATTTATTTAAGAGATAATTAAGAAATATCTTAATTGTAACCAAGTTGTGTTAGTCAATAATTAAGGTTTATTAATTAAGTGGTTAAAGAGTAATTAATCAGCAATTAAGATTGATTTATTGGATCTAAGGGAAAGTTAAGGGATGGGTTACCAAATTGAGATTAATTTGTTAACTAAAGGTAATCTTTTGACTTATCTTGCTTATATATGATTAAATGATAATTAAAGGCCCTGAATTGATTAAACCCCTGATATGAAGTGTTTCGTGATATGATTTGTATGGGTGGGCAATAATGATGTGGTTATTTATCAAGGAGGAATTGCCAAGTAAAGGTGCCTTCTTTATAAAAGTTTAATTGCATTTCCTTGAATAACATGTGTTATGATGAACTGAATTCGAAGAGACCGGAGTTGGGTATTAGTAAATACCCGAAACCACTTCGATTCTATATAAATTGATATGTGGTGTCGATTGGTTGAAATGGGATAATCTGAACCTTTGAACTAAGTTAAAATACTTAGTATTTGAGTCGTGAAATAAGTGTTGAGCATAATAAGTAATGAACTCAGAGTGACGTACGAGTTACCCGGGTTTCCTTTTAAATTGGACTTAGTATTTTAAATTATATGAGTTTACTCACGCTGGTTTCCAGCCTGACCCGGGTGTTACTTTGATGTAATGCTCGGGTCAGACCGAGTATTACGGATTTTCAGGTAAGGACGTTCTGGAGCTCAGGGATGGCGAGCTGGATGGCAGGACGTATGGAGTGTTCCGCTGTGACTATTATTTCTGTTTATCTGAGATATATTTGATTTGTATATGCTCAGTGTTGTGTATGAGAGTAACTCTGATGTATTATAAATGTAAATTGACAGATATAGTATTCTTTGTAAACTGTTATTATTTGATATTATATTTTGATCCGCTGCGAACGTGAGAATCATTGGTGTGTTTCTGTTTCTTCTTCTTCTTCTATCTTTTTCTTCTTTTCCTAACTATCTGGAATTTTCGGGATCGAAAATTTCGGGTCGTTACATTGATCTTTATATAAATAAATGAATGGAAAGGTAAATGATGAGAGAGAAAAACTAGTAGAATAAACTTAAGTAAATTTAAAATTCTTGTTGTTTGGCTGATGGGGAGTTTGGGAAAGAATACTTCTAATTGTTTAAGGTTGTATGAATAATCTATTAAGTAATTATCTAAGGCTGTTGAGCATAAGGTACACTTATTAGTTTATTTATCACCCTTGTATGATTAAAAGTTCTGAACCTGAACAAACCATTAGTTTTGGTTGCTATGGATGTGTGATGGATTCTTTGTTGCATATGATGGTTGTATATTTTTGTTTGCATATGATTGTGATATATTGTATGTTGTTTGTGCTATAGATTTGAAACAACTGAAATATTATTCTTTCACATAATTTTAACTCTTTGGATAATATAAGTGAAATCCAGGTTATGGAAGCAATGGCTACTACTTTTGGTTTCATAAATAAAGTTTGTTTGCCTGACAAATAGGTACGTTTTGGGATAACGATTTTATAGCGATATTATATTGTTTTCCCATGGTTTGGGATATTTTATTTTGAAATATGATATATATATATTGTAATTATTGATATCATTATTTTTCGGACGTATCCGTGCAAAGGAGACTCTGTCGAAAAATTTTCGAAAATTTAAGACTTAGAAAATCTTTGTAGAATTTGAGTTATTTTCAAATTTTATTAAACTTAAATATGTAGGTTTAATTGTTTATAAATTGACTGTTTTAAATAAAATATAACAAATTGTTGGATTCCTACTTGTTTCTTTTCGGGGACGAAAGGTTTTGAGTGGGGGAGATTGTAACGACCCGTATTTTTAAACATTTAAAAATATTAAACTAAATAAGATTTTTGAATTAAATTGTTAAGAAAAAAAGTTTTAAGATTTTACTGATACAAATTAAATTATAATACAAGTTATGAGCTTAAGTAAAATTTCTATTAGTGAAACACGTTTGCAATAATGTAAGGATGATAACAAATGCTAGTGTGTATTTTAATAACATTGGTTTGAGTGAAATTAACAATTTTCTGAATGTAAATTTCCAATTGATTGGAATAATAAATGTTTCTTTATTAAAGAAGAAATCATATGTTTATTTATTTGAAATGTTTGGTAGCTGAAAGATTGATTGCGGAGATGAGAAACTATTATTTGGTAAGAAATGTATAATTCCTGTTTGTATCCAATAGTGTATAAATATGTTTAAATTATTATTAGGTAGAAAATAATTGTTCTATTTTTCATTACAATTATTTTATCCGTTTTGAAATTCACCTTTGTAAACAATTGAAATTAATGCAATTGAATCATTTCAATTAATGGTAGAGAGGACACCAAATTGTAAATTAATAGGTGTAATTAAATGTAGCATATGTTTTGTGAAAGTATAAGGAAAGTTGATTTAATGAAAAAACATTTATATCAAATAAAATAAATGTTTCATTTGTGAATGTAGGTTTAAATTCATTAAAATAAAGAATAGAATGATTGATTTAAAGGAAAAAATATATGTATATTTGAACTATGTTTTAGCATACAGATGGATTATAAGAGTAGGAAAATAATTTATTTAAGTAAGTTATTTATTACTCTGCTGTATAAACAACAAGTTTATAAAGGTTTTTAAATGACTCAAGGAAACAATTATTCTATTTTTCATCCATTTTAGTTGTCTGTTTTGAAATTTAACTTTGTAAGTAATTGCAATTAATGTTATTGAAATATTTTAATTAGAAGGGAAGAAAACATTGATTGCAATTAATAGATTTAATAAAAGAAATGCACCTTTTATGTTAAACAAAAAGGATGTTTTAATGGAAATAAAAGATCATTTTGGGTAAACCAAATTGAACGTTTTCATTTTTAAGGTAAGTAATTTTATTTATTATGTAGAGATAAAAAACTAAATGCATACAAATTTGAATATTATTTGAGTTAATGAATTAATTTGGTTACGTTTCACAAATTGAATTTCAAAAAGGTTGTGCGATATACATGGTCCCTTCATTTCTTTTGTTATTAATTGTTACATGTACGTTTTAAAATAGTTATCTCATTATTAATTCTTGATCCATTCATTTCTCCTTCTGTTTAATACCTGAGCCTAGACTTTTAGGTTGTATTTAATTCTTGCCACCTCATTTTCACGTATACAAAATTTCACTTTCCTTTGGTTTGCAAACTTCTCCATTCCTACGTACATTTCTTTATGCATTATTAATGCCTGAAGCTTTAAAATAAAATGTGACATTTATTTTTGTCTCTCCACCTTCATTTCCTAATTATTAAATAACCTGCAGCTTATTTCTTTCATTTGTAGTGTATATTTGTGTTCTTTTTTTGGCTGTCTTATTGGGTTTGCTTTAGACTAATGGGCTCCTTAGTAAACCAAGAGACCCTAGACACCCTAAGAGACTTTAGACCCTTTTTTCCCCACCCATTGACCTTCTATTTCTTATCTGACTAAAACCAAGTACGTATAGAAATTCCTCATTTGAGAAACTTTTTGGGACTCTTCTTCTTCTTCATGCTCAAATCTACAGAAAACTCCAAACCCCAAATATCCTAAATCTCCAAATCAAATTCCATCCTTCCTCCTTCAAAACCCTAGCCTACCTCTCTCCTCGTGTTGCCACCCACCTCCATCACCACTCACAACCCACGGCAGTAACCCATAGCCAAAGCCCCACCTTCCCTCTCCTCTTCTTTCTCCTTTTTCCCTCCTTTTTCCCTTCCCTTTTTCCCTCTTTCTTCTCCTTATTTCCATGGCTTCTGTATTCCACTAAACTTCTACAAATCAAATAATTTTTTCTGAAACCGTTTATAATTTCAATGGGAACAACTTTGTTGTTGAACCCTTCTTCACATTCCAAATATTACTATATCAAAAACTCTATTTTTCAAGTCCTTTCTTGGTTCCAGTTTTGGCCGAAAATATCCCATATTGTATCAATCTTATCTCTTTTAGTAATGAATCAAATTATGTGATTCTTTTTTTCAAATCATTTACTTTTCAAGTGGCTTTAACTTTCTTTTGGAATAGTTCTTCGAATTCCTAAATTTGCTATGCCAAAAACTAAAATATTTTTGAAGTATATTTGAACTCAGATTTTCAACTCAGAAAACACCTCTGTTTGTTTTGACCATAACTTCCTCAAGACAGGAACTATTTAAATGATTATTTTTTTAAAAGTCGAGAGAAAATAATTTGCAACAACTTTCTGGGTGGTCACTTTTACAGATTCAGTAATATTCTAGTCTGAATATTTTCTTAAAAATGACCTAGTTTCTGGTTTGTCCGTAGTTTGGATCTTGTGTTTTTTGGAAGTTGGAAGTAGTTGAAACTTGTTTATTGATTCGTGTTAGTGTCTAAGCTTTGTTGGATTTGCTTTGCATTTGGATCTTTGCTAGGAATCTCCATATTGCTCCATTTTTATCATCACCTTCGTAGCCATGAAAGGTGAGCAAACTCTCACAGTTACTAGATTTTCTTATGTTAGTTAAATTGAATTTATGATGTGATTAGAAATTGATTGGTTGATGTTTAGTATATTTTAAATTGTCATTCAAGTTAAATCTGACTTTTTTTGAATTTAATTGTCATTTAATTTAGTATTGAAATTTAAATTGCCAGTTAAATAACTGTTAATGATAACCAGTAAATTGTTGGTTGTTATCAGTTGATTTCAATGATGATGGTGCCGTATGTTCAATTATTGCTATTTGGGTGATTGGATGGATGTTATTGGTTGACTTTTTGGATGATTGGATGTTATTTATGTCTATATCTCTGTTATCCCTATGGGTTGAAATGATACATACCCGACGATCTTATAGATTAAGGGAAAATCGTTATGGGTTGAAATGATAAACCCGAGCGATTTTCATTAATTTGGAAATGTTGATTTTTGATACTGGTTGAAATGACATATAGCTATATAATTTATTGAATTTGGACTTTTATTTGGAATTGAATTATTTAAAGGGTTTAAGTTAATTCAAACTTCGGATTTGTTTTAATTAGATGATTAAGATTGATATTTCAAATTATTTGAAACCCTTTAAATAATTATATTCACGTTGTACACTTGATAGGAGATGAAAATCCCATAACATCCATGAAACCATTGCACTAATATTTCTATTTTACTTATTTTGATCTGACTTACATAAGATCTTTTAGTTCTGACTCGAGTGTTTTGTCTTTTCATTACGCTTGGGACAGTCTGAGCTTTTCAGTGTATTGAAAGACTATTTTCTAGAGGACGAAGACGAAGATTCAATATATTATTGCTATTTATTATTCCACTGCATTCTGTGTTCCACTGCATTATTCGTTTATTTTTTATGTATGTAAAACTCTGATTTGAGTTGTAAAGTATAATCAAATGTTATTTGTAAAGCAACTTCATGAACTGTTTATTTGATTATTATATTTTGTCATTCCGCTGCGAGATTCTGTATTTTGTTTTCCTTTTTTTTATTTTCTTATTTATCCCATTAACAATCCTCCCTTTTGAATGGTTTGAGTCTGACATGTGTGGTTTATTGTCGATTTGAACCGTCCAAAAAGGTGGGTCGTTACACAAGGATTCTTATTGTTCTAAAAAAAAAATATTACTCTGGCTTATGAATGTACCGGCAAAAAACCCTCTAATTAGTTATTTAGTATAGTTTTTTGTTTTTTTTCTTAAGAAAAAACACAAGGTATACATCACTACTTATTTTCTATCGTTATGTTTAAAATGTGGTGGTCTCCACCATACTGGTTTTGTTTCTCTGTATTTGTTGTTTTGAAGTTCAACTTTGTATGCATAAAATATTATTCAACAAGGTTTAGGTATTTTATTTTTGGCTGACACAAAATTTTATTACCAATTTCCTATCACCTATTTATCAACTCTGATATATAAAAGTTCCAACATCACAATTTTCTTGTTCTATTCCCATATCCAATTTACCATTAAACCCTCGTATAATTCTAGTTTCTAGCATTCCATTCAAATATAACTTCCATTTTGGTGCTTTTATTCATTGTTGCTTCCTGTTCATTTTCGTTTTTTTGATGTTTTGTATAGTATTTTTTAGTTTCAATTCATATAAGGCACAAACCGTGTTTACAAATTATGTTTGAAAATTGAGTTTGTAAACTCACTTGCAAATACAAACTAAGTTTGCACTTGCAACTGGGTAGACTCGGTTTTGCAACTGA
This sequence comes from Allium fistulosum, assembly GCA_030737815.1. Classification (NCBI taxonomy): domain Eukaryota; kingdom Viridiplantae; phylum Streptophyta; class Magnoliopsida; order Asparagales; family Amaryllidaceae; genus Allium; species Allium fistulosum. The sequence goes on from CM060901.1 coordinate 790,451,413, forward strand.
CTTTTTTGACTCGGTTTTGCTAACTGAGCCTGCAAGCTCAATTTTGCAAACTGAGCCTACAAGCTCTATTGTGCAAAAATGGGTCTGCCGATATATACGATCGATTTACGGTTGCGACAACCGGTATTGCATAATTATCGAACTTCACTCGAGGATTAAATAACCAATTTCCTTTGTGTTAACGTGTTCATATTGACACTCTGAGCACAACGGTGTTTTGTTTCGCATGTTTAGACTTCCGGTTAGTTCGGTGCAATTTGGTTTGTTCCGAGTTAACGGTGTTTGCCGATATATATATATATATATATGTATATATATATATATGTATATATATATGTATATATATATATGTATATATATATATGTATATATATATATGTATATATATATATATGTGTGTATATATATATATATATATATTATGTATGTATACAGTTTGTTAGCCACTGAGAAGTATAAAATAAGTTCAAAAGAAGAGTCAAGTCGCGTTTGGAAATTTACCAATGTATATTGTCAAATACGTTTCACGGCAAAGAAGAAAAATATGCTACATAATAAAGCATGGTTAAAACAAAAAAAAGTTATAAAAAACAATTTGAATTGGTATGCAAATTCTAAATGTTTGAACTGTTAAACAGGGATATATCACTCACGCCTGTACTACATGGACAGGTGGCCATGTTTACCTATTCTTCTTCCACTTTATATCTGCTTTCATATAATATAAAAAAAAGGCTGCAGCATTCAAACCTCCAAACCTTTCCACCGAGCTCTCTCTCCTTCCACGCCAGACCGCCGCCACTTGGCCTTGTCCACCGCCACCGAGCCAACCTCCCCACTCCGCCTCACTTCCTGACAGCCGCTACCACCATCAAATAGAAAAAATAAAAACAGCAAACCGCAGCCGAGCCTAGCCTAGTTCAAACGCCAACGACCACTCATTGCCTACACGGCCACGTCAGGACCACTGCACCTCACCAACTACGCGGCAGCTAACCAGTCCGCCACCACTTACTAGTCCCCCTCCAACAACCGCCGCCTGCATTTTTTTTAAAAAAAAAAAAGAAAACCCAAAAGAAGCAACCGAGCCACATTCACCAAGCCACCACCTCACATTTGAGCCGTCTGCTCCTCCCTAACGTCACCGCACCTGCTTGGCACTCCCCAACCGACCAACTTGCTCCTTTTCCCTTCACTCCTATACTAGCCATGACCATATATATTACTATATATATATATCTAAAAAAAGAGAGTGTGAGTTTTAAAAAAAAAAGGAAGCTTGATGTCCGAAGGCTCGATATCGAGTGTACAAGTTGGTCGTACGTTGTTGAAGTTCGGTCGTGTTGTGTTTGTGATCGTATCGGGTTAGCGTAGTTTGAGGTTAGTGTTTTACATTCACGCTTAACTAATATAATGATGCAAGTTAATAAATCTGAAATTATCACTACTTTATGTTTGTAGTTGAATTGGATTGATGTATAGTCGTTGGATGAATTATTGAATGATATGTATATATGTTGACACGATATACACATCTTATGTATGTACATAGCTTTAGAAAAATATAAAATTTGGACACGTAACATGCACCCTATTATTGATATTCACTATGCTATGATTTGTTGAAAATTTCTCCGTCAATATTTGGATATGACTGTATGTTGAAATCACGATATTGGGAAGGGTTGAAATGATATATACCCATATTTTAAATTTAAATTTTTTCCACTTGGCCTAGGTAGAAAATTAAATTTAAAACACTATTTGGTCGAAAGAAAAATATTTTTCATAAACGGAGATCGTTGAAAATTTATATATGAACGATTTGAAATTGAAATTTTGTTTTTAAATTGGTATTTATTATTTAAATAATATTAAGGTGAAATAAGTGATTTGATTAGTAGATGGAAATTTCGAGATAAAGGTTTGATATCTTTTCTTTAAAGAAATTTGATTTTGGATTTAATTACTTAAAATTTTGATTTAGACTAAGATTAAATTTTTTTTTTGAAATTTAAGGTACTGAAGTTAAGAATTTAAGTTAAATATGAGTTAGATTTAAACTTAAATCAGTAGCTTATTTTCCTATATTGAAATTTGTGTAAACTAAATCTATTTGGAGTTAAATATATATATATATATATATATATAGAAAAAGGAGTTTAAATTGTTTAATAGATTTGGAATTTATTAGAAATTAGTTCGATAAAATTATATTGGAGATTTAAATTGTTAATAAATTTTGGGATTTATTGGAAAATTGATTGTTTAAATTGTAATGGAATTTAAATTTCAACTTAAACAAGTTTGATTTAAGTGATCCAATTTATGGATTTAAATAGACTTTAGAATTTAAGTTTTCATAGGAAATTGAGTTTTGAAATCAGAATGTTTTATAATGGAAATTGGGAACAGGAAATTGGATTTGAGGAATTTGAAAAAAAATCCTGTTGTATTTAATATGAACCGTTTTTAAACCATAATTGACCAAATGGTGTGTAAAACATACGTTGGGTTGTCAAAGAGATCGTTGCCGGATTTTGACATACTCTCTCTCAATCCCGGAACCACTTTGATAACCGTGTACACGGTGGATGATACTTAGAATGCAGTGGTTGAATTGGCGATGTTTACTGGAATGAAGTAAGAGAACGATGATGGATAGCTTTGACATTCATGTCATAATTAAAATGACTAAAACAGGAGCCTATGTCTGGCCAATGAGGTTAGCTACCTCTAGCGACGTTGATCTTTCATATTTTACTTTTGTGATTTGAACTCGATGGGTGCACCCTTCTATTTGAATTGATAGTCGCGGTCGGCCACGGATGGGTTACGACCAGCCAAAAAGGGTAAACTAGTAGAATCCTACCTTGGGCATTGCCTCACGTGCCTTGTCATATTTATCCCTATACGAGCCTATTACGATTTTGGTTTAAAAATGTACAATTGTGTTAAGGTGTATCAATATAAAGCCTTAACGCTATTTTGATATTTATTTTACTGATAGACATTATATATTATAGCGTACACTATTATATATAGATAGTTTGACGGATCCTTAGGAGATGGAAAAACCCGTAACATCTCCTAAGTTACTTTGCATTTATTTATTGACTTACATAAGGATATTAGTTCTGACTTGAGTATTGTGTTTCCATTTTGTTCGGGTTAGCCTGAGTATTTCTAGTTTGGAGAGCTTGTTGTGAAGACAAAGGCATTTCTGGAGATTCTGCTCTATTTCAGTTATTTCATCAGTTTGGTTCGTTATGTCAGTCAAACTCATTTCATTTTAGTTATTTCTTTAGTTATTTAGTGTGAGAATAATGTAACTTATTTAGAGTTTTCTTGACTTATTCATATACTTATTTATTTTCCATTGCGAGATTTTGAGTTGTATTTATTTCTGTGTTCTGTGATTGATTCTATTTTACCATAAATATCTATATATCATTTAAGAAATTGTTCTTGTTTAAATGGTGGGTCATTACAGTTGGTATCAGAGCTTATGGTTGAGTGAACACCTAAGCCTATAGGGTAAACTCATTATAGATATGGTAACTAAGTACTGTAGAATGAGTAGAATCTTTCTTAAGAGAGCGTGTTTTAAAAATTTAAGAAAGAAACGGTTTAAAAACTTAAGTAAGTTAAAATATTAAGGTGTCCTTCCTTAATGAATTCTTTTGACTAGGTTCATTTTTCTTGACTCGGCTTCTAATAAATTTTCTTGCCATCCCTTCTTTTCAGGATGAGTAATCGTAGCTCTAGAGGTAGAGGTAGGGGAAATATTCCCAATGAAGTCATTGCACCCATTGTTGTCCCAGAAGTGAGATTTACCACTCTTTGTAAAGAGTATACTCAGCTTGGAGGAAAGAAGTTCACCGGTGCCGAGGGCATTGTTAGAGCACAGCAATGGCTGAAGAATGCCGAAAGGATTTTTGTTGGACTTGGCATCACTGACGCTCAGAGGCATCAATTAGCAGCTTGGTAGCTTCAGGAAGCCGCTCTTGATTGGTTGGATGCTTTTACGGCCCATACCCCTGAGGAAGATATTTCTTGGGCCCAGTTTAGGTGAGATCTAAAAAGATGAGAATTTTATATTCTTACGATTGTTTTGTAGAAGTTTAGCTTATCCTTGTATTATCCAAATTACAGGGAATCTTTTATTACCTAGTGGATGCCAGAAGCTGGTAGGACGGATTTGTATAAACAATTTATGGAGCTTAATCAAGGCAAGATGACTGTAGCAGAGTATGAAAGGAAGTTCAATGAGCTATCGAAGTTTGGCCCTCATCTGATTGAGATTCTCCTTAAGAAGAATGAGAAATTCATTCTTGGCATGCATAGAGAGTATAGAGAGCAGCTGACTGGTCATATCCATAAGTCATTTTCTGATATCATTGATTTGGCGATCCGTTTTGAGAATTTAAAGCTGAATAGGATTGCAGAAGTTTCAGGCACCCTAGCCTAGTCTAGCTCCAGTAACCTTGGCAAGAGAAAGTCAAATTTTAGTAGCCAGAAGAAGAAGTGGCAGAGCCATCAAGGAGTTGGATTTCCTCAGAAAAAGACCAAGGATTTGTCGCACATCAGTTGCTTCAAATGCGATAAAAAGGGACATTATGCCAGAGATTGTCCGCCAGCATCCTTAGCGGCCGTTCCTCCAGTCTAGATGACTAGGCGTGACTTATGCCATGTTTGCTTACAACCAGGCCATTTCAAGAAGGATTGCCCTATGTATAAGAAGGGCACACCATCCGACGTCTTTGCAGTCACCACTTCCACCCCTCCAGTTGAAGAGACCGATCCTGTACTTCAAGGTACGCTTTCCTTTCAAGATAAACCTGTCCGTGTTTTCTTCGATACTGGAGCATCTCATAGTTTTATATCTGTTAATTTATGTGAGAAATTTGATCACAATTTGAAACCCGAACCTGCTTCTAAATCTTTGTATGTCTCTAATCCCATTGGTGGCCTCGCAAACTTAGGAATGATTTGTAAGGGCGTTTGTCTTTTTAAAGACGAACAATGTTTCACCGGAGACTTTTATGTTTTGGGCTTTAGTGGGTTCGATTTATTGTTAGGCATGGATTGGCTATCCAAGTTCGAAGCTGTTATTTTTAGTAGTGATCGGACCATTTCTTTGGTTGACGATAAAGGTTACCAACTAGTTATCCAAAGCAAAATGCCTTTTGACCTTGTTAAGAGTTTTATTTTCTCCCTTGATTTGCATTCTAGTGACCTAGACACTATTCCAGTTGTTCGACTTTTTCCTGATGTCTTTGGTGAGGTTACTTGTTTACCACCTCATCGAGAAATTGAATTATTGATCTTATTCCCGGAGCCAGATCTGTTGTACTTCCACCTCGAAGAATGTCGCCTAAGGAAAGAGTGGAGTTGAGAATGCAAATGATGATCTATTGGCTAGAGGCTTGATTAGGAGAAGTTTTTCTAAATAGGGTGCAGCCATAGTTTTTGTCACTAAGTCTGACGGTTCCTTGAGGATGTGTGTGGACTATACAGAGTTGAATAAGGTCACACATAAGAACCGATATCATATGCCTCATATTAATGATATGTTCGATCAGCTTTATGGAGCACAAGTGTTTTCTCAGCTTGACCTCGCTTCAGGTTTCCATCAGTTGAGGATTTATGAGGATAGCATTCATAAGACTGCTTTCCGTACCGAAGATAGGTTTTATGAATGTCTCGTTATGCCTTTCGAGTTAACGAACGCTCCGGCTTACTTTGTAGATCTGATGAACAGAGTATTCAGGGATGTTCTTAATAAATTCGTGCTTGTTTTTATCGATGATATTCTAGTTTTCTCTAAAACCGAAGAAGAGCATGAGCAACATTTTAAGTTTGTGCTTGAAACTTTGAGAAGCCATCAGTTGAAGGCAAAATTTTCCAAATGTCATTTTTGGCAAGAGGAAGTTAGATTTCTTGGCCACGTGGTTCCAAGAAATGGAGTTTCCGTGGATCCCGCTAAGATCGCCGTAATAAATGATTGGGAATTCCTAAGACACCCACGAATGTTAGGAGTTTCTTAGGCCTTGCTGGTTATTATAGGAGGTTCATTGAGCATTTCTCCCACGTTGCTTCTCCCCTTACAGCTTTGACCCGAAAGAACGTCAAGTTCAATTGGGATGAAAAGTGTTAGAAAACATTTGATGAACTGAAACAGAAGTTGACCTCCTCCCGTGTTCTTACTGTTTTGAATGGGAGTGAAGGCCTTACAGTTTATACTGATGCTTGTAGAAGTGGGCTTAGTGCTGTTTTAATGCAGCATGGCAAAGTTATTGCGTATGCCAATAGACAGTTGCGACCTCATGAAGTTAAGTACGCTACGCATGATTTGGAGTTGTTGGCTGTGGTTTTCGCTTTAAAATTATGGCGGCATCATCTCTTGGGTACAAAATTCGAGCTTTTTACCGATCACAAATCCCTGAAATATATTTCTTCTCAAAAGGATTTGAATCTAAGGCAAGCAAGATGGCTAGAATTCCTTGCTGCATATGACCTTGACATCACTTATACCCCGAGTAAAGCAAATGTAGTGGCTGATGCTTTGAGTAGAAAAAAGGCTATGCTTTGTCAATTTGTTATTTCATCCTCTCTTATGGATCGTATAGTTGCTAAGAAAAGTGAAGACCCAAGTCAGAGTGCCATTCGAGAGGAAGTTTTGAAGAGAGAGAAAGACTCGAGGAGATGGTATGATGCAGTGGTTGATGAGGATGGTATTCTAAGAATAAATGGTAGGATTTGTGTTCCATATGTAGATGGATTAAGAGAGGAAGTACTTAGAGAGAATCACAAATCCAAATTTTCTATTCATCTCGGAGTAACAAAGATGTTTCAAAATATGAAGAGACTTTATTGGTGGGAAGGAATGAAGAGGGACATTTCGATGTATGTAAGTAGATGCAGTACTTGTCAGCAGATTAAGGCTGATCATCAAAAATTGGCAGGTTTGTTACAGCCACTTGAGATTCCGAAATGGAAGTAGGATCAGATTTCTATGGATTTTGTGGATGGTTTACCAAGGACGAGAAGAGGTAATGAGAGAATTTGAGTGATTATTGACCGATTAACGAAGACTGCTCATTTTATTCCGGTGAAATCAACTCGAGCCGCCTCGAGTTTAGCTGAGATCTATTTAAAGGAGATTGTTCGACTCCATGGAATTCCTTCTAGTATTGTTTGTGATCGTGACCCTATTTTCACAAGTAACTTTTGGAGAGCCCTTTAGGATTCGTTCGGTACATAGTTGAATCTGAGTACGGCCTATCACCCATAGAAAGATGGCCAAACCAAACGGATCAATCAAATTTTGGAAGATCTTCTTCGCGCTTGTATTCTGGATTTTGGTGGTTCTTGGGAAGACCATCTTCATCTTGTCGAATTCACCTATAATAATAGCTATCAGGTAGAACTTGGTTAAATAAATTTGAATTAAATATATATATGTAAATAAACCTTTCTGTAATTCGAATCTTTAATTCAGGCTAGTATCGACATGGCACCGTTCGAAGCTCTTTACCGACGACCGTGTAAATCTCCGTCTTATTGGATTGAATCTGGAGAAAAACTTGTTCTCGGGCCTGAGATTATTTTGGAGGCTTCTGAGAAGGTTGAAGGGATTAAGCGGAAGATGAAAACTGCGTAGGATAGGCAGAAGAAATATGCTGATAGAAGGCGAAAGGAGTTGGAATTCGTAGTTGGAGATCTTGTGTATCTCTAGATTTTGCCATTGAGAAACGTCATTCGGTTTGGGAAGAAAGTAAATTTGGCCCCAAGGTTTATAGGTCCTTTCCATATATCTTAAAGGATTGGAACTCTAGCTTATAGAGTCGAGCTGCCTGAAAAACTATCTGGTGTTCATGATGTATTCCACGTCTCCAACCTTCGTAAGTATATTCATGACCCATCAGCGATAGTTCATTCCACGCGGCTTGAGGAATTGGAGATTTAGCCTGATCTTACTATTGAGCGGAAGCCCATTCATATTTTTGATAGGAGTACGAGGAAGATGAGAAGTAAATTGGTCAATCTCATCAAAGTCCAGTGGGGTGATGATGATCGAGATTGCACTTAGGAAACTGAGAATAGTATCCATGCTTCCAATCCTGAATTATTTTGATTTGGGTATGCTTTCTAATCTTAATCTATCTTTTGATTCTTGTTATATCAATTTCGTTTGACCTTTTCAAGGACGAAAAGTTTTGAGTGGGGGCAAATGTAATGATTCCGAAATTTATAGTTCTATGGAAGTATTCAATTAAATTAATTAAGTTCAAAAATTTAAAAATTTGAATATAGATTTACATTGCGTACGATTAGTTAAAATGAATAAAAATGTGAATTAAATTATAAAACAGAAATTTAGAACGATTTGAAATTAAACGTAAAATCAATTGTGAATAAAATAGTAAAAATTTTTGGTTTCAGAAATTTAAATATTTTACATGGAAATATTGTAGAAAAATTTATAATAAAAACGTCGATGTTCGTTTCGTCGTATTTCGATTTCGCTAGCTCCATTTAAATCGATTTATACGATCGATTTACGGTTGCGACAATCGGTATTGCATAATTATCAAATTTCACTCGAGCGTTAAATAACCAATTTCCTGTGTGTTAACGTGTTCATATTGACACTCTGAGCACAACAATGTTATGTTTCATGTGTTTGGACTTCCGGTTAGTTAGGTGCAATTTGGTTTGTTCCGAGTTAACGGTGTTTGCCGATATATATATATATATATATATATATATACATATAGTTTGTTGGCCACTGAAAAGTATAAAATAAGTTTAAAAGAAGAGTCAAGTTGCCTTTGAAAATTTTCCAATGTATATTGTCAAATACGTTTCACGGCAAAGAAGAAAAATATGCTACAGAAGAAAGCACGGTTAAAACAAAAAAAATTATAAAAAAAATTGAATTAGTATGCAAATTCTAAAAGTTTGAACTATTAAATAGGAATATATCAGTCACACGTGTACATACATGGACACGTGGCCATGTTCACCTATTCTTCTTCCACTTTATATTTGCTTTCGTATAATATAAAAAAAGGCTGCAGCATTCGAACCTCCAAACCCTTCCACCGAGCTCTCTCTCCTTCCACGCCAGATCGCCGCCACTTTGCCTTGTCCACCACCTCTGAGCCAACCTCCCCACTTCGCCTCACTTCCTGACAGCCGCTGCCACCATCAATTAAAAAAAAAAGCAAACCGCAGCCAAGCCTAGCCTACTTCAAACGCCAACGACCACTCATTGCCTCCACAGCCACGTCAGGACCACCGCACCTCACCAACTACGCGGCCGCTTACCGGTCCGCCACAACCTACTAGTCCCCCTCCAGCAGCCGCCGCCTGCATTTTAAAAAAAACAAAGAAAACCCTAAAGAAGCAACCGAGTCACATTCCCCAAGCCACCACCTCACGTTTGAACCATCTGCCCCTCCCTGACCTCACCGCACCTGCTTGGCACTCCCTAGCCAACCAACTTGCTCCTTTTCCCTTCTCTCCTGTACTAACCATGACAATATATATTACTATATATATATATCTAAAAAAATAGAGAGAGAGTGTGTGTGATTTTTATAAAAAAAATAAAAGAAGAAGGAAGCTTGTTGTCCGAAGGCTCGATATCGAGTGTACAAGTTGGTCGTACATCGTTGAAGTTCGGTCGTGTTGCATTCGTGATCGTATCGGATTAGCGTAGTTTGAGGTGAGTGTTTTACATTCACGCTTAACTAATATAATGATGCAAGTTAATAAATCTGAAATTATCACTACTTTATGCTTGTAATTGAATTGGATTGATGTATAGTCGTTGGATAAATTATTGAATGATATGTATATATGTTGACACGATATACACATCTTGTGTATGTACACAGCTTTAGAAAAATATAAAATTTGGACACGTCACATGTAACGACCCCGAATTTTAATTACATTTAAATTGATTATTAAATGAATTTTTGAATAAAAATTTGTGAAATTTATCGATGAATGAATGCAAGTTTCCCCTAGTCCAAATAAATTCTATGTTAAATTGTTTAAATTTAAATATTGTATATATATGTGTATATGAGTAAATTTGAATGTATATTTATATATATATATATTGAAGTGAGTTTAAATCTTAGATAAATTAGATAAAAAATATATATACTATAAAAATAAATATTAAAGTAAATACATTGGATAAAATCTAATAACATAAACTAAAGTAGAAATTCACCTATATTACCAAATAAATATAAAAATATATAAAAGATAAATTATAGAAAATATATATATATATATATGATAAAAATATAAAGTAAAACAATAATAATAAATTAAATTAGAAATTTATTTATAAAGTAATATTATAAAGACAAGTTAAAAAGAAAATAAAAGAGAAGAAAATAAAATACATGCATATATGAAGCATTGTAAAGGAATGTACAAATAAACTAAGTACAACAAGACAACTCAACCAAAACAATTATCTTCAACCGAAATCAAAATGTAGCATAGTCAAAGAAAAAAAAAGTACAAGCAAAATATACAAATTGTACAAGGCAATAAATGCCATCATCTCTTTAGCCACCAACACTTCATTTTCAGCCAACAAAGAAAGCAAATATCACTGATCAACTTTGTACAAACAAATATATTACCCTGTACAACATATTTTAATCAACTTGTACAAAATAATGTCATCAACCAGTAAACACATCTCCCATATATTCATCATCTTCATCTCAATTCGTTCCACTCCAAACTGAGGAAAAAGAAAAGTAAATATCACTCAGTTACTTCAACTTAAAACAACAATTCAAATCAACTCAAACCAGATATTCAAGAAAAAGGATTCCAGTTTGAAATTGTACAAGCCTGTTTTCAAACATCAAGGAACTCTGTTCTTTCTTCTTCTGGAAAACAAGGTGAGTGACATATTTTTCTTAACTTTTAAGGGTATAAATCTGTTGTTCACATATACATATCCCTGTGAATAAACTCGTTTAGATATGCATGGATTCTCTGAATACATTTGAGAAAAACTGGAAGTATGTGTATTTGCTTTTATACATCCTCTGCTCTGAAAATTTTAGATGCCAGGCTTTGATTCAAAAAAATTTCCCACCTGATCTACTTGATGATTGGGGTTAGTGTTAAAACAAGAATTGTTTGTTATAGCATATACTAGAGTACACAATTTTATTTCAGCCAAAATAAGTTAGCACTGGCTCGGGAACTCAAGAAACTCAATATCACTTTGAATTTGTTAAAAATTAGAGTTTCTAAATTCTTGAATTCAGGGTTATAAATTGGATACTTATATGAAAATATGATTTTTAAAGCAAAAGTCTTAATTTTTAGATCAAAGATTTGAGAGCAGTTTGGGTTTATGCAAATTTCATAGATTTGCAAATTTCTGATGTTCTGATTGTTGGTGGATCTCAAGATCGAAGTCGTGGCTAGCTTGAGGGTTTGGGATCCTCAGAAAAATGTGAATCGAATTTTAAAACCATCATAGTGTAGGGGCGAGATCGATTTAGGGTTTAAGAACCCATTTTTGTTCACGATCGAAATGATGGTGCCGCATCATCTAGGGGTGATCGAATGCAGTGAGTTTTTGGGTGGTGGTAGCTTGGCCGTAGTTGAAGTCGTAGCCGGAGTGGTAGGCCTTCATGTGGTCGGAGCTACGAGGACGAAGCGATGACAGGCTTGGTAGTAGGTGGCAAGTCCGAGTTTCCAGATTTTCGATCAAATGTCGATATTTCGATTCGCTTCGAATTTTGAGCTTCTGGGTGTTTGCCTGACGTGGAGTGGTCGGCGATGATGTGCTGGAGGTGTTGGTCGGAGCAATGATGATCGAACGTGCACGTGCACATTTGGGTCGGTGTGTCAGTGTTTTGGGAAAGGGAAACTGTTTCGGGGAAGGCTGGGTGTTTTCGTGTGTTTAACTAGAAGAGAGAGAGGAGGGCTAGTAGCACGAGAAGTTACTCGGGAAAATCTGGAGGGTTACTCGAGTAGTTCTATGATGTTTAAAACTTGTTAACAGAAGAGTAGATTTTTAAACAGTTTTAAAAAGGGTTTTAAACCATAGTTTTTGAAATTTAAACAAATGAATTTGGTTAAAACTTCTTATATAAGTTACTTTAAATATAATAAATTGTTTCCTTAAACATTTAATTAAGAAATCTTGAAATTCGTTTAAATTAAATTTGATTACGAAAGATTTAAAGTTATTTTCAATCTTAAATTAGAAACGAAATAAAAAGGAAATTAATTACTTGAAAGTTGATTACTTAATAAAAGTAATCATGGTAAATTAACTAATAATTTAAGTTTGATTAATAAGTAATTTAAAGAATAATTAATTAAAGGATGATTAATTACTTAAAAATATTTACTTAATGAAAGTAATTAAGGACGGATAATCAATGATTAAAGATTGATTAATCAAGTGTTTAAAGGTTAATTAATTTAAAGAATAATTAATTAATGTGATTAATTAATTAAGGTAATTAATTTGAGAATAATTAATTAAAGGTTAATTAATTAATGAAGGTGATTAAGGAATAATAATTAATTGAGGAATAATTAATTAAAGTAATTAATCAAAGATAATTAATTAAATGGTGAATTAAATAATTAAAGGTTAATTATTTAATAATTAAAGGTTGATGAATTATAATTAAAGGTTAATTAATTAATGATTATAGAATAATTAATCAAAATGATTTGTAATTTATTGATGTTGATTAACCAAGATTAGTAATTCATAAGAAATTAATCTGACTTGAATTAATCAGACAATTAACTGATCTAACTTATGGATGTTTGGATTCTATTGGATGATTTGATCGTTTGATATCCCTGATATATGATGTTTTGTTATACATCCTGATTTGTGTTGTGATCTGTAATTTATTTATCTGTGATATATATATATCTGTGATCTGTGATCTGTGATCTGTGAATAAAAGATAAGCGTTATAGTTTATACCGCTTATCGACTATATTTCTGTATTTTGATATGTGATGATTGAATGATGTTGCACTACTGTGTAAAACCCCTGGACTACACCATACACACACAAATATGGATTTCACGTGGAAATCGGTTAAGTCACAGATGATTTAAATTTAATGTTTTTGAAATTGAAATTTTAATTTCAATTGATTTTGAAATTGGAAATTGGGGTTTAATATGAAAAGCTTTTGAAAGGAGTTTTAAAGATATTTTGGGTATCTTGAAAATTTAAATAAATTGATTTAAATTTGAATTCAAGTTTGAAATGGAATTGGAATGTTTTGAAAGCTATGAAATGAGTCCTTGATTAAAAGACCGGATGAGTTAATCCAACTTGAAATAGAATTGTTTTGAAAGACTATGAATGAATCTTTGGAAACGAGTTTTGAAAGCTATCAGTTAAATCTTGACTTAAATATTTAACGAGTTAATCTAATTAAAATGGAAATTGTTTTGAAATCCATGAATGGATCTTTGTGAACGGGGTGAACTTTGTGAATTGAATCTTTTTGTTTAAAAGATTAAAAGTATGGAAATTGTTTAAACCATTGAAGGTTTTTGAAATGAATCTTTTTGTTTAAAGATTGGAAATGGTAATTTGTTTTAACCATTCGAATGAAAAGTTTTGGGCTTTAAGCTGTGATTTAACTGAGACCCCAGTATCCATATGATTTTTAATTGCGCTCGTTATTCGGTTTAGCCAGGAGAAGACCTTTGTGTCATATAACCCATTCCGAATAATGATACGACGTATATGGATAGCATATGAAGACCGGTGGTGAAGACTGGATACTTTCGAAAACGAAAGGATTACCATTGATTGTCTTTGTATCGGCTGATCCCCGGTATAGAGATTTTATTACCCTAAGTGATGGGAAGTCCGGACGTGATTAGAAATTATCTGGATTTGCAAGGGCTTCTTTGGAAGTGCCTTCGGTTTCGTTCGATCCCGGAATGGACTTGTATGGATGTGTGTCTGACATTACACTTTGAGATGTAAAGCTGGTTTCTATCAAATACATTTCTGTTGGTGGCGGAGAATTTATTCTCTTAGCTTAACACCCTTCTCTGAGACATACGAGCTCAGAGGTTATGTAGTTGATGGTTACTAGTGATACATTCCCAATTTGGTAATGTGGCATACGAAGTGCTGTTGATCATTTGTTGATCAAAGCGTGGCTTTGTGAAAAAGCGTTGCTTTGTGAAAAAGCGTTGCTTTGTGAAAAAGCGTAGCTTTGTGGACGAGACTTCGTCGAGCCTCACAACCCGGTAATGGTCGAAACAGGAATGTTGCAGCAAAGGTTTGTAGGGGTAGCGCCCCTAGGGTATGTCATTTCCTTCTGGATAAAAGGTGATATCATGGTATGGAGCCCAGATATTTTACCTATGTTGATGCTGCACAGTTATTATACTTTGTGGTTGTTGCTTTATGATTGAGACGTCTCGGATAAAGGTCGGTGACGACCGGGGGATGACATGACTTGTGTGTTAGTTACCTAGTTACAGCTTGGTTAAAGCGTGAGGTAGCGTCGGCCTTGTGTTTGCAGAGATCCGGTTAGGTTCTCGGGGCGTCTTTCCAGAGGCGTTTCCATTTCGGTAAGGAAGTTCCTTTGCTTGATCATTTGTTGGAAATCCAAATAAACAATACGAACCTTGTACGGTTTTAGTTGTATTACCTGCTATGGAATGTGGCGGTAACCTACTATTGAACATCGTAGCTATAGTAGGCATACAATAATGGTTGTATGCTGGCTAAGATTAATATTGTATTTTCGAAATGTTTTCACACTATGCACTAGTAATAATATCAAAATAGTTTTCTTTTGCGTAGTAAGCATGTTTGACTATCATAAGAAGAAATCTCCTCCAATTCTGCGATTGCATTGTGTGTGTGACGGTATGTCTTATGGTAGTTTCATTTTCGAAAAGCATTGCGGCTTTCAATGTTAAACTTCTTTTGTTGTTTGTTTAAAGATAAACTGTTTTTGTTGCTCACACCAGTCTCATGACTGATCCGGAGTTTATTGTTCCCTTCCTAAACTCTGGGTGCCCACCATTTTCCACATAGGCAGTCTAGAGTTGGGTTCCTCATATATTCAGGTTGAGTAGATTATCTGGAGCTAGTTAGTCTTTGGACGACTGATCTTGCTTTTCGCTAGCTATGGATTAGAGCATTCTATTGGAGATATTCTATCCGCTACTGGTGTTATCTATTTTCTTTCCGCTGCTATTTCTTGTATCATATCTCTGATGTATATTGATATATGTTGTATCATTCTGTTGTATCATATTGTATCAGATTTTTGTATCTGTCATTGTATCAACGTTATATATATTGATATATTCTTTTTCTTCCGCTGTGTTGTTATACTTACTGTGTTATAAGCTCCGGTGAACCAGATTCGGCATTTGAATCTACGGCATTTCGAGTACAAGTGAAGTACGGGTGCCGATTTTCGAAGGCCGATTTCAGGGTCATTACATTTGGTATCAGAGCTAAGGTTGAACTTTAGCTCAAGAGTATAACACATTAAGTAGCTCATTAAAGATAGGGTGAAGTATACCCTAGAATGAGTATTCCTCAGATATCCGTTCGAACGCCTCAGTAAATTCTCTTGCTATCCACTGATAGTAAGTATGAGTGTAAGAAAAGGATGAGATAAGGGATAGGGGAATACCACCACGAAATGGTCAATACCCTGTAACAACAAGGAAGCAAATCTTTTCTCTATCAATCTCTTCTATTCGTCATTTTTTTCTCAATTCTTCGATGGTTTCTGGTAGATCTAGGAAGGAGATTTGATATAGTAATATGGAACATAAACTCCGAATGGACCAAAATTGTTTGTATGGATGAATTGTTTGCTTTGTTTGCTATGGTTGATAGGTATACTTTAGTTCTAAACTGAATGTTTTGAAATTGTATCCATATATCTATCTATTCTTTGGGTCCGGATATGTTCTACGAATGGTTAGTTATCCCTTTGAACTGACCAATGCCACTGCATACTTCGTAGATCCGGATGACCCGAGTATTTTGTGAAGTGTTAAATAGATTTGTTCTTGTATCTATTATTGATATTCTGATTTGGTAAGCCAAATGCAGAATAGATATTCAGTTTGATTTGATGAAATATTCTTCATCTATCTTTGTGTCTCCTTGGCAATTTCGAGGACGAAATTCTTTTAAGGAGGGAAGTCTGTAACGACCCCGAATTTTAATTACATTTAAATTGATAATTAAATGAATTTTTGAATAAAAATTTGTGAAATTTATCGATGAATGAATGCAAGTTTCCCCTAGTCCAAATAAACTCTATGTTAAATCGTTTAAATTTAAATATTGTATATATATGTGTATATAAGTAAATTTGAATGTATATATATATATATTGAAGTGAGTTTAAATCTTAGATAAATTAGATAAAAATATATATACTATAAAAATAAATATTAAAGTAAATACATTGGATAAAATCTAATAACATAAACTAAAGTAGAAATTCACCTATATTACCAAATAAATATAAAAATATATAAAAGATAAATAGAATATATATATATATATGATAAAAATATAAAGTAAAACAATAATAATAAATTAAATTAGAAATTTATTTATAAAGTAATATTATAAAGACAAGTTAAAAAGAAAATAAATGAGAAGAAAATAAAATACATGCATATATGAAGCATTGTAAAGGAATGTACAAATAAACTAAGTACAACAAGACAACTCAACAAAAACAATTATCTTCAGCCGAAATCAAAATGTAGCATAGTCAAAGAAAAAAAAAGTACAAGCAAAATATAAAAATTGTGCAAGGCAATAAATGCCATCATCTCTTTAGCCACCAACACTTCATTTTCAGCCAACAAAGAAAGCAAATATCACTGATCAACTTTGTACAAACAAATATATTACCTTGTACAACATATTTTAATCAACTTGTACAAAATAATGTCATCAACCAGTAAACACATCTCCCATATATTCATCATCTTCATCTCAATTCGTTCCACTCCAAACTGAGGAAAAAGAAAAGTAAATATCACTCAGTTACTTCAACTTAAAACAACAATTCAAATCAACTCAAACCAGATATTCAAGAAAAAGGATTCCAATTTGAAATTGCACAAGCCTGTTTTCAAACATCAAGGAACTCTGTTCTTTCTTCTTCTGGAAAACAAGGCGAGTGACATATTTTTCTTAACTTTTAAGGGTATAAATCTGTTGTTCACATATACATATCCCTGTGAATAAACTCGTTTAGATATGCATGGATTCTCTGAATACATTTGAGAAAAACTGGAAGTATGTGTATTTGCTTTTATACATCCTCTGCTCTGAAAATTTTAGATGCCAGGCTTTGATTCAAAAAAATTTCCCACCTGATCTACTTGATGATTGGGGTTAGTGTTAAAACAAGAATTGTTTGTTATAGCATATACTAGAGTACACAATTTTATTTCAGCCAAAATAAGTTAGCACTGGCTAGGGAACTCAAGAAACTCAATATCACTTTGAATTTGTTAAAAATTAGAGTTTCTAAATTCTTGAATTCAGGGTTATAAATTGGATTCTTATACGAAAATACGATTTTTAAAGCAAAAGTCTTAATTTTTAGATCAAAGATTTGAGAGCAGTTTGGGTTTATGCAAATTTCATAGATTTGCAAATTTATGATGTTCTGACTGTTGGTGGATCTCGAGATCGAAGTCGTGGCTAGCTTGAGGGTTTGGCATCCTCAGAAAAATGTGAATCGAATTTTAAAACCATCATAGTGTAGGGGCGAGATCGACTTAGGGTTTAAGAACCCATTTTTGTTCACGATCGAAATGATGGTGCCGCGTCATCTAGGGGTGATCGAATGCAGTGAGTTTTTGGGTGGTGGTAGCTTGGCCGTAGTTGAAGTCGTAGCCGGAGTGGTAGGCCTTCATGTGGTCGGAGCTACGAGGACGAAGCGATGATAGGCTTGGTGGTTGGTGGCAAGTCTGAGTTTCCATATTTTCGATCAAATGTCGATATTTCGATTCGCTTCGAATTTTGAGCTTCTGGGTGTTTGCCTGACGTGGAGTGGTCGGCAACGATGTGCTGGAGGTGTTGGTGGCGGTCGGAGCAACGATGATCGAACGTGCACGTGCACGTTTGGGTCGGTGTGTCAGTGTTTTGGGAAAGGTAAACTATTTCGGGGAAGGCTGGATGTTTTCGTGTGTTTAACTCGAAGAGAGAGAGGAGGGCGAGTAGCACGAGAAGTTACTCGGGAAAATCTGGAGGGTTACTCTAGTAGTTCTATGATGTTTAAAACTTGTTAACAGAAGAGTAGATTTTTATACAGTTTTAAAAAGGGTTTTAAACCATAGTTTTTGAAATTTAAACAAATGAATTTGGTTAAAACTTCTTATATAAGTTACTTTAAATATAATAAATTGTTTCCTTAAACATTTAACTAAGAAATCTTGAAATTCGTTTAAATTAAATTTGATTATGAAATATTTAAAGTTATTTTCAATCTTAAATTAGAAACGAAATAAAATAGAAATTAATTACTTGAAAGTTAATTACTTAATAAAAGTAATCATGGTAAATTAACTAATAATTTAAGTTTGATTAATAAGTAATTTAAAGAATAATTAATTAAAGGATGATTAATTACTTAAAAATATTTACTTAATGAAAGTAATTAAGGACGGATAATCAATGATTAAAGATTGATTAATCAAGTGTTTAAAGGTTAATTAATTTAAAGAATAATTAATTAATGTGATTAATTAATTAAGGTAATTAATTTGAGAATAATTAATTAAAGGTTAATTAATTAATGAAGGTGATTAAGGAATTATAATTAATTGAGGAATAATTAATTAAAGTAATTAATCAAAGATAATTAATTAAATGGTGAATTAAATAATTAAAGGTTAATTATTTAATAATTAAAGGTTGATGAATTATAATTAAAGGTTAATTAATTTATTATTAATGGTTAATTAATAAATGATTAAAGAATAATTAATCAAAATGATTTGTAATTTATTGATGTTTATTAACCAAGATTAGTAATTCATAAGAAATTAATCTGACTTGAATTAATCAGACAATTAACTGATCTAACTTATGGTTGTTTGGATTCTATTGGATGATTTGATCGTTTGATATCCCTGATATATGATGCTTTGTGATACATCCTGATTTGTGTTGTGATCTGTAATTTATTTATCTGTGATATATATATATCTGTGATCTGTGATCTGTGATCTGTGAATAAAAGATAAGCGTTATAGTTTATACCGCTTATCGACTATATTTCTGTATTTTGATATGTGATGATTGAATGATGTTGCACTACTGTGTAAAACCCCTGGACTACACCATACACACACAAATATGGATTTCACGTGGAAATCGGTTAAGTCACAAATGATTTAAATTTAATGTTTTTGAAATTGAAATTTTAATTTCAATTGATTTTGAAATTGGAAATTGGGGTTTAATATGAAAAGCTTTTGAAAGGAGTTTTAAAGATATTTTGGGTATCTTGAAAATTTAAATAAATTGATTTAAATTTGAATTCAAGTTTGAAATGGAATTGGAATGTTTTGAAAGCTATGAAATGAGTCTTTGATTAAAAGACCGGATGAGTTAATCCAACTTGAAATAGAATTATTTTGAAAGACTATGAATAAATCATTGGAAACGAGTTTTGAAAGCTATCAGTTAAATCTTGACTTAAAGATTTAACAAGTTAATCCAATTAAAATGGAAATTGTTTTGAAATCCATGAATGGATCTTTGTGACGGGGTGAACTTTGTGAATTGAATCTTTTTGTTTAAAAGATTAAAAGTATGGAAATTGTTTAAACCATTGAAGGTTTTTGAAATGAATCTTTTTGTTTAAAGATTGGAAATGGTAATTTGTTTTAACCATTCGAATGAAAAGTTTTGGGCTTTAAGCTGTGATTTAACTAAGACCCCAGTATCCATATGATTTTTAATTGCGCTTGTTTTTCGGTTTAGCCAAGAGAAGACCTTTGTGTCATATAACCCATTCCGAATAATGATAAGACGTATATGGATAGCATTTGAAGACCGGTGGTGAAGACCGGATACTTTTGAATACGAAAGGATTACCATTGATTGTCTCTGCATCGGCTGATCCCTGGTATAGAGATTTTATTACCCTAAGTGATGGGAAATCCGGACGTGATTAGAAATTATCCGGATTTGCAAGGGCTTCTTTGGAAGTGCCTTTGGTTCCGTTCGATCCCGGAACGGACTTGTATGGATGTGTGTCTGACATTACACTTTGAGATGTAAAGCTGGTTTCTATCAAATACATTTCTGTTGGTGGCGGAGAATTTATTCTCTTAGCTTAACACCCTTCTCTGAGACGTACGAGCTCAGAGGTTATGTAGTTGATGGTTACTAGTGATACATTCCCAATTTGGTAATGTGGCATACGAAGTGCTGTTGATCATTTGTTGATCAAAGCGTGGCTTTGTGAAAAAGCGTTGCTTTGTGAAAAAGCGTAGCTTTGTGGACGAGACTTCGTCGAGCCTCACAACCCGGTAATGGTCGAAACAGGAATGTTGCGGCAAAGGTTTGTAGGGGTAGCGCCCCTAGGGTATGTCATCCTTCTGGATAAAAGGTGATATCATGGTATGGAGCCCAGATATTTTACCTATGTTGATGCTGCACAGTTATTATACTTTGTGGTTGTTGCTTTATGATTGAGACGTCTCGGATAAAGGTCGGTGACGACCGGGGGATGACATGACTTGTGTGTTAGTTACCTAGTTACAACTTGGTTAAAGCGTGAGGTAGCGTCGGCCTTGTGTTTGCAGAGATCCGGTTAGGTTCTCGGGGCGTCTTTCCGAGGCGTTTTCATTTCGGTAAGGAAGTTCCTTTGCCTGATCATTTGTTGGAAATCCAAAGAAACAATACGAACCTTGTACGGTTTTAGTTGTATTACCTGCTATGGAATGTGGCGATAACCTGCTATTGAACATTGTAGCTATAGTAGGCATACAATAATGGTTGTATGCTGGCTAAGATTAATATTGTATTTTCGAAATGTTTTCACACTATGCATTAGTAATAATATCAAAAGTGTTTTCTTTTGCGTAGTAAGCATGTTTGACTATCATAAGAAGAAATCTCCTCCAATTCTGCGATTGCATTGTGTGTGTGGCGGGAGGTCTTATGGTAGTTTCATTTTCGAAAAGCATTGCAGCTTTCAATGTTAAACTTCTTTTGTTGTTTGTTTAAAGATAAACTGTTTTTGTTGCTCACACCAGTCTCATGACTGATCCGGAGTTTATTGTTCCCTTCCTAAACTCTGGGTGCCCACCATTTTCCACACGGGCAGTCTAGAGTTGGGTTCCTCAGATATTCAGGTTGAGTAGATTATCTGGAGCTAGTCAGTCTTTGGACGACTGATCTTGCTTTTCGCTAGCTATGGATTGGAGCATTCTATTGGAGATATTCTATCCGCTGCCGGTGTTATCTATTTTCATTCCGCTGCTATTTCTTGTATCATATCTCTGATGTATATTGATATCTGTTGTATCATTCTGTTGTATCATATTATATCATATTTTTGTATCTGTCATTGTATCAACGTTATATATATTGATATATTCTTTTTCTTCCGCTGTGTTGTTATACTTACTGTGTTATAAGCTCCGGTGAACCAGATTCGGCATTTGAATCTACGGCATTTCGAGTACAAGTGAAGTACGGGTGCCGATTTTCGAAGGCCGATTTTAGGGTCATTACATCACATTCACCCTGTTATTGATATTCACTGTGCTATGATTTGTTGAAAATTTCTCCGTCAATATTTAGATATGACTATATGTTGAAATCACGATATTGGGAAGGGTTGAAATGATATATACCCATATTTTAAATTTAATTTTTTTCCACTTGGCCTAGGTAGAAAATTAAATTTAAAACACCGTTTGGTCGAAAGAAAAATATTTTTCATAAACGGAGATCGTTGAAAATTTATATATGAACGATTTGAAATTGAAATTTTGTTTTTAAATTGGTATTTATTATTTAAATAAAATTAAGGTGAAATAAGTGATTTGATTAGTAGATGGAAATTTCGAGATAAAGGTTTGATATCTTTTCTTTAAAGAAATTTGATTTTGGATTTAATTCCTTAAAAATTTGATTTAGACTAAGATTGAATTTTTTTTTGAAATTTAAGGTATTGAAGTTAAGAATCTAAGTTAAATTTTGAGTTAGATTTTAACTTAAATTAGTAACTTATTTTCCTATATTGAAATTTGTTAAGCTAAATCTATTTGGATTTATATATATATATATAGAAAGGAGTTTAAATTGTTTAATAAATTTGGAATTTACTAGAAATTAGTTTGATAAAATTATATTGGAGATTTAAATTGTTAATAAATTTTGGAATTTATTGGAAAATTGATTAGTTAAATTGTAATGGAATTTAAATTTCAACTTAAACAAGTTTGATTTAAGTGATCCAATTTATGGATTTAAATAGACTTTAAAATTTAAGTTTTCAAAGAAAATTGTGTTTTGAAATCAGAATGTTTTATAATGGAAACTGGGAACGGGAAATTGGATTTGAGGAATTTGAAAAAATATCCCGTTGTATTTAACATGAACTGTTTTTAAACCATAATTGACCAAATGGTGTGTAAAACATACGTTGGGTTGTCAATGAGACCGGGGCTGGATTTTGACATACTCTCTCTCAATCCCGGAACCACTTTGATAACCGTGTACGCGGTGGATGATACCCAGAATATAGTGGTAGAATTAGCGATGTTTATTGGAATGAAGTAAGAGAACGATGATGGATAGCTTTGACATTCGTGTCATAATTAAAATGAATAAAACAGGAGCCTATGTCTGGCCAATGAGGTTAGCTACCTCTAGCGACGTTGATCTTTCGTATTTTACTGTCGTGATTTGAACTCGATGGGTGCACCCTACTGTTTGGATTGATAGTCGCGGTCGGCCATGGATGGGTTACGACCACCCAGAAAGGGTAAACTGGTAGAATCCTACCTTAGGCATTGCCTCACGTGCCTTGTCATATTTATCCCTATACGAGCCCATTACGATTTTGGTTTAAAAATGTATAATTATGTTAAGGTGGATCAATGTAAAGTCTTAACGCTATTTTGATATTTATTTTACTGATAGACATTATATATTATAGCGTACACTATTATATGTAGATAGTTTGACGAATCCTTAGGAGATGGAAAAACCCGTAATATCTCCTAAGTTACTTTGCATTGATTTATTGACTTACATGAGGATATTAGTTCTGACTCGAGTATTGTGTTTCCATTTTGCTCGGCTCAGCCTGAGTATTTTCAGTTTGGAGAGATTGTTGTGAAGACAAAGGCATTTTTGGAGATTCTGTTCTATTTCAGTTATTTCATCAGTTTGGTTCGTTATGTCAGTCAAACTCATTTCATTTTAGTTATTTCTTTCCAGTTATTTAGTGTGAGAATAATGTAACTTACTTAGAGTTTTCTTGACTTATTCATATACTTATTTATTTTCCGCTGTGAGATTTTGAGATGTATTTATTTCTATATCTTTGTTCTGTGATTGATTCTATTTTACCCTAAATATGTATCTATCATTGAAGCAAATGTTCATGTTTAAATGGTGGGTCGTTACAATCAACAATTTGAACTTGTTTTAACTTACTACCTGTTCAAATTTAAGTGTTATATAAACTCAACTTTATATTTTTAAAAACACTTAACTACAAGTTCTATAACAATTTGAATGTTTCCGACTATCAAAAACCACCAAAAATTTCATTTCATTTTAACAAATGAAAATTGCCAAACTACATATTAACCCAACAAAATTCCAATTTCTTTACAGAAAACTTAAGAACCAAACACCTGGTTTTCATTTCATGTCAAATCATTTTGAAATAATATATACATATAAATTTTGTATATCGAACCTTACTTCGGGATTAAATCAAAATCCTCTTTACCAAAACAATTTTGTAGCATCTCACACTTAGAAATCCGAAAATGAACGCCAAAGATGCTGCAGTGATCATCGAAAATATTTTCAAGCGATGGAAGTGAGTTTAGTACATCCAAACCATACTTTTGGTATTTAACCAAAATCATTCTAAAGCGGTGGCAAATACTTCGTATAATAATACGAAGTATCATGACCTCAACCTCCTAAACCAGTTTCCTAAATATATACTTTTAAATAATACTGTTATTACTCTCTCCAAAATCTTGAAAAACATCTTCAAAGACACCGAGATTTAAGTTCTCAAATTCTTTGTTTAAATCCTTTTTGTTTATAAAATGTTTATAAACCACATTTTATAAACGATACTAATATAATAAATTACTTTCTTATATAAATCTTGTCACAAATATTTATTTCCAAAATATTCTATCTTTCTTTCATACGTAGGCCAAACATAAATTTGGGTCTTAAAATTGAGTCGATTGCTTCGACCTCTTTACCTATCTGGTCTAGTATGTAGCTAAAAAGAGTAGGATTCTGGTATCCAAACTCGGTCCTAGAGCCTGCTTTTCCTGAGATATCCCTATGATAAAGATGTCTATTATTCGGCCCAATAACATTGGATAATTTGCTTAACAAACATGTTCACTTAATTTAAAACTTATCTTTCATAAACCACTTCACATAATACAAGCTAAATACCCATTAGTAGCATTTATAACTCGTACTACGGGTTAACATAATAAAATACAATATTTAGATACAATACTAATCCACAAGATATGATACTAATGCTAAAGAAAACACCACTAGCATCCATACCCCGATACTCTTACAGAGGGATTCTCCATCAGAGCCCTCCACCGGCGATCCCTCCAAATCCATGATCTCTATGTCATCATCCTATTCCCAACCTTTTTCATGCTCAATACCTGCAGGTCCTGCCTCACCATTGGATAACTAGCCACTCAAGTGTTCAATCTCTTCGGGCTTTATCTCACCATCGATATCCTCCTTTGCGTCTTCCTCATCCCCATACTAGTTCACCATTATTGGTCCTTCCATTTTCCAAACAGTGTCTCCGTCGCCCTTAGATACAAGCTCCTCCTCTTGATCTTCAGGTACAAGTTCCCCTTTTGGAACTTTAGACACAAGTTCCTCCTCTGGATCTTTAGACATAATTTCCTCCATCTCTTGTATAGCCATGGCATGCCTAAACCTTGCCACCAACCAACTCTTTCTTTCAGCACCCTAAAAACAAAACAATAAGAACCCTTGGAAACATATACTAAGCTTTAAGTAAACCTAAGGATAGAGTTTTCAAGGGAAATATGAAATAATTACTTAAAAGGAGATATTCCTAAGGAATAATTTTAAAAGTCTAGTTTTCAAAATTCAAATGTGCTCTCATATGTGTAGTACACTAAACTCATTCTAGGGTGTCGCTTACCATATCTCTTATGAGCCATACCCAACCAAAGCCAAGATGTCCGCTCAACCTTGAGCTTTGATACCAAATGCAACGACCCAACTTTTCGACCCTTGAATGTCGATAGTAATACGTCCATAGTATTCATGTGCAAAGCACCCAAATGCCGAAAAGATAGAAAGTTATGTTAAAATAAAATGAATATAACAAGAAAGGAAGAAAACAACATCAAAATCTCACAATGGTAGGAACGGTAATATATAAAGTGCGCTTCTGCGCTTCCCTGACTCTAGAATTTCATGATTCAGAAGTTAGGCTGACTCTAAAAGAAAGGTGGCCGCCTCTACTTGTTGAAAGAGCTAAAGCGAGTATCAGACTGATCTTGTTGCGCACTTACTAGGAGGATGGGAGAAATTTCCGCCAAGCCAATAGTTTATCTTATAGTTTTCCCGAAATGAATAAGTCACCAACAAAGAAGTCATCCTTGACTTGACGATTGACCTTTCCTTCCCCTCTCAACTATTATAGATCGCCACCTCTCTTCGCCATTCGAAGTCGTTATTTGTTTATTCGATTAAAGAAATAGCCACCTAACCCATACACTTATACTTAATGTTCCAATTAGGGAGAAAAACCGAGGCCTTGTCCCATTATCCCAGGAAACTTGATACTCGTGGGGCTAGGCGAGGTGGCCAAGTCTTGATAGCGTTTGAAGAACAAGAAGGTTTCGCTCGATGACTTTTTTATAGGCGAGGCTAACTCAGCCGCCGACTTCGACTATAGTGGGCAATTAATATACTGGCATCTTTCTGTCACGACCCGACTTTCTTAGCCCAGAAAGACGCATCATGATTTAAGAAAGAAAGGGATAGAAGAAGAAAAGATAGAAAAGAAAGAACAACAACATATGAGAATCTCACAGCGGAACGAATGAAATATAATATATCACATAAGATATTACATAGTAGCATATACATTAGAGTTACACAACTAATACATCTCATATTAGACAGTTATAAACACCTGTCTATCATACAACTTCAATACATCAATACAATACAGACACAATACTAACACAGCGGAATCACTATATCTACACGCTGAAGCCACCTGCTCCAAATCTCCTCCAGAATTCGTCAAAGCTAACCTGAATCCCTCGACTACTCAATTTTGACCCTTTAGAATAGAATGTTCTTTCATTCATAAAGTGAAGTTGCAGTCAATAAGGCAGGAACCATCCGATGTAAAGACGGTTTTCAGTGTTGGTTATCCAGTTACAGAAGCGACCACACAGGCTTGTACTTTCATGTCTCTCTGAAATTGCCCCAATTAATATACTGGCCCCATAATCGATCGGGGTCACCAATGAATATATAGGCCTTCGGGCGCCTGCTGAACAAGATGAATTGGGATTTCCTCTTCTGTGGACACACCTCCGCCTCACTATGACCTGGTCAGAGCGAATCATAGCCAGCATAGCATTCTTAACCCGAGGTGCATAGCGATTACCAGAATGCTCCAATTTCAGTAGTTGATCCAATCCGAGAACTACCTCGGACAGCCAATCAATCTCCACCAGTCCAAACTATTGACCTAATTTGCATCATTTCACAGTCAATACCCATAAGCCTATCTCCCTAAATCTTGTTGACGGATGATCGAGAAAAAAGAAAGGAGACACCTTTGATTTTAAAAGTGGATTACCTTATAGTGCTAGCCACTATCAAAGGAACAGTATGAAGTGTTACTTTGAATACAAAAATATTAGAGCTACTAAAACCTAAGTATTATCATCAGCCTAGATAGTTTTAACTACCTGTCCTCACAATGCTGATATATACAATACAGAAATGCAGCGGAAATAAGAATACTACGGAAGGTAATCATCTAGCCCTTCTCCATAAGCTCCAAAGCGTTCGTAGCTAAATCTAAAAACATACATGGGGCTGACCTGAGTATTATAAGAAAATTACACCCAAATCAGTTTGGTAAACCAGCATGAGAAAACTCATGAAACATAGAACAGGTAACAATAACCATTAAGACTATAGGGAATCCCGTAACGGTTTTTCCCTTAAAGAAACCAACCATTCATTTAAGTTTAATATAGTGATATGATAGATAATATCTAGGGTGTAGAATATAAATTATATCAAATAGCTATGATACAAACATTGGTCACACCACAACATATTTAGGTTACAATATTTAAAACCGCTAAGGTACATTCACATTTTTTATTTTTCGTTGAAGACATCCCTAGATAAACTGAGGCCAACCTCTTGACAAGGGTTAGAAAGTAACTTTCGAGTGTCGTATATCTCTAGATAAAATATATCATTAAGATAAACACAACTTGACCGTGCAAGAACCTATAAAACCACGTGGAACCAAGTACCATCAACTCCCACTGGCCAACAATCGTTAAGTATCTTCAGATATGGAGTTGATATACCCTGTCGTGGGTTAGCAAAACCCCGAGCTATGCATCCTACTATAACAGCCCGTATCTCCATACCCTTTGAGTCGACAATAATTCACACGTGTCTAACCCAAATGGAACGGAAATACGAATCATTGGGGATGAAGAAGAAAGAGATAGAAGAAAATAGAAACAACAACACAGAATCTCACAATCCAAGCAGAAAAAAATATAATATATAATAACAGATTTTTATATAAAAGAAAACTGTAGCTATTAATATACATTCAACCATCAGCGTATAACAATCAACAATCAATATGGACAGTTATAATAACTTGTCCTCACAAGTGCTGAGTATGCAGCATACATACAGCGGAATATAATCAAGTACGTGATATACGTCTGAAATCCTCCAGCTCATCTCCTGAGCTCCATAACATCCTAACCTGAATCTGTAATACTTAGTCTGACTCGAGATTTATAATAAAATAGCACCTGAGTCAGTCTGGAAAACCAGCGTGAGAAAACACACTCAATTTGAATTATTACTATTTTCAAAATCCATTGAAAAACAAAGGTATCTCGTAAGACCACGCCACACATAAACACGACGGGTTTTTACCTTACGATAACCAAAACCATTTATATCAATCTTCTGATATTATACTATTGTCTATAGAAAGTAAATTAGAAAATAGCTGAAATGCTTGCATCTCACGTTTCAGCATAGTTGGTATACAATCAAAACCGTAAAGGCTCGTAGTGGTTATAGGATTCCATACAATGATTGGGATACTGAGTATAGCCTGCCACAGTATACCTTTAGAAAAATGTACCGAGATCGTACCTAACGATCCCTGCCAACATAGGACCGGCCCATCCCTTGCTGGATAGTACCGAATATGTTATCACCTCAGGTGTTCCCACCCTAATCGAGTGCTCTCTTTCCCATGCACAACCATATACATATTTATAATAAAATATATCTGAGGGTATCTAGAAAAGTGATAACATGTCCTACTTGGGTGCGACCCACTTAGCCCTGCTGCATCTCCCATGTTTTAGTCATTCCCGGTTGATGAGGCTTGAGGCTAACTTTTACCTATAGAATAGCATTCATAGCTGGAATGGTAACATTGCCTTCCAGGCACAATGCAAATGATTGCATTCATCCATGCAAGTTGTTCTGGGTCTGAACAAACCGAATCTTCAAAATCACCGTCTTCATTAGCTTCATGATATCACAATTCGTAACGCACAAATCGGATCGAAGTGGTTTTCGGATAATTAAATCCGATCCTGGTCTCTTCGAAACGATCAACGAATTTGGCCAGATTTGATAGTCGGTTATTTAACTATCAAATAAAATCCATAAGTAGTCACTAGGCTATATTTTATAAATCTTCAAAATATTTATTTCAAAGTATCTTTACAAATATATATAGTCAAATTTCTTTCAATACTTCAATATTTAAAACAACTCAAATACCTATCCATAACAGGAAATTTTCAAACCATCCCAGCACTTAGAAATATTTCAAAATTCCCTTTATAACTCATTACTCAGGAAAATATTTCTATACAATCATCTCGTTGCTAAAATATTTCCAAAAACTTCTATTTCAATACTTAGGAAAATATTGCAAGTCTATTTTCCAAAATCCTTTCTAATTTCGAAACTTACGAAATATTTTATAACTTATCTCATAAATCTTAGAAATTTTATTAAATTCCTTTTTACAATTTTCCAAAACCGATTATACTTGTTTATAATCCCATCTAACAATTTATAGCTTCTTTTATGAATTCAGATTCATTTCGAAGTTCCTGTATCTAAAACATTTTGGAAATTTCTCAAGTTTTTAGAATCCCGTTATAACATTCCTCTTACAAAACCATTTCCATTTACTAACTTGATTTACAAATCTCGAGAGTATTTATAAATCACTTCAATCACTTACCTTCAAACCATATATATATAATAATAATTAAATTTCAAAACATGATTACGTAACTATTAAAATATCAAAGCACTTTTAAATAAAACTAATCGATTTACAAAGCTGATTATAAAGATTAGAATTTATTTCAACTAATATTAAATATTTGAAAAATCTACTTTCCAAAGTGTATTCAATACTAAAACAGCTTTAAATTACATAGTTTAATAAACAAATAAAAATTCTTTTAAAACAAACTTAACTTCTCGATAAAAATATATTTTTAAATTTTCAATAACCAATTTCAATCTATAAATTCCTCTCGGTTCATAACACATCGATTTCATATCGATTCCCTAACCATTCTTACATTTCTAAAATTAAATCCCCTATATTTCCCAAAACCAATTTCCATATCTTGATATAAATTCACACTGTAAATTTATTTCTCCAATTTATCGACTAATATCATTTTCCCTTATTTATAAACATCATTTATAAAATTATAAACTCCTTGAGTTTTCACTTGTTTATAAAACTAATCTCATTTATAAAATCTCATTTTATGAATTCATTTCCTATAAATCCAATTTATTTTACAAATCTACTTTTAAATATCGATTTCAACTTCTTTACCAAATCTTCGGAAATAACATCTAAAAATCCTTTATTAAAAATCCTTTATATAAATTATTTGAAATCTCTATTTTAAACATTTTACGAATAGATAAGTACAAAACCCCAAAATCAAATCATTTATTTTATCTAAATCAATTTTCCTTAAAATAATCCAAATTTCGATATAAATATTTTTATATCCAAAATCCCCTTTTAAATTCTCCAAATTCAAAGAAATGATATTATGGTATTTAAAATACCAAATTTAAGGCCAGTGCTACTGTAGCATCCAATAATCAAATCACACAACAATCTATAACAGATTATTCACACAAAATATATCACTATATATGAAATTAAAATCAATATTTTTGAGGAATCCACTTGGATCCCTCCAACCTGTTTCCTTGCAACCATAGATGTTATATAACAGAAAATACCAATCCCGCTTCGAGGCGGGATATCACGGTAATATAGGGTCAACCGTTATTATGCGGGACGTATATGGTCTCATCCGCTCCAATTGGGGGGTATATATCCAACTACTAATATATATACTACTATATATAAAATATAATATAACATCCAACGGATAATAATAATCATCAATTCATCAAATATATCAATAATTGATTTTTAATATTTCAAATCAAAAACTAGCAATCCAAATGAGTGAGGTTTATTCACCTTGATTTTTAATTTGCCGAACATCCAGATTTTAAATTTTCTAAAATCTCAACTGATTCCAAAAAATCCCAAACCAATCCTATTATGTAGATTTCCCAGCTACGAACCAAACTCGACTTGTTTCATGATTTTTGGAACTCGTATGAATTTAATATGAATTAATGAACTTCAAAATAAATTAATTGATAATTAACTTAAATTTTAAATTCTTTATAAATTAAATTACCTCCACCATCTCGTTCGTCTCTCCGCCTTATCGACAAAACGCTACAGCCACCGAAGCTAAAAGCTTTCTCAATTCACAAACAAGTCACACAAATCCTCACGGTGCCTCCACGTACTGGTACGCGAAACAATTTTCCAAAAAACGAAGAAAACCCAACTTCTAAACTCAGACCTTCCTTTTCAAACAGTTATCTCCAAACACGACATCGTTTGCTTTCGAACCCAAGACTGTCGTCCCCTCTTCGATCACCGCAGTCCCCTAGTGCAACCGGACCACCACCCACGCGACTCCAGCAACGCGTCGACCTCCACCAAGTGTCGTGTCTCCCCCTATCCCTCGCCAGTCGCCAAAATCCTGCCTCGACCTACCCTGAGTTCGAGCACGAATTCCAGTCGCCAATGCCTACGAGGCAACGAACCAACCACTTGCCTCGAATGACCCATCCCCTCGTCTTGGCCATCTCGCCCAGGCGCTCACCCCTCATTTTTCAAATCGCGATTTAATTTGTTTCTTCTTCTTCTTTTTAAACGAACAGGTGGTTTCGATTTGAAGAAGATAAGGCATCATGGTTATAAAAAGAAGAAGAGTGGCTTCATTTATTCGATTATGTTGAAATGGATTTTGAATTCTCCCTTCTCTTTTTTCTCTGAATTGAATTCGAATTGAAGAAACAGGAAGAAGATAACGCAATTTTTAAATTAGAAGGTGGCTTGGCCAGGTCTAGGTCAGCTACAGGCACATGGTTAGGGTGGCTTTGAAATGAAAGAAGATGGTTGCAGGGTTAAATCGATATAAATATATTCTATTTAATTTCAAAATATTTGGATATTTATTTGAATCCCAATCGAGGTGTGCTGCCCAACGTTTCTAATGTTATATCCCTATTCCGAACTCAATGGAACAAATTTCGAGATCTAATTCGATCGTATGTGGAAAATAGCTTTTTAAATCGACTATTTAATTTAATTTCAATTAAATTATTTCTAGGCGTTTTTAGATTGCACGACCAAACGGTAAATCCAAATGCTGCGAAATTTGAAATCCAATAATAATACACCATTACGGATCCAATGGAACTAGTTTCGTCGAATTCCGAGACTGTTCCTAGAATTGCTATTTTAACGCGTCGATTAAATCAACGATTTTCAAAATTAACGAAAATACTTGAAATTCTGATTTGATAAACTTACTAACTCAATTCTAATTCAAATAGAATTTATACCAATATTAGAAATCGTTTTCGATTCATATTCAATTCAAATTTCAATTATTCGCTATTTCCGTATAACGATAATCACACTATTTGAAATTTAAATCTTATTCCACTTATTCGATCGATAAACTTCATATTAAAAATCCAATTACATTTCATATTCAACATTTAAAATAAACTAAATGTTCGAAATGAAAGGACCAAAATTTTGGGTCGTTACACCTGCTCTATTTTCCGTCATTTCCAATGTCGAGGTCATGTTCGGCATCCTTCACATGAGTCTTCATCACTCGAACATAATATGAATCCCCAAATGGATTCCCAAATCTTGAATAGATCACAAATTGCTACATGGATTCGAGCATCTCGAACAGATCTCGAACCTACAAATAGGTTCCCCGCATAAGTCCTCCAACTAATGCTAACGCTATCCTCTCTCTTGGAATATTCCTCAAGATAGACAGTCTCATAAGATAGCATCATCTAAAATGTTAATGCTAACCTCTCCTTCAGACTTAACCTTAGGATTGACAGTTCTACTTTATAACATTTCACTTCCCAACCGCTTCCAAAATATAGAACTCGTATCTAGTTTTGAAGTGGTATTCGATATGTAAAACACTTACTAATCCTGGTCTCTTCAAAACTAATTCGATGAATCTTCATGTTAACGGTAAAAAGTGAACGCTAACACCCAGTGTGTGTAATAGAATTGTGAAAGCACCACCCGTTGGTACGGGAACAGAATATGAGCTGAGAATAGCAGAAAAGCAGTAAATGAACAACAGATTTATAGTGGTTCGGCCCGTAATTGAGCTTACATCCACTTTATAGTCTTTTATTGCTGATTTGATTACAATTCAATACAATATCCCTCTAAATACAATACAATTTGATCATGAAATCATTCTTGACTACTAGCTCGATCTTTAATGATGAAACTCGACGAATCCGCGTTGGATGTTAGGAGCTCTTCTCGAAGATCGTTGTAGTGTCTCGAATGCTTGGAGATCTTTGATTGCTGAATGAGAGGAGGCTTCGACAGCGTAACGGCGCTTGGAGAAATGAATGACCAAAAGTCTTCTTGATGTTGGAAGTGGTGGGGTATTTATAGGAGCTGATTTGAATTCAGAAAATTCGCCTAAGTCTTAGGTCGCGTACGACCTTAGTTAAGTCGTAGGTCGCGAGCGACCTAAGCTAGGTCGCAGTTTCCTCGCGGCTTGAGTTATAAGTGCGGTCTTAGGTCGGGGACGACCTTAATTGGGTCTTAGGTCGCAAGCGACCTAAGATAAGTTATGGACTTCAAATTGCTCTAGGTCGTAACACTGCTAAACCATGAAACCTTTAGGTCGTGACATTCCTGTAGCTTAGGTCGCAAACCTTTCCAAGTCCTTAGGTCGCTAGCTACCTTAGGTCGCAAACTGCTTAGGTCGCGAACTCTTAGGTCGCGAACTCTTCTGTAGTTAGGTCGCTGACTCCCTTAGGCTGTTAGGTCGCTGACTCCCTTATGCTGTTAGGTCGCGAGATCCTCCTAGATCTTAGGTCGCAAGGCCTTTCCATCCTTAGGTCGCTGAAGACCTCTTAAGTCCTTAGGTCGCAATGCTTTCTTATAGTTAGGTCGTAGACTCCTCTAGGTCGCAGCAATGCTAAGTCGCGAAGTTCCCTTCAGCAGTTAGGTCGCGACATTCTTTAGGAGTTAGGTCGCAAGCTTCATTGACTCGTTCAAGATTTTAGGTCGCTTCTTAATAGGAGTTAACATTTGCCCCTCGAAGTACGGGCCGAAGTCTTAGGTCGCGTGCTTCGACTTAACTCCGCTAGGTCGCGAGCGACCTAAAACACTAACTTGCTTGTCTATTCATCTTCCTTTCTTGGTTTCATATAAACCGGTTAGGTCGCTTCTTCCTCCCTACTCTACTACTTCGATCCCTTGCTGCCATTGACGAATTTTTCGAGCTTTCAAAGGCGAATTCAACCTATTCCAGTCATCGATTCTTCCTTTTCATTACATCCCGTAAGTGAGTTTGACATCCATCCTATCATAATCATCGTTTAATCTTGAATCCCTGCTTTTTCGACCTTAGCCCCATTCTATGAGTTGTGCACCGTTTCAAGTGGCTGTCGTGGTTGACTCTCGATAGTTGCTTTGGCTGATTCATGAGGGCATAGTAATGTGTTGGATCTGCGATGGATTAGGGATGTGTTGATTCGCTCTTGGTATCTTTCGATGAATTGAAGGGGTGAGGAAGGCGATGGGTTTATAGGTGTAATTGATAACGGGTTATAGGGTTTGGTGGTTTGTGGCGTGGAGAGGAAGTTAGCAGTAAGGGTTTTAGGTGACTTAAGACCATTTGCGACCTAAGGAAGACTGGAACCTGTGTTAGGTCGCTGAACGACCTAACTTTCCCGTGACATAAGCTTTAAATCGCAGCCGAGTTAGGACTTGATCAAATCTGCACTACTTTTAACCCTTCAGTTGCACTGTACGACCTAAAGGTGCTTCGACCAAGAATAGGTCGCCGAACGACTTAGAACTTAAACAATTCTGCATAGCCCTGAATGCTTTTATTTGCACTGCACGACTTAAAATCACTCCAACTTATGTTAGGTCGTGAACGACCTGGGACTTAGAAATTTAGGCAGAATTTGACTGATTTTTTGAATTGTTTTAGACTTTGTTGCACTTCTTTTCAGATTGCCTTAACTTTAATGCTGATAACCTGTTTAGAAGCAATATTCACAGAAAAAATGGGACGAATATACTGCCATTGATCGCCCACACCAAATGACAGATTAGTTGACAAAGAATATCAAACTTAAATGAACTTCGCAAATGAAATGTTGTGCACTAACAAATCTAAGTGAAGTATTAAAGCAAAATTGAAACGATCAACTAAAGCTGATTTATTTGCATCAACACAACACTGTTCTTGGACTTAAGATATCAAGCCCCGAAACTTTATAATCGACAAGTATCAATTAATTTAGTTTCATTTATATTTGCTTGTTATTGCGTTAGTTTTGCACAACACTTCACTCTTTTTTAGGAAACGTGCACCTTAATATTTGATCGTCCAGTTCCTTGTGTAGAATGGCATCCCAACAGGAAGACTTGGAAATAGCTGGAGAAGCTTTTCCAATTGCTACTCCACTGAATGACCCTCCGGAACGGACTTCTACTACTCTAAGCCACAAGGTCTTCAGACAATTGTGCATCCAGTTCGGCATTACCGAAGCAGATGCTTTACTTCCTGGGCCAAGCGACACTGCTGACAGGCCGCCTCTCGGCTTTGTTGCCGTGAATCGTCAGATGTGCTTGAGTGGAGCTATTCCACCCTTTAATGATTGTCTTCGAGAACTTCTCCTTCGGCTATCTATCTCCCCTTTTCAACTGCACCCTAATGGATACTCCATCCTGCTGGGACTGTGTGTGCTTTTCAGGAGAACGTTGGGCCGTTTTCCCAGTTTTGCCGAAATTCGCTTCTTGTGCACATTTGTAAAGAACAAAGATCATCCCTCTATTACACTTGTGAGAAGTGCCAGGAACCGCAAACTAATTCTGGACTTGTCTGAAAGTGCCCACGGATTTTTGACTCAATTCTTTTATGTCCGCTGCCCTCCGGGATTCTACGCCATTTGGAGAGTGGGAAGTACGATTATCTATCTTTCCGATTTGTTCTCAAAACTTTTCAGAATTCGAACTGTCAAATGCTTAACTCCATTCTTTCTTTTTTGCAGCACTTCCTCCCCCTCTTCGAGATGCCAGTCATAAGGTGACTTTTGAGAGGCTTATGGCCGTGCCAGTCGAGGAGAGAAGTGTTCAATTTTTATTGAGAGATGAGTTCCTCCACGAATTTGGACTCTTACATCCTTCCCGTTCCGCTCAGCCACATGAAGTCCCTGATTCTCCTGCTGAGGAGTCGGATGCCCCTGTTCCTGCTGAAGAACCTTTACTGCAAGAACTTACCGCTGAGACTTCATTGGTAAAGTGTTCTACTCATCCCGGCATTGCTGGGACGTCCAGTAAGTTAGCACTTGCCCCGGTTGTTGAAGAGGAGGAAAATCTTCATACTGTTGAAAAGACGGCTGAGATGGAAATTGAGAAAGATAATTCTCCCATGCACCGTGATGATGATACTTTCGATAGTCTGAGCGACATCATGATAACCTCTCAGGAGCTCTTTAAAGATGATGTTTCTAAAGTGGTTCCTCCTGTTATCGAAGCAACTTCTTCTTTGCAACAATCCACAACACCTTCTACACAACTTATTGCCATTTCTACACCCAAAAGTGGTTTGTAGTTTGACGCGCGTAGTTTACACTTCACACACACTTAGAATTTTGGTACTTATATGCACTTAGCTTCTTCAACTTGAGGATTTCTAAAACTGGTCTTTTTCTTCAATTTCAGGTTCTCTGATGGGGCGAAGCGGCTCTTACTTCAACAAATTTCAGCGCTACGGAAGCCGTGAAGCTTACGACTTTAGGAGTTATATCAGTGCCGTGAAAGAAACTGATGAGGAGAGAGCTGCTCGGAAGGCTCATGAGAGGCGAGCACATGAAGAGCGTCGCCGGAGAGAAGATGAGGAATACTACGGGAGAAGGGACGAGCAACATGACTCTTCTCGCAGAAGCGACGATCCTTATAAAAGGAAATCTTACGACGATAAGGGGAAGAGTCACACTTCTGATGATTCCAGTAAACGTGCCAGACTTGGTAAGAAAGATACATCTACCATCTTGGAAAAGACAACCGCTTTTGTTCCTCCTAAAACATCTTCCGGTTCTCCTGCCCTTAAGGAATCTGACATCCAGACCATCATTAATAGGCCACAGTACCAAGCTGGAGATGGTCCTCCCACACTCCAGAGCCGATTTCCGAATTGGTGTCTGAAAGGAGTGCGTTTTGATTTGGACTTGGTCCCCATTGATAAGCAGGCGATGCTGAAAAATGTCGATGCTGTAAAGCTTGACATCGAAAGAATGTCTGGGTGGCAGAAGCTGGTTGATGAGCTTCAAAGGGTCAACCATCTGAACCTTGAAGCGATGATGACTATGGAAAATGATAAAACAGAGTGGGACAAATGGCGTAAGCAGCATGACGCGGAGATGAAAAGCATTAGCGATGGTTATGGGAAGCTCGAAGCTGAAGTTGAAAAACTTAAAAATGAGCTTGCTACTTCCTCCACTTCTTATTCTCAGAAAGAAGAAATGCTTCAAAAACAAGTTCGAGACGCCCATGCTGCTCAGCGGAATACTGAAGTCAAACTTGAAGCAGAACAGCATGTTGTTAGAAAATATCGTGATGACGCTGCTCGTCTTCAGGAGAAACTCAGCTCTCGAGACTTAGAAATTGCTAGGCTACAATCCCAGTTACTGAAGGCTGAAAGAGAACGTGATGAAGTTCTTTCTGGTAAAGCTGCAGCCGAAGAATCCCATAAGGCGACCATAGCCACCGTTGACGCGACTCTGTTCGACTTTTATATGCATTGTGTCCTGGGGCGTGGGAGCCTTTCATTTTTGGGTCCAGAGTATGAAGTCACCTTAGCGGAGGTATGGGAGGCAATCATTGACTTATTTGGTGGTGCCGGATACTCTGAAACAGATCTTCAAGCAACCTACTTAAGTGAGAGCGATCGCGCTGCCCTTGCCAAAGGAAAAGAGCAGCTCATCCGAGTGCGGGCCGAAGCGACGGGAGAGAAGCTTCCTGAGAAAGAAACACCCCCTATTGCTCCTGCTTATACTTCGGTTTTAGCTCATGCGGATATTGTTGGCTCTAGTTCTCATTCCACGCCTCCCGCTAAGGTTGACACAGAAACTGTAACCACCCCTACAGAGGAAGAGGCAATGAAAGACTTCCAAGCTCGGGAATTTGAGATTGATCTTGCTAAACCGGCTTCTCCAGGTAACTTTGACGATTCACGGTCTTCTTTTTTCTCGGAGAATACTGATTTTGATATCTTTTATTATGCAGCAGACACCCCAGAAACTGCCCCAACTCTTCCTTCTTCAGCTGCCGTTCCTCCTCCTTCTCAAGTTATACCTCTTCCAGCTTCCCAGCCTGGTTCACAGGAAGAACCAATAGCGGCCCTTGAAGGTTTAGATGAACCATCTGCTTCCGAAGAACAGAAGGCAGAAGGTCTGGAAGATAGCGAGAAGACCCCGGAGCAGTCTTTCGATTATGACACAGAGCTTTCTACATTTCTTGCTCCGGGGAGTGAGTCTTCTTCCAAGAAGAAGGGGAAGCGTGTGGTTTCAAAGAAAGGAAAGAAGAGTTCTACTGCTGCTGGAGATGAGGCAGAGATTGATCCGGCTGAGTCTCTTTCTCCTTCTTCTCCGACGCGGCCTACGAAACTAATTACCAGGCCGGGTAAAAGTTCCAAGGGTGGGAAGAAGGGGAAATGAGTTTGATTTTGCATTTTCTGCTTTTTGTATTGACCGGGGATTGTGCGGATTCCGGTCTCCGCTTCTTTTTGTAACCTGTACGATGTAAAAATTCTCATAGTGTTGAAATAAAATAGATATTTTTCTTGTACAAATCCTTGTGTATGTAGGAATACATCTGTTTTTCATTTGAAGTGTAGAGTAAACGATTCTTTTCACTTGTACAAATTTTTTGTCTGTGTTTCAAGAACGCATTTATTCCACATCTTTATTACATGATATTGCAATGAACTTGTGGTATGTTGCTTGTATACTACTTTTATTAATGTAACTGAGTTGTACAATGTTGCCCCCATACCACAAGTATATTGTAATATCTCTTGATTTCACAAGACCGATACTCTTATTTTAGAGAATAACTCTCCACTTTTTCAGGGAAGAATTGTTCTGCTTTTAATAGAGTATATCTTGTCTTTGGAGGAATCTTTATTTTCTTTTTCCTCCTGAAGAACACTTCGACTTCTGGGAATGATCACTTTTATTTGTTTGAAAGTGAATTTTCCTGCACAGTGAAATGAACTTCTGAAGAAGGTTTTGATTTTTGTGCCCCAGTAAAGGGTTTATTTTTGGTACTTCAAGCAAGGTGGAGTACGCCTCTGAAGAGGTCTTTTGGTCTCCGAAGAGAAGCGATTTTGGTCTCCGAAGAGAAGCAGTTTTGGTCTCCGAAGAGAAGCAGTTTTGGTCTCCGAAGAGAAGCAGTTTTGGTCTCCGAAGAGAAGCAGTTTTGGTCTCCGAAGAGAAGCAGTTTTGGTCTCCGAGGAGAAGCAGTTTTTTGGCATTTCATCTCTGGTGAAGTGGGTCTCCGAAGAGAAGCATTTTGCACTTCTACACGGGTGAAATGTGCCTCCGAAAAGGGCTTTTTAGCATTTCATCACTGGTGAAGTGGGTCTCCGAAGAGAAGCATTTTGCACTTCTACACGGGTGAAATGTGCCTCCGAAAAGGGCTTGTGCCTCCGAAGAGGGCTTGTGCCTCCGAAGAGGGCTTGTGCCTCCGAAGAGGGCTTGTGCCTCCGAAGAGGGCTTGTGCCTCCGAAGAGGGCTTGTGATTGCCTGGAAGTTACTTTCTCATGGTCGGAGGGGTCCACGGGACAAGCGTAAGTCGTTCAATTGGATGTTTGTTTGTACAAACGATCGCAATCGATTAACAAGGTGCCCCTTTTTGGTAGTCCCACCGATCTTTTTGATTGAGGAAAGCTCTCCATTTATTGGCGTGCCTCGTTAGAGGGCTTTGTTGATCCTTGGGAAGGAGCATCAGTTGGTTGGTGTGCCAGGAAGGTTGCGTCTTAGGGGCAAGTAGATCCATGGGATGGACACAAGCTGCCTGATCGGATGCATCACAATCAGCCAGCGAGGGTCTTATTCCTTCTGCTTGGGAAGTTATCCTTTTAGTGGATCTACCTGCTTTCCTGTTGAGAGGCATACCTTCCTTTGGCTGCTTCCATGTTTGCCTGCTCATGTTGTATCATCATCCACCAATCTGCGATCCTTTATCATCGTTTTCCAAGCGCATTTTTCTTTCTCTTGCAAGTAAATTGCTTTATTCGAAGAAGTAGACTTCACTGTTGAATGACTCCACAGAGTAAACGCAAGTTATTTGGTTGGATGCCTTTTTTACATCAGCGATCACAACCAGTTAACGAGGGCTTGACCTAGTGGAGCCGTCAACTTTTTATGTGAAGTTCCTCTTGTATGGGATTCGAGTTTGAAATTTTTGTTGCTTGAAATCTGCTAAATGATTTGTAAGGCTCGCTTAGCTTTGCGATGGGTGAGCTTTGCTTTAATGACCTGCAGTATTAGATCGATATTTTAGCAATACATTTAGAGTATTTACACATCGAAATATAACAGGCATTTTATAACAGAAAACACAATGCGTAGTTTTTTCATTATTGATTTACGCTGATTTCTCAGCGGTTTACAATGCAGAAGTTACACATCTATCATTATCTTTACAAATTCAAGCAATGCTGTTAAGTAAAAATGAATGCTAGTTATTGCTGTTCCAGAATCTCCAAGCTGGATTTCCATTTGTGCTTGATTCATAGCTTTTGGATTTTTCATGTCAGAGAAAGCGAGAGATGCCCCAGTCACAGTTTTGTGAGTGATCAGTAGTCATCCCAACTTCTGCTTGCTGGGTATGGTCCCCCTGTGATAGCATTAATGACAAGCTTTTCTGAATCTTGCACTGCAGTGTTGCTGAGAGAATCGGATTGATGGGTAGGACGTTGTTGATCCCGAGCGGATGGGGTTGGATCGACTCCGGTTCTTTTAACGTATTGTTGGAGTTTACCCTGCTCTAGCAATTCTTCAATCACCTTCTTTAATTCGCGACACTGGTCAGTGTCATGGCCAGGTTGATTGTGAAATTGGCAGAACTTTCCATTACGCTTTGCCCCTCTCGTCATCTCAGGCGGCTTAGGGTACCTGAGAGCGTCCTTTGTTGCCAAAAAGATATTTCTTGGTGTATCAGTTAAAGGAGTAAAGTCCGAAGGATTAAAGCGGCGAGGTTTCTTTTCATTTCCCTGGCTTTTTCCTCCTTCATTCTCCCTTTTCTGACTTTCAGATTCTCTTTTCTTAGGTGCGACATTGTCATTGTTAGTTTGGGCGGTAACCACTTTCGATGTTGCAGAAAGGCTTTCAAGGCGAATGAACTCATCGGCCTTTTTATAAAATTTATCAAGTGAGTTTGGTTCTTTCATCTTTAACCATATCCCAAATTCACTCGATTTATTAATGGCTCTCATCAAATAAGTCAGGATCATGCGTGGTTCCGCATTTTCTACCTCGGCCAAAGCTATATTGAAACGACTCAAGAAAGATTTGATTGATTCTCCGGGTGCTTGTTCAAGGTTAGACAGTGACATTATATCCTTAGCTTTTGAAGCATACAATCTGAACTGTTCTTTAAACTTTTGCGTTAAGTCGGAGAATTTATCTACAGACCGAACTGGAAGCTTTGTGAACCAAAGTAAAGCCACACCTTCTAGGTATACCGGAAAGTATCGACACTTGATCTCGTCTGATGCTCTTGCACCAGTCATATGCCAATCGTACTTGTAGAGGAAATGATTAGGGTCACTGGTTCCCCTATAAGCTTGGATAGTAGGAGGTGCAAATTTCCTTGGAAACTCCGCTCTTAGGATTCTTTCAGTAAACGGAGTTCTGCTTGGCGCAAATCCCCAGTCAGCCTCATCTTCTTCCCTTTGCATGCTCTCTTTCATGATGCGGCTAACCATTTCAGACAGGTACTCTTTATTGTTCAAAGACACCTCCGGGCAAGTATTAGTTCTTCCCTCGGAATTTTGCCCGGGCATCTGCTCATGACAAGTTGGTTGCGGCATAGAACCATCAGTTTGGAAAGGTGGCATTTCAGGAAGAGTAGTTCGACGGTTTTCTGGTTGACGATTTGCCCCGAGCAGAGCAGTTAATCTATCCATCATCAAAGCGTTTTGAGTTTCAATTTGTTGGTATAATCCAGAAACTGCGTCATCCAATTCAGCCCTGGTGACCCCAACGGTTGGAGTTGCTTGGTCTGTTATTGGGGAAGCGGAAGTTCCTTCGTGAGCGTTTCCGGATCTGATAGGTCTGCCTCTTCTTCCAGGAGCCATTATTTCAGATCTGGTTTTTAAAGAGAGGTTCTTTTTATGAATCTTTGCGAAACAACGGTGGATGATCGCCTGAGTTCAATTCTCAGTGAAAGCACCAAAATGTTAACGGTAAAAAGTGAACGCT
The DNA here is from genome assembly GCA_030737815.1 of Allium fistulosum. Classification (NCBI taxonomy): domain Eukaryota; kingdom Viridiplantae; phylum Streptophyta; class Magnoliopsida; order Asparagales; family Amaryllidaceae; genus Allium; species Allium fistulosum. Next base: position 790,494,174 of record CM060901.1, read on the forward strand.
AACACCCAGTGTGTGTAATAGAATTGTGAAAGCACCACCCGTTGGTACGGGAACAGAATATGAGCTGAGAATAGCAGAAAAGCAGTAAATGAACAACAGATTTATAGTGGTTCGGCCCGTAATTGAGCTTACATCCACTTTATAGTCTTTTATTGCTGATTTGATTACAATTCAATACAATATCCCTCTAAATACAATACAATTTGATCATGAAATCATTCTTGACTACTAGCTCGATCTTTAATGATGAAACTCGACGAATCCGCGTTGGATGTTAGGAGCTCTTCTCGAAGATCGTTGTAGTGTCTCGAATGCTTGGAGATCTTTGATTGCTGAATGAGAGGAGGCTTCGACAGCGTAACGGCGCTTGGAGAAATGAATGACCAAAAGTCTTCTTGATGTTGGAAGTGGTGGGGTATTTATAGGAGCTGATTTGAATTCAGAAAATTCGCCTAAGTCTTAGGTCGCGTACGACCTTAGTTAAGTCGTAGGTCGCGAGCGACCTAAGCTAGGTCGCAGTTTCCTCGCGGCTTGAGTTATAAGTGCGGTCTTAGGTCGGGGACGACCTTAATTGGGTCTTAGGTCGCAAGCGACCTAAGATAAGTTATGGACTTCAAATTGCTCTAGGTCGTAACACTGCTAAACCATGAAACCTTTAGGTCGTGACATTCCTGTAGCTTAGGTCGCAAACCTTTCCAAGTCCTTAGGTCGCTAGCTACCTTAGGTCGCAAACTGCTTAGGTCGCGAACTCTTAGGTCGCGAACTCTTCTGTAGTTAGGTCGCTGACTCCCTTAGGCTGTTAGGTCGCTGACTCCCTTATGCTGTTAGGTCGCGAGATCCTCCTAGATCTTAGGTCGCAAGGCCTTTCCATCCTTAGGTCGCTGAAGACCTCTTAAGTCCTTAGGTCGCAATGCTTTCTTATAGTTAGGTCGTAGACTCCTCTAGGTCGCAGCAATGCTAAGTCGCGAAGTTCCCTTCAGCAGTTAGGTCGCGACATTCTTTAGGAGTTAGGTCGCAAGCTTCATTGACTCGTTCAAGATTTTAGGTCGCTTCTTAATAGGAGTTAACACTTCAGCTAACTCAACTTCGGTTCTTTCAAAAGTAAGCGAAAGCTAGATACATTTCGTACCAATACTCATCCCCGGGGGTTCTTATTGTTATGAATTCGTGAAGTCTTTCGATAACTTCCTAAGTCATATTTGGTCAAGTTCGATAATCGACTAATCGATTATCTAGTCAAAAAAAATTGCTTCTACAAATCACGATTCATACGCTTAACTCGTTATCGACGATTCGTTTCAATAACTATTCCTCGTCCAAGAGTGAAGCCAGGTAAGTTAGAGCACTGGTTGTATCAAAGCCTTGTTTAGACATTTCATTCTTGAATCTCACAAATAGATAAGTCTTCCTCGTCGGCTTTTGATTTAAGTATAGTATTAATGATTTCCATAAATAAGAAGAAATAAACACGATTAACAAGTTTCCGACATTTTCCGACTTACTATTCCTCGGCCAAAAAGGGAAACCGGTGGGTTATAGCTCCACTACTCCATTCGTACTCGACATCAATCTTAACTCTCATAAATAGATAAGCCTTACTTCGTCGCCTCTTAGTGTTATGCATCATTAATTATTTTTCAAACAATTAATTAAATAATCAACCATTTTCCCATTTAGCAATTCTAACCCCTTTTTGAAAACATCTGTATATACTTTTAAAATACCTGAAAATACTTATAGGTTTTAAAATATTTATCCAAAATATAACATGAAAACAACAACTCTACAATTTTCCTCAAAACTTGAAAAGAACATGTTTTTTTATGTATTTTAACAAAATATTTCTTCTTTAAAAATTCACAATTACATTTAAAAATTCATAAAGACCTCAAACCACTTTTGAAATACTTTAATATAAGTTAGTGAAAACTTGTAAAAAGAATGAAATAAAATACTTAAATTTAAATATCTTTTCAAACCTTTTAAAGTCCAAAATCAAAGCTAAACGGGGCAGTTTCGCACAAGTGAAGTTTTGGTCACTTTCCATGCTATTAATAGCCACAGACATACATATGAAATATTATAAATATAGAGAGAAATCCCTAAGGATCTCTCTACAAAGTTCCATAGAAATCGCCAAAAACAAGGCAATTCACAACTACATCTATAACGACTATCGTTATAAGCGCACTTCTAAATCCGAGTCATATTCCAATCTATGTTCAACTACAACCTATATGCTTTGTTCCAAGGTCTAGTCACATGTCATACAAGTCCATTCCACGTCCGTTCAAGTCCATATACATGGATCACATATGTCATTTACTTTCAAAGTAAGAATCCAACCAATGTTTTAACATAAGTTAACAACAATTCAAACAACTTTAACCTCATTCAACACAAACACATATGTGTTATATTTCCATTCAAAGAAGTGTGTTAACGCACCTGTAACTTCACAAACAACCAAGATCCCAGCACCTAAGCTAGTAGCCTCCTTTCCTTTCTTTCTTCTCCTTGCTTCCACTTTTCTCTAGCCCAAAACTCCTCATAAAGCCAACGGCCTATGCATGGCTTTGCTTCCTCAACTTTTGACATGGTGGAAGGTATTCTAATATTGTGAGCCTTATGAAACAGTTTGTAGTGATTTGAAGTTGACTATTTTATTTTAGAACATAAGAGAGAAAGCAGATGAAGAAGCCATGTATTTTATAACTTAAGCTTTGTGAATTTTGTGAATGATAACTAAGGGTATGCCCCTCCTTGTATAGGCTTAGGAATGGTGTTGCCTAAGCTCTCACTCACCCCTCACCCTCCCTCCCACCATGTCATGGAAGCTTCACCTCCCATCACTTCTCCTTTAAGTCACTTCTCATTTATGCTAATTACCATTTTACCTCTCTCATGATAATATCTCTTATCATTTAGAAGCTTCTAGAACATTCCAAGCTTTATGAAGAGGAAAGTGCGGTAATTAGTTGCTAATGTGTTAATTTGATCATTAGTCAAGTGCACAAGAGTTCGAACACTAATATCGATCGAAAAGCTGTTTCTCGATAAATCGATTTTCCGTCACATTATCGATTTTTCTTTAAAGAATATATTTCTGCAAACAAATTTCAAAAACAAGTTTCTTATCATTATTTATCTATTAAATGATGTCTAACATTGTTATAAAATCATATTTATAACACTTAATTATGTTTCAAAAAGGTTCTATATTCGAAGACGATATGTTCAGATTTCCGGATCGCTACACGTTTCGCTCCACAAGATCGCACATCCCAGTTCTTGGCCCGTAGATGCTATTCGACCACACGAACTCAAATCTAACTTCTATTGCCTCACGTTGCCTAAATCAAGAAAAATCTCAAACCCTAGTCCTATTACGGCTAACGACATTCACTGTCGATCACCCAAGCATCACCGAACACCCCAAAATTGGTATAGATGTGTAGATCTAGGGTAAAAAAGTTCAAAGATTAAAACTTTATAATTTTTCTATAATCGAATGATTTTATGTTGATTTTAAATGGTGGAGCTTGTTTTATTTTTTGATTTCCAGGAATAAAACAGTGAAAAGGATAAGAAAGGGTGTTGAATAAGTTAAGGGTTTAAGTTGCTTTATATCTAAATTTTCGGTATTTCGTCATACAAAATTTCATCCACATACGAACCGCGAATGCCAGAACAAAAATACGATCGCGCACAAAAATGCGACACGATCTCAACAAACTAATAATATACACTGGTTAACTGATTCTGTAAAATCATAAAAATACCATCGTTTGGTGAAAAATTGTCAAATGATAATTTAAATATTTTCCAAATTAAAAATCATGGAAAAATCAAATAAATTAAATTAAAAATACATCAATAAAAATCGAGTCGTTATACTAAAAATATATTTTTCTCATTAATTACTAAATTCGAATCAAATTTGAATATTTAAATAAATTAAATATTCATATTCGAAACATTAAAAATCCTGGATCATTACAGGTCTCCATCATCAGATCTGAAGAAAACCATTTAAGATTAGTATTAACGCTCCCGTCTAAAGATGTCTTCAACAAGATGATAATCTCTTGTTATTCTCTTTCAACAAGATGATAATGAAAATTAGGTAAAAGTATTTTTTTTAACTTTTCACAAATAACTTCCTAAAGATCTTATTACACTAAACTTCCTCATTGTTATACTCTTTATTCTAAAAGTACTTGTATATTTTACGCCACGTACAACTCGCTTTCGAACAGACATTACAAATTAAAAATAAGCATAACAACAACCGATAATTTTCAATATTACATTTAGGGGTTTTTAGACTCAAGGAAAAAGTTAAAGAAAAATTTAGTTTCAGGGACAAGAAGTTTGTTTTTTAGGCTGAATGACACTTTTTAGTGTAAATCACGGAATGATAGTTGTAACTATCATTTTCAGTTTACACTAAAAAGTGTTCTTCATACTAAAAAACAAACTTATTGTCCCTGAGACTAAATTTTTTCGCAACTTATTCCTTGTGCCTATTTACCTGTTAAAAAACTTATCTATAAACTTCTTACATAACTTCAATCAACATTTATCATTTAATAACTCTATCCACTGTTGTAAAATAAAATAATTTATCAACTGTACTGATAAAATAATACCACATTACCAAAACAATATTAAAATAGTAGCATATAAATCAGGATTGTTATGTTAACAATGACACAAGTTGGGAAATTCGGTAATAGATGCCAAAAGTAATATGATGTTTCCATAAATCTTGTCATACCTTGATAAATGTTTTTAATTGTTAGATCTAACTTATGTAAAGAAGCGTTAAGAACTTTAATCAAAACTCACCTAAAATATCAATAAAACTTAAACACCATTTTCCTATGTTTCAAATAAGAATAAGATTACATAACAACCTTTTTGTACCATACTCTAGCACCTCTATTACATTTTGAATTAGGTTATGCTAATTGCTACAAGTGAAGTTTGATCCACATTATGAATACATATCTATAAAAAAATAAAATCTTTCCAAAACTTATAACTCCTTCAAATTAAAAATCATTATCAATGTTAAATCATTTATATTTTAACCATCCATATGAACTATCCATTTAATTTTTATAGAAATATTAGAATAAATCCAAAGATAATGATGATTTTAGCAAAATATAAACTTATCCAATAAAATTTGCAACATTTGAATTAGTATGAGCAAAAAATACATAAATGCTAAAAGAGCGGAGCAATGGAACATTTCTGGTAAATAACGAGGAAGAAACATGAAAAGGGACAAAAAGTCGTATAAGTAGTTTCTCAAAAATATAAAATCAGACCAAAATGAGCGCCTTATAGAAACCAATTATTGCATATTATTTTCTTTACTGCAACCTATCCATAATGTAACGTTAATGTGGATAGCAAACAACAAATAATCTAAATGCAAAATTAAAGAAATACAAAGACAAACAGAACATGATAATTTAGCAGGTTCCAAACATTTACAACCATATTATTCTATAAATTCACATCAAATACACATAAAAACATATCCACATTTTACGCAAATACTATATAATTTGGAAATACCAACCGTTTACCGATATGCACGCATGTTTGTGCATGCACGCAAAGTTTCGTGATACACTGATCACTTTCCAAACAAAGATTTGATCCACCATATGCCTTTGGTGTCATCAGGGGTCTGCTCTGGCTCAGGAGGAGGGTCAGTTTGTGGAGTTTTGTGCAGTTTCTTTACATCATAGCCCTCATCAATCGCTTTTTGCACAAGCATGTTGTATGTCTCCTCATCCATATGTGTACGCCTACATAATATCTGCCATAAATTACAGAAAAACAGTTCAGCATGAAATCTAGAGGGCATTTATGTAATGTAGTGAGACAGAAACAAGTTATGTGATACAGCTGCTTGTTTGAATGGTTTTCTCTTTGATTACTTAGGAATATTAGCTGTCCTAGGAATGAATGATGTTTAGTAGCCAACTGATATTTATTTGATATGTTTATTAGACCATTATTCCAAATTCTTCAACTTCGGAGCCGTATTGTGTTATTGTTATCGAATAAATTGTTTATTACATGACCACTTTAACAGCCATACATCCCATTTATTTTGCATGGATGAATACATATATTATTTTAGTGCAAAAGGAATTACCGTACAACTATTGAATTTACTAGTGAGGAGATAGTTGAATTACTGAAGATGTCATGGTCAATAATTTTCATAATAAACGAATTAAAACCAATGAACATAATGAATTATGACCAAGTTAATTAAAATTCATAACCGTCATAATTTGCTGACGATGGGCCTCACCCTTGAATGACTCAACTGGAAAATGATGACCAAGTTATGAATTTACTAAAGATGCAGTTGTGGTCAGTCTCGTATTTAGAATATAAGTAGGTAATTTCTATTACTGGACATGCACAAATTGTTGGACATAATTTTCCAATAGTAATAGAAACTGATTGCTTGTATGTATTCCTGCTATTTTTTTATATACCTAATCTTCGTGTGAAACCTTTTTTTTACATACATTTGGCAGTTTTTTTTCTCTTTAATCATCAATAATAGTTTATATTTAATCATGTACGGTATGATATATATGTTCTAAGGAAGCCTGTTGTCAGCCTTGAGTGGTTATAATAATATGAATGCAGGACTAAGAAACATCTTGTACAATAGCAGTTTGGAATTCTTCATTTTATTAGGTTAACATTTGGGCCATTGGAGCTCCTATAGGTATGAAATATAAGTTAAGCGTTACTCCTCTATGATAACATGCAAGTAATATTTTTGAACTTAGTAGCCTAAACCTTCCAAAAGCTTGATGCTTATGAATTTTATGATCAGCAATAAATAACGCTTTATTGCAGCTTACTTCATCAGATGCAAGATTGTTTTTTTGACTTATTTATTTTATTGCCTTTACTGATATAACATATAAAATACTTGGATTGCTTGCTATTTACATAATGTTTTCTCTAAAAGAAACACATTCTATCAGGACTATGTAACCAAACATATAACGTAAAATTTATGTGTAAATAATTTTCTCTTTAATTATCATGAGGTCTCCAACAAATTTGACCGAGGCCAATAGTACCATCAATCGTTTTATGAAATATTTTCATGCAGTAATATCGAAGTATACTAGTTGCATTATTCAGATGGTTTTAAATATCACTCTTCTGAATAACCAATCAGTCTCATAGACATCATAAATTTATACATATTAAATGCTTTCATATGCATGAAAAACTGATAATAAATAACATAAAGTGATATTGTTGCATGTCAGAAAAGAATTTCAATTTACAGAAATAATTTTCGAGTATATTCGAAGTTGTAATAGAAGTCAAAACCAATTGTAAGTAATAAATAAAAATAATAGAAGAAAAAGAAGTAGTTCCTACATTAGTAAAATCCATATCGAAATCAAACACTTGAAATTTAATAAACTAGGTTTTCATTAAGTAAAAGACTTAAAAATTTAGTGGAAAATAAAGAATGATGATAGAGAATATGCTTGCAAAATAAAAAATAAAATAAATAAAGGTTTATTATTTGTGGGTCCATTAGTTTATTCACTCTCATTTACTATGATAAAATAGAAACAAATAATAAGAAGAAAATAAGGTTATGTTTCATCTCTTTTTTTGGGATGAAAACAACATAAAAGCGGTGCAAAATATGGATGAATATCGACATATGTATAGCTGCTAATCTTTTATGTGTTATTTTGAAAAATAATCGAACCAAGGCTTGATATGTAGTATATCATTGATACAGCGATGATAGTATCTGATAGAAACTAAGTAGATTTACCTATATACACATGTGTGTATCTGATAAATTATCGGATTTAAGGAACTTTATTTTTAAAGCTTATTATAATGTTTTGATATAAATTTCTAACATTGTTTTAAACTTTTTGGAAAATCCTTGAATAATGCTATGAGGATGTTTTAAATATATCTTATATTTTTACTAAGTGAATGAGGTTAAATGTTTTAACTGATCTTTTTCAGATATATTGAAATATTTCTTGTCTCTTCAAGGGCAAATACCAAAAACTTAAATTTTTATTTTATAACCAAATTAAGTTATAAACTTAAGGCAGTAGAAGCTTAAGTAATATTTTATGAAATGATTCATTAGTGACTTAAATCTTTAATGGAAAACAAATTATGTAAGTGATTGATCTTTATATAAATAAATGAATGAAAAGTAAATGATGAAGGAATAAAACCAATCGAATAAACTTAAATAATATTTAAAATCTTATGTGTTTGGCTTATGGGATGTTTGGGGAATGATACGTTAAATTGTTTAAGGTTGTATGAATAATCTATTAAGTAATTACCAAAGGCTGTTGAATAAAGGATTTTGTAAGTAATAAATAATCTTTTTTTTGGTATGAAAACAACATAAAAGCGGTGCAAAATATGCAAGAAAAACTTATAATAAATAACATAAAGTGATATTGTTGCATGTCAGAAAAGAACTTCAATTTACAGAAATAATTTTCGAGTATATTCGAAGTTGTAATAGAAGTCAAAACCAATTGTAAGTAATAAATAAAAAAATAGAAGAAAAAGAAGTATTTCCCACAGTAGTAAAATCCATATCGAAATCAAGCACTTGAAATTTAATAAACTAGGTTTTCATTAAGTAAAAGACTTAAAAAATTAGTGGAAAATAAAGAATGATGATAGAGAATATGCTTGCAAAATAAAAAATAAAATAAATAAAGGTTTATTATTTGTGGGTCCATTAGTTTATTCACTCTCGTTTACTATGATAAAATAGAAACAAATAATAAGAAGAAAATAAGGTTATGTTTCATCTCTTTTTTTGGGGATGAAAACAACATAAAAGCGGTGCAAAATATGGATGAATATCGACATATGTATAGCTGCTAATCTTTTATGTGTTATTTTGAAAAATAATCGAACCAAGGCTTGATATGTAGTATATCATTGATACAACGATGATAGTATCTGATAGAAACTAAGTAGATTTACCTATATACACATGTGCGTATACACACATGTTAGAACTTATATTATAATCGAGGCGTTTGATGACTTTCTATGTCATACCAATACTTCCATAAACTCCTACTTAAAAATATTTTCAGTCTCAACTTTATTCATTGGGCTCATCTTTTCACATAAAATTTTGGAAAATGAATATTTTAACGCTAAAAAAATTATAAAGCTATTTTATTTTATTGTTTATTAATCTGTTTTAGGTTAATCGGTACTTCTACACTTGCTACTAAATGTAAACAAGTTTTGAGTAAATTTTTACTTGTTACTTGGGTATATTCACTATCTTTTGCAGAATCGTAAATTTTTACCTGTTACTTGGGTATATCCACTATCTTTTGCAAATTCGTAACTATATCCCAAATATAACTTTTTGCATCCTCGTTGCTATGGAATTGATGAGTACCTTGATTGCACAGTAATTCTTGCGAAAACACTATAACATCCAATGAAAGGGGCAATGGTCAATTCTTAGTTTTGGCGTAAAGACGTAACAAGCGACATTAGATCCACATTGTTAATTTATTTTTTAAAATATTACGATTTGAATCCTGTTTCAAATTGAATCTCGCTTTATATGAAACAATTTACATTCCAACTCGAACTCATTAAAAATTGTAGTTGAGAAAAATCATTCAATCTGAAAAATATATTAGAAATATTGATGTTTTTCAAACAAAATAAAAGTTTGATGACAATTCCAATTCTAATTTTAATGTTTTTCAAACAAAATAAAAGTGAAACAAATAAGAAAAATGAGTTTTAGGTCTAAATGTAGAAGTTTTAACATCAAAATGATTCCAAAATGTTTACAAACCCTAAAAAATTGATGTTTTGAATGTACAATTTATGATCTGAATCTAAAGTTTGAACTTTACTATTCGAGTCCCATTTTGAAACATTGTACGTACAATTAGAGAGATTATTAGAAATTGAAGTTCTTCCATGTATTATATCTCTAATTGCATGTACATTTTATGATCTAAAATTTTCCATTTTTAATATTCTATCTCTAATGCACGTACTATTAAATCATGAATCAAAGATGGATTAATGACAATAAAATTTGGTTTTAAGTTTTCACTATTTGAGACTGAGGTTTGGTTTCAATTTGGTTTGTATTAACTGCGACTGATCAAAGACTATAACTTCAGTCTTTGCCTCGTTCATTGTTCAGGGATAACATAATTAATATCGAGCAACTTAAAATGCCTCTCTTTTCTCCCATCCAACGACTAGGCTAATCAATCAGGGTGCTTGACATCAATTATTAAAAAAATTGAACTATTCCACCATCTTCACATCCCAAGTGGAATGACGATCTATTGACCGCACGAATACTCTATCATTTTACTTTTATATTCGCCGATTTAATTCTACTTATGAACTAAATTTATTCTCTTTGTCATCCTTTTTCCATCAAATTCACATATCATGTTTTCTTCAAAAATATAAATCTACAATTTTATATCTCGATGTCGTATAAATCGCAAAAAATAATCTCACCCAACCATTGATTGTAAAAGCAAGGCATCTCTTCACAAACTTTGAATTCTCCGCTTATTATTTGTATGCGAGCCCTTATAAGTATGTAAGCTTGATTCAATCTGTACATTGCCTGATTTATCCAAGGTTCAGTACCACATTCCTTGATCTCCAATTTTCCTTTGACGTCAATTATTTACTATTTTCCTTCCATATCTCGAAATTATATTGCGTTTTGTTTAAGCTCTTAATCAAAACATTCCATTTTAAATGTCGGGTGTTGCATGAGAACATACTATGGTTTACTCTGTCATAATCATCTGTATCCACGTCTATAAACAATTTAAACACTAACGAGATTTGAATTTGATATCATGCTCAAGTATTACTAACAATCTGGTTATTTTTATTGTATTGTTAGAGTACTTTTAGATGTGACACGTTTTGCATGTTACATTCACTATTTGAAATTTGATTTGTGAAATTGTTAAGGTATTTTGTGTTGTAATGAATTTAACTATCATGAATGTGAATATTTATGAACTAAGATTGTTAATGTATATGTTAATTCATAGTTGATATCATGAAATTTCATTTTTGAAACCAAAAAATAAGATTGCATCTCTTGGAAATCAAAAGGAATGGAAATTGGGCTAAAAGAAAATTTTATTCCATTTTTTTGATGTTCATGGAAATTTATCACCGACTAAAGAATATAATTTGCTGTCAAATCAGCTAACTTAGGGAACGATTTTGAAACTAATTTCAATCTTCAAAATTAAAGATTGAAATTTCGATCTCAAATTTTTTTGGAGTACCTTTAAATAATGAAAATTCAATTTTTAGTTGATCTTTAATTATACTCTAGAGGCTGATACAATTGATTGGAAACTAATTTCCCCAGTCTCTATAAGCAAATAATTTGTAGTGTCTTATGACTATATTTTGGATATGGACATCAAAAGAAATGTAAAAATACAAAAGAGAACATAAAGGCGTGAGATGGTTGCATTACGTAAAAGAAAAGAATTAAGACCGATTTCTTCATAAAAGATTGAGGATCTTGCATGCGATTGACTAAAAAGATGGGGGACATCTGATAAAATTGGAACGACACAAAGAAGATTAGCATGACACCTGATCAAGGATGACATGCACAAATCAAGAAATGATCCATCCTAGTTGGTTGATGTATGCAGCGTGATAGGGGGTTCTCGCATTGTGATCAATGCTGAAACTTTGACTCTTATCCCTACACGATTCGGAAATAAGGATTGGTTGAGTAGTCGAGAAGCTAACCGTAAAACTAAGACTTGGTTGAGTAGTCGAGAAGCTAACCGTAAAACTAGTCTATGAGGTACCAATGATGGTCACAGCGGAGTTTAGATTCGAAAGACATTACAAAGATGAAATAGATTCGAAAGAGTTGAATTTATTTTAATTTCATCTTCTTGAATTGAAATATAAAGTTTCACAAAAAATGACGTATTCTAGTTTTCAAACTCATTTCCCAACTGAAATTAAATTTTCCTTTGTTGGATATTTGGTTGGAATTATCATGGTTACATTTGTTGATTGAATTTCATTGCGATGGACTGTGACTTGTTTAGTGATTCTTTTAATGGTAATAGGGGTTGATAATGTTCAGTGAACTTAGATACGTAAATAAAAACATACACCGTACTAGGTCCGACGAGTAGCGGTGATATTACGACGCCCCTAAGTTGTAGTGAACAGTCTTATTGTCATATCACAACTTCACTCACTTAATTTTGATACAAAACACAAAAGTTATCAGTATTAGATTTTTTGTAATTTTTTATGTCAACAAGTTGATGTTGACTTCTTATTTAACTATGAAACTATTGCTCCATGAGTTGTGATGAAATTGTATCATTGTAAAGAGAACTTCAATAGTTTCTATTCGGTGTGAAAACAACAAAAATGCTCGAATCAAGTGATACGGTGCCTTCAATTTGGACAACATAAACCTAGCTGAAGTCAAACTGCAACCAACCTTTTGATAACAAAATGAACAATTATATTGACATAATGCACTTATTTACTATTTTCAAGAAGGAACCTTATGGTCCACGTTACGGGTATAATATACGTCGCATTTCGAGTATCAAAGAAAATTTTTGTACGAGCGAAGTTGAGTGGTTTGGATTCGTTAGATTAAGCCTTGTTATGAAAAACTAAAAACCTAAAATCATTAGTTGGAGATTTGACTCTAAGTTCTTCACAATTTGATAAAAGAGATAAAGTAGATTAAGTTTAATAACTCAAACGTCCAAATAGTGCACAATCAAATAAACAATCAATTCAACCAAATACTTCAATTTCACTGAAAACATTAAATCTCTTTTTAAATTAAAATAATTAAATCTTTTTATTCAAAACTATACAAAATAGTGCTTATAAGTTCTAAATTAAATTTCAAGTTAAATCTAGACAATTATACTTAAATAAAAGTTATTATACAAAACCACATTGAAAATTGATAATTATCCTTTTAAAAACAAAATGCTGACCATTTCTAAAATAATAATATAGATATAGTGCATGAGAATGGTTGATTGTGCATTAAAAATGAAACTGGGCAAAAGACTTAATGGATGAGCAATAAAAAGAATTTGCTTAGTTGGGTAATGTAGACATGAATGGGTCACTTGATCGCTTGAACACCAAAGCATAAGATCGCTAAAATTGACAGATAATGTCAATCCAGCGATTGAATTTCACGATGTTAGATATATTGAGTTTGTTTGATTAACGTTCAATTTCGTGTTTTGCACTCTCTGGGGGTGGTCAAACAATAATCCCAACTTTGGGATTTCAGTTTTGAAGCATGATTTTAAAATTTGTTCCATGAGGTTTATCGGCTATTTTGGTAATTTGAGTTGTTTTTTGGTACACTTCACTCACATTCACCCATGTTTTGATTTTAGATATGCTCGACTTTGCTTTTGATTTTTTGCGAGGGAGTTCATATACATTGCTCGTACTACATTCCTATTGTCCCTTACAACATCACCAAATATGTGTGTTTCACGTATATGATTTAGACAAAAAGAAAATATTGAAACTATTTTAAGGCGAACTCAAGTATTTCATGTGGAAGACAAAAATGTTGATCATTTTATTTTGTTTTAAAATAACAAAAAATAGCAATGAGTATCTCTTAAGAAACGCTTTGAGAAAAAGCATCCTGATTCGAATGAATAAATTTAATGGTAAAGCTTTAATGATAAAGTATAATATGGTTAATGTGATTTGAAAAATAAATGAGAACTGCAATGAATGTATGGATCTCCAAGGCTCGAGGTAATATGGGCTGTGCTTACCTATTTTACAGTGAAGCAACATGTGCTTGTATGGTGATGAATCTTTGAATGGACAAGTAATTTGAATTGTATTCATTCATCTTGAGACAATTAACATGAGATTTAATGGATAGAGATTGACCATGACCAACACCATTAGTGTCGAAGTTCCTATCTTGCATATAGATGTTTGTAGTGTAGTCAATCGACACACTGAGTTATGCTCATGTAGCAAGACGATGATATTACATGGTTCCATAAATATTACCCAAGACGCTCCCGTTGGGTAGAGTTTCCATTCCATATTAAAACAATGTCTAGCGACTGACATAGGGTTGTCGTGGCTAGCTCTAGTACAAGCGACAGACGGTGGTCAATTAACCCACTAAAACGATAATAGAGACGAAAGCATTAACATACCACCAACTAAACAACTTTTGTACGTATTATCTACTTGCATCACGATCTTGGTTAATCTAACTATTTTCTAGGCGATCGTATGTAGATTAAACTATTAAATAATGTATTTCAAGAGTGAGCTTTGCCTTGACAATCAAGTAAATATTATTTTTAAAGGAAGCTGTACCATGACCAATGAACCAAATAATATTTTCTTGTAAAACGGGGCTGGTCTTGATCAATGAATTAAATAACGGTTTTCATGAAGAAAACCGTTAGATTTTGGTGATACAATATTTCGTATTTAAGTAGATTTGAAGATATTTTAGTACAGGTGAAATTATGACTCAAATACATTTCATTTTCTATAGATTTTGGAGAGTGATTAATTGTCTCTTTTGTTGCATTAGAGAAGGCAATGATTTGAGGTGGAGCTTTGGTGCAACGGTTAGGTCACCCGTACGGTGATCTGAACGTCCAGGTTCGAGTCTGGAAACAGCATCTTCGCAGTGCGAAGGAAATGCTGCGTACATTATCAACATCCACACAGCCCGCTATCGTGCGGGAGCCTCGTGCACTGGGTTCCACCTTTTGTTAGAGAAGACAATGATTTATCTACATAAAAATGATTTATTCTTAAAGACAAAAGCAATCAACAGCTTCTTAAAGAAGACATTTTATCAAGACTATTATAAATATATATATACACACACACACACATGGTTCATTAGATGTGAGTGAAAAAAAGTTATTTTTTTGAGTTTTGAGAATTGGGATATCTTCTAATTAACCTATCTTACCGACAATTTTGAAAGTGAATATGATTTCGAAAGTGATATGGTTTTGAGAATATGATATTTTGATATAAATTGTGAATTGACTTTTGAAATGTAAAAGAACCATCCGGTGTGAAATAAACGTTTGGTTGTTAAAGAGACCGGGATCGGATATTGTCATACTCTCTACCAATACCAAAAACCACTTTAACAACTGTGTACGTGGTGGAGATTCCAGAAATGAAGTAGGATAGTTTGGCGAACGATTCTGTATGAGATATTTACGTGACCCTGACTCCCATGAGTCAGCTTGATGTGGCTAAAATCAGGAGCCACGCCGAGCGAGGTCATTCCTCCGATCGGACACATTTCTTCGATACCATTCTATTACTTTGTGAATGATTTGGTGGCCACTCCTTAATTTGATTTTGGAAGTGTGTTCCGAGGTGGGCGGTAGTAGCTGCTATGCGCTACCACCAGTCCGGATATGCAATTGATATATCTACCATGAGCATTGCCTCGAGTGCCTTGTCGCATGCCTTATCGCGCCTTCTACAAGTTTGTTTTGTACCATACATATGGAGTGCCTTCTAGGTAAACCTCCAGTTTACGGAGAAGCGTAGGTACTGTATAGACTATGGGAATATATAAAATGTGTTAGGGAAATATGGGTAATGTCTTAATGCTATTTTAATACTTTTACTTTACTGTAGACATATTATAATAGCGTATTGTACTACATAGTAGATAGTTTAACGGATCCTTAGAAGATGTGAATCCCGAACATCTCTTAAGTTACTGCACCTATGTTAGACACTGGATAAGAGATGTCAAACCCGTAAACATCTCTGACGCCGTTACACACATATTTACCGTTGATTTATGACGCAGCGGATATTACAAAACAAGATAGATCGATGAACGTAGCAATCGGTGGATTGAAAAATACTGAAATGCCCAAATTCGTTGATCCAAAGATGCCGAATTCTAGCTATCTCCGACACGTTGATCGCGCACGATACCGTAAAGAGAGATCTACAATTCTTCGAGCGTTGATCAAGCGCACTTGATTCCGCGAATTGGCTTCAACGATCGAAGATTCGAGCGCACTCGAATGTCGAAGGTGGAGATAGGAGATACACTCAACTACCGATTTTAATTGAAAGCACAAAGCTAACAAAAGAGAATTTTATTCAAAAATCAACAACCCATTACAAATGATATAACTCGCCTATTTATAGGCATACAACACAACACTTACAACACAACTCATAGGTCTTGAATGACCTAACACTTAGAATATTTACAACACTCAACAACACGAGTTACAAAACGAATTACAAACGACTAAACAGTAGTTACACGATCTAAGTAATTAACGACTTACATAGCTCGTTCACGCGACTTAAAGAAATGCACGCGACTTAAAGAACGCACGCGACTTAACAAACTTCACGCGACCTAAATTGAAGCACGGCAAAGAGATCTTCGCGACCTTCTGAGAATTTGGGAAGCGACTTAGTTTAGTTCGTGATTTAGGTTTAGGCTGGAGAAGGGTTTAAGTCGTGGAGGTGATAAGTCGTGGGGTTTGGAGCCTCGCTGAAGTGATAAGTCGTGGAGTCTTGGGTCGTGGAAGTTTAGGTCGGTCGCGACTTAGAGCAGAGGTAGTAGGTCGCTCGATTGAGTTGGGTCGTGGATCGTGATGTCGCAGTTGAATTGGGTCGTGGGGAAAGCAATTAGGTCGGAGACGACTTGTTTATATCTTTCGGTGGAGTTAAGTCGAGGAATGGAAGTTAGGTCGTGGGGATGTGGATTTAGGTCGTTCACGACCTATGGAATGGGCTGGAGCTCGCGACACAAGGAGGGGGGCGACTCGCTGGAATTAAGTCGCTGGCGACTTAAGGCGTACGACCTATCAGGCTTTCGCGAATCAAAGCTTCGCAATTCAGGTATGTTTCGCGATTTAGGGGATCTTCTTTTTTGCGACTTATGTTTCGTGATTGATGATTTGCGCACTGCATCATCCTCCCCTGGTTGAAAAGAATTCGTCCCGAATTCACACTTTCTTCTTCTTCGAGACTCTGTCTTCCATTCATTATCTGGTCTGGTGCGGTTCTGGTGATAACCACTTTCGAGATTGATCTTGACTTGACCCTTTGAAGATGTGGCTCGACATAAGGAACGCATTGCGTAAAACAGACGTGGCATTAGGCAGGCGGCATAAGGAAGTGATCTGAGGGAGATGACATATGAAAAAGTGTGGCATGAACTAAGCACTAGATGCCATATCCAATTCATGTAGCACAGAACTTCATAAGAATAGTGTCGTATACCATATTGCTTGTGCCAATAGGAAGAGGTGATACAGAACCAAAACGTGTCGAAAATGTGAGACGATATAAGGAAGTTTAAAATCATGGAACGACTTGGGAAATCACGACCGAAAAAGTGTGAGGACTCATGCTCAGATTCTCGTCTTTCCTGTTCTTTTAGATTCTGAAGATCATACGATCCCTGTAGTAGAATGGCAACTGGTACTAGTTCAGTGTGAAGTTGAATGTCCTGTAGTGGTGGTAACTCTTCGGGTAGTTCTTCAGGATATTCGCCTTCAGATTCATCGAATTCTGATCCAACTTCCTCAAAAACATCAAGATCTTCACTCGTTCCTTGCCCGGTCAACACAAACAATTCATTCCTCATTTCCACATACTCTTCCAACAATAAAAAATTAATTTCTTCAGGCAGTTTCCTAGAAATCTCATCTTCACAATCTTCAAATACTTCAATCTCTTCAGAATTCTCAAAATCAAAACTTTCTCCAGGTTCAATCAACATTGATAGTTCATCACCATCTTTTATTTCACTGTCGAACTCTTTCAAAGATAATAAATCATCTGATTCTGCCTTCTCTTCTGTTTCATGTTTACTTTGTTCGGACTCCTCGAAAACTAAAAAAGTTTCACTTGGTTGGTCTTCCTCCATAAACTCATGTGTCAAGCAAGAATCCTTCATCGTCAAATTATTTCCTTCAACTCCGAACACAATTTCTTCTTCCACACTATCAACATCAATCTTTGGTGGTGACGAATAATCAACTTCTACATCCACATACTTTGACTTAATTTCTTCATCATCATCAAATTTCGATGGTTGATAAAAGTCAATTTCAACAGTCCTCCTCAACAAGTTACCTCCTTTCTCTATTGACAAAACTTCTACTTCCCCTGACAAAGATTCCTCAAATCCTGGCAGAAATTCTTCATCGTCGTCAAATTGTGGTGGTTGATAAAAGTTAACTTCATCAATCCTCCTCAACAAATTACATCCTTCGTTCTCCAACTCGACCTCTTCATCTTCGTTGTCAAACTTTAGTGGTAAGGCTGCGAATGATTCTGTAGGACCGACCTCTTCAAATTCTTTTAACGTTGGCTTAACCTCCTCGAGAGTTTTAAGCTCTTCACTTGCCTCATACCTAACCAAGGTTTCAGCACTACCTTCCGATTCTTCAGCACTTTCGCTGAAAGGTAATGGATTAGTTGGTTCCTCTTCCTCTTCTGTCTCGTTTTCAGTAGAATCATCCACATCCTCGCTTTCACATTCTTCTACAACAAAGGGTTTCTTTTGGGACTTTGTACATTCAAAACTTCGATGGTCAAACTCCTGATAATGATATCGCTTAACTCGTTCATCAACACTTGCCCTCGTGATTCCATATACAACTGGTTCGTTGACTTTCTTAAAAACATTTTTACTGTAATGAACATCATGATTCTGATTGCTGGAGTTTGTAACCACACCCTTTCCTCGATTCCCTTGACTCAACTTCTGCAATTGTTGATCAATACGAGCTTGATAATTGTAGGGTAAGAAATTTGCTTTCATCATCCTTTTCATCTTATCCCACTTGACAACTTTAGACTTCTTCATCCTCTCTCTGGTTGATTTAGTTTGTTGCCACCAGTCCATGGCTTTTCCTTCCAAACTTGCAGCAACTAACTTCACTTGACGATCCTCAGGAACGTAGTTGAGCTCAAAAACATTTTCAATCGTGGATAACCAGTCCAAGAATTCCTCTGCTTGTAGTCCACCTCGGAATTCTGGAATCTCCGAATCCTTTCTTGATTTCCATGTATAACCAACCTCTTCGATATTCTTGTATCGATTTTGCCCTTGATCGGAATATCGAAAATGAACACGATTACCATAACTTTCCTCTTCAAAATTAGTTGAACTTCGTCGTCGATTCTGAACATCGACGCTTCTATGCCCATGCACGTCCTCTCTACTTCTTTTCTCATAATCATAAGATGGCTCATGCTTGTAACCACGATACGCTCTTCTTTCTTCCTTCTGATAATCACGATTGTCTCGAGCTCCACGATCTCGATTTATTGACAAAGATGATTCTCTTCTTTCTCTATCATAACGTGGCGACACTCTTCGTTGATTTTGATTCATGTCAAACTTCATTCTCTCTACTTTCTCGAAATCCTTATTGAATCTTTCATCACTACGTTGCTTCATCTGTTCAGGATCTTCTCTCTCATACAAATCTGCAACACTATGATGACGGTTAACATATCTCGAAGGCATGATCAAATTTTCAACAGATCCAAACACAAACTTCACTTTGATCCAAAAATTCTCGAATCAAACTTCCCCACTTGTTTGAAATCTCACGAACACCGCAAATAAACAAACAACTTAATTCAAACTCCAAAACTTCAAATCTCAAAATTGACGCCCAATGAACTTGAACAAATCTCCCACAAACTTGAACAAGTTCGCTTCTATCTCACGACTTGACTCTACTCTTCTCCTTGGCTCGGCTGAAGTTGAACAAGCACTTCTTCTCGGTCCAACAGGCTCGTCTTAGCTATGATTGGCTAAGTCTTGCTCCGATACCAAACTGACGCAGCGGATATTACAAAACAAGATAGATCGATGAACGTAGCAATCGGTGGATTGAGAAATACTGAAATGCCCAAATTCGTTGATCCGAAGATGCCGAATTCTAGCTATCTCTGACACGTTGATCGCGCACGATACCGTGAAGAGAGATCTACAATTCTTCGAGCGTTGATCAAGCGCACTTGATTCCGCGAATTGGTTTCAACGATCGAAGATTCGAGCGCACTCGAATGTCGAAGGTGGAGATAGGAGATACACTCAACTACCGATTTTAATTGAAAGCACAAAGCTAACAAAAGAGAATTTTATTCAAAAATCAACAACCCATTACAAATGATATAACTCGCCTATTTATAGGCATACAACACAACACTTACAACACAACTCATAGGTCTTGAATGACCTAACACTTAGAATATTTACAACACTCAACAACACGAGTTACAAAACGAATTACAAACGACTTAACAGTAGTTACACGATCTAAGTAATTAACGACTTACATAGCTCGTTCACGCGACTTAAAGAAATGCACACGACTTAAAGAACGCACGCGACTTAACAAACTTCACGCGACCTAATAATCTTCACGCGACCTAAATTGAAGCACGGCAAAGAGATCTTCGCGACCTTCTGAGAATTTGGGAAGCGACTTAGTTTAGTTCGTGATTTAGGTTTAGGTTGGAGAAGGGTTTAAGTCGTGGAGGTGATAAGTCGTGGGGTTTGGAGCCTCGCTGAAGTGATAAGTCGTGGAGTCTTGGGTCGTGGAAGTTTAGGTCGGTCGCGACTTAGAGCAGAGGTAGTAGGTCGCTCGATTGGGTTGGGTCGTGGATCGTGATGTCGCAGTTGAATTGGGTCGTGGGGAAAGCAATTAGGTCGGAGACGACTTGTTTATGTCTTTCGGTGGAGTTAAGTCGAGGAATGGAAGTTAGGTCGTGGGGATATGGATTTAGGTCGTTCACGACCTATGGAATGGGCTGGAGCTCGCGACACAAGGAGGAGGGGCGACTCGCTGGAATTAAGTCGCTGGCGACTTAAGGCGTACGACCTATCAGGCTTTCGCGAATCAGAGCTTCGCAATTCAGGTATGTTTCGCGATTTAGGGGATCTTCTTTTTTGCGACTTATGTTTCGTGATTGATGATTTGCGCACTGCATCAATTTAACTTACATAAGATCTTTTAGTTCTAACTCGAGTGTTTTATCTTTTCAATTCGCTCGGGTCAGCCTGAGCATTTCAGGGTTGAAGACCTTATTTCTGGAGGACGAAGACGAAGATTTGTACTATTATTATTTATGATATGTATTCCACTGCATCATGTTGTTCCGCTGCATTTATTTATTTCTTTATTCATGTTTTATGTAACTCTGATTTTTGTGTTGTAAAAGAATAATCAAATATATTTATAAAACAGCTTCATGAACTCTTATTTGGTTATTATATTTTGTCATTCCGCTGCGAGATTCTGTATTTGTTTTATTTCTTTCTATTTTTCTTATTTACACCATGAATAGATTATGAATTAACTGAAAAGATAAACGCACGTGTTCATAGCACGCGTTTTACCTAATCATTTAATTCTCCTCCCTCTTCGCTCGATCGTTTTGACTTTTGGGTCTGGTTTATCGATGTATTCAGTAGATAGTTAAGACAAGGCTACGATGGTCGCTCCTATCCAGCTTTATTCTTCGTATTAGCAGACGGTATTACCTTGTAATACTCTTTGCTAATATGGGTCTCGGAGTGGGGCGTTACAGCTTGACAATCTGCCATTTTGAATGGTTTGAGTCTGGCATGTGTGTCTGCTTAGAACGTCCAAAAGGGCAGGTCGTTACACATACACGTCTCGTTTGAGATGGCATCCCAATCAAGACATCTTGTGTGAAAATCACAAGACAAAACATGACCAAAATCCAAGATTTGAAACTGTGCATTCAACATAGTAAAATAGCATATTTACGACTCAAATTGATCTTTCTTTACAGTGCAACATCAGATGATATGTGAATTACAACTTTCATTATAGTTTGACAAGCATCTATTGTCAGTCATTCATAATTTTCCTTCTTTTACGATTAAAGGTCTTATCCAACTTTGGACTTATTCCCTTAAAAAGCTATTGAAGCCCGATGGTCAATTAGACTAAAATGATAATTGAGGAATTAAACTCGAGTTGATCAAAGGCCATCTGGTACATGATATTACATGATGCTCCCATGTCGACCATGATGTAGGAATAACGTATGTCCAGATGACTAGGGGATTGTACTATGGTTGAGAGGTTCTTGGCCTTATCTTCAATAAATACGATAATTGCCATTAGTGTTGGCTGCATTCTAGGGTAGCGTACAACTAGTTGTTAGGTGTGATGGTATTATTATTCTCGGTGGGAATATATAAGCTGTGAGAATTAGAAGAGCTGCTTTCCCACTTTCACTCAAGCTTCGCATTGATTATGTAAACATGCTGACATGTTTTACACATTTTGCTTTTGTATCTCTAGTAGTTGGTTGTCACATTTCAACAGCATGAGCAACGTATCTTTGCAAGCGTCTCGTGCTGATAAGTGTTCTGATTTACTTATAGAGCTCAAAGTAGTTTCATGTAGTATGATCATGGTAGTTATGGCAGGATGCTATTCTTTCCAATGATAAGACCTATTCCGCACTTTGGTCGATTAGGCTAATATTATTTTATTTGATTTTTTGACTTAGCCGTTATAGTTGTATCATACTTCAAGCACATCAAACGTTGTTTAAAAACAAATATTTTGTAAACTGATCCATTTAATTTAGCTTCACTAAAATAAGTCAATACATCATTGTCGACAAATCAAAATCATCTCTCGTAGCTTCGTGAAGTCCATATCAAAGTCCGAATTGATAGTCGAATAATCCTGATAAGAATGTTATTTCTCAAAGTTCCCAACATTTTTACATGACTTGAAATTCACAGTGATTTCATAAAAATAAATGATTTTTAAAAAAATCCCAACAATAAATCGTTGTCTACAAGTCATAATCACTGTTTCAAATCTCGTTTATCTCACTCGAGATCTCGTTTTCGAATTTAAGCGAGACAAGATTTAACGAAACGAGACATTAAATTTTGTGTATATCGTATTTGACACTCATTTAATTTAAAATATTAAGATCTCAAGCGAAATTAGAGTTAAGATCTCAATATAAGATCTTATACGAAGTTAAGCTTTTGCATATACATTTTTTTACTTCTCCTATAGATCCAACAGAAATTGCATTCTATTGACATTTTACTAACCCCTAATTCAGTTTTTCATTTTTTAATAAGTAAGCAGAAATAAAAGATGTTTTATATTTTTCATTTTTAATATTCAGATGAGTAGAATCCATTCATCAATATAAATCAATAATGCTACCACTCTACTCTAAACCGAAAAATTAATTTTACCATTTTATATAAATTATATGTTATAAGTTCATTTTAGATAACAATTAATTATAAAAATGTTTAAAATGTCAGTTTTAGATGGTTAAATTATCTCGAGATAGTCCCGAGTAAACATTAAAATCTGATATGTCAACCAGAGATGTATACCTGACATACACTCATTTCGCCAGAGATCTCATCCGATACGAGATATTATGTGTAAAATTCTCGAGACGAAACGCAATTGAAATCCAAAAATTAAAACTTGTCGCAATTGTGAATCACGATAGGATTTGCAAGAGAGGTTAAAAGGAATTGGATTGCCGTGAAAAGAGTTATGAGTCGCGAGTTGAATTACGAGTGAATGAAGGCAGTTTGATGGTTGTTTTTTTAAAGATGTGGAATCCAGTGTAGGAAGAGGAAGCATTTATACCTAATAATGTCAATATGGTAACTTATAAATAAGAACTTCAATTACTGTTGGGTGTTTATAAAAAATAAAACACAAGTGTAATTTTTTATTTCAGCCAAGATAACATATTTTAGTCTAGACCAAAATATCGATTGAGATACCAATAACATGGGTAGATTAGGATTTTAGCGACATCTATTGTTTTATTTCGCGGTGGGAAAAAATTGAGACATCGATCAAGATATCGGTTGAGGTGGTCGGATTCAAAAATGTATTTATGATGCTTCAATATTTACATCCAGCTCTTTGATACTTTATTTTATTCTTTCAACTAATGAGTTGGAATAAGTTCGGATTCAAAAATGTACCAATAATGCTTCAGTGTTTACCTCAACCTCTTTGATACTTGGTTTTATCCTTTCAACCGATGAGTTGGAATTAGGTAATGGGTTTGCCTTTCCATTACCATTAGCAAGACTTGCATTATTGTCTTCTGGTTCAGGATATGTCACCGCATCCGTCGATATTTGCATCTTCATCAGATTTGAACTATGGTGAGGAGTATTTTGTGTAACAAATGATAGGTGAGAACAATTTTCTAACTGTGTGCCAACATGCAACAAAAATCAATTGATGCTTAAATCCAATGGGGAGTTTTAAGCCAACATGAGGAGGAGAAGGGCAATAAGTTAAGGTTTATCTCTATCTTAGTTTAGAGTGGTTTGATCGAGAAAGAGGATCATGCAACTTTCATAGTGGCTATTAATTCATAAGTAATGCATATAAGGAAGTGTAAAGATTTCAAAAAAGAAAACCTCGACTAAGGTTATAAAAACTATGGAGGGCAATGAATTAGACTTCTTAACAAGTACATGTACATTTTTAAAGCTAAATTCCAAAAAAAAAAAGAAAATCTTATTCATAGTTCAAACTCATTTTAGATGGTGGCGGTGAGGTAATTATAGGCATTTTTAAGAAGTTAATCATGGTGTGGTAGATGATTGAGATTAAGGAAATTTAATAAGGTTTTCCACTAAGGAAGAGTTTGATTGAGGGTTGACTATAACTAAATCAAGTGATATTAAAAATCCACTTGATTGCAGGTTGATCCAATCACGGCATTGAAGGAGACGTGGATCGTTTTCCTAGATCTACTGAGTTACTTTGATATAATGGATATAAAGTTAGGTGCTCTTTGTTGATTTTGAGTGCTTTGCTTATCTTTTATGTTAGATGTTGGTGAAGATTCGGTACAAGGACATTGGTTAGAGGAAAGTCATACAAACAAAAGAGTAACTTCGGAAGAAAAAAATTTCATTGATGCTTAAAATGTTAAGTCCCGTATATTGTACTCAATATAGCTACCAGTATATAAGCATATGGAAATTAAATAATTAGAGGTGAAATTTGCATTCTTTGGTGAATTTCTGAAAAGAAATGTATGTTGGGTTGCCTTACGGTTCTAAAATTAATGAAAAAGCATACATGATTAGTTATATGTTGACAAAGGTAGAGATTGTACGAATTGCAACAAGCGTCATATTAATGTTACAAAAGGTTGATTTATTACTTACACAGCATGGATACAAAAAAACAACTAATGAATATATGTATATTAAAAGATGTTGAATGGTGAATAGATCATACCTATATTATATTGTGATGACATTTTAATCATATGGTAAGATTATTGAATTAAAGATAGCTGTATAAATTCTTTTGCATGGAAGGATGTAAGTCAACAAAAAAAAATTGGCATGGAAATTATTCTACTTTCTTATCTTGGTATGCAAATAAATGACTTTGCTCATGCCTTCATGGTTGGTGATCTTTTTAACATGTTGGCGTGTACTAGAATAGATATAACATATGTGACACTTTAGCGGGTTCATATGAAGTTTTGGTAAGTAGCACTAGAACACCAAAACTATATACGCTAAGGTTTTAGAGCAAAGTTCAAATCGTAAATTTTAAAGCTCTAACTTTAAACTGAAACTGGTTTTAAGTCCTTTATCATAGACTTAAAGAGTGAATATCATTGATTTTATATACTTGTTTGCCAGAATTTTGCTCCAAGTAGGTTCTCAAATAACATTTAAGTATATAAGACATCGATTCTTCTTTCCATAGTAACAATATGTATTTTCAAAATTAACTTTCAAGTTAGAGCTTCTCCATCTAAACCTAAAACTTAATTTTCTCTCTTGCTTTACCTTTATTTTGTTTGGAAGATATTATGTATATTACAAATTCAAATAAAGATCTTGTCTTTTCCATTTCAACATTGATTAAGCAATCTTTCTCTCGTTCTACATCAAAATTTGAGAATCAAATTGCAACTAGAAAGATTCGCTAAGAAATGGAAATCGAATTGTAAGATTTTAAGATGCTGAAAACAATGGATATAGTCTTCTTAAAGACCTCCAAAATAAATTTGTGCTTTGATGACTAACCAGAGTTGTGCATAAAATGCATATATGACAAATGATCTTGATTCTAGAAAATCAAATTTGTATTGTCTCTGTACTTCTTTAAAGGTGGTTGTATTTTGACAACATAAATTACAAAAGTTGGATGCATTGTCGATTACAAAAGCAGAGTTTGTTGTGCCATCTGAAGCATACAAATAACAAAATGTTACAGTGGATGAAGTGGTCTATATAAGAGTTGGCTGACCTGTAGAAAATTATGTTCTTTATTGTTATAGCCCAAGCGATATTAAGTTGTGTAAACAAGCTTCCACTCAAAATCAAAACACATGATATGAGATACAACTAGATCCATGACGTGTTAGAACCAAATAAAATTCAAATAGAGAACATCATACAAACGATATGTTCAAACATGATAACAAAGTCTTTAGTAAAGGATAAATTCGAGTTTTATAAAACTGCAGTTGGTCTGAAGTTCTTCATAATGAAGGAGGGCGAAAAATTATTGATGTGTTCCTCCATTAAGTGGAGATCAATAATGATTCAGAATTTGTGTTTTTACAATCATTAATTTGAATCATTCAACACTAATATGCATGGATGCCACTTGACGATTTCAATCATTTGCACTAAAAAAGTGACTTATGACTACATCCAAACTTTCATACTGCTACTATATTTGGATGTAATATGGCAACTCATCCCCTTAAACATCAAAATTAGTTCATAAGAACAAAAGCGTTCCTCCTACTGTGAGTCTATGAGAAAGGAAGAAATGAGATGGTTGCCCGTGGTCTTTAATTTGACATTTGTGCGTAGAAAAATAATAGAAATGATCGAAGTCAAGAGACAAAAAAATTACCCAAAGGGATTTTCTGGAAGGCTGGCCAATAATCGCATACTGATAGTCATCATCAATATACAGAACCCAGTAATCTCCAACGACTGGAATAATAGGCAAAAACGGAGGAAGATAAAACTTAACCTTCAACTTGGCCTCATCGCTTTTCGGATCAGCTTTATACGCAATCCCTTCAATATAATCTCGTTTCCCATTGCTCCATGTTTCGTTCAATACATGCACAGTTGCCTTATCTTCTTTCAGAGTATAAGTTGCCCTTGTGTTCTCTCCAGTCTTTGGTTGGAAAAACGAGGGGAAGGAGGCGATTTCGTACCATCTTCCCATGTATCGTTCTATGTCCAAGCCTTTCACCACTTCCATTTCTTTTGTATTTCCCATTTCTTTTCTTCCCTTTTACTTTTCTGGATGAATGAAGAAGTTAAGGGTGTTTTATAGGAAACTAGATGGAAAGAAGATAAGATTTTGGGAAAAAGAAAAAGAAATTAACGAGAGGTGGAGATAACATGGAAGAAACATCCACAGATGGTGGGGTTTTGGGGAGGTTTCTGGTTTGGGGAAGTTTCTAGTTTCCAAACTCGTCATGATTTACAATGATTGAAGAAGCAGAGAACGGTGGTACGTTCAAGACTGGAGCTGAGGAAACTTTGTTTCAGCCGGCTAAACCAATCAAACCAATTTATTTCGGTCTGTTTGGTCTGTTTTTGAAACAAGATTGATTTCTAATCAATTCGTAAAAAAAATTTAATTTGATTATTGGTTTAATCAAATTCCAAGCATTTATTATATTGATAAAATTACCAATGTTATATTGATTATTTAGACTGGTTTCGTGGTCTAAATAAATTTTATTTATCGTATATGTTTTAAATTTGCTATTAAAAAGTATAAAAATACTAAAAAAGAAAACTTTATTTGTATATTTATGTTTTAGGTTAAAGTGCAATGAATATTCAATATATAAAAAAAAATATGAATCATTTTTAGTTTGTTTAATCGTATAACTAACCAAACTAACCAAACTTTATTCGGTTGGTTTGGTTTTCATTTTTATTGGTTTTAGTTCGGTTTACCAATTTCCACATCGGACCAAACGCTCACCCCTATTTCAAGCCAATGAGCAATGAGATGTTACATCATATTTTGGTTAGAGCATCTCCAAAGGGTTGCAAACTACATTTTGTAAGATCCAACTCCGAATGACTGTCCAACAGAGTGCACAGAATGTAATATGTTACATTCAGCCAATTGGATCGGGGAACTATAATATAGTTGGGCGCTTGTTGAATAAGTGCCAAAGTCTAAGGCGCCTATTCAACAAGTGCCTCATTCGGATACTTGTTGAATAGGCGTTTGAGAGTTGGATGCTTGTTCAATAAGGATCCAATTATATTCTCCCCAATGGCTTTCCCCAACCTTCAAATATCTTCCATCTTCACTCTCTTCTCCTCTCACATAACATTCTACACCATTCTACAACATCAAACAACATTTCGCTATCATTTCTCTCATTCCACGATGTTTTTTTATTCCAACGTAGATACTGCAAGATGAAGTTTTCGAGGATTCGATTTAGAATACAATAATGCAGTTTCAATTGGTGGAGCGTCCACTTCTACTAGTTGGACTTCGGTAGAAAACTATGATTTATGTTACATTTGATGTACACTCTTAAGCGATCCGATCCGAGGTGCCGACCAAAGTGGTGATACTTTTTGGGGTAGAATTATAAATTGTTATAATCAAAAGAACATTGATCGCAAAAGGTCGCTATCTACGATCAAAGGTCATTATGGAAAAATTAATCATCAAACACAAACTTTGATTCCAAAATGTTTAAGTTAAAGCAGACGAATCCTAGTGGCTTTGGAAATGAAATGCATTTAGTTAGATTTCCTAATTTTCATATGTCTATAATTTTTTTACAGTTCTCTAAATACTTTAGTGATTTTTTTGTAGAGGATGGCGGCAAATAAATTGTTTAAACAAATCAACAAACCTGAGAATAAACAAGCACCTCATTTTTACCAGTTTATGTTTATGACCTGCTAGTTGAGCATGTAAAATGGAGATCTTTTCTTCAGAAAACTGTTCAAGATGTCCAATCAAACAAGTCCCGAGTTAAAGCGACAAGAGTCGAAGAAAGCTCTAGCTCTAGGGAATCACTAGGAAGTCGGAGTATGGAGTCAAAAGAGCAACTAACCCTACTAAAGATGATTTTATTGGGACCTTAAGGAGCCAAAGCAGCCAAAAAGAAGTAGGTTGTTGGGGAAGATCAAGAAGAAATAAGAAACTCTTATTAGAATCAGAAGAAATGTATAATCATGTAATGGAGTTTTAGGTTGCTCAAAGCCAAGAAAATATTATTGAAATTGGTTCGGCTTCTTGCTGAAAATAAACAGAGAGATGAAGATGCAGTAATATTTGTGGATACGTCGAATATGTTTGAAGAACAATGAATATAGAAGGAGAGAAATTATAAAACATAGGCGTGAAGAGGGGCTGTAGTTGTGTTTGTATTTTTAGAACTATTGTATTTTTGAATCTTTAGTTGATGTATCGATTTGAACTTAATCCAGTAACTTTTAGAAGTATTACAACCAATTAAGCTTGTTTCACTATTCAATAATAACTAATGAAATTTTGATACATTACTTGATGTGAAATGCAACTGAAATACAATATAACAACGTTATGAATAAACAACAACATTAAGAATAACAACAACAAACTTAATAGCAAATATAAACTTTTGCTGATTGGCACAGAAGCTCTAAAGACGATTTACTAGATCGTTTTTTAGTCTTTTAGTGGATTGAACACTACGAAATAATATTTGGCTAGAAATATGAAACTCA
The DNA here is from genome assembly GCA_030737815.1 of Allium fistulosum. Lineage (NCBI taxonomy): Eukaryota > Viridiplantae > Streptophyta > Magnoliopsida > Asparagales > Amaryllidaceae > Allium > Allium fistulosum. The sequence continues at coordinate 790,524,124 of CM060901.1, forward strand.
AATTTCATAGTGTTTTCAACCATATCACTACGCCATACATTCAGTATTTCTATCGTACCATCATTGTAACAACCCGCATATTTTTACGATAATATATTTAAATGATTTATTTAAATATAGCATCGTTGGTTGAGTTTAAAAGTCCAAAACGCGACTTTTTGTAAACGGTGGAATCCGGGCTCAAGACTACTTCCATTGAGTCCAAAATGGCGTTTATGATCTTTTTGAGTATAAACATTGATATGTTTGGAGTTGAGTAGAATTTTGCTATTTTTTTATTGGGCTTTGGATTTGGGTTTCAGCCCACTAACCCAACAAAATACCCTAACACTCCACCCCCTCTTCATTCATTCATTCTATTTTTCTAACACTCTCAAGATAAAGGAAAATTGGGGAAAGAAGAGGAAATTAAATTCCTAAACCCTAGATTACTAGGAAATTCAAGATTCAAGCTCCAAAAATCAAAGAGAAGCTTAGGCAAGTATCCTCTTCTTCTTCTCCACCTCAATCTCTCTCCAATTTCCAGAAAATCCAATAACCTAACTTAGGTAATATTTGCATTTGATCATAGATTGAGGGTTCTTGAAGTTAAGTGGAGGAGAGATTGATCTTACCTTGTTTTAAAAGCTTCTCATTCGTTGTGACGACCTGGATTTTTAGGCCATCTAATATTGAGTGATTAACCGATGTGATTATTGGAATATTAGTTTTAATTAGTCAAATAAATAAATTTCTGATAATTAAAATATGAGACGCATAAATGGCTTAAAAACTATAATAAACATTGGCTAATAAATCTCTGGATATGATATAGGAAAAAAAATAAAGGATATATATATATATAAATAAATTCCACTATCTAAATTAAGATGAAATATCCATAAATATATAAATAAAAATACATACAAGCTTATGATATTTAAGTATATAAATGCATATACATATGTATATATGCCCATATGAAATAAAATATAGGAAGTTTGTATAATGTTAACTCTTTGTTTTCTGGCGACCTAAAACTCTACAACCAAAAACACTCACGACCTAAAAGCTTAGCGACCTAAACCTCACGACTTAACATACCTAACGACCTAAGGAAGTTAACGACCTAAGAGCAGCAACCTACGACTTATGGGAAGTAACGACCTAGCTACAGAAAGAGCCAAGCGACCTAGAAAACTTCACGACCTAAGGACTTTACGACCTAAGTGGATGAACGACTTGATGAGTTAAGAAGTTAGCGACCTAACAACTTAAGGAAGTTAGCGACCTAACGACCTAAGGAAGTTAGCGACCTAACGACCTAAGGAAGTTAGCGACCTAACGACCTAAGGAAGTTAGCGAGCTAACTTCGTAAAGGACTTCGCGACCTAACTTCGTAAAGGACTTCGTGACCTAAAGCATTCACGACCTAACTATCAGCACAAAGGCAACGCGACTTACGACCTACCTTAGGTCGCCTACGACCTAAGACTTATTGCCTAGTATGTACAAACCAGAATAGCTCCTTATGCCGTAGAAATTAGGTCGCTCACTATTCCTACTAAGTCGTCCACGACCTATGCCTTGTCAATATGACCGAAGGATCCAGAGCAAGCTGTTAAGTCGTAGCCTATGCCTCTTAGGTTGCCCGCGACCTACCTTAACTCGTCCACGACTTACGACCTAAGGGGTCAACCTCCCTATAAATACCAGTCTACCCCGAACGTGAAAAGGACTTTTGGGGGCCAACCATTTTCTGAAGCACTGTTACTCTGCTGAATTCTCAACTCATCCAACCTTGAAGAACTCTAATCACTCAAGACATTACAATAAGCTTTGAGAGAAATCTATCGCATTCAACATGAATTCGAGGAGATCTTCAACATCGAAGCTTGAGCTAATAGTCTAAAGTGTTTAGGAATCGAAATATATTGTATTTTGAAGAGCATTGTATCATTTTGTAACTAGAATCTGCAATAAAAGACTATAAAGTGGACGTAGGCTCAATTACGGGCCGAACCACTATAAATCTATTGTTCCTTTACCGTTTTCTGCTATTTCCTGCTTATATTATGTTCCCGTACCAACGGGTGGTGCTTTCACATTGTTATTACACACACCGGGTGTTAGCGTTCGATTTTTAGCGTTAACATTTTGGTGCTTTCAATGAGAGTTGAACTCAGGCAGATTGACACCGTTGCTCCGCAAAAGTTTGTTGAAAGAATCTCTCTAAAGACTAGAAGTTTATCTGAGATCATGGCTCCTGGAAGAAAGGGTAGATCTACCAGATCCGGAAATGCTCATGAGGGAACCTCCGCTTCCCCAACAGCAAATCAGGCAACTCCTACCGTGGGAGTCACAAGGGCTGAATTAGACGACGTAGTGTCGGGATTATATCAGCAAATTGAAGCTCAAAACGCTTTAATGATGGAAAGATTGAACGCTCTACTTGGGGCAAATCACCAGCCAGAAAATAATGAAACAGTCTTCATTGAAGATGCTCATAATTCCCAGGAGAAAGATATTCCTCAAAGAGCAGCTGGCGCCACCGAAGCGCCACCTTTCCAAGCTGAAGGTTCGAGGCCGCAGCCAACTTTTCACGAACATCTGCCCAGGCAAAATTCTGAAAGGAGAGCTGATGTCTACTCGGCAATGCCTCCGAACAATGAGGAGTACCTATCAGGGATGATTCGCCAAATCATGAAAGAGAGTATGCAGAGAGAAGAAAATGAGAACGACTGGGGATTTGCTCCAAGCAAGACTCCGTTTACTGAAAGGATCCTGAAAGCAGAATTTCCAAGGAAATTTGTACCTCCTACTATCCCAGCCTATAGGGGCACGAGTGATCCAAACCAGTTTCTATACAAGTACGATTGGCATATGACCGGTGCAAGGGCATCAGATGAAATTAAATGCCGATACTTTCCAGTGTACTTGGAAGGAGTGGCTCTACTTTGGTTCACAAAGTTACCAGTTCGGTCCGTGGATCAATTCTCTGATTTAACTCAAAAGTTCAAGGATCAGTTCAGGTTGTATGCTTCAAGAGCTAAAGATATAATGTCACTGTCCAACCTTGAACAAGGGCCCGGAGAATCCATCAGGTCTTTCTTGAACCGTTTCAATTTAGCCCTAGCCGAAGTGGATAATGCAGAACCCCGTATGATCCTGACTTACCTGATGCGATCCATCAACAAGTCAAGTGAATTCGGAAGATGGTTAAAAATGAAGGAGCCAAACTCACTTGAAAAATTCTATAAAAAGGCCGACGAATTCATGCGCCTAGAAAGCCTTTCTGCACCAGCGAAAGTAGTTGTGGCCGAAATCCAGAATAATAGTGTTGCTTCTAACAGAAGAGAATTTGGAGGACAGAAGAGGGAAAATGATGACGAAAAAAAAGCAAGGAAATGCGAAGAAAACTCGCCACTTTGAATCTCTGAATCTCACTCCCTTGACCGATACTCTAGAGAATATTTTCTATGCAACTAAGGACACTATCGAATATCCTAAACCTCATAAGTTGAGACTTGGGAAAAATGCCACTCGGAGTGAAAGATTCTGTAAGTTCCACAACCAGCCTGGCCATGACACTAACGAGTGCCGCCACTTGAAGGATCTGATTGAAAAGCTGTTGAAAGAGAACAAACTTCAACAGTATGTCAAGAAAAACAGGAATGACCCATCCTCATCCACTCAGGAGCAACAACTTCCCAATCATCAATACGGCTCAGTCAACGAAATCACAGAGCAGGAATCAGGGAGGCTTGTCATTAATGTTGTCACAGGGGGTCCCCACACAGCATCTGACCACGCTCCATTCTGATTGGCATATGGATCAGAAACAATGATTCTAGCAGAAATGGAGATTCAATCTCGAGATTCCGAAACAACAATCACTTGCATCCAATTTTTTACTTAACAGCATTGCTTAAATTTGTAAAATGATGATGGATGTATAACTCTTGTATTGTAAACCACTGAGAAATCAGTGCGGATTAATAATAAAGAATTTTAAGTCTTGTGTTCTACTGCTATATAATGCCTGTTTCATTTCGATATGCAAATATCTTAAATAGATTGCTAAAATGTCGATTTAATATTGCAGGCTGTCAAAGCAAAGCTAACTTATTTAGCACGTCACAAGACTCAGCGATTCCCATAAATCACGCAGCAATAAAGTACATTTCCCTGGTAGAAAGCAAGCAACTTGCAAAAAAGAATGGGGCATGTACTTGAAGTAATAACAAGGAATCGCTAAGGAGCAGATGATGAAAGAGCACAAGCGACAATTGCTACTCTTCGGAGCCCAAAAAAGACCTCTTCGGGGCACATTTCACCGGAGTTGAAGTGCAAAAATCTCTCTTTGGAGGCCCACTTCACCAGAGCTGAAATGCCAAAAAAGACCTCTTCGGGGGCACATTTCACCGGAGTTGAAGTGCAAAAATCTCTCTTCGGAGGCCCACTTCACCAGAGCTGAAATGCCAAAAAAGACCTCTTCGGGGGCACATTTCACCGGAGTTGAAGTGCAAAAATCTCTCTTCGGAGGCCCACTTCACCAGAGCTGAAATGCCAAAAAAGACCTCTTCGGGGGCACATTTCACCGGAGTTGAAGTGCAAAAATCTCTCTTCGGAGGTCCACTTCACCGGAGTTGAAGTGTAAAAATCTCTCTTCGGAGGCCCACTTCACCAGAGCTGAAATGCCAAAAAAGACCTCTTCGGGGGCACATTTCACCGGAGTTGAAGTGCAAAAATCTCTCTTCGGAGGCCCACTTCACCAGAGCTGAAATGCCAAAAAAGACCTCTTCGGGGGCACATTTCACCGGAGTTGAAGTGCAAAAATCTCTCTTCGGAGGCCCACTTCACCGGAGTTGAAGTGCAAAAATCTCTCTTCGGAGGCCCACTTCACCAGAGCTGAAATGCCAAAAAAGACCTCTTCGGGGGCACATTTCACCGGAGTTGAAGTGCAAAAATCTCTCTTCGGAGGCCCACTTCACCAGAGCTAAAATGCCAAAAAAGACCTCTTCGGGGGCACATTTCACCGGAGTTGAAGTGCAAAAATCTCTCTTCGGTGGCCCACTTCACCAGAGCTGAAATGCCAAAAAAGACCTCCTCGGGGGCACATTTCACCAGAATTGAAGTGCAAAAATCTCTTTTCGGAGGTCCACTTCACCAGAGCTGAAATGCTAAAAAAAACCTCTTCGGAGGCACGCCAATAAATGGAAACGCTCTTCTCAACAAAAAGGTTGGTGGAACCACTGAGGCAAGGCCTTTGTTAACTAATTGCGATCGTTTGTGCAAACGAACATCCAATTAAATAACTTGCGTCTGCCCTGTGGATCCATTTAACTGTGAGAAAGTAACTTCCAGGCAACCAAGTAAAGACCTCTTCGAAGGCATAAGACCTCTCCGGAGGCACAACGCTACTTCACAAAGCATAACGCTACTCCTCAGAAATGCCAAAAAGCCCTCCTCAGAGGCACACTTCAACTCTCAAGGAAGATTTACTTGTTCATCTTGAAAAATTCTTCCCCAGAAATTGAAGTGCTAAGTAAAATCCTCTTTAGAGGCCCTCTCTACCGCGTAGGAGAATTCACTTCTCAAAAATATGAAGTGACCATCTCCGAAGGTTGAAGCACAAAAACTTCTCCAAAAATGAGACACGCTCTATTTAAGTAGAATAATTGTTTCCTCAAAGACGGAATAATTGTTCTCCAAAAATAAGAGTACAAGTCTCGCCAAAGCAAAAAGATATTGTAGTGCACTTGTGGTATAGGGGCAATATCATACGATACAACTACAACAATAAAATTATTATTCAAGCGACATACCACAAGCACATTAAAATATCACGCGGAAAAGATGTGGAATAAGTGCATTCTCAAACACAGACAAAAAGTTTGTACAAGTAAAAAGAATCGCTTATTCTACACTAAAATGAGAAATAGATCTTACATATACAAGAATTCATGCAAGAAAAAGAATTATTTTATTCAATACTGTGAAAATTCTTTACATGTGCAGATCTCAAAAAAGCCGGGACCGGTACCTGCACAATCTCCGGTCGATACAACCAAAAAGCAAAACGGAGAAAATAAAATCAAGCTCATTTCTCCTTTTTCCCACCTTTGGAGCTTTTACCCGGCCTAATGATTAGTTTCTGAGGCCGTTGTGAACGGGTCGGGGAGGAAGGAGAAAGAGGAGCAGCTGGATCTTCTTCAACATTTTCTTCATAAGCCAAAGCGCTCTTCTTCTTCTTCTTCATTGCGCATTTCCCCTTCCTCTTGGAAGAAGATTCACTTCCCGGAGTAAAGAACTCAGAAAGCTTTGTATCGTCATCATAAGTTTGCTCCGGGGTCTTTTCGCCTTCTTCAAGTTCCCCAGTCTTTTGCTCCTGCGAAACAACCGGATCGTCCAAGTCTTTGAGGGCTTCTATTTTCTCTTCTTGCGATCCTGGTTGAGAAGCAGAAAGAGGAGTGGCTTGAGAAGGAGGAGGAACATCAGCCGGAGAAGGAGAAGTTAGCGCAGCTTTCGGTACTTCCGCTACAGAAGAAAAGAAGTTAAAATCAGTATTCTCCAGGAAAGGAGAAGATATTGGTTCATCAAAGCTTAAGTAATAAGTAAGAAGCTCATCAAACTCGGTTAAATTGAATAAGTGATTCACTGGATCCGGGTTGACGTCAAAGTTACCTGGAGAAGTTGGCTTTGAAAGATCAACCTCGAATTTCTCAGCCTCAATATCTTCCAGAGCCTCTTCCTCGGTAGGAGTAGTCACAATTTCAGTGTCAACTTTAGCAGGAAGCGAAGAATGGGCACTGAAATCTATAATGTTGACATTAGCCGAAGTTGAAGTATGAATGGGGGTAGTTGAAGGAGCTTCCTCTTTCGGGTGTTCATCTCCCGTCGACTCAGCTCGCGCTTTGGCAAGTTGCTCCTTTCCTCTAGCAAGAGCGACGCGAGTTTCATCGTCAAGATAACGTGCCTCAAGCTCTGCCTCATCATAGCCGGCACCGCCAAGCATATCAACTGCGGCTTCCCACACTTCAGCCAGAGTAATCTCATATTTAGGGCCCAGAAAAGAGAGGCTCCCATGACCCAGAACGCTGTGCAGATAAAAGTCAAAAAGAGTAGAGCTGATGTTGGCTTTGGTAGCCACATGAGACTCTTCGGCTGCAACTTTCCCAGCGATAGCTTCATCGCGCTCTTTTTCAGTTCTTAGTAACTGAGCTTGCAATCTGACGATTTCCAAATCTCGAGAGCTAATTTTCTCCCGAAGCTGAACAGCATCATCCCGATATTTCCCAGTAATATGCTGCTCTGCTTCAAGTTTGGCTTCAGCATCTCGGGCTTGCTTCTGGAGGATCTCCTCCTTTTGCGAGTAAGAAGTGGAGGAAGTGGCAATCTCATTCTTTAGTTTTTCAACTTCAGCCTCAAGCCTCTCATAACCATTGGAGATGCTCTTCATTTCAGCGTTGTGCTGCTTACAAATTTTGTCCCATTCTGATTTATCATTCTCCATGGTCAGCATGGCTTCAAGATTCGCACGATTGACTCTTTGTAGTTCGTCGACAAGTTTTTGCCATCCAGATATCCTTTCAATATCAAGTTTGAAGGCATCAAGGTTACGCAGCATAGCCGGTTTATCAATCGAAACCAAGTCAAGGTCAAAGCGCACCCCTTTTAAGCACCAATTCGGAAATCGGCTTTGAAGAATAGGAGGGGCATCTTTGACCTGATATTGAGATCTGCTGATGATCGCCTGGATGTCAGATTTCTTTAAAGCAGGAGAGCCGGATGGAATATTGGGAGAGATGGGAGCATCAGTCTTTTCCGAAATTACAGACGCGTCCTTTTCGCTAAGTTTGGTCCGCTTGCTAGAATCATCAACAATGTGACTCTTCCCCTTGTCGTCGTGAGATTTCCTTTTATGAGAATCATCACTTCTGCGGGAAGAGTCGTATCGCTCGTCCCTACTCCCATAGTGTTGTTCATCTTCTCTTCTGCGGCGCTCTTTATAATCCCATCTCTCGCGAGCTTTTCTAGAGGCCCTTTCTTCTTCGGTCTCCTGACGGGAAGGAAGATATCGCCTGAAATCATAAGATCCGCGGCCTCCATGGCGCTGAAATTTATCATAATATGAGCCAGTGCGCCCCATCGGAGAATCTGAAAATGAAAAAGAAATGAAGTTTAGAAATCTCCAGAAAAAGAGGATAAGTGCGTATAAGTGCTAAGCAGCCTAAGTGTGTGTGGCATGCGAACTACGCGCGTCAGACTACAAACCACTCTTTGGTATGGGAGTTGTGACGGCTTGTGTAACAGGCGTTGTGATTATTTGCAAAGAAGAAGTCGCCTCGACAACAGGAGAGGTAGCTTTAGGAGTGTCATCCTTAAATAACTCCTACGAGGTTACGATCAAATCACTCAACCCCTCAAAGATATCATCGCCAATATGTACGGCGGAACATTTCCCTTTAATTCCCACATTGAACGCCTTTCCGGAATGTTGAGAAGCCTCCTCTTCTTCGATGACCGGGGAAAGTGTTAACTTGCTGGACGACCCCGCAACATCAATAGAAGTGGAACATTTCACCAGTGAAGTCTCAGTGGTGGGTTCTTTCAGTGAAAGTTCTTCGGCAAGGGCTGGGGCATCCGACGTCTTTGTTGGAAAATCAGGAACTTCATGAGGCTGGATGGAACGAGAAGAATGTAGAAGTCCGAACTGGTGCAAAAGTTCATCTTTCAACAAGGATTTGGCGCTTCTCTCTTCCAAAGCCACAACATTTAAAGTTTCAAAAATTGACTTGAGACTGGGATTTCTAAGCGGAGGAGGAAGTGCTGCAAAAAGTAAAGGACGAAGTTAAGCATTTGACAAAATTTGAGTGCCAAGAAGTTCAGAAAATGAAGAGAACGGAGAAAGGAAATCTTACTTCCGACTCTCCAAACGGCATAGAATCCCGGGGGACATCGGACAAAGAAAAATTGACTTAAGAATCCATGTGCACTTTCGTGCAAGTCCAGAATCAATTTACGGTTCCGAGCACTTCTCACAAGTGTGATAGAAGGGTGATCTTTGTGTTTTAGCAAAAGTGCACAACTAACAAATCTCTTAGAAGCTCGGAAAACGGTTAAGCGACCTCCTGAACAATACACACAATCCTATTAAGATGGCATAACCATTAGGGTGTAGCTGAAAGGGGGAGATAGTTAATCGAAGAAGAAGCTGTCGAAGGAAATCATTAAAAGGCGGAATGGCTCCGCTCAGGCACATCTGACGATTGACTGTGACAAAACCAAGAGGTGGCCTGTCAGTAGTATCATTTACTCCAGGAAATAAAGCATCTGCTTTGGCAATACCGAACTGGATGCACAGTTGTCTGAAGACTTTGTGGCTCAAGGTGGTCGGAGTTCTTTCTGGAGGGTCGATCAATGGGTTGGCAATCGGAAAAGCTTCTCTAGCCGGTCCTGTGTCTTCTTGTTGAGATGTCATTCTACACAATCAACTGGATGTTCAAATATCAAGGTGCACGTTTCCTAAAAAGTGTGAGGTGTTGTGCGTAACTAACAAAAACAGAAAGTAAACATAACTGGAATTAAATTAGTCGACAATTGGTCGATTACAAGATTTCAGGGCTTGTTAACTTAAAACTCAAGTGCAGTGTTAATGCAAACGAATCAGCTTTAGTTGACTATTTTAGTTTTGCTTTAATACTTCACTTAAATTGATTAGTTTGCAGCATTTCGTTCACACAGTTCATTTAAGCTGATTATTCTTTATCGACTAATCTGTCATTCGATGTGGGCAGTCAATGACAGTATATTCGTCCCAAGTTTTCTGCAAATACTATGTTTAACAGGTTATTAACATTAGAGTTAAAGCAATCTGTAGAGAAGTGCAACATAGTTCAAGTTCAATCAAAATTCAAAGGCCAATTGAGCTCTGTCCAAATTTCACAAGTGTTAGGTCGTCCAGCGACCTAGCATAGGTCGAAACCTCCATAGGTCGCGTTGTGCAAGTTAAAACGTTCAAGGCAGTGCAGAATTTGTTCAAGTCCTAGGTCGTTTAGCGACCCATCATAGGTCGAGGCATCTTTAGGTCGCACTGGGCAAATCGAAGAATTCAAGGCTATGCAAATTTCCTTAAGTCCAAATGGTTCATGTCCTAGGTCGCTCAAGACCTAGCGTAGGCCGGAAACCACTTAGGTCGCAAAGGGTTGTTCGGCTTTACATAGGTTGGTCAGGTTTCTTAGGTCGTAAGACTTAAGTCGTGCAATTCCCAACACGACCTAACTCTTAGGTCGTCCGGATCTCATAGGTCGCTGACTTCCTCTCCACGCAATCCCTTACCAGTCCCGACAACCCGTTATCGCAAGTACAACGAAAATCCATCATCCTCTTCATAAAATTCGTCATCTTTTCATTCCACCAAATCATTCGAAAAACCGATTCAACACATCTCCGATCTATCATAGATCCAGTCCCCTACTGTACGCTCATGAATCACAACAACAACAATAACCAATGATGATCAGAAATTGATCACAACGCAACCCAAAGTGAAGCATGGCGTACAAAATTGGCCCGGAGATTAGAGTTCATGGTTCGATGGTGATCATGGAATGGATAGAAATCGAAGATACTTACGTAATCTGATAGCGAGGATGGATCGTTAAATGATTAACTCGAATTTGTCTTTTGAAATCACAAATTTGTGATAATGGCAAAGCGGGAAATTGAAGCAATTAAGTGGAGAAGAAGCAGCGACCTAATGAATTTATATGAGACTGAGAGAGGAAGGCGAGTAGGCACACGAGTTAGCACGATTTTTAGGTCGCTCACGACTTAGCAAAGTTAAATCGAAGCACACGACCTACGACCCAGGCGTGTACTTCGAGGGGCAAATGTTAACTCTTTGTTTTCTGGCGACCTAAAACTCTGCAACCAAAAACACTCACGACCTAAAAGCTTAGTGACCTAAACCTCACGACTTAACATACCTAACGACCTAAGGAAGTTAACGACCTAAGAGCAGCAACCTACGACTTATGGGAAGTAACGACCTAGCTACAGAAAGAGCCAAGCGACCTAAAAAACTTCACGACCTAAGGACTTTACGACCTAAGTGGATGAACGACTTGATGAGTTAAGAAGTTAGCGACCTAACAACTTAAGGAAGTTAGCAACCTAACGACCTAAGGAAGTTAGCGACCTAACGACCTAAGGAAGTTAGCGACCTAACTTCGTAAAGGACTTCGCAACCTAACTTCGTAAAGGACTTCGCGACCTAAAGCATTCACGACCTAACTATCAGTGCAAAGGCAACGCGACTTACGACCTATCTTAGGTCGCCTACAACCTAAGACTTACTGCCTAGTATGTACAAACCAGAATAGCTCCTTATGCCGTAGAAATTAGGTCGCTCACTGTTCCTACTAAGTCGTCCACGACCTATGCCTTGTCAATATGACCGAAGGATCTAGAGCAAGCTGTTAAGTCGTAGCCTATGCCTCTTAGGTCGCCCGCGACCTACCTTAACTCGTCCACGACTTACGACCTAAGGGGTCAACCTCCCTATAAATACAAGTCTACCCCGAACGTGAAAAGGACTTTTGGGGGCCAACCATTTTCTGAAGCACTGTTACTCTGCCGAATTCTCAACTCATCCAACATTTGAAGAACTCTAGTCACTCAAGACATTACAACAAGCTTTGAGAGAAATCTACCGCATTCAACATGAATTCGAGGAGATCTTCAACATCGAAGCTTGAGCTAATAGTCTAAAGTGTTTAGGAATCGAAATAGATTGTATTTTGAAGAGCATTGTATCATTTTGTAACCAGAATCAGCAATAAAAGACTATAAAGTGGACGTGGGCTCAATTACGGGCCGAACCACTATAAATCTGTTGTTCCTTTACCGTTTTCTGCTATTTCCTGCTTATATTCTGTTCCCGTACCAACGGGTGGTGCTTTCACATTGTTATTACACACACCGGGTGTTAGCGTTCGATTTTTAGCGTTAACATATAATTGTGAAAATATATGTATATACACATATAATATCAAAATACACATAAGCAATGTATATGAGAAATTGTTCAAGTATAAATGTGTGTGTATATGATGACAAATACAAAACAAATGTATATTATATTATATAGTGAAGTGTAAACATATATGTAAATACAACTTTATATAAGGACAAAATGCACATAAGTAAAATACATGAAGAAAATGTATAAAATGTATAAATGTATATATGGTAATTAAGAAGTATACAAGCTTATGATATTTATATATATGAACAAGTATATAAGTTATATATATTTTTTCCATAGGTGAACAAGTAAATTTGTGTATATTTGTTTGTATAAAGGAAATAAGACAAAAACTTTGCTCATATATATATGTAGCATATAAATGTACATTCAAAAGATGGATATATACTTGTAAACACAAAGGGGAACATACATCAAATGCACATCATATAAAACATCAAATCTTCTTTTTAACAAATCACTTCAATTTCAAAATCTTATCAGGTCAAAAAAGAAAATTGCTGACGAAAGGAAATTAGAGAGAGAGAAAAAAGAATGTGAAAACAGGCTACTGTGTACAGAGACCTTCATATATATATATATATATATATATATATATATATATAGACACACACACACACACACACCTGCCTTGTCTTCTATTTCATTGACTCGAACTAAGTGTAACAATAGAAAAAAAAGCAAACATTTCTTCCATTTCTCAACACAAAACAAACAAGACAACCCTACAGGAGGATCAAAATCAAAATTCAAGCAAGGAGCAGTTTTCCCAGACTATTATTTCATGTTCAAACAATAGTTGGTGAGTAAACTTCTTTTTACTAATCTAATCTTCTTTATAACATGATTATGTAAAGATTTAATAGTGGAAATGGCCTTGAGTATGTGCTGCACAGATGAAAGAAGTATGTATGCCTAGGTGTGTAAGCATGTAAATGCCTGTGAACACCTATATTGCCTCTGTTCTTGTTTTAACATGTTAAAAGACTTTTCAAAAAAAAATTTCTCTTCACCCAAACACTTATAGGCCGTGGTAATTAAAGGGAATATGTTTGTAATAAGGAATTTCTATTTTTAAAAAGGATTTTATAAGGAAAGGGCAAGTAGTATCACTGAAAAAATTACAGTGGAAGGCAAAATATTTTGAGAAAATTAGTTATTATAAAATTCGAGTTTCACTTATATAAGAAGAATCGACTTAGCAAATGATGATTTTTGGTGGTCTCGATTTGATTTTTAGTGGCGTGGTTGATGGGATGTCATGGGTTGACCGGAAAATAGTCATGGGGGTTTTTCCGATGTTTGCGAGGCTTATTGGTGTTGGGGTTGTGGCTGGAGGAAGATCGTTGATCAGGGGTCATGGGTAAAATGGTGGTGGATTTTTTAGAGCGACGTGGTGGCAGGTCGGAGGGAGAGTAGGGTTTTAGGTAAGGTTGTGGTCGAGGTGGGTTTTCACGTGTGTTCGGCGTTGTGGTGGCGACGGAGTGAGGCGGTGCAGGGGGAAAGGGAAGAGGGATGTCTGACGAAGCTTTCGGCGTTGAGGCGTGGGTTCCGGTGGTCGGAGGTAGTGGTGCGAGGTGGATCAAGTGATTAGGTTTTTTTTCTTGATATCTTCGATTTGCTCGATTTCGATTTTGGGGTCGTCGTGGTGCACTGGAGTGTCAGTGGGTATCGGTGTTTCACTATAGGTAATAGAAAAGGGAAATAAGGAAGAAGAGAAAAAAGGAGGGAGGTCGGAACTGGGTTCGAGAATTTGGGCCGATGGGCCTGTTTTGAAATATAGAAAATAAACAAGGTTTCTCAAGCAAATTTTTAATCAAAATTTGATGAAGTTAAATGCTTTTAAAGTCCTAGACAATCTGATAATAATAAAGTAAATTTAAAACTTTAAATTAACCCTAAACTTAGATTAATAAATGATGTAAATAGAATGATTTAAGCTTAAATTAGTAAAGCTTAGGATAAGTACAAATATATGTTAATTACTAAATAAAATTCCTAAAGTTTATTAAAGTAAAACAAAATAGTTGAATTAGTAAATGGTTAAGATAAAATAAAATGTTTGAAGGATTAATTAATTAAAAATCCTAAGTTACTTATACATGTTAATAATTAACTAATCCCAAATATTTAATTAAGATAAAATAAAATGTTTGAAGGATTAATTAATTAAAAATCCAAAGTTACTTAAACATGTTAATAATTAACTAATCCCAAATGTTTAATTAAGGTAAAATAAATTAAATGGTTGTAATTAGTCTAATAACAGCTAAACAGGTTTTGGAAATAATAAATTTTTCTTTAAAATTAATTAGATGGTTGTGTGATGAGTTAATCTGGTCTATGAATGGTTTAAATTGGATTGAATACCTTGGATTGCTTTTAATATCTCGGCTCAACTCTATTGGATATTTATCTTTGGATGTGCCATTGAGTAGTCAGACAAGCTAAAATCGCAAGATTAAAATGATGATATGTTTTATTTGAAATAGACATCTGTAATGGCTCCTCATATGAAAATATTATCACCCTAAGCGATAAATCGTTTATTTTAAACAATTGACCCTGTAAATGTATTGCTCGGTTTCGGAGGCCGGGATCGGATATTAGCATTATCCGGAACCAATTCGATTTGAAAATCACTACAAAACCTTACAGGTTTGATTATAGAGTAAAATGGGTTGGAAATTGGATTTAATTTAACAAAATTTAACCTTATAAAATAAGTGGTTGTATCGGGACAATATTTCAATATTGGTGGGTTTATGAAAAAAAAGTATTTTTGGTTAAAAATCAAAATAAAAACTTCTCGTGTTGAACGAGTTACCTGGGTTTTCAACGAAGTTTTATAACTTAAGTATTTCATATTAGATGGGTTTACTCACGCTGGTTTCCAGCCTGACTCGGGCGTTACTTTATTGTAATGCTCGGGTCAGACCGAATATTACAAATTTTTTCAGGATTAGGACGTTCTGGAGCTCAGGAGACGAGCTGGATGGCAGAGACGTGTTGATTAGATTCCGCCGTGTATTATGGGCTGTGTAGACAGTATTCAAGGACAAGTTATTATAACTGTCCAGATTATTTTGTTGATGTTTGTACTCTGATATATTGTATGTATATTGACAGTTACAGCTTTTCTTTGAATAAATGTTGTTATATTATATTATATTTTTTTCCGCTGCGATTGTGAGATTCTGTGCTGTTGTTTCTGTTTCTTTTTTTCTATCTCTTTTTCTTCTTTACCTTAACGGTCTGGGATTTCGGCACTCGATTGCTCGGCACTCTATATTGTGGACGTATTACTGTCGATTTTAGGGGTTAAAAATCTTACGGGCTGTTACATTTAGTATCAGAGCTGAAGGTTAAGCGAGAACCTTGGCTTTGGTGGGGATTACTCATTAGAGAGGGACAGTAGTACCCTAGAAAGAGTGTATTATATGAGGGCGTACTTGTTATTTTCTTATATAATGATTTTAAAAACGGTTTTAAAAATGAATTTTTTATAAGCTTGTATTTTGGTATATAAAGAAATAATTTTTTCTGAATTATTATAGTATATTAAGGAAATTAGTTGTTGTTATAAAAATTAAATAAGGTTATAAGATTTAAGTGTTAAAACATATATAACCAAATAGAATTTGGGTAAGGATTAACTATACTAATAAGTTAAGCTAAAAATGGATTCAACCTGAATTTAAATCCCTGAGAATTCAAAAGAATTTTCAAAGTACTTGAAATAAGTTACCTTGATTATATTATTCAAGTAAATGATGATGGAATATATGGTGTGTTTGATTTCTAGATATGATATTATTGATTATTATCATAAATTGGTTGCTGTATCTTAATAAAGGATGTTTATTTCAGAATAAACAATGACAAAACATGGTGCAATGTTCATGGAAGTAAAATTATATAAGTTGAATTTATAAATATGACTTATTAATTAGAAATGATTTAAATTGTGAAGTTTTAAATCTAGACCTAGAGAAATTTGGAATTTTTTCAAAAAGTTAAAGGAAAATAATAAATAATATTATTTAGAATATTTTTGAATATAGGAATCTAGTTTTAAAAAAAACAAGATTTGTATTGAAAATTTTAAAGGAATTTGGTTTGAATTAAAACCCAGGATGGTTTAAAATTGAAAGTGTGTCTTGGTGTGCAAATGAAATAAATGCATATATATGTGGATATACGTGATTTCAAAGTTGATTTGAAATAAATACTGAGTGGTTAAGTTCTGAAAATTCCCCTAAAATGAGAGTATAACCCAATGAGAAATAGGTTTTTGAACTTATAGGTGGGAAGTGATATTAATAAGAATTTAAATTTGGGACGGGAAATTTAAATCGAGTGGGCTTAAATGGATTGAATGGATTGAAATTTAACTTAGGAAAAAGTTAAATAAGTTTGGACCTATAATCTGAAATTGGAAAATTTCAAGATGGAATTGAGATTTAACTTAGGGAAGTTAAATGGATAAAATTGGAAAGAGAAGTATGGATTTGATAGGAGATTATGTAAGGATAATTTCAAATAGCTTTTGAAATAAAAACGGGTTTCAAAATTCTGGAAATTTGTGCTGGATGCTATTGATTGATGTTTTAGATAATTTGGATGTTTATTTACTTTGACATACCCTGCTATCATCCTGTTGTTATTAATAATCTGTAAAACTGTAAATTGGACCATTTCGAGTAAATTGAGAAGGGAGTGAAATGATATATATATATATATCCATTCCTGATATTAAACAAAAGTAAAACTGTATTGTGAAAACTATTTTAATTAATTTTTATTCTTAGAAACAAAATTGGAATTTATGGAAATGGAATCACTTTGAACTTAAGATTAAGGGTTAAAATTGAACCTGCCAATTGAAATTGTTTAAGAATTTGGTTTAAAGTTTGAAGTATAATTGGAAAATCAATTAAATTATGAAAGTTGATTTGATTAAAAATATTTGGACTCCTACTCGAACCTTGAAAATAAGTTAAGTAAAGGTAATTTAAAATGAATATTTGAATTTGGACTCAGAATTGAACCATTAAAGACTTGGGCTATTAAATTAATTAGTAAGGTTTAATTTGGTTTAAGTGATTAAATCAACATTTTGAAAATTTAACTCGAATTTATATAAATCGAGATGGTTTAAAATTTGAGAATGGAATTGGAATTAATTCAATTAGGTATTAAATTGAATTAATTGGAATTGTAATCAGAGTTGAAATTAATTCAAAATTGAAATTGAATTGAAATTGTAATCGAAGTTGAATTAATTTGAAATCAAATGGAAATTGATTTGAATTGGAGATTGGAATTGAACCGGTTTGACCTTGAAATCATTTTCAAATAAATTGTTTTAATATAAACTGTCTTAAATCTATTTTCTTAAATATCAGATTATTTTGATTTTTCCACGCTATCTACTATACAAACCATTCTTTTTAATACTCAAACTATCTTATATTAACTATTTAACTATTTTACAACTATTTAATTATTTTACAACTATTCAACTATTTTACAACTATTTAACTATTTTACCACTACTTAACTATTTTAAACTATTCAAACTATTTTCTAAATTTCAAACTGGTCAGAGGGGAACTAATTGATTTTTAAAGGCTTTTGATTTTGGGAAAAATCAAATTTTGAAATTTGGAAAGCCAAGTTTGAGAACTATCGTTTTTTGAGATATCGATTTTGTGTAAATGGAATTTATATGTGATATATATAAAGAACATGATTTGAAAGATACTATAAGTGTATAGTATAAAATGTTTTGAGAATGCTATGGGTAAAAAGGCGCTCCCATTTAGAGTTGAAACTTACAGTAGGAGATCCACTGGGTGGTTCTGCCTTGAGCCCTAAGGGGGGTTCTAAATTTTGATCCCAGAGGACGTCCAGACTAAACTGTAGTTCCCAAGGATTGTGATTGGGGTAGCGTAATTCATGGGGCGCTGATGCCTACAGATATATTAGGGTTATGTTGTGATAGTAGTGTAACTTTAGTGTAACTGCGATCTATTGCCATTCCATAGTGTAAGTCGAGTGGCAGTGATTGCCTACAATCTACGTTTGATTTTGCTGGGATAGCGACTTAGCATCGGTAGATTGCGATCTATGTGGTTTGGTTCCATAGCGAAATTCGTGTGGCAGTGAGTGCCTATAGTCTACACTAGTTCCCTTGGAACAGTGACATCACTTTGTGTAGTTTGCGATCTATATGGTGAAGTTTCATTTGGCACGTAATTCGAGGGGTGCTGATGCCTACATTTACACAGGATTTTGCTGCGATAGCAATGTAACCCTGAGTGTAGCTGCGATCTATGCAGTTTCCATGGTGAAAGTCGAGGGGTGCGGATGCCTACAGTTTTCTATGGTTTTCGCCGGGATGGCGACGTAATCATCGTGCTAACTACGACCCATGGAGGGGGTGATGATTTCCAGGGCATTCTCACAAAAGTTTTTCCAAGTATTTTCACCGGGTGTTGAAAACGGGTTTACTAAGTACTTATAGATTTTCAGTCATACGCCTGATCAACGTATTACTGAATTTCTATGAGAACAAGGATGGACTTGTTGAAACATCGAGCTATAAAAAGTATTTTTATATAAAGCTAGTTGGTAATATTATGAAGTGGTAAAAGTGTTTAAAAATTTATATAATAAAAGAGTAGAGGATTAAAATGTTTAAAGGATGATTTAAATACATCAAAAATT
Source organism: Allium fistulosum (assembly GCA_030737815.1). NCBI lineage: Eukaryota > Viridiplantae > Streptophyta > Magnoliopsida > Asparagales > Amaryllidaceae > Allium > Allium fistulosum. The sequence continues at coordinate 790,542,887 of CM060901.1, forward strand.
AAAATTTTCACTTCGTTCCTTTTCGAGGACGAAAAGTTCTAAAGGGGGGAGGAATGTGACGACCCGGATTTTTGGGCCATCTAATATTGAGTGATTAACCGATGTTATTATTGGAATATTAGTTTTAATTAGTCAAATAAATAAATTTCTGATAATTAGAATATGGGACGCGTAAATGGCTTAAGAACTATAATAAACATTGGCTTATAAATCTTTGGATATGATATAGGAAGCAAAATAAAGGATATATATATATATATATATAAATTCCACTATCTAAATTAAGATGAAATATCCATAAATATATAAATAAAAATACATACAAGCTTATGATGTTTAAGTATGTAAATGCATATACATATGTATATATGCCCATATGAAATAAAATATAGGAAGTTTGTATAAATGTGAAAATATATGTATATACAAATATAATATCAAAATACACATAAGCAATGTATATGAGAAATTGTACAAGTATAAATGTGTGTATATATGACGACAAATACAAAACAAATGTATATTATATTATATAGTGAAGTGTAAACATATATGTAAATACAACTTTATATAAGGACAAAATGCACATAAGTAAACTACATGAAGAAAATGTATAAAATGTATAAATGTATATATGGTAATTAAGAAGTATACAAGCTTATGATATTTATATATATGAACAAGTATATAAGTTATATATATATATATATATTCCATAGGTGAACATGTAACTTTGTGTATATTTGTTTGTATAAAGGAAATAAGACAAAAACTTTGCTCATATATATATGTAGCATATAAATGTACATTCAAAAGATCGATATGTACTTGTAAACACAAAGGGGAACATACATTAAATGCACAACATATAAAACATCAAATCTTCTTTTTAACAAATCACTTAAATTTCAAAATCTTATCAGGTCAGAAAAGAAAATTACTGACGAAAGGAAATTAGAGAGAGAAAAAAAAATGTGAAAACAGGCTACTGTGTACAGAGACCTTAATATATATATATATATATATATATACCTGCCTTGTCTTCTATTTCATTGACTCGAACTAAGTATAACAAAAAAAAAGAAAACATTTCTTCCATTTCTCAACACAAAACAAACAAGACAACCCTACAGGAGGATCAAAATCCAAATTCAAGCAAGCAGCAGTTTTCCCAGACTATTATTTCCTGTTCAAACAATAGTTGGTGAGTAAACTTCTTTTTATTAATCTAATCTTCTTTATAACATGATTATGTAAAGATTTAATAGTGGAAATAGCCTTGAGTATGTGCTGCACAGATGAAAGAAGTATGTATGCCTGGGTGTGTAAGCATGTAAATGCTTGTGAACACCTATATTGCCTCTGTTCTTGTTCTAAAAGATTCAAAGACTTTTCAAAAAAAATTTCTCTCTTCACCTAGATACTTATAGGCCGTGGTAATTAAAGGGAATATGTTTGTAATAAGGAATTTCTATTTTCAAAAAGGATTTCGTGAGCAAAGGGCAAGTAGTATCACAGAAAAAATTACAGTGGAAGGCAAAATATTTTGAGAAAATTAGTTATTATAAAATTCGAGTTTCACTTATATAAGCAGAATCGACTTAGCAAATGTTGATTTTTGGTGGTCTCGATTTGATTTTTAGTGGCGTGGTTGATGGGATGTCGTGGGTTGACTGGAAAATAGTCGTGGGGGTTTTTCCGATGATTGCGAGGCTTATTGGCGTCGGGGTTGTGGCCGGAGGAAGATCGTTGATCAGGGGTCATAGGTAAAATGGTGGTGGATTTTTCAGAGCGACGTGGTGGCAGGTCGGAGGGAGAGTAGGGTTTTAGGTGAGGTTGTGGTCGAGGTGGGTTTTCGCGTGTGTTCGGCGTCGTGGTGGCGACGGAGTGAGGCGGTGCAGGGGGAAAGGGAAGAGGGACGTCTGACGAAGCTTTCGGCGATGAGGCGTGGGTTCCGGTGGTCGGAGGTAGTGGTGCGAGGTGGATCAAGTGATCGGGTTTTTTTCTTGATATCTTCGATTTGCTCGATTTTGATTTTGGGGTCGGCGTGGGGTTCTGGGTAGCTAGGAGGGTCGGGGAAGTCGGCTGCGACTTGGGGATGTCGTCAATGTTGGTCGGAGTGCCTCCGACGCTGCGCGCACGTGCACAGTGCACTGGAGTGTCAGGGGGTATCGGTGTTTCGCTGTAGGTAATAGAAAAGGGAAATAAGGAAGAAGAGAAAAAGGAGGGAGGTCAGAACTGGGTTCGGGAATTTAGGACGATGGGCCTCTTTTGAAATATAGAAAATAGACAAGGTTTCTCAAGCAAATTTTTAATCAAAATTTGATAAAGTTAAATGCTTTTAAAGTCCTAGACGTTCTGATAATAATAAAGTAAATTTAAAACTTTAAATTAACCCTAAACTTAGATTAATAAATGATGAAAATAGAATGATTTAAGCTTAAATTAGTAAAGCTTAGGATAAGTACACATATATGTTAATTACTAAATAAAATTCCTAAAGTTTATTAAAGTAAAACAAAATAGTTGAATTAGTAAATGGATAATATAAAATAAAATGTTTGTAGGATTAATTAATTAAAAACCTAAATTACTTATACATGTTAATAATTAACTAATCCAAAATATTTAATTAAGATAAAATAAAATGTTTGAAGGATTAATTAATTAAAAATCCTAAGTTACTTATACATGTTAATAATTAACTAATCCTAAATATTTAATTAAGGTAAAATAAATTAAATGGTTGTAATTAGTCTAATAATAGCTTAACAGGTTTTGGAAATAATAAATTTTGCTTTAAATTAATTAGATGATTGTGTGATGAGTTAGTCTGGTCTATGAATGGTTTAAATTGGATTGAATACTTTGGATTGCTTTTAATATCTCGGCTCAACTCTATTGGATATTTATCTTTGGTTGTGCCATTGAGTAGTCAAACAAGCTAAAATCGCTAGATTAAAATGATGATTTGTTTTATTTGAAATAGACATTTGTAATGGCTCCTCATATGAAAATATTATCACCCTAAGCGATAAATCGTTTATTTTAAACAATTTACCCTATAAATTTATTGCTCGGTTTCGAAGGTCGGGATCGGATATTTGCGTTATCCGGAACCACTTCGATTTGAAAATAACTACAAAATCTTACAGGTTTGATTATAGAGTAAAATGGGTTGGAAATTGGATTTAATTTTACAAAATTTAACCTTATAAAATAAGTGGTTGTATCGGGACACTATCTCAATATTGATGGGTTTCTGAAAAAAAGTATTTTTGGTTAAAAATCAAAATAAAAACTTCTCGTGTTGAACGAGTTACCTGGGTTTTCAAAGAAGTTTTATAACTTAAGTATTTCATATTAGATGGGTTTACTCACGCTGGTTTCCAGCCTGACTCGGGTGTTACTTTATTGTAATGCTCGGGTCAGATCGAGTATTACAGATTTTTTCAGGATTAGGACGTTCTGGAGCTCAGGAGACGAGATGGATGGCAGAGACGTATTGATTAGATTCCGCCGTGTATTATGGGCTGCATAGACAGTATTCAGGGACAAGTTATTATAACTGTCCAAATTATTTTGTTGATGTTTGTACTCTGATATATTGTATGTATATTGACAGTTACAGCTTTTCTTTGAATAAATGCTGTTATTTTATATTATATTTTGTTCCGCTGCGATTATGAGATTCTATGCTGTTGTTTCTGTTTCTTTTTTTCTACCTCTTTTTCTTCTTTACCCTAACAGTTTGGGATTCCAGCACTCGATTGCTCGGCACTCTATACTGTGGACGTATTAGTGTTGATTTTCGGGGTCGAAAATCTTACGGGCCGTTACATTCGTTGTTTTTGGGATTAAAGATGAGTTTTTGAACTCACATCTATGTCTATAGCTTTCATTGTTGTTAGGTATGAATTCCTAACATCTATTTCATGTCCAATTGCTTTTGATTTGAATTGATTTGGTGAATTTTCCAATTTTGGTATTTTGAAGTCAAAATCTTTAAAGATCCTATCTTGGATGTTTGGACATGTTATTTGGGATGTATCGAAGAGCCTATAAGGCTGGGTTGTCGCTTGGCATAATTCCTTACCCTCAGTCGCTCGTCTGATCGCTTCCGAACTGATTTGGCCATCAATGGCCTAGGCAAACTGTTTCCCAGTACATGCAACCAGTCATCTGGTTTAAGAACTCAGACGTCTGTTTAGGACACTAGAAGAAAAAAAATACAATAGAAAAATATATATCCATAGACATGAACCAGACGTCTGGGTCAATCGATCAAACGTCTGGTTAGGGGTTCTGGAAATTATAAAGAAATGAGAAAAAATTAAAGAAAAAGGCAAAACCCCAGGTTAGACGTCTGGCCAATCCCCAAACGTCTAGTCCTGTTTGTTTTTGTCCATTTTTCCTATTTTTGTGCGAATTTCCATTTTCTTATCGATTTTTGTTAATCCGATTAGTTGTTGTCATTTATTATTGACTTTGATGACTTCTTCTCTGGATTTTTGGGAATATCCATTTGATGGATTTGACATCGATTTTCATGGTTTTAATTCACGTTGTCATATGTGAATTTTGGGTGATAGATTGTTTTTACAATCGTTTCTGTGATTTGTCACTTTAAAATACATAGGTTTTTATACAAGTAGTAAATACTCAAACTCTTTCACATAAACGATTTCAACACTACTTTAAAATATAAAGCTCGTTTTTAAAATCGTTTTCCAATCTATTAGTATATATAAACCTTTACCTCATTCGTATGAGAAATCTAATTAAACGACTTAGCAAAACAAGTGGTATGAAACGCTTGTGTTTACTTCGTCGGTTAATTTTTGGACTTGTTCGATTGAAATCTTGTGATAATTTTCGAGTGGATATCAACAATTTGTTCGTAAATATTTAAGTTAAGCTAGTGGTTATGGGACATAAAGCTAAACTCATTTATTTACTAGCTTAGTGTAATTTACGCTTCTTATTGATCAATGATGATCATTTTATGGTTTAGAATAGCGATATACGATGTCTCCTTGTCTGCGTGGGGGGACTGTACCCCGTTCTATTGAGCTTCGTCTCATTTTTTATAGGCTAGCGACCTATGGGATTTATGGAGTTCGGTTCATCGGGCATACTGTTATTGTACTACGTCGTTGTTCCAAATTATTTGAGTTTCACGTTCCTCGGGCATACCGTTATTGTACTACGTCGTTGCACCGGCTCTATGGTTAGCGACCATGGGAGAGCGTACCGGTTGTGATACACGTGTTGGTGAGTTTTCATGCTCCCGTTTGTGATAGGCCTCCCCCTTTGTCTTTTCTAGATTTCTAATTGTTGATTTCTGGAATTTGTGTTTTACCAATTTTGGCGATTGATATTGATATGTTTTGTCAATATTTGGGATTTGGTGAATAAGCTAAAGAATGTGATATTCTTTTTGGATATTTGACGAGATTTGAGATATTGTATAATTTTATTGTTATCGAATGTATACTTGTCACAGTATGGCATTATTGTTATTATACGTTTTTGTGGTATCTCTTATCCTTTCTCATCTCATATGATATTTATAGCTAGACTGCTCTGTTTATTATTTTTCTTCTTAAATAAACTCGGGTCAGACTAAGTTGTTACAGGTGCTTCCACTTGACTTCTTAGCAGGGGCTAGCTTCTGACTTTTGGCTAACTACTTTAGCTTAGTAGTTTTTGCTTTTATACATTTGAGATAGAGACTCCTTGATGTATACATATTCTTTTGCTTAGCACTTGTACCTATTCTTTTGTGATGTAGTGAATCTTGTATGACGACTATATTGATGTACACTTTTATGTGTTATATTAATATCTGTTTCTGCCTTTGTGATATGAATATCTGTGACTGATTTGTGTTATGCTTATTTCTATATTTGTTTCTGAAGCCCACATAGCCACCGTACAGTAGCTTTGAGTTTGTATTTGATATGTCAGATTTCCTTTTGAAATGAAATGCAAGTCATATTATCTGACATATCGGTACTCACATAAAGCATTTTCACAGATGGTCGCTCCTCAATAGCCTTATTCTTCGTGCTAGTCGACGGCATTACCCTGTAGTATCCTTGGCTAGTGTGAGTATATATTTGGGGCGTCACAGCTTGGTATTGGAGCCAAACTTCGGACCAATGTAGAATAATCTAGCAAGGATCATTGTCCTAAGTCTCTCTTAGGATTCGTGCCTTAGGATTTAATTCGATTCTTAAGACCTGTTCTATCCTAATTTCTTTTATGATGCCTTGTTTTATCAATCAAGTTTGTTTGATATTCATTCTGAGAATAACCTTTTTTTCTCTTCTTTCTTTCTTTCTTAAAGAAGAGAAATGGTTAGACCTGGCCGTCCCAGCGCCGGTCAATCCAGTGCTACTCCTCAGGATGGCGTATTTATGTCTGCTCAACAGCTTTTGGATCTTGTAAAGAATGCCCAAGCCGTCGGACCCATTCTTGAGCCTACTCATCCTAAATCTGGGTTTGAATGCTTATGTAGTCATTATACCAATTTGGGTGGAAGGTCATTCAAGGGTTCCGAAAGCGTTATAGAAGTCCAAGCTTGGCTTAGAACATGCGATCGCTTCTTTTCCCGCATGATTCTTGTGGATCTACATCGAGTCCAAGTGGCTTATAGCATGCTCCAAGAGAGAGCATTAGATTGGTATGAGCTTTTGATTTCGGAAATACTTAGGAGCAATTCCGGGAAAGGTTCGAGTTAAAGTTTGTGCTGGAGGCTGAAAAAGTATCTTTAGCCCGACGCTTTATTGACCTTGTTAAAGTTGAATCTTCTGTGACAGATTATGTCACATCTTTTGAATCCCTCTCTAAATATCGGGTTGAGTATATTAATACCCCATTGAAGAAAAATCAGAGTTTTGTCTATGGGTTGAATAAGAACCTCAAAAAGCCTTTACTCCTGAAAGTGGAAGTTAGTTTTGATCAGCTTGTAGATATCGCCCTTCGACTTGAAGAGGCCGATAAAGAGAGTGATGTTGAAGTTTTGGGTGCCAAACAGAACTTCAGCAACAACAAGAAGAGGCCTATTAAGTTCAAACCTAATCCTAACAAGAAAGGGAAGCAAGCAATTTCGGTAGCAAAGACTCCTACCTCTAGTCGTGGGCAATGCTACAATTGTAGTTCTAAGGACCATTATGCAAATAGGTGCCGGAAACCTCTTTTTTGTCGTTATTGCAAAATTTCCGATCATCTTTTATCTTCATGCCCCAAACTTCCAAACAAGAAAGAGGGAAAGCTAAATGTTGTGCAAGCTCCTAGTAACACTTCTCTTGGTCAAGGTATTTCTCATTCTGTCCTTGATGGCATTATTTCACGATCTTCCTATTCGAGTTCTTTTTGATACGGGTGCATCTCACTCTTTTATATCAAAGGAACTTGTTGATACTTTGTCTTTAAATGTTATGGGGTTGATGACTTCATTGAGAATTGCGAATCCGGTTGGTGGATCCGCAACACTCAGTTTATTTTGTAAAGATGTCGAGATTATTTTATGTGATTATTCTTTCCGAGCCGATTTGCTTGTTATGCGCTACTTAGGTTTCAGAATGATTTTGGGAATGGATTGGCTTAATCGTTATGGAGCCCATATCCTATGTCCCGAGCGGACTATTCATCTTCCACATCCTCGATCTGTTAAGCAGATTTCTATTGTTCTTAAAGATTCAGATTCTAATTCGGTAGCATCCTTATATTCTCTAAACCTGCATGATGACGATAATGATGATGAGGAAGATGCCATTTCCCTTATTCACGTTGTTTGTGAATTTCCCGACATCATTGAGCCCGCTTTAGGATTACCACCTAAGCGAGCAATTTAGTTCAGAATTAGTCTAATCCTTGGAGCTCTACCTATTACTCGTCCTCCTTATCGTATGTCCAATAAGGAAAATGAGGAGATGCATAAACAATTATCCGAATTGGAAGGAAAACAGTTTATTCATTCTAGTTTCTCTCCATGGGGAGCTTCGACTATTTTTGTGAAGAAATTCGATGGTACACTTAGGCTTTGCGTAGACTATCGCAAGCTTAATGATTTCACCATCAAGAATAAATATCCCTTACCTCGGATTGATGATCTATTCGATCAACTTAGAGGTGCTAGAGTCTTTTCACAGTTAGACTTAGCAACCGGTTTTCATCAGCTTCGTATTGTAGAGGATAACATTCCTTTGACGTCGTTCCGTACTCGTTATAGATCTTATGAATGGCTTGTTATGCCATTTTGTTTAACGAATGCTCCAGCTTATTTCGTTGACCTTATGAATCGATTTTTCAAAGACTTCCTCGATCGATTTGTTCTCATCTTCATAGATGATATTCTTGTTTATTCTAAAACCGAGGAAGAGCATGAAAAACATCTTTGGATTATGTTGGAAACTCTTAGGAGTAATCAATTGAAAGCATAATTTTCTAATCGCCACTTTTGGCAATCTCGTGTGAAATTTTTGGGGCATATTATTTTTGAATCCGGAATTTCCGTGGATCCTTCAAAGATTGAAGCGATTCAAAATTGGATGAGATCGGAGAGTGTAACGGAAATCCGTAGTTTTCTTGGATTAGCGGGCTATTACCGTCGGTTTAAAAAAGACTTTTCTAAAATTTCCGTAACTATTACTAGTTTGACAAAGAATGGAGTTAAGTACATTTGGTCAAACAAATGTGAAGCTGCTTTTCAAAAATTAAAAGAACTCCTTTCTGATGCTCCTATTCTTGTGATTCCCGAAGGGAACCAAGACTTTATTGTTTATACCGATGCCAGTCGTGTTGGTTTGGGAGCCGTTCTCATGCAAAGGGAACGTGTTATTGCTTATGCTTCTAGGCAATTAAAGCCTGCCAAGACTAGATATGCCACTAATGATTTAGAGCTCGCGGCTATTGTTTTCGCCCTTAGAATTTGGCGTCACTATCTTTTGGGAGAGAAATTTTTTCTCTACACGGATCATAAATCTTTGAAGTATTTGTTTTATCAAAAGGAACTAAATTTGCGTCAACAACTTTGGCTCGAATTCCTTGCATCTTATGATCTTGATATTCTCTATACTCCCGAAAAGGGAAATCGTGTTGCCGATGCCCTTAGTCGAAAGCAACAAGCGGTTGTTTCCATGATGATATCCGAGTGGAATGATCTCGAGACTTTATCCACTTATGAGATTCGAGATCGTGAATCCGATTCATGTTCATCTCTTGTTTTATGTAGCCTTGAGGCTCATCCATCTCTTTTAGACCGCATCCTTGAAGATCAAAAGCAAGATCCCGAATTGGCTCTTCTTAGCCAAAGTTATAGGGATAAAAATAATATTGATGGTTTGAAAGACTTTGAAATCGATGCTCGTGGAGGCATTCGAAAATTTGGTACTTATTGTGCCAAATATTATTGATCTTCGTAAAGACATTTTAGAAGATTCTCATCATTCTAAATTTACCATTCATCCCGGTAGTAGTAAAATGTATGCGGACATGAAGCAACTTTATTATTGGGATGGAATGAAATCTTATATTGCTAACTTTATTAAGCGTTGCATGACTTGCCAACTCATAAAGGCCAAGCATCAAAGGCCTGGTGGGTTATTGCAACCTTTAAACATTCACATTTGGAAGTGGGACCAAGTCTCTATGGACTTTATTGACGGTCTTCCCCGTTCTCGTTCGGGTCATGATAGCCTATGGGTGATGGTAGATAGACTTACAAAATCTGCCCATTTTCTTCCCGTTCGGTCCAATCGGACCGTACCTATTTTGGCCAAACTCTATGTTAAAGAAATCGTTAAATTGCATAGAGTTCCTACTTCTATTGTTAGCGATCATGATCCATTATTTACTCGTGGATTTTGGAAGGGTCTTCAAAAAGCTCTAGGAACGAAGCTTAATTTTAGCACCGCTTATCATCCTCAGTCCGATGGAAAAACAGAGCGTGTGAATCAAAATCTTGAAGATCTCCTTCGTGCTTGTGTTCTTGATTTTGGTAGAAGTTGGGAAGATAATATTTATCTTGTTGAGTTTTCTTACAACAATAGCTTCCTATCTAGTGTTGGTATGGCACCTTTCGAGGCACTCTACGGAAGGCCATGCCGATCTCCTTCGTGTTGGCTTGAAGCCGATGAGAAGCTGGTTTTAGGTCCATATTTTATTCGTGATGCCACAGAAAAGATTGACCTTATTTGTCATAAGATGAAAGAAGCTCAAAGTAGACAAAAATCCTATGCCGATAACCGAAGAAGGAATTTGGAATTTTCTGTGGGAGATTTGGTGTTCATTTGTGTTTCACCTATGAAGGGTGTTGTGCGTTTCAGTCGATCGAGAAAATTAGCACCTCAATATATTGGTCCATTTCCCATCACCGAACGCATTGGTTCCGTGGCTTATCGTCTTTTATTACTGACTCAATTTTCTGCTATTCATGACGTATTCCACGTCTCTCAATTACGGAAATGCCTTAGAGATTCGGATTCTATTCTTGAGCCAGGTGTTATGAAAGAAATTGAAGTTTCGCCTAATTTGACTTATGAGCAGCATCCTATTCATGTCATTGCTACAGAGGTTAAATGCCTTCGTAATAAAGATGTTCCTCTTGTGAAAGTTCAATGGTCCTCTTATCCTAAGGATTGCTCTTGGGAATCCAGAGAATTCATCAAGCGCACATCCGGACTTACTCTCTCGTGCTCCTTAAGGTGAACTTCTCATTTCAAAATTTCTTCTTTTGTGTTGTTATGCCTTAGTATGGTTGTTACTTTTTATTTTCTTCTTAAGTATTGCAAGGACGCAATTTCTTTAAGGAGGGGAGTCTGTAATAACCCGCATATTTTTACGATAATATATTTAAATGATTTATTCAAATATAGCATCGTTGGTTGAGTTTAAAAGTCCAAAATGCGACTTTTTGTAAACGGTCGAATCTAGACTCGAGACCACTTCCATTGAGTCCAAAACGGCGTTTGCAACCTTTTTGAGTATAAACATCGATATGTTTGGAGTTGAGTAGAATTTTGCTATTTTTCTATTGGGCTTTGGGTTTTGGTTTCAGCCCACTAACCCAACAAAATACCCTAACACTCCACCCCCTCTTCATTCATTCATTCATTCTATTTTCCTAACACTCTCAAGCTAAAGGAAAATGGGGGAAAGAAGAGGAAATTAAATTCCTAAACCCTAGATTACTAAGAAATTCAAGATTCTAGCTCCAAAAATCAAAGAGAAGCTTAGGTAAGTATCCTCTTCTTCTTCTGCACCTTAATCTCTCTCCAATTTTCAGAAATCCTATAACCTAACTTAGGTAATATTTGCATTTGATCATAGATTGAGGGTTCTTGAAGTTAAGTGGAGGAGAGATTGATCTTGCCTTGTTTTAAAAGCTTCTCATTCATTGTTTTTGGGATTAATTGTGAGTTCTTGAACTCACATCTATGTCTATAGCTTTCATTGTTGTTAGGTATGAATTCCTAACATCTATTTCATGTCCAATTGCTTTTGATTTGAATTGAATTGGTGAATTTTCCAATTTTGGTATTTTGAAGTCAAAATCTTTAAAGATCATATCTTGGATGTTTAGACATGTTATTTGGGGTGTATCAAAGAGCCTATAAGGCTGGGTGTCGCTTGGCATAATTCCCTAGCCTCCGTCGCTCATCGCTTCCGAACTGATTTGGCCATCAATGGCCTAGGCAAACTATTGCCCAGTACAGGCAACCAGACGTCTGGTTGAAGAAATTAGACATCTAGTTAGGGCACCAAAAGAAAAAAAATATATACAGCAGAAAGATATATATATATCCATAGACATGAACCAGACGTTTGGTTCAATCGGTCAGACGTTTGGTTAGGGGTTCTGGAAATTATAAAGAAACGAAAAAAATAAAATAAAAAGGTAGAACCCCTGGTCAGACGTCTGGCCAATCCAACAAGACGTCTGGTCTTGTTGGTTTTTGTCCATTTTGCCTATTTTTGTGCGAATTTCCATTTTCTTATTGATTTTGTTGATCCAATTAGTTGTTGTCATTAACTATTTACTTTGATGACTTGTTCTCTGGATTTTTGGTAATATCCATTTGATGGATTTGACATCGATTTTCATGGTTTTAATTCACGTCGTCGTATGTGAATTTTTGGTGATAGATTGTTTTTACAATCGTTTCTGTGATTTGTCACTTTAAAATACAAAGGTTTCTATACAAGTAGTAAATACTCAAACTCTTTCACATAAACGATTTCAACACTACTTTTAAATATAAAGATCGTTTTTAAAACCGTTTTCCAATCTATTAGTATATACAAACCTTTGCCTCATTCGTATGAGAAATCTAATTAAACGACTTAGCAAAACAAGTGGTATGAAACGCTTGTGTTTACTTCATCGGTTAATTTTTGGACATGTTCGATTGAAATCTTGTGACAATTTTCGAATGGAAATCTACAATTTGTTCATAAATATTTAAGTTAAGCTAGTGGTTATTGGACATAAAGCTAAACTCATTTATTTACTAGCTTAGTGTAATTTACGCTTCTTATTGATCAATGGTGATCATTTTATGGTTTAGACTAGCGATATGCGATGTCTCCTTGTCCGTGTGGGGGCACTGTACCCCATTCTATTGAGCTTCATCTAATTTTTTATAGGCTAGCGACCTATGGGATTTATGGAGTTCGATTCATCGGGCGTACCATTATTGTAGTACGCCGTTGTTTCGAATTATTTGAGTTTCAGGTTCCTCGGGCGTACCGTTATCCTACTACGTCGTTGCACCGGCTCTATGGTTAGCGACCATGGGATAGCGTCCCGTTTGTGATACACATGTTGGTGATTTTTCATGCTCCCGTTTGTGATAGGCCTCCCTCTTTTGTTTTCTGGATTTCTAATTGTTGATTTTTGGAATTTTTGTTTCACCAATTTTTGCGATTGACATTGATATGTTTTGTCAATATTTGGGGTTTGGTGAATAAGCTAAAGAATGTGATATTCTTTTTGGATATTTGACAAGATTTGAGATATTGTATGATTTTTATTGTTATCGAATGTATACTTGTCATAGTATGGCATTATTGTTATCATACGTTTTTGTGGTTTCTCTTATCCTTTCTCATCTCATATGATATTTATATCTAGACTGATCCGTTTTTATTTTTCTTCTTAAATAATACTCGGGTCAGACCAAGGTGTTACAGGTGCTTCCACTTGACTTCTTAGTAGGGGCTAGCTTCTGACTTTTGGCTAACTACTTTAGCTTAGTAGTTTTTGCTTTTATACATTTGAGATAGAGACTCCTTGATGTATACATATTCTTTTGCTTAGCACTTGTACCTACTCTTTTGTGATTTAGTGGATCTTGTATAACCACTATTTTGATGTACACTTTTATCTGTTATATTCATATCTGTTTTCGCCTTTGTGATATGAATATCTATGACGGATTTGTGTTATGCTTATTTTTATATTTATTTTCGAAGCCTACATAGCCACCGTGTAGTAGCTTTGAGTTTGTATTTGATATGTCGGATTTCCTCTTGAAATGAAATGCAAGTCATATTATCTGACATATCGGTACTCGCACAAAGCAATTACACAGATGGTCGCTCCTCAACAGCCTTATTCTTCGTGCTAGTCGACGACATTACCCCGTAGTGTCCTTTGCTAGTGTGAGTATAGAGGTGGGGTGTCACAATCATAGATAAAGTCATCTTCCATGTCTCTTTCGTCCTCAGTAATCATATTGTCTAAAATAACACAAGTGTACATTACTTTTACCATTTTAAGTGATGGCCAAAGTCTACATGGATTGCTAACTGTGGAAAATCTTGATTGAAAAACACCAAATGCTCTTTCAACGTCATTTCAATGTCCTTCTTACATTGCTGCAAACTTTGACTGTTTATTGTTTAATAGGTTAGCAATTGTCTTGGTGATGGTACTCCATTTATGGTATATATCATCACCAAGATAATATCCATGATCGTATGTGTTACTTCCTAAACTCAAGGAACACGAAGTTGATCTACCATTATCTAAATCATTAAATAAAGTAGATCGTTCGACTATGTTTAAGCCATTGTTAGAACTTGGCATTTCAAAAAAGACATGCCAGATCCATAAGTCATATGAAGCTACCAGGTGAAAAATAATTATTGACCTACTAGACTTACCCTGATAAGCTCAGGCATATGCCTTTGGACAGTTCTTCCTACAGTACCCCATAATTTTACGAAAGTAATTAATTAATAAATATAAACGTTGAAAAATAGGAATTTTTCAAATATCATAATTTGGCTATGAAACTTATACCATTAGGTTCATGGTGATTTTCTGATCAATTTTTATTTATAAATGTAGCGACCCTAAAATATGAACACTTCTTCTTCGAATATCGCAACATTTTGAAATTTAGTTAAGTGTTATAATATAATTTTATAAACTTGTTAAACATCATTTAATTAATGAATAATGATAAGAAACTTATTTTTTGAAAATTGTTTATAAAAATATATTCTTCAAAAAAAATCAATAATGTGATCGAAAATCGGTTTATCGGTAAATAGCTTTTTGATCGTTATAAGTTGTTCTAACTTTTGTACACTTTTCTAATAATCAAATGAATACATTAACTACCAATTAATACTTCTTTTCAAAAAGCAAAAGGAAGGTTCTAGAAGCTTCTATATGGATAAGAGATATTTTAGGGTATATAAGAATATTTTGTTAAAGGAAGTGATGTAAAGGAGAAGTGATGGGCATGCGGATTGGTGAGCTTTCCATGGCATGATGGGGAGGTGAGAGCAAGATTAAAGAGCACCATTTGAAGCCTATATAAGGAGAGCATACCTTTGTTAATAAATCCTAAATTCACAAAGAAAAAGTATCACACTTTTATGTACTTTTCTTTTCTTATATTCTATACAAGATAATTGCAAATCTTATCAAAATCAACTCAAATTTAGAGTAAAGACTTGGGACAATATTACAACCCCTTCTACCAAGTTAGGTTGTGAAAAAGTTAAGCCAAACTCTCCCCACTTGAATTAGCCGTGAGCTTTTAGAGGGTGGTGGAGGCTAAAGGCAAGTGAAAGCGAAGGAAGGAAGGAAGAAGGTGGTTGCAAGATGGGGTTAGATAGGTTGGTTGATTTTTCTTGTTTGTTGGGTTAAAGTTGAGCTAACTCATCACTTTTAATGAAAATATAACCCATAATATTTGTGTTTAAATTGTTTGAATTAATAGTGAAATATGTTGAAACTTTGGTTTTGATTCTTGCTTTGAAAACAAGTGGCATATGTTTGGACTTGAATGGACATGAAAGGACTTGAATGGACTGGTATAACATGTGGCATAACCTTGAAACAAATCACATAGGTTATAGTTGACCTTTGGGTTAGATTTAATTCGGATTTGAAAGTGCATTTATAGCGATGGTCGCTATGGATGCACTTAGGAATTACCTTGTTTTTGGTGATTTCTATGGAACTTTATAGAGAGATCCCTAAGGGTTTCTCTCCATATTTATGATGTTTTATATGTATTATTGCTTTCATAAAAAGATTAGATAGTAAAAGGTTAAGTAACATTTTAAAAAGTGACCAAAATTTCACTAGTCAAAACTGCCCCGTTTAGCCTTGATTTTTGGACTTTAAAGGTTTGAAAAGATATTTAAATTTAAGTATTTTTTTCATTATTTTTACAAGTGTTAACTAACTCAGATTAGAGTATTTTAAAAGTAGTTTGAGATATTTATGAACTTTTAAGATTTAGTTGTGAATTTTTAAAGAAGAGGTTTTTATAATGAAAACTTGTTTTTCCATGTTTTTAAGTAAATTATAAAGTTGTCATTTTCAAGTAATATTTTGTGTAAATGTTTTAAGACCTATTATAAATATTATAAATATTTTAAAAGCATTTTAAAATATATATAGTTTTAGAAAATATGTTGACTATTTTATATCTTATATAATAAATATCTTCTAAAAATGATTTATTTGAAATCTAGTTTTATAAATATACTACCATACATATATATCGGTTTAAAAATTATTTTAAAAGTATATACAAAAGGTTGAGAAAGAGGTTCAAAATTCCTTAATGGCCAAATGGTTAATTGTTTAAATACTTGTTTGAATGTTAATTAACAATGCTTAACACTAAAAGCCGACAAAGTAGGCTTATCTATTTGTGAGAGTTAAGATTAATGTTTGAGTATGGATATGAGCAATAAAGCTCTAACCTATCGGCTTTCTTCTTGACTGAGAAATAGTTAAGTTAAGAATGTCAGAAACGTGTTAATCATGTTGATTACGTACTTGCTTATGGAAATCATTGATACTATACTTAACACTAAAAGTCGATGAAGTAGACTTATCTTTTTGTGAGATTCAAGAATGAAGTTTGATGTAACCAGTGATGTAACATATATGGCTTCACTCTTGGACAAGGAATAATTAGGTAGATATATCAGAATGAGTTAAGTATATGAATATTGATTTGTATAAGCAATTGTTTTTGACTAGATAGTCGATTAGTCGACTATCAAACTTGACAAAAAATGATTCAAGAAGTATCAAAAGGCTTAGCGAATTCATACCAATGAGAACCCTAGGGGAGGAGCATTGGTATGAAATGTCTTTAGGTTTTGTTTATTTATGAAAGAATTGGAACTGAGTTAACCGGGAATTCATTAAATTGGTTTTCAAGAGACCGAAATCGGTAAGTTTTTTACTTATGGAATATGTAACGACCAGCCCTTTCGACCCTTAGAATTCGACATTAATACATCTATGTTATTCACATGCCGAATATCTAAGTGCCGGAAGGACGGATTCTTAGGGTGAAAGAAAGAAAAGAAAGAACAAAATCTCACATCGTGACGAGATAAATATATAATATACATAAGATCTTTACAAAAAGAAACAAATCAGAGCACACTAACCTATTCGACCTGGACAGTTATAACAACCTGTCCTTACAATTGCTGATAAATACATATAGAAATCAAGAACAACAAAACAACGGAAAAATATAAGATATGTGAATATGTCTTGGAGAATCCAGCTCATCTCCTAAAAGCTCCAAAGTGTCCAGCTAAATCTGTAAAATATGCTCGGGCTGACCCGAGCATTATTGAAAACAGCGGCCGGGTCAGTCTGGTAAAACCAGCATAAGAAACTCAAATCACAAGGAATTTTATTTATTATAACTTGTAAACTCCTTTAAGACCAAATGTATCTCATATGACCACACCGCACATAAACACGGATGGGCTTTTACTTTACGATAACCAAAACATTTATATCAGAAAATCTAGTGATATTTTAATAATGTTGAAAGGTGAAAATAATAATAACCAAGTAGTTGTGATGCTCGTGAGTGTACATTACAACAATACTAGGTATATAATCAAAAACTGATAAGGCATGTTCGCTAATCGTGTAGGATTCCATGGAGGTGCCCACAGTACTTTGAGAATGGTCCTCCTGCACAAGAATCGGATATATCCTTTTGAAGCAGCACACATAGTGATGTACCATAGGAAAAACATAGTTAGTCTCGCTAAGACCGAGTACATAGCCTCATGCATGCATAAAAACTATATGTAACGTTTAGGTGGAGCCGACTTCACCCTATGGGTTTGCCAACCCTGCTGGATGTAACGACCCGTAAATTTTAACGGTTTTAATAACGTAATTAACTGAATTTTTGTGAAATTTTAAATAATTGAATTTGGAAATGAAAATTTGATATTTGGAATACGTCTATATAAACATAGCAAATGGTAAATTTTCATCAGAAATATGGAGGTTTATTTTATTGAGTAATTCTATTTAAAACTAAATCAGTTAATATTAATGATATTAAAATATTTTTCAAACCTGAATATTTTTATATAATAAAAATGTTTATGATCTTCTGAGTGAGACGTCATATTTCGTTACGCAAAATTTGGACTGCTATTGCTCCGTTTATATTATTTTCGGCGTTTTAGCAGCATTTTTGGTACCGAATATCGACTTTTGATAGGATGGTCGTATCGCTGATATCTGTGTACCATTTTGATCGTCTTGTCGTGCCGATCTCCGTAGTATATTCATATGTGTGTTTCGGTGTCCGGTGTGCGGCGAAACCGCGAAACGATTTGCCGTATCGGTTCCGTATTCGAGTTTTTGTATCCATTGTCTTTTCAATTGCCAACGGTATAATTCAAACAGCCATTAGCATTTATGATTTTTGCAATACAACCGTTGGCCTTTGTTTTTCCCCAGATTTTTTTATGGCATTCCATCTCTATTGGTTACATTTATAAGAAAACAAATAATATAAAAAGTTTTGCTCTATCACTTGTATTCCTATTTTCCTTTAGCTGCTATCATGGCCAAAAGCTTGCATGTCCACCTTCCTTCCACTTTCCCACTATAATACGCATGTCTCCACTTAAGCACCTCCACCACTTTCTCTCTCCCCTCCATACAGGCCATATACTCCATCTCCACCACCTTACCACCAAAAAGCCCACAAACCCATAGCAACGACCCATAAACCCGAAGAAAACCATATCCTCCTCTTTGTGAACCTACTTTCCCTGTCAACGCAGACCCAACACTGTCCTCCCTACTCCACTAGCCCATGTTCGCCTATGCGTGAACAGCAGCCGCCCACTGATCCACCTAAGGCCTTCCTCCTCCCCACCTTTCATCTTCCCTTGCTTGTTCCGCCTTCTGCCCCTTCAAGGCCGCTCCTTCAACCTTCCTCTTTCCCCGAGCACCACCTCAACTCTCCCTCCACCATACACCGAAGCATGGCAGCACTCAAACCACACCAACGCCCTGCCACTCTTCGGCCTCAGCCTGCCCCTTCTCACTTTATAGCCCAGCATGGCCGAAGTCATGGCCTCCACCTAAATAGTTCGCCACCCTTCCCCTTCGCTTAAGTCCCGCCGAGCCCCTCTCCGAGTCTCCACCTAGATCGCCTCCCACTTCCAACTCAGCCTCATGCCGAGCTCATGCCGAGCCTTCACCACTACCGCTACCTTCCTCCTCGGCTCGCACACACCTATGCTTAGCTCCTCCTTCTCTCCCCAAGCCCCATGTCAGCCTGCATGCTTTTGTACAGAGGTATATATGTTTTGTGTTTATAGTATTATATATCATGATTTGTAGTTATATAATAGGTTATTTTGTATATATGTTTATGTGAGTTATATATAGTCTGTTGTTTGTATTCACAGGTATATATAAGTTTATATATGATATATTTAAGTTTCATATATACTAAATAAAGTAAGTTCATATGGTTTAAGTATTGTTTTAAAACATGACATGTATGCAAACTTTGATTTTGAGATGTACATAGATTTTAAACTATAATTTTGTATGAGTTGGATATAATCTGTGATGTATACAAGTTCGTGTAGGTAATGGTATGTTAGTCACGTTAGTTGTATAATATATTAGTTTATATATGATGTTTATAATATAAGTTTACCACAGTTACAAGGTGATATAAGTTATATGTAACCAATGTGTTTATTTATATAAAATATAAGCTTATTTATGATTTGCTGAGTTCATATATAATTTAAGTTATATTGATTTTTATAATTATTGATATTTTAATATAGTAAGTATGTAAGCTTATACCTATGTTTATATATCGGTTTATGTAGATAAATAGATATGAGTTTGGTTTTCATATATATATATATGTAAAAACTGGTTTTGAAATATATATGCATATAAAACATATTTTGTTTCAGTCTATATCAAGCAGATTCTGATTTATTTCATCAATTCCTTATTATCAGCCTCGTCCGTCAAATCCGTATTCAGCTACTTCGCTTTAACATTTATTGTTTGGATTGGTCAATTTTCGAATTCACGATTTTTCTGTGTGCATGTCCTGTTCTCTCTCTAGCCTTAAAAGGTCAACAATTACTCACGATTAACATTCTTATATTTAGTAAATTTGATTTAACTTGAAATGACAATTGAAATATGTTGTTAAATATGGAATCGTTAGTTATTTAATGATTTAATCTGATATGCTATTATCTGCAATTGTTCACCTATGACCTATGACACCATAACCTGTTGTATATATTTTATTTAATTTATCATCGATGATATATGCCTGTTATTGATATGTTATATTTTACCATATTTGTTCTCACTCTGCAAGTTCCTTGTTAATTTAGCATTCCCTATGGGTTGAAATGATACATACCCGAACGATCTTGTAGAATATGAGAAAATCATTATGGGTTGAAATGATAAACCCAAGTGATTTTCATTGACTTTGAATTTTGGATTGCGGGTTGAAATGATATATACCCGTAGATATTTAAATTGCGAATTTAAATGATAAATATCCGTATCACTTAACCATAGGATAGAAAATTTTATACAGACACCGTTGGTCTATATTTTGAAAAATGATTTCCAAAGTTTTGAAAGGAAACATATGATTTTTAATAAATATTGTTTTTAAAATATAATATATAAAGGTTATTTTTATATATGTCTAAAGTTAGATTTTTAAAATTATATGTTTTGGAAATTTTAAATTTATAAGTTAGTTGTGAAAATATAATTTTAAGATTTTACTTATAATTTTATTATTTAAAAAAAATAGATTTAATAAATTTAATAATAAGATTTAATTTAATAAAATTTAATTTAATTAGTATATAATATGTTTAAGTATTTATTTAAATTTATATCAATGTTTTAAAAATAGTTTTTATAACTTTAATAATAAAGGTTGGGAAGATAAATTAATGTTGACTTGGAATTCAAATTTGTTAATAATTGAATTTAAATAAGAATTTAATTAAACTTATTGATTTTGAGATTTTGAAATGTATGACTTATAACTTGATTTGATAAAAAGTGATTGAATGAATACTCCCAACTATAGAAAAAGTTGAGACTTAATATTTAATGTTGATTTAAACTATAAATTGTGATTTTATTGTTATTAAAATGATTAGGTGAATATTTTTTTAATTCGAATAAAATTAAAGTTAAATGTTGAAATATAAATGAAATTTATATTGTAAATGTTGGAATATATAAACTTGAATCTTTGAACTTTAAATTTGAAATGGTTAAACTGGAATCGAATTAAATTGAATTTTTGGAATTTAAGCTGATTTGATTCGATGTGTGAAATTTGAGGAGACTGTTTTTATATAAAGTATTTTTAATATATATAAACTATTTTAATATATAAATTATTTTAGTATATAAACTAAAGTGGGAAGTGTTATGATTTCAAAAGTGCTATGATTTCAAAAGCGTTATGATTTAAAAGTGTTATGATTTCAAAAAGTGCTATGGTTTCGAAAGAGTTATAATTTTGAAAAGTGTTACGATTCTAAAATGAATATTATTTAAAGTATATAATGATATCGAATTGATATGATTTGAAATGAATATGATATTTTGATTTTTGAAGTATGAACTATTTGAAATGAAATGACCACGGTGTGAAATAAGCGTTGGGTTGTTAAAGAGACCGGGATCAGATATTGTCATACTCTCTGCCAGTACCGAAAACCACTTTAACAACTATGTACGTGGTGGAGATTCCAGAATGAACTAGGATAGTTTGGTGACGATTCTATATGGTATTTATGTAGCCCTGACTCTCGTGAGTCAGCTTGATGTGGCTAAAACAGGAGCTATACCGGGCCAAGTGAGGTCATTCCTCCGATCAGGTACATTTCTTCGATACCATTCTATTGCTTTTGTGATTTGATTAGGTGCACCCTTTGATTTGGGAGTGTGTCACGAGGTGGGTGGTAGTTGCTGCTATGCGTTAGCACTAGTCCGGGAGTGCAAATGGTATATCTACCCTGGCATTGCCTCGCGTGCCTTCTCACATGCCCTATTGCGCCTTCTACGAGTTTGTTTTGTGTCGTACCTATGGTGTACTCCCTGATAGCGCACTTGCGATTGGAGTTTACTATATTTGTATAGACTACAACATTATAAAAATGTGTTAAGGGGGATATGGGTAACACCTTAATGTTATTTTAATAGTTTGCTTTACTATAGACATATTATAATAGCGTATTGCACTACATAGTAGATAGTTCCACGGATCCTTAGAGGATGGAAATCCCAAACATCCTTTAAGTTACTTGTATTTCATTTGACATTTCACTTGAGTTGAATTTATTAATATAAGAATGTTAATCCTGACTCGAGTGTTTTTTGTTTTGCTTTATGCTCGGGTCAGACTGAGTGTCACAGCATTTGAGACTCACCTTTGGAGTTGGAGCTTCACCTGGAGACCCATCTATATATATTCAGCTTTCAACTATCCAATGATTTCTGTTCAGTCTTGTCAGCTACTTTGTATTTGAGACTACTCTGTGTTTGAGATTTCTGTTGTATTTATTTCAGACTCTGATGTTTTTATGGTAGCTCCATGAACTACTATTTATCTATTCCGATGCTTATTGTTATAATACTCTGTGCCTGTGATTCTATGATTGATTTATTTACTGTATATGCTGAGTTTTTGCCAAATATAAATTAACAATCTGATATTTTGAGCAATTCAAGTCTGACATGTGTGGATGCGAATGGTTCGAAATACCAGGTCGTTACACTGGCCATGTCTCCTATCACTGGTTTTAGTCATTACTGCTAATGAGGCTACGTCCAGCGTACCAGCTCATGCACCGCTATTAAAATAGACCATGGAATCCCACATGGATTCCAATACCCCAACGGGTCTCGGAATCATACATGGATTCCAATATCTCAAATAGATCTTGGAATCACACATGGATTCTCATACCCCAACAGGTCTCGGAATCACACATGGATTCCAACATCTCAATATATCACTAAACTCCTCCATAGAACCATATATGGTTTGGAGTGGTTATGGTACGAGTCATCTCTTGCGAGTACACTCCCCCGCTTACCGGGCGCTCTACAAACCAATCGCCGATTTTGAGTAATGCTCAATACCGGTTCTCTAGGAAATAATCAGACAATGCATAAGAGCGAGGATCACCTTTTAACTGTTTAAGTGAATGGATTTCCTCATCATTTATCCTAGAAACACAAAACGAGTTTATACGTACAGTATAGCACCACCGACGGTAACTATACCATATAATCCTCGTGTTTCTCCTAGATATTTCCAAAGTTAAATTCCTTCAGTGTTAAGTAGGGAATATTTCCGTACCACTAAAATTAAGAAGGATTACATATTTAGGCCAAAGTTTGATAGTCGGTTATTTAAATATCAAATAATCAAACATTCAAATAGAGATTATATTTCCCTTGTAAAACACTAAGCCTCTTTAAAATTAATCTTGGATTAGTTAAATTTCTTTCCAAAATACTTATTAAAATATTCATATGCTTTTCTCACTAGGATGAGTATATTCACAAACTCTTTCACTTTCAAACATGGAAATCATTCCATATACACAATGTTTTAAGCATATTCACAAATCCTTTTGAAAACTCCTTATTTCAAAATCATATTAAAAAGTTCAAAGCAAATCTTATTCAAAACGGGATGAAGATAACCCCAAATGCTATTCCTTCGGTGTTAAGTATGGAACGAATGTTCCATACCACCATAAATAAGAAGGTCAGTTAAGGGAAATCCAATCTTCATTTCTCTTATAAATTCCTTAATCCTTTTATCAAACCTCTTCTTTTATGGAAGTTCTTTTTTAATTCCAAATTCATTTATAAAATAGTTTAAATCTCCAAGTTTATTTATAAAACTCTATTTATAAATCTCCAAAATCATTTATAAAACTCCTTTTATAAATCTAGAATACCATTAAACCAAACTTTTATCCAATTTCCAAAATCTCTTTCCAAATTTATAAATTCCTTAAATGAGTTCTTTTCATTAAATAAGACCTTTATACAGGTCTTTCCATTTAAACTAATTTCCTTTTAAATAAATAGTTTATTATTTTTAAACACCTATTTTATAAAACAATTTATTAACTAAAAACATCTTAAATAAACAATTAATTATCTATAAACCATATTTAAAACATCATTAAGTAACTTTAACAATATTTAAAATATACTTAAATAACTTTAAAACAATAGTAATATAATTATAAATCAACTTTAAAAAAAATATTATTTGAATAATAAAAATAAACTTTTAAAATATTGATAATATAACAAATAACTTTAAAATAAATATTTAACTTTAAATAATTAACTTTAAATAAATAATTAAAATATAATTAAATCACTTTAAAGCAATAACTAAATAACTTTAAAATAATAATTAAATATTCTTAAATAACTTTAAGAAATAACTTTTAAGAATCATATTGACAAAATAATTAACTTTAAATCATTATTAATTATCTTTAAAAGATTATTGATAAATAGTTATTAACTTGTAAATCTTATTACTAAATAATAATTATCTTTAAAACTTCATAATAGAAAATAATTATTCTTAAAATAACTTTCAAATCAATAATTATCTTTTCAAATTTGAAAGAGGCTTAATGATCAGAACGGTACTTAAACTAGCTACCATATCATTCAATTTAACTTTCCAAGTTAACAATTGATATTTACATAATCAACAACTATGTAAAT
Source organism: Allium fistulosum (assembly GCA_030737815.1). Classification (NCBI taxonomy): domain Eukaryota; kingdom Viridiplantae; phylum Streptophyta; class Magnoliopsida; order Asparagales; family Amaryllidaceae; genus Allium; species Allium fistulosum. Next base: position 790,567,503 of record CM060901.1, read on the forward strand.
AAATTCAACACTTAGCCATCATTGGTTAACATATAACTTATTCAAAGTGGCATATCAATTAACGATATATAATTAGATGTCCAAATCTATAAAATAGCAGAACGAGGATTTACTCTGCTAATTAAATGTCAAATTAATTTAATTAGCGGAACAATGATTTATTCCGCTAAATAGGTGTCCACATTATTCTATTCAATTTATTTTAACATAATTGTATTTATTTGGCCAAATAGATAACACCGATTAGGGTATAATAATATTTAAAATAACGTAATTAAATTCAGTCCATTTTAATATATCATAATTTTATACATTGCTAAAGCTATTGACAAGTTACACTACAATGTCGTACTGGTTTACACGAATCCAATGCAAAATTCCATGTGTAAAACGGATCATATATAAGCAAGTTATAACCTTTTGTATTTTAACACACAATCATCCTCCTCCATTTCCCTGCTTCCAACCGTGCACAACCAAACCGCACCCCTAACCTCTGATCCAAGACCATCAGTGTTTATCTTTTCGCGAGCCCGACTCAACCGCACTATCATCACGACCTTCGGCTATCCCTAAAGAAAACCTACCGGAACGATCACGCCCAGGTTATTGAAAACTTGTGAGCTTTTTGTCGTTGATCTCCACCAAACTTCGCCATCGGAAGCAACTCGCCATCCCAAACCCTAATCCAAGCTCAAAACCACCAAACACTATCTCAATCAAACCCAAAACCAAACCCTAGCTTACAAATATCGCTGCCGACCATCACTAATCGCCGCCGAACTCACAACAAAAATCCCACATCACCGTACGATTCCAATGGTGCATATGCCATCGATCAATTCTTCTCAGATCAAGAGAATTTAATTTTTGAACATAATGAACAAAATTCCCCTTTTACTGAAATCTAATGATTTCTCTCTCGACACTTGATGAAATCGAGTGCAATCAATTTAATTTTTTTTGGAGAGGATGATGATCAACTTCTTAGTCGATAGCTGAGGCTAAAAGTGGATGGTTTGTGAGCTCTTAATTTTTGAATGCTTGAGAAGTTATAAAACTATGGTTTACAGAGAGTGAAACTGAGATGATGAAGAAAGAAATGCCTACGCATGTATCTCCCTGTATTTATATACTTTGAGTCCATCATCTTTCTAAAGGCAGCAGAAAAGGTACAGACATTTAATTTCAAGGAGTTGAAGGGGAACAAAGGTTAGAGGGAGGAGAAGGAACTATGGTGGCTGGTAGGGGAAAAGGGAAAACAAGAAATTGGCTATACTGTGTACTTGTTGTTTATTGAATCTGAGTTTTAAATGGAAAAGATTGTGGTACCCTGCCACACTATACCGCATCCGCGTATAGGCCACGAACGGTGGAAAATAAAACACGACCGCGCACAACAATGTAACACGATCACAAAACAAGAATAAAATAGACAGGTTATCATGTTTTGTTAAATTTCAAAAATGCCAACGTTCAACGTAAAATACATCGAATGATAATTTAAATATTTTCAAATTAAAAATTATGGAAAAACTCTATAAATTAAATTAAAAATACGTCATCAAAAATCAGACAATTATTGGAAACTTAAATTTTATTATAAAAACCGCAAATCGAATATTTAAATCTAATTAAATATTCCAAAAATCCAAGTGATAAAAATATCAAGTCATTACACTCTCTCCCCTTAGAAGAATTTCGTCCTCGAAATTTACCATAATTCTACCCTAGAAACACTTAACACTACTCATCAGTTCGTATGATGCACATAGATCGTCCATGCATGAAATCTAATTCGATCACTTAATCGAATATGTTACTTTTTCTTCCAAACTAGTATTTCTCATCCGATTTACTAGTGCGGACTCCGATCAGCCTTCTCAATTAGAAACCTATGTTCCCCTTACATAGGCATAAAGTATGATAGAAAATTTTTGGTTCCATATTAAGAACCCTCACCAAGTGTTCGCTGTCAAAATCGAGTGATAGATCCTTATTCGGTATGGTGTGAAACACCTCAAGTCACGTACTCGCATCTTGGATCGAGAACTATATGAGAAGGGGAAACGATCTACGTACAACCTACGTACTTATATTATTGGTCCTCACTAATACCAATTCTATTTATGCTAAAATTATTTATGAAAACATTTTATAAAATTCCAACTTAGGTTCAACATTTTAAAATGGCACAACCTTATTTATGAAACCCTTTTTTTATAAAATCATTTTAATTTATTAATTTGTATAATACTCTCCAACATCCTAAGAGTATATACAAACATCATATTTTAATTCTATTCACTTTTAACCATTCAGATGGAGGACCAAAATAATTTTGGGGCTTAAAACTGAGTCGACCAATACAACTTCTTTATCTGTTTGGTCTGATAAGTAGCTAAGAAGAGTAAAATATTAGTATCCAGACTCCATCCTAGAATCTACTTTTTTGTAAACACTACGAAGTAAAAATGTTTATTAGCTGGCCTAATAACGTCAAGTAATTTTTAACTTCCTAGATGTTAAAATCCAAAGGCATGGTTTAATAAAACAAAGTTTATTTAAACCTTCTTAATAAATTTGACCCAATTAAAACTTCATTAATTAACCCATTTTAAATCAAGATACTTTTATATTTTGCAAACTTAAGAGTCAAATACCTATATATATATATATATATATATATATATATATATATAGCCCGAGTAACCCCAAAATGAAACCAAGGAACTGGGCACTCCCAAATAGTATTATATATTCCCTTACCAAGAAGGGTAATACTTAAGAGAAGTGTCTACCATCCGGACACATTCCTTGCCCATTTTTAGTTATTTTTGAGCCACTCGAACTAGTTAATTTAAAAACACCTTTCTTCTTTTCAAATCCCCTTTTTGGAAAAATACCATATATATATTTCAGCGAAATATTTACAGCAAAATTTCTAATTCCCATTTTGCTTTGGATTCGTACTTATTCCGACCGTACAATGACAAAACGAATAATTTACTAAGTGCACAATACCATTCGCCTAAGCAAACATCCGGCCATCACTTAGAAGATTATTCTGATCACTACAAAACAAATTGGGACTCATTCCCCGAACCGGCGTGCCGTGGGGGTGGCGATTTGGTCGACCGGGCGTGCCGTGTGTTTGGTCGTAGGTGTGGCCTTGGATGGTGAAGGCATCAGTGACGTCTGATTGGCCTGGAAGTGCACGTGGAAGCGGCGACGAGCGAGGGAAGTTTGGCGATGCTTGGTTCACGAACGTGGCTTGGTAATGAACGAGGGGTTGGAGGGAAGGTGATAGTTTAAACTTAAGTAATTTATGTCAATTAAAATTTAAATAATCTTAATGTTCAATAATTCATATCTAATTCATATGAGGTCAAAATCGAACGCGACAAGTTGCTTTGCGATCGTATCAGTGAATTCTACATTATGGAGTCAGATTGGCTGGATTTGAAGCTGATAGGAATTTGGGTTGAAATTGAACACCTGTTCAATTTTAATTCAAAACCAGAGCGCTTTGGAGACAATTGGAATCAAAATGAGTTAACTCACCTCTCTAGCCCACTTATATTTTTATATAAGTGTGGATAATTTTATTATTGATTAGTTGTTGACTATTTGGATGATTAACTATTTTATTTGTTGTTTTGAGCGGATGACCCTATTACGTTCCTGTCTAAGAGCGGATGACTCTTTGTATACGATCCCACCTCCAAGCAGTTGATTTATATTATTTAGTTATATATTGTATGTGATGCAGGGGGACAGGTTGGAGGGATCCAACTGGATTCCTTACACTATTGATTTTATTTTTCATATATTTTGGATATGTGATGTATTGGATGCCATATTTTATGACATGGATGACTTTTCCATATTTAGTGCTATATTAGCATTGGACCATATTTTTCGTATTTTAAAATACTATAAAGTGAAGATTTTGTTTTAAAAGGATTTTAACGAAATTTTATATGTTTTAATAATTCTACTTGAATTACTAAAAGAAGGAATTTATTTTAAATTATATCCAAGGTATGATTTTTAAATATATTACAAATAGATAGTTTTATAAGATATTTTAAATAGAGATATTTTTTGAACTGTAAAATAAAGATTTTTAAAATCTTAAAAAAAGCCGTCTTTTTATAATAAAGGAATACAATTTTAAAAATAAGATAGGAATATTTGGGTATAAGTATTTATTAATCATTTTATATAAAATGATTTATATGCACACACATATACATATATTAAGATTTATTTATAAATGTAGGAATTATAAATGTCTAATGTATAAATGTGGCATTTTACAAATAAAGGAAAGATTTGGAAAATCGTATTTTATAAATAAAAGGATAGATTATAAACGATGTTTTTATGATTAAAAGGGAAACTTGTCTCATTGGATAAATTGGGTAAAATAAATCATAATTGTGGATTTATAATCAGATGTAGAATGTTGTTTTAGAAAATTAGTTGATTCTATTTTGTAAATTAAAAGTGAGGACAGTTTTGGAGATGTTAAACGATATGTCATAAAATAAAAGGAGATTTATAAATATAGTTTTATTAATATTGTTAACGCCAAAAATCGAACGCTAACACCCTAGTGTGTGTGTGAATTATGTGAAAGCACCACCCATTGGTACGGGAATAGAAATAAGCAGAAAATCACAGAAAAGCAGTAAAAAGACAACAGTTTTATAGTGGTTCGGTTTGAGATTTAGCCTACGTCCACTTTAATATCTTTTACTGCTGATTTTGGTTACAAATTGATACAAAGCACTTCAAGATACAATACACTTCGATTCTAAAACATTTCAGACTAGTAGCTCAAATTTGATGTGATAAGTCTCTTTGAATCCATGTTGGATGTGCAAGATCTCTTTCGAAGCTTGTTGTAGTATCTTGAATGTTTGGAATGCTTGATGTCTTGGAAGAGTTAAGAATTCAGCAGAGTAACAGCGCTTCAGAAGATCATCCAAAAGTCCCCTTACTGTTGGAGTAGCCGTCCTATTTATAGGGAAGATTCTAGGCAGAATTTAATCACCAAGTCTTAGGTCGTGATCGACCTAAGGTAGGTCGTAGGTCGGCAGTGACCTAGGGGATGTAATCTGATTTATCTCCAGTGCACTTTGTTTCTTCTGAATGAATTAGTAGGTCGCACACGACCTAATATAGGTCGTAGGTCGTCGGCGACCTAGGGGATTATGTCTCATCTGATCTTGAACTCATCTGATCTTGAACTCATCTGAAGGGGTTATTAGGTCGTGAGCGACCTAATGGGTGCGCCATGGACCATAGCTTCATTTTGCTTTAGCTCGCTAGATCGTGGCATTGCTTAGGTCGGTATGAAGTTGAGCCGCTAGGTCGCGGGATCCTTTAGGTCGTTATGATCTCTGGAGCGTTAAGTTATTAGGTTGCTCAGGTTATTAAACTGTTAGGTCGCATATGCTTTAGGTCGCTGAGACCGCTTCATTCTTAGGTCGTTAAGCAGTTCATCCACTTAGTTCGCTAGCTTCTTAAGTTAGGTCGCTCACCTGCTTATTTCATTAGGTCGCTTAGCAATGTACGTCTTTAGGTCGTTAGGACCGTTCCATGGTTAGGTCGCTTCACCCCATAGGTCGTTAGGTCGCTGCTCTCCTTCCGAAGTTAGGTCGCTTGCTTGCTTATCTTGTTAAGTCGCTAGGTCGTATATCAAAAGAGGGTTAACATTTGCCCCTCGAAGTATACGCCTAAGAGTTAGGTCGTATGCTTCGATATTTCTTAACTCGCATTACCCTGAATTGCTAGGTCATGAACGACCTAGGAGATGTAAGGTCGTGTGTGCTTATTCGAGTTCCACTGCCCCGGTACATAAATAGTTTAGGTCGTTCCTTCTTTTCTTCATCTGCTCTAACATTCCATCCTGCCATTAACAAGTTTCCGAGCTCTCGAAGGCGATTCCAAATTACTCGGCCGTTAATTATCTTCATCATCATATTACGTAAGTGAATTCAACCATCTCCATCATTGAATCGCGAATCCCTTATTTGCCGTCCCTAATCTAAGTTTGTATACCATGCTTCATCATAAATCGTGTCGCAATCGATCCTCGACTACCTTTAGTTGCGATGTCACTGTAATTCTCGAAAACACTGCAGCCCACTGGTTTCATGATAGATTTGAGGTGATTTGAGTCGATTTTGGGTGATTTGGTGGTGTGGTGAGACAATTGATTCAATGGTAGAGATGATAATGGGTTATCGGGTTTATGAGTTAGACGATTTGCTGAGTGGAGAGGAGGTCAACTGGTTAAAGGAAGCAAGGCTTTAGCTTGGACGGGAGATAGCTCGAGTTTCCATAAAAAACGACTTAGCGAAACTGAGCGACCTATGAACCTTCGCGACCTATCTCAGTTGACCGACCTAACTAGTTGCGGTGTAGGCCTTAGGTCGCGGCCGAGCTAGGACTTGGAGAAATTCATATTATTCTGGCCTGAAGTCTTACTCTCTTATTAGTATCACGACCTAAAGAACTAGCGACCTAGATCAGGTCGCGGACGAGCTAACACTTAAATGAACTTGAACTGCTCAACTTGAACTGCTTAACTTGAACTGCTTGAACTTCTTTGCAGATTATCTCTAATGCTAATAACCTGTTAAACACAATATTTGTAGAAAACTGGGACGAATATACTGCCATTGATTGCCCACATCGAATGACAGATTAGTCGATAAAGAATAATCAACTTAAATGAACTGTGTGAACGAAATGCTGTAAACCAATCAATTCAAGTGAAGTATTAAATCAAAACTAAAATAGTTAACTAAAGCTGATTTGTTCACTTTAACACTACATTTGAGTTTTAAATTAACAAGTCCTGAAATCTTGTAATCGACCAATTGTCAACTAGTTTAATTTCAGTTATGTTTGCTTTCTATTTTTATTAGTTCTGCACAACACTCCACACTTTTTAGGAAACGTGCACCTTCATATTTGAATATCCAGTTGATTGTGTAGAATGACTTCTCAACAAGAAGAGGTAATAGTCCAAGCTGGAGAGGCCATTCCTTTTCCTGCCCCGTTAACTAATCCTCCAGAAAGGATCTCAACCACACTAACATATAAAGTTTTCCACCAACTGTGCACTCAGTTCGGCATTGCTGAAGCAGATGTCATACTTCCTGAGAAAAGCGACACAGCTGATATACCACCTTTCGGTTTCGTCGCAGTTAATCGTCAAATGTGCATGAGTGGAGCTATCCCTCCTTTCAACGAATTTCTTCAGCAACTTCTTCTTTGACTGGCTATCTCCCCCTTCCAGCTACACCCCAATGGCTATGCCATTCTGATGGGGTTATGTGTGCTATTTAGGAGGACACTGGATCGTCTTCCGAGTTTTGATGAAGTTTGTTACTTGTGCACATTTGCCAAAAATAAAGACCATCCCTCCATCACGCTTGTGAGAAGTGTCTGATCATTGATCTTCCCGAGAGTGCTCACGGGTTTCTGAGTTAGTTTTTCTTCATTCGCTGTCCTCCAGGATTCTACGCTATCTGGAGAGTAGGAAGTAAGATCATTTATCTTCGTTCCTTATGTTTTCTGAACTTTTCGAAGCTCGAGTTTTCAAGTGTTAACTTCACTCTTTACTTTTCAGCGCTTCCTCCTCCTTCTAGGGATCCTGGTCACAAACCAACTTTTGAGAGGCTCATGGCTGTGTCGGTTGAGGAGAGGAGTGTCCAATTTCTGTTAAAAGATGATCTTTTACATCAACTCGGACTTCTACACCCCTCCCGGTCAATTCAATTTCACGATGCTGCTGATTCTCAAGCCGGATCGTCAGATGCCCCGGTTTCAACCGAAGAGATCACCCTAAAGAACCTGCTGTGGAAACTTCTTTGGTAAAATGCTCCACATCTACTGACGTTGCGGGGTTGTCAAGCAAGCTAACACTTTCCCCAGTCATCAAAGAAGAGGAGCCTTCTCAGCATTCCGGAAAGGTGGCTCATGTGGAAATTGAAAGGGAAGGTTCCGCTGGGCACAATGGCGATGATATCTTTGAGGGGTTGAGTGATTTGATGATAACCTCACAGGAGCTATTCAAAGATGACGCTTTAAAAACTATCTCTTCTGCTGTCGAGGCGACTTCCTCTTTACAACAAATTACAACACCTGCTATACAAGTCATCACCATTCCCACACCAAAGAGTGGTTTGTAGTCTGAAGCGCGTAGCTCGCACGCCACACACACTTAGGATGCTTAGCACTTACTCGCACTTAATTTCCTTCTCCTGGAGATTTTTAAGACTTGTCTCTTTCATTTTCAGGTTCTCCGATGGTGCGAAGCGGCTCGTACTATGACAATTTCCAGCGCCATGGAAGCCGCGAAACTTATGATTATAGGCGCTATCTCACTGTCCATAGGGAAACCGATGAAGAAAGAGCCGCTAGAAAAGCTCGTGAAAGGCGGGACTATGAGGAGCAGCAAAGGAGAAGGGATGATGAATCCCACAAGAGAAAATCTTATGATGTTAAAGGAAAAAATCACGTTGATGACGATCCGAGCAAAAAGGTCAAACTTAGCGATCAATCAGCGTCTGCAATTTCTGAAAAGTCCGTTGCTCCTAATCCTCTTGACATCCCCTCCAGTTCTCCTGGTCTTAAGAAATCTGACATTCAAACAATTATCAACGGGCCTCAATATCAAGTCAGGGACGCTCCTCCTACACTTCAAGGCCGATTCCCAAATTGGTGTTTAAAGGGAGTACGCTTCGACTTAGACTTGGTACCGATTGATAAGCAAGCTATGTTAAAAAACCTTGATGCTGTTAAACTTGATATCGAGAGGATGTCTGGCTGGCAGAAACTGGTTGACGAGCTTCAAAGAGTTAATCGTATGAATCTCGAAGCTATGTTGACCATTGAGAATGACAAGCCGGAGTGGGATAAGATTTGTAAGCAACATGATGCAGAGATGATGAGTATTGCGGATGATAACGCGAGACTTGAGTCCGAAGTCAAGAAACTCAAGGAAGATCTCGCCACTTCTTTCGCTTTGCACTCTCAAAAAGAAGAAGTCTTCCAAAAACAAGTGAGAGATGCTCATGCTGCTCAAAGAGATGCTGAGATGAAACTTGAGGCAGGGCAGCATGTTACTGAAAAATATCGCAAAGATACCGCTCAGTTGCGGGAAAGAGTTAGCTCACAAGATCTGGAGATTGCAGCATTAAAAGCTCGACTTCTTAAAGTTGAAAAGAAGCGGGATGAGGCAGTTGCCGGCCAAGTTGCAGCCATTGCCGAAAAAGAAGCGGCTGAGTAGTCACACGAGGCGACGAAGGCCAAAATCAGCTCTACTTTATTTGACTTTTATATCCATAGCGTCTTGGGGCGCGGGAGCCTCTCATTTCTAGGTCCGACATATGAAATTACTTTGGCTGAAGTGTGGGATGCGATTATTGACATGTTTGGAGGTGCTGGCTATGCAGAAGCGGATCTTGGGGCGACCTATCTAGATGATGAAGCACGTACCGCCCTTGCCAGGGGAAAAGAGCAGCTTGCTAGGGAGCGAGCCGAAGTAGCAGGAGGAGAGCGTTTAGAGAAAGTGACTTTAACTGACCCCGCTCGTCCTCCGGCTTCGGTCGACCCTGATACCATTGGCTCTAGTTCCTATTCTCCACCTCTTGCAAAAACCGAAGTCAAAATCGCGACTACTGAGCCTCCCACTGTTCAAGTCGAGGAGAAGACCCAGGACGACATTGAAGCTGAAAAATTTGAAATTGTCGTGATTAAGCCGACTTCTTCAAGTAACCTTGATTCAGATCTGGCTCAAGTGGACTGTTCATTTGATTCAATTGAACTTGATGAATTTCTCGCTTATTACTTAAGTCCTGATGATCCCACATCTTCTCTTTTTTCGGAGAATACTGATTTTAACTTCTTTTCTTCTGTAGCGGAAACACTAAATGCTGCGCAAATTTCTTCCCTTCCAGCTGTTCCTCCTCCATCCCTTCAAGTCACTCCTGCTTCTCAGCCAGGGTCACAAGAAGAACAAATAGAAGCCTTTCAAGGCTTGGAGGATCCACCCGCTTCGCAAGAGCAGAAGGCGGAAGATCTTGAGGACAGTGAGAAGACCTCGGAGCAGTCTCTCGACGATGACACAAAGCTTTCTGCGCTGTTTAGTCCGGGAAGTGAGTCTTCTTCAAAGAGGAAAGGGAAGCGCGCAATGAAGAAGAAGAAAAGCACTTCAGCTGATGAAGAAAAAGTTGAAGAAGATCCGACTACTCCTCTTTCTCCTCCCCCCCGACCCGTCCACAACGGCTTCCAAAACTAGTTATCAAGCTGGGAAAGGGCTCTAAGGGTGGCAGGAAGAATGAATGATAAGATGGACTTTAGGCTTCTTGTTTTGCTTTTTGCTTTTTGCGTGTATTGACCGGAGATTGTGCGGGTACCGGTCCCCGCTTGAAACCTGCATATGTACAAAAACTTTATAGTATGGAATAAGATGGTTCTTTTTACTTGTACAATTTCTTGTCAGTATATGTGTGAATGCATTTATTTCTTTTTTTTGCACAAGTTTCTTTATTTGACATTGCAGTGAGCTTGTGGTATGCTGTTTGAGCATTTGTTTTTATTAATATAGCTATATGCCCCCGTACCACAGCTCATTGCAATATTTTGAAAAGACTTGTACTCTTATTTTAGAAAATAATTCTTCCATTTTGAGAAAATATTATTCTGCTTTTAATAGAGTACGCTTTGTATCGGAGAAGTTTTTCTTTCTCTCTCTTTCTAAAGAACACTTCGACTTTCAGGGATGATCACTTTTACTTGTTAAAAAGTGGATTCCCCTACGTAGTGAAGCGAGCTTTTGAAGAATGTTTTGATCTTTTTGTCAGAAAGTTGTATTTCATCGTTGAATGGGCCCACGAGACTGGCATTAACTGTTTTACTGGATATTTGTTTGTACAAATAATCTCAAGTATTCAGTTGTGGCCTGGAACCTTCTTTTTCGAGAAGATGCCCCTTTCGTGGTTCCATCAATTAAGTTTTTGGATGTGCCTCATTAGAGGGCTTTATTTGTTTAGTGCTTCTAAAGAAGACTTTTGTGCCTCGGGGGAGGGCTTTTTGGGCTTATGCCTTGGGCAAGGACTTTTCTGTTGTGCCTCGGGAGAGGGCTTTTGTTTGTGTGCCTCCGAAGCAATTTTTTGCCTACGAAGAGGTCTTTGCTTGTGTGCCTCCGAAGAGGGCTTTGTTTGGCATTTCAGCTCTGGTGAAGTGGGCCTCCGAAGAGAGATTTTTGCACTTCAACTCCGGCGAAATGTGCCTCCGAAGAGGGCTTTGTTTGGCATTTCAACTCTGGTGAAGTGGGCCTCCGAAGAGAGATTTTTGCACTTCAACTCCGGTGAAATGTGCCTCCGAAGAGGGCTTTGTTTGGCAGTTCAACTCTGGTGAAGTGGGCCTCCGAAGAGAGATTTTTGCACTTCAACTTCGGCGAAATGTGCCTCCGAAGAGGGCTTTGTTTGGCATTTCAACTCTGGTGAAGTGGGCCTCCGAAGAGAGATTTTTGCACTTCAACTCCGGCGAAATGTGCCTCCGAAGAGGGCTTTGTTTGGTTACGAAGAGGAGCGTTTGGACTCCGAAGAGTAGCATTTGGACTCCGAAGAGTGATTTTATTGCTTGTGTCCTTCCACCATCGGTTCCTTAGCGATTCCTTGTTATCACTTCAAGTACATGTCCCATTCTTTTATAAGTTGCTTGCTTTTTGTCAGAGAAGTGTACTTTGTTGTTGAGTGAATCGACGGGGCAGACGCAAGCTACTTTACCGGATGTTCATTTGCATAAACGATCGCGATTAGTTAGTAAGGGTATGGAACCTTCTTGTCAGGAAGGTGCCCACTTTGGTGGAATCATCAACTGTTTGTGTAGCACTTCTTTTGTAAGAGTTGAATTTTGGAATTTTTGTGACTTGACATTTGTTTGCTGAGTGATTTAAAGGAATCGCTGAGCCTTGTGACGTGTTGAATAGGTAAGCTTTGCTTTGATAGCCTGCAATATTAAATCGACATTTTAGCAATATTTTAAAGATACTTGCATATCGAAATGACACAGGCATTTTAAAGTAGTAAAAGACACAAGATTCTAAAGTTCTTTATTATTGATTCGCATTGATTTCTCAGTGGTTTACAATACAAGGTTATACATCCATTATCATTTTACAAATTTAATCAATGCTGTTAAGTAAAAAATTGGATGCAAGTGATTGTTGTTCCAGAATCTCGGGATTGAATCTCCATTTCCGTTGGAATCATTGTTTCTGATCCATATGCCAATCAGAATGGAGTGTGGTCAGATGCTGTGTGAGGACCCCCCGTGACAACATTAATGACAAGCCTCTCAGATTCCTGCTCTGCAGTTTTGTTGCCTGAGATGTATTGATGAGCGGGAACTAGTTGCTCCTGAGTGGATGAGGATGGGTCATTCCTATTTTTCCTGACATATTGTTGAAGTTTATTTTCTTTCAACAGCTCTTCAATCAGATCCTTCAAGTGGCGGCACTCATTAGTGTCATGGCCAGGTTGATTGTGGAACTTACAGAATCTTCCACTCTGCGTGGCATTTCTCCCAAGTCTCAACTTATGTGGTTTAGGATATTCAACAGTATCCTTAGTTGCAAAGAAAATAATCTCTAGAGTATCACTCAAGGGAGTGAAATTCGAAGATCCAAAGTGGCGAGTTTTCTTCACATTTCCATGCTTTTTCTCATCATCATTGTCCCTCTTCTGTCCTCCAGATTCTCTTCTATTAGAAGCAACATTGTTATTCTGGACTTCGGCAACCACTACTTTCGCTGGCGCAGAAAGGCTTTTTAAGCGCATGAATTCGTCGGCCTTTTTATAGAATTTCTCAAGTGAGTTAGGCTCCTTCATTTTTAGCCACTTTCCGAACTCGCTCGATTTGTTGATAGCCCGCATCAAGTAAGTCAAAATCATCCGCGGCTCTGCGTTGTCAACTTCGGTTAAGGCTATGTTGAAGCGGTTCAAAAAAGATCTGATAGACTCTCCAGGACTTTGTTCGAGGCTGGACAGTGACATTATGTCCTTGGCCTTTATAGCATACAACCTGAACTGGTCTTTGAACTTTCGCGTTAAGTCAGAAAATTGATCTACGGACCAAACTGGTAGCTTTGTGAACCAAAGTAGAGCCACTCCCTCCAAGTACACTAGGAAGTATCGGCACTTAATCTCATCTGATGCTCTTGCACCGGTCATATGCCAGTTGTACTTATATAGGAAATGATTGGGGTCACTTGTTCCCCTATAGGCCGGGATAGTAGGAGGTACAAATTTCCTTGGAAATTCTGCTTTCAAGATCCTTTCAGTAAACGGAGTTTTGCTTGGAGCAAATCCCCAGTCGTTCTCATTTTCTTCCCTCTGCATGCTCTGTTTCATGATTCGACGAACCATCCCTGATAGGTATTCCTCATTGTTTAGAGGCATCACTGGGAAGGCGTCAGCTATTCTTTCGGAAATTTGCCTGGGCAAATGTTCGCTAAAAGTTGGCCGCGGCCTTGAACCTTCAGTTTGGAAAGGTGGCATTTCGGCGGTGCCTGTTGCTCTTTGAGGAATTCCTTTCTCTTGGGGATCATGAGCATCTTCGGCAAAAGTTGTTTCATTGTTTTCCGGTTGTCGATTTGCCCCGAGCAGAGCATTTAACCTGTCCATTGTTAAAGCATTTTGAGTTTCAATTTGTTGGTATAATCCCGACACTACATCGTCTAATTTAGCCCTTGTGACTCCAACGGTAGGAGTTTCCTGGTTTGCTATTGGGGAAGCGGAGGTCCCCTCATGAGCATTTTCGGATCTGGTAGGTCTACTCTTATTTCCAGGAGCCATGATTTCAGATAAACTTCTGGTCTTTAGAGAGATTCTTTCAACAAACTTTTGCGGAGCAATGGTGAGAATATTCCTGAGTTTAATTCTCAGTGAAAGCACCAAAATGTTAACGCCAAAAATCGAACGCTAAAACCCTGGTGTGTGTGTGTGAATTATGTGAAAGCACCACCCATTGGTACGGGAACAGAAATAAGCAGAAAATCACAGAAAAGCAGTAAAAAGACAACAGTTTTATAGTGGTTCGGCTTGAGATTTAGCCTACGTCCACTTTAATCTCTTTTATTGTTGATTTTGGTTACAAATTGATACAAAGCACCAAGATACAATACACTTCGATTGTACTAGTAGCGCAAACTTTGATGTGATAAGTCTCTTTGAATCCATGTTGGATGTGCAAGATTTCTTTCGAAGCTTGTTGTAGTATCTTGAATGTTTGGAATGCTTGATGTCTTGGAAGAGTTAAGAATTCAGCAGAGTAACAACGCTTCAGAAGATCAGCCAAAAGTCCCCTTACTATTGGAGTAGCCGTCCTATTTATAGGGAAGATTCTGGGCAGAATTTAATCACCAAGTCTTAGGTCGTGATCGACCTAAGGTAGGTCGTAGGTCGGCAGCGACCTAGGGGATGTAATCTGACTTATCTCCAGTGCACTTGGTTTCTTCTGAATGAATTAGTAGGTCGCACGCGACCTCATATAGGTCGTAGGCCGTCGGCGACCTAGGGGATTATGTCTCATCTGATCTTGAACTAATCTGAAGGGGTTATTAGGTCGTGAGCGACCTAATGGGTGCGCCATGGAACATAGCTTCATTTTGCTTTAGCTCGCTAGATCGTGGCATTGCTTAGGTCGGTATGAAGTTGAGCCGCTAGGTCACGGGATCCTTTAGGTCGTTATGATCTCTAGAGCGTTAAGTTATTAGGTCGCTCAGGTTATTAAACTGTTAAGTCGCATATGCTTTAGGTCGCTGAGACTGCTTCATTCTTAGGTCGTTAAGCAGTTCATCCACTTAGGTCGCTAGCTTCTTAAGTTAGGTCGCTCACCTGCTTATTTCATTAGGTCGCTTAGCAATGTACGTCTTTAGGTCGTTAGGACCGTTCCATGGTTAGGTCGCTTCACCCCATAGGTCGTTAGGTCGCTGCTCTCCTTCTGAAGTTAGGTCGCTTGCTTGCTTATCTTGTTAAGTCGCTAGGTCGTATATTAAAAGAGGGTTAACAAATATGGAGATGATTATGTTGAAATTTAAGTATGGATTTTTATCAAGGAAGTATATTTATGTTTTAAAGGTTTATTTACAAAAACATTGTTTAAAAGTTGTTTATCAATATTTTAATATTTTGAAAAGTTAATTATTTAAATTATTAATAGGGTAAGTTTGGCTCACATCCCTAATAAGTTTCAAAATAAACAAAACATCCTTCACATACAAAACTTACATTTCCGCTCCCTATTTTCAAATTCGCGCAAGCAAAAATACACAAATACCCTTTACGTTTTAAACAATTCAAACGCGTATGACTTTATGTACAAAAACCGGATCAACAAACCGTTTTCACCAAAAAATCACAAATTTTATGATCTTTGAAATGAGATCCATTGTTGATACCAAAAATTCATATTTGTATTAAAGGTGCAATTATTTCAAATATTTGCAGATAATTCAGCAAATTTTAAACTTTTTTATTTTTTTTTCAAATTTACAAAATTTGCAAATAATTGCAGATATTTTTGCAGCTATATGGTATAGTTGTAGAAATGTTTGCAACTATTGGGTATAGTTGCAGAAATTTATGCAACTATATAGTATAGTTGCAGAAATATCTGCAACTATTGCATATAGTTGCAGAAATGCAACTATATGCAAATAGTTGCAGAAATGTCTGCAACTATTGCGCATAGTTGCAGAAATGTCTGCAACTATTGCGCATAGTTGCAGAAATATCTGCAACTATTGCATATAGTTGCAGAAATGCAACTATTGCGTATAGTTGCAGATATATTGCGTATAGTTGCAGAAATATCTGCAACTATTGCATATAGTTGCAGAAATGCAACTATTGCTAATAGTTGCAGAAATGTCTGCAACTATTGCGTATAGTTGCAGAAATTACCGCAACTATTACTTATAGTTGCAGACATTTCTACAACTATTGCTTATAGTTGTAGAAATGTCTGCAACTATTGTGTATAGTTGCAGAAATTTCTGCAACTATTGCGCATATATTTGCAGAAATTTGTTGCGATTATTCATAACTGCAAATATTAAGAATATCATATTTCATAAAAAAAATTGATTCGTCTTTAATTTAATTGCATTTTTCATTTAAATCAAAAAATAAGAAGAAAAATCAGCTCGATTGCGAAGCGCAAGGGTAATTTGGGAAAAAAATTGGTGGAAAACAGAAACAGGGATGTAGAAAATATATATTTTACCACAGGGATCCGCTTTGAATTAACTTCCGTTTTAAGGATGTGTGCCTAATTTTCACTTATTAATATGGTTTGAAAGTAATTATTATTATTCATAATAATGTTAAAGATAAATTATTATTGTTTTATTAAGAATGTTTTGAAATTATTAATTATTATTTTTAAGATGTTTTGAAGTTAATTATTATTTATTTATAATGTTTATTATTATATAATATTGTTTTAAAGTAAATGATTAGAATTTATTTATAAATGTTTTTGAGATTTATAAATAGGGTTTTAAAAATAGACGTGGGTTTTATATGAGGAATCTTATAACATGGTTTGGAAAACTTAAAGGAAGATTAGTTAAAGGGTAAAAGGAGTTTTATAAATGGTTTTAGATATTTATTAAAGAGCTTTTGAAACGGGTTATAGATTTATAAAAGTAGTTTATAAATGGTTTTATGGATTTATAAAGGGTTTATAAATGATTTTAGAAATGTATACAAGGGAGTTTTACAAATAATTTCAGAGACTAATGAATGGGGTTATAAACAGATTTAGAGATTTATAAAGGAATTTATAAATTGTTCTAGAATTGTGTGAAAAGGAAATCTTCCTCTATTATGTGAATATACTTATACCGTTGAGATAAGTATATAAATTTTTCCCAAGTATCAAAGATATAGGGGTTCTTGGGCATACCTTCGTAAAGATATTTTGAGGTAAATATTTGGAATATGTTTTAATTATTGAAAAGATTAATTAAAGAGGCTTAGTGTGCTTGGTGCTTAACCAGTGATGCTTCCTTTGGAAATTTGATCTTTTGTATGATTGTTTGTCTATTTGATAGATAAATAACCATCTATCATATATTGGCTAGTTTATAAATTAACATTGTTAGTTCGGAGAGACTGGGATCAGATATGTTATTCGAAAACCACTTTGAATCGGCGTAAGTATTTCGAATTGTAATATCTTGAAGATAACCGAAATGGAGCTTTTGAAGTGCAAGGGCTACTTGCTACTAATGCTGAGGATGATTCCAAATAGATGAAGTAGAAGTGGTGCCTTCGGTTTCGTTCAGTCCTAGAACGAACTTGTATGGATGAATGTTGGCATTGCATTATTGCCTAGAGGGCAGTGTTTGCATTCCAAGTGGGAAGTGTTGTATAAAGGTAAAACATAGCCTCGAGCCTCATCAATTGGGAAATGACAAAAATCAGGCATGCGGTAGTGCCAAGTGGGTTGCTCCCATCAGGGTATGGTCATTCTGAATCTGGATCGATTACTATATACTCATGTACGCTTTGGGGCCCATTAATGAAAGGGGTGATCATATTTGGTACTACTAGTCAAGTGGTAGGCCAGTCATGTGTGGCAGGGGTACAAGACGTTCTTGTCAAATACCAGTGCATTTTATCTAGAGATGTACCTTCAGAAGGTAGTTCCTTACCTTGTTATAGTATGGAATCCAATCTCCAATACGTCCCTTTACGGTTCTGACCGTAGAACATAGTATGCTGAAATTTAATTAATGTAACAATTTTGGCTATGATTAATAAGTATTGCACTCTTGATATTATTATAATATCATCGGATTTTCTATAGAAAATGTTTTTGTTATCATAAGGTAAAAACCCGTCACCATTTATACAGATGCTTGTGGAGAAGGAATTGGTGCAGTTTTAATGCAAGATGGGAAGGTGATTGCTTACACAAGTAGACAGCTAAAGACGCATGAGAAGAATTATGCAACACACGACTTAGAATTATTAGTCGTTGTGCTCGCTCTAAAGATATAGAGACATTATTTGCTGAGTAAGAATCTTTCATAGTTGATTTCAATAAAACTTTGAATTGACCTTAGTAAATAATATTCCATCTTTTAGGTGAAAAATTTGAACTCTTCACGGACCACAAATCTTTGAAGTATCTTTTCACCCAGAAGGATTTGAACATGAGACAGCAACGCTATCTAGAATTTCTCGCATCATATGATCTAGATATTCTATATACACACGGGAAAGCCAACGTAGTAGCCGATGCATTAAGTAGAAAGTTAGCTACTATTTCATATTTGGTAGTAACTCTAACTCTCCTAGAAAAGATCGCCAGCGAACAAAAGGAGGATCTATTTCTCAAGGAGATCGTTAGGAATATACATCAGGGATATAATTCAAGCTTTAAAATAGATAACCATGGAGTATTGCGGTTAAATGGAAGAATTTGTGTTCCAGATGTTGGAAATCTTAAGGAAGAAGTATTAGCTGAATGCCACATAGCCAAACTTAGCATTCATCCGGGGATTCATAAGATTTACAAGGACATGAAGCGTACATTTTGGTGGAAAAGTATAAAGAGGGACATATCTATCTATGTCGGCCGTTGTGAAAATTGCCAAAGAATCAAAAGTGACCAACAGAAGACGACATGATTACTTCAACCTTTGGAGATTCCAGCTTGGAAGTGGGATCAAATATCCATGGATTTCATTGATGGCTTACATCGAACAAGGAAAGGAAATGAAGGCATTTGGGTTATCATAGACCGATTAACCAAAAGTGCACACTTTATTCCAGTAAAGCCAACAAGAACTACAACAAGCCTTGCTGATACATATATGAAGGAGATTGTCCGATTGCATGGAGTTCCGAGCATTATAGTAAGCGATCGTGATCCAATCTTCACTAGTCAGTTTTGGGAAGCACTACAGACAACTTTGGGAACGAAGCTGAGTATAAGCACTGCATATCACCCCCAAACTGATGGTCAGACGGAAAGAGTCAACCGTGTTTTGGAAGATCTTTTGAGAGCATGTATTCTAGACTTTGGAGGCTTGTAGGAGAATCATTTACACTTAGTAGAGTTCTCCTACAATAATAGCTATCAAGCTAGTATCGGCATGGCACCATATGAAGCTTTGTATGGTCGTCCTTGTAAATCGCCAGCCTGTTGGATAGAAACCGTAGATCGGTTAGTGCTTGGCCCAGATATGATACGAGAAGCTTCAGAGAAAGTTGATATGATTAGAAAGAAGCTAAAAGAAGCCCAAAGTAGACAGAAGTGTTATGCAGACCTAAGGCGTAGAAATTTGGAATTCACAGTTGGAGATTCAGTCTTTTTGAAAGTCTCTCCAATGAGAGGAGTAGTAAAATTTGGAAGAGCTAGAAAGTTAGCACCTCGATATATTGGACCTTTTTCCATTCTCGAACGAATCGGCCCAATAGCTTATCGAGTACATTTGCCTGAAAGATTGTCTGGTGTACACAATGTTTTTCACGTATCACATTTACGGAAGCATGTATATGACACAAAACAAATTATAGAAACAGCTGCCTAGGATGACTTAGAGATAGAACCAAACTTAGCAGTTATTAGAAGGCCTATTCGAATCGTGGATCAAGATGAGAAACGATTAAAAAGGAAGGTTGTAAGGTTGGTAAATGTTCAATGGAGCGGGGATGCTGATGATTGAACATGGGAAACAAAAGATAGAATGAGAAAAGCATATCCCGAGTTTAGGATCGATGTATAGACTTTATCTATCGTTTGAGCGTACTCACCGCCTGTGGTGTAATCACTTATTGTATATATTCCATCTTAATGAATATATATTTCCTTTTGAGATATTTTCTTCTTATCTAATTTCGAGGACGAAATTCTTTTAAGTAGGGGAGAATGTAACGACCCAAAATTTAACCACTTCAAAATATAATATTTAAAGTGATTTTAAATATAGAATATAAAAGGTTTTAGGATTCAAACAATATTAGATAGGATTTGGAAATAGAAATATACATAAAAATAGTAACATTTGCTTATATCAACAAAAGTGACAAAATCCTGATTTCAGAAAAGTAAGTTTAAATGGTTTAATAAATTATTTTAATTTATTTATGAGTGTTTATATTTTTAAATAACATTATACAAATTTATTTTTAAATTTGATTTACATAAATAAATAGTTTAACTAAAACGTCAACATATGACCGTAAAACATTTTGTCAAAAAATCAACGTTTTATCGATTTAAAGTTGTCGCAACGTTGTTACACCTTTATGTACACAATTTAATAAATATGTTAATATATAAAGATGGTTAACAATTAACTAAACAAGGTTACTTTTAGTAATAACACTTAGAAAATTCTAGAAAGTAATTAGCAAAAGTAAACTAAAAAGACAAAACACATGTCACATCAAATGTGACATAAAGTAAAGAAAAGTGACATAAAGTAAAGTAATCATTCTAATTCTTTACTTAACTCTAAAGTATTTGAATTTTAAAAGTGTGATGTGATGTGGATGGTAAGTTTTGAATTAAATAAGTTTACTTAATTCTTAAGGAAGGTTATTTTAGTAAAAACACAAATCTATATTTTAATCTCAAATATTTTCTATAAATATACACCCACTTTCTCACTTCCTTACACACTTCTTCTTCTCAAAATTTCAAGCTTCTTCTCACTCTTTTTAATGGCTTCCAACCTTAACAAAGTAATGCCAAAATATTTCCAAAAATAAAACAAAGAAAAATATCGACAAAACCCCGTCCGAACCACTTCAAAACGCCTCCTCCCCCCTCTTATTGCTCACGCCTTCTTCACCATCAAGCCGAGCCCAATTTCCCCTTAAACTCACGGCCCAAAGCACCAAATACCTCCATAAGTCAAGTCAAGCCACCTAGAAGCCTTAAAACAAGCATTCGTGAGCATCCGATTGAAGTTAGGAAAGTTATAATCACTTTAAAGTTAGTTCATTTGCGACAAAGGTGAGAACTCCTAATTTATATGTATATATTTGGTTATGATGTTGTGATATGTTTATTTCGGTGTTTGGTTATGATATTGATTTCCATTTGTTGTTTATTGCATGAGAATATTGAAACAAGTCACGATATACACGACAATGATTCACATAGAAATCACTTTCCCAAAGAAATGAAATGTGATATGGAATCATTTATACCTTGAAAAATGTTTGAAAATACTTTAGAAATGATTCCTAACTGTTTAAACTTGTCTCGTCAAAGTTTGGATATGAATATCAAAATACGACTAAAATTTGACGCGTCGCGTAACGGTAGTTCGTGTTTACGCGTCAAATGTTCAAATGAACATACGAAGTGGAATATAGTTCGGAATTCTTCGAAGTAAAAATTTTCCGAATCCTTAAATCCATATCTTTCATATAAAAAATAAAAATCAAGATTTCATCTTGTATATTTTGAAATATGGCAAAATCAATTTTCAAGAAAAATCTAGTTTTTGCACTAAATGACCAAAGTGGAAAATTGATAAAATAATCGTTTTAAAAACATGAAATAAATTCTAAAAATATTTTAAATGTTTTAAAAGTGATTTAAGTTGAAATGTTGGTTTTCTAAATAATATAAAAGTTGTTTTGAAGAATATAGCTTTTAAAGCACTTTTTGTAACACTATTTGCAACACTTTTCGCAACGCTTTTCAATAACTTCTGAAACAAAGGTTGAAACTTAACAATTCTTTTCCAAATCCTTAGTAAATGTTTTAAGTAAATAATAAATCATTTCAAAAGAAATTTGAACAATTTAACATTTTTTTTGAAGATGGTTAAACAAATATTTAAGTGATTTAAAAGGGGGAAATGAGTATGCGGAAACGACTAGTACATTTGTCCAGCATGTGAGATCTAAAAGTGAAAACAAGGTGTGTAACTAAGGTTAGGGATGGAGCAACCAGTACCTTGAACTTACCTGGCCTTCATTTTATCTTTTAGGGGAGGGGTGGAACATATTGAAAGGAAAGCCCGGATGCTCAACTTGGATTTTATAGAAATAATCTTCTTATACTCATTATTAAAATCCAAAGAGGGAACTTGTCCTATTCGTGGAATTTAAAAGGTGATCTCACTGTAATTCCGCTCATAGCACTCGTTAAATACGGAAGTTGATTTTGGATAAAAGTAGAATGATTTCTCTATAATCCTATTTTCTCAAAAGATACTCTTTAAAAATGATTTGAGAAATATTCAAAAAGAGGTTTAAATGATTATGTATTCACTAAAAGAATATTTTGAAAATATATCTGTCAAAGATATTTTGGTAAAGGAAAATGAATGAATCGAAAAACAATCACCTAATTACATCATTTTTATCGGTGATTGGATTTCGAAGGAACCGAGGTCGAATTTGGGTGATTCCTATCTGAAAACCACTTCGAACAAATTTACGTGTTCGAAGAATGAAGATATTTGAAGATGGAGATATTGAGACGAATAATAACGAGGTTGTTGATTAATTGGGGATAAACTCCAATTCACTATATTGTAGCAGTGGTATCTTTGTTATGAAAAACCTTAAAACCACAAGGGCTTCTCGCCTAGTAATGGCCGAGGAAAGTGCCTTCGGTTTCGTTCAGTCCTAGAACGAACTTGTATGGATGTGTGTGTGACCTTGCATTCTAAATCACAATGAGTGGTCTATATAAATCTATATATGTTTGGTGGCGGAGAAGACACCTTCTCTTAGCTTAACACCCTTCTCTGAGACATACGAGCTCAGAGGTTATACATTTGTAGAAATCAGTCATGTGAATATGGAATGGCAATGTGGCATTCAAAGATGTGATGTGTGCTATGTGAAAAGGTAATCGTTGCCTCAAGCCTCATCAACCGGAAAATGACCGAAACTGGGTTAGATGCGGCAAGGCTAAGTGGGTCATTCCCAAGTAGGGTATGATCATCCCCTTCTAGATATATTTCTTCCCGCTATGACGTTCGAGATGTAAATTAATGTAGATGTATGCGAAGAGAGCTCTCGGATAAAGGTCGGTAACGACTGGGGGATGGTATATTCGATACTATCTAGTTACAGAGATAGGCCGGTCTTGTGTTGGTAGAGGATCCTTTGTGATGGTCCTCGGGGCATCCATCTAGAGGTGTACCCATCGGAAGGTAGTCCCTTCACCTGGTCATTTGTATGGAAATCCATTCTCCAATAAGAACTTGCGGTTTTGTTTGTAGAACCTAGTATGTTGGAATTTAATAATGGTAACAATTTCAACTAAGATTAATAAGTTTATTTGCAAATGTTTTCAAAGAAAGTCATTAAGAATAATATCCCCAAATTTTGCGTAATAAAGAGTTTTGGTTATCATAAGGTAAAAACCCGTTCCGTGTTTATGTGCGGCGTGGTCTTATGAGATATCCTTTTGTTTTCAAAACATCGTACTTTGAGTTCTCACACCAGTCCCATCACTGACCCGGAGTTTGTTTTTCCCTTTAAACTCTGGGTGCCCTATTTTTCGGGCAGACGTGTATTCAGGATACCTTAGGAGCACTTTGGAGCATGTTGGGGAGCATTTTGGAGAATCTTTTGGAGCTATGGAGCTGAAGTACCTTATGTAGATATCTACCTATATTCCGCTGTGTTATGTAGTATGTATTTTCCAGCATATGTACGGATAGACAGTTATAACTATCCCGCTGGGTTTTCATTTGACTCTGATCATTTATGTATAATTAAAATGTTGAATGCGACGTGAGATTCTATTATTGAGTTATATTCTATCTTTATTTTCTTTTACACCCCTGATAATCTGCTTCCCCAGCACTTGGATTTATGGCACGTGAATACCGTGGATGTATTAGTGTTGTTTTCTGAAGGTCGAGGAGAAGGGTCGTCACAGTATCAAAGCGCAAGGTTAAGCGAGAACCTTGGCTTTGGTGGGGCAACTCATTAAGAGATAAGGTAATGGAATGCCTTATTATGAGTTTTGAGTGTATTATGTATATGAGAGCGTATTTGTTAGTGATTATAAAAATGTTTTATATTGTGTTAATTTATCTGTTGAATGGCTTATGAATTCTGGTCAGCACTTGGGACGCCACAATATCGATAGGGATTTCTAAACACTTAAATAAAGCAAACCGATACCGTGTTGTTTTGAGAATTGGAAAATGAAATAATTTTACCTAAATTATATTTTATATATAAAAGAATAATTTACGGAAATTATTGTGGTATATATATGGTGTTTTTGGTTGTTAGTGAATGATAATATTTGATTGTTATCATTTGTTGTTTGTTGTTCTAATAAAAGTTATTATTATTATATTGTAAACAAAGATAAACAATTGAAAAAAAGTTATATAAGAAAGTGAATTTATAAATATGAATTATAGAGTATTGATTATAATTAAAATAATTAACGTTTATGAAATGGTATTTCATAAGAAGGGAGATTATATAAATATGATTCATAAATGTGATTTATAAATGGAAAGGAAATGAAATTGTAATGACCCGCAAATTTATCACTTTGATAAATCATAATTATTTTTAAATTTATTCAAATAAAAGGTTAATAATACGAATAAAATTTTTTTGAGTGATAATAAATAATATTAAATATTATTTTGAGTAAATATTTACAAAAATATTTTTCCTCGGGATTTAAATCGATAAAATGGCCGAAAACCATTTTATTGATCAAAGGCTCTAAGATCGTAAAACGTCACGCATGAATCTGGGTACATACACTTATTTTCTTCAAGATGTCTTCAAGTTGAAATGCTTGAGTTGGATCGAAGTGGTTTTCGGGTAACATATCCGATCCTGGTCTCTTCGAAACAACTTTCGATAGTTCCTGATAAACTCAACCCTGGTTTTTTAGGAAATAAAAAGACAAAGATAAGAGGGATGTTCACCTCCTAACTGTTTATGGATGGATTTCCTTATCGTTTATCCTAGATGAACGAAACGAGATTTATATGCACAATACAGCATCATTCGGGATGGCTGTGCCATATAACTCATGTGTTTTTTCTTGATATTTCCAAAGTTACATTTAGGTCCAAATTTGATAGTCGGTTATTTAACTACCAAATAAACAATCATTCAACATTGGTTTGATTCCATACGGGATCCATTAAGTCTTTATTAATTAATCTTTCATTAATTAAAACACTTTACAAAACTTGATCAAAAGATCTTTTTAAAACACTTTTCCCAAAACTCTTTACATCCCTTTTATACTTGGAAAACTTTTGTTACTTATCTCAAAAAAATAAATATTTACCAAAAACATTTGGATAACTCCCTTTTCTCAAATTCCATATTAAATGGATAAGAAATTCCCCTTTCAAACATCACTTGAAACTCATTCACTTTATAAAATTCATTCACTTACTCCTTATAAAAATTCTTTTTATAAGTTCACTTCATATTTCAAACCTCCTTATAAATCTTCAAACTAGATTTAAACTTCTTTTTAAAATCTCTAAAATGATTTATAAAATCTCTTTCCATGTATAAAACTCTTTATAAAATTTCCTTTGTAAAGTATCTTTTACATTACAAAATCTCATTTAAATCACTTTAAATAAACCCTTTTTATTTAATAAAACCTTTTTATTAAAACAAGTTATTATTTATAAATACCTTTATAAAATAATTATATAACTTGAAAAATCATTTACAAACCTTTAAACCCCAAACCGATTAAAGAATTAGAGCTAATTTAAAACCATACTTTATAATTTCAAAAAGAGGCTTAGCAAACCAAATGGTAATAATTTAAGTTACCATTTAACATCAATTTCACTTCAAGTCATTCAATAATTTATTTACATTAGTCAACATATATGTAAATATACTTCATATAAAAATCAGGAAATAACATGTCAATATAAACTAACCAGTATAAACATGTTCAGATAATATAATAACAGGATGGTGATTTGTCATGCTAAATAGTTGTCCAACAATCAAACAATTAACTTATAGCAGAATGAGGATTTATTCTGCTAATACATATGTCCATATAATCAAACAATCAATCTATAGTAGAACGAGGATTTATTCGCTAACACATATCCACACAATCAAACCATTTGCATAACTCATTCATAATTGTTTGTCTACTTAATGGTATCGACACTTGAATCCCTTGTGTTCAAAACCATCTTTAAAAAAAGAAGTACCTTTAAAATAATTTGATTCTTGGAAAACAAGGACTAAAAACTTAAAACTCCATAAAATGATTAATTTCAAGTTAAACACTTATTAAATCATAATTAATATTTATTAAATTGAACTTAATTTAATTATAAATTAATAAATAATTAAACCTTTAATAAATAATTTATTTATAAATTAAACCCTTAATTAATCCTTTATTAATTATTAAATAATAATTTAAAACCTTTATCAATAATTAACTATTAATTAATCTCAATTAATTAATTAATTAATCTTTTAATTTAAACTTAAATAATAAAATTAAACCTTAAACAAATGATTATTTTAAATTAAAGCCTAAATTAATTAACCATTAAAATTAATTAACAATTGATTTATTTAAATAATTAACCTTATAGTTAATTAATGATTAATTAAAAATAAATCATAAACTTAAACTATATTTAATTAAAAATTAGTCTTACTTAACTAATAATTAATTAAAATTAATCTTATCTTTTAAAGATAATTAATTAATAACTAATCTTTACTTAATTATAATTAATAAATCCTATTTAAAACTTAATTAATTATTAATTATCAAAACTTAATTAATTAAAAATTAATTATTAAATTATTAATTAACTTTCTAAAACACCATTATTAAGTTTATAAAAAAATTTCAAACAATTTTAAGTAGGAAAACTAAATTTTCAGAAATCTGATTTTTTTATCGAAACTGCGTCCACAGCGACTCGCTATGGATGCAGTAACTTGAGTTTTGTTTTTTTCCAAGTTACTAACTTTCCAATTCTCCACTTCTAACTTTGTTTCATTTTAAACCATAAGGAAAAATTCAGAAAATAAAATAAAAACTTAAATACTTTAAAACCATTTTCTTCCAAAGAATCCAAATTTCCTTTTAACATCTAAATGTTAACTTATAAACATACCATATCATAACAAATTTCACATTCATATCATATCCAAACTTACAGCATTTACAAACTATATCATAACTTATGTTTACAAATTTACAACAATACTAAGGTAGACTTCATTTCAAGTCCACTTTTTCCATCTCGAGTCATCCATATCCACAAATAACCAAACATATAACAACTCAAACATATTTTACACACATCATAAAGAAATTTAAGAAACATATATCAAGTTAAAAACTTTGAAATTAAAACTTACGTTTACTCTCCGAAAGCTTGGAAATCACAAAATCCATTGGATAATAGGTCATCTTCTCACTGATTTTTGATCATTTTACTCTCGAAATTTGGACAAGTCATAATATGGGAGGTTTTGGAAATTATTTTCTCTTCAATTTTTAAAAAAGGACTAGTTATTTTCGATTTGTTTCAAGGGAGATATGGTCAAAATAATGAGTGGTATTTTCGGCCTTGATAATATGGACCAGAAAACGAGTCAGATAGAAATGAAATATTGGCCCAAAAATATTCAAAACTTGAAAATGCCATTCAAATAAAAGTTGTAGTCACTGGAATTCTATATAATTTAAAAAAGAAAATCTCGATTTGGAGTAAAATAGAGGAAGTTATGGTCGAATGAAATGGGAGGAGAATGGGAAGTTTTTTAAAATGAAAAGGAGGAGATTAGACAAGTTTGAAATCATTTTAAAAGTTTAAACTTGGATTTTGAAAACTTAAAATTATGAATGGAAGCCATGACTAGGTTTTTCAAAAGCTTTAAAGAAGAAAGAAGAAAAGAAAATGGAAAAGGAAATGAATGAAAAGTGATGGAAGTGTTAGGAAAACGTTATATATATTAAGTGCATAAATCAAATTACCATTTTACCCTAAGGTACCTAACCTCCATTACATGTTGCCACATCATCAAGCATGTTTCTTCCTTTCCCCCTAACGTGTAAAACTTCTCTCCCCTTCCATTTTCATGAGCAAACATGCCTTAGACATGTTTAAGTAACTAAGTGTACTTATGTCCCCTAATGATGCGACCTATAATTTTATATATTTTTATATATATATATATATAAACTTAGTATACTTAGGTGTAAATACATACATACATACATATATAATAAACACAAAACCCATCTTCTAACTTTTTTACAAATGTGTATACATATGCTAAAGAGTTCACAACGTTTTCGATAACTTTTAGTCGACGAAAAGTCGAAATTTCGGAAAACGAATTCTGATCACATTTTCAATTTTTCTTCGAACTAATTATTTTTGTAAACACATTTTGAAAACTATTTCACCATTATTATTAAATTTTTAAAAGCGTTTTATTTTCATTATAAAACCTATTATTTGAATATTCAAAATTAATTAAATATTCGCAAATCAAAGTAGTGAAATTCTGGGTCGTTACAGGTTGCCTGTGTACTATTGATAGGAGAGGGTTGGCGAGGTGTGTATGACATGGTGGATAGGAGGGGAGATATTTTTTATAAGGTTGCTTCATATCTAAGGCTTCCTACCCTTTATATACCCACTCTACACCTTTACTATCTAACACACCTAGTTCTAAGCTCTCTCTTCTTCTTGTTAAACTCATTAGTGGTCTCTCCATGAAAACAAAGAATCATATACACTTCCAAAAATAATAAACATATCCAAAAGTGATTAAACTCCTCAAAACCAAAGTAAATCACCTCCCCTGCCTCCTAGTAGTGCATGACCACCACCACTTCCACCTTTGGCCGAGCACATCAACCCCAAAGACATCATCTCTAAGCTTCCATAGGAGAAGGAGGATATTCAGGAAGCTCTAGAGTAAAGAAAGTAGAAGGAAGTGTTGCCGAAGTACAGCCAGATTTATTTCAGAAGCTTTAGAAAAGTTTGGTAGAGTGAAAATCGATAGTGAGTACTTGATTTACATACACCTTAAGATGTTTAGAAAATAATGATATGCATGCTTTATTAGTAAATAAAAATGTTTGAATATCGGTTGTTAACTTGGTTATGATAAATATAACAAATAATGAGAAAATCATATTTATCAAAATAGAAATGGTTAACTAATTAACTATAGTTAATTCATGGCGAATAAATCCGTATTAATATGTGTATGGAGTTTATTAAGCCTCTTTATGGTTTTGAATTTAAAAAGAAAAGTTATTTGGATGGTTTAAAATAGAAAAGATATTAATTTGAAATTTATTTAAAAAGAGAAGTTTTGTTTAATTTTTGAAAAATAAATTACAATGTTAGATTTGGACAATGAGAATTTGAAAATTTAAAATTTCATATAAGATATCGTATGAGAATTTTATAAATGGATTTTCAAATAAAAAGATAGTAAATTAAATATTATAATAATATAATATGGAATAAAAGTGAATATGAGTTTTAATACGAAAAATATTTTCCAAAAATAGTTTAAATTGGTTTAAAATGATTTATTATGATTTCAAATAGTTTAAAAGTGCTTTGGACAAGTTTCATAAAATTTGACTAAAGTGGTAAAAATAAGCCATTGCGTTTCGCATATTCGCGATTTCGCAACCCGAAAAGTGAAACGAATGTGTAGGGTGAATTATAAATCAGAATTGTCTAAAATAAGAATTTTCTCGACCTTGGGGTTATAGTTTTCAAATGAAAAAGAAAATTCGAGATTTCATTTAGTAGAGATTGAGATATGTCCAAATCAAGTTTTCAAAACGTCGCGTTTTGGTAGTTCGAAAACCAAAGTGGTAAATTCATCAAAAATAGATATTTTTATATCATATAAATATGAAATAAATTCAATAGATATGTCAAATTTTTTTAAGTGAAAATTAGCCACACATCCTTAAAACGGAACTTAAATTCAAAGCGGGTCCCTGTCATAAAATATATATTTTCTACATCCCTGTTTCTGTTTTCCGCCATTTTTTTTCCCAAATTACCCTTATGTTTCACTGTGGAGCTGAATCTTCTTCTTATTTTTCGATTTAATGGTAAACTGCAATAATATTAAAGATGAATCAATTTTTTTTATGAAATATGATATTCTCAATATTTGCAGTTATGAATAATCGAAACAAATTTCTGCAAAAATATGCGCAATAATTGCAGAAATTTCTGCAACTATACACAATAGTTGCAGACATTTCTGCAACTATAAGCAATAATTGTAGAAATGTCTGCAACTATACGCAATAGTTGTAGACATTTCTGCAACTATTAGCAATAGATGCATTTCTGCAACTATATGCAATAGTTGCAGATATTTCTGCAACTATACGCAATAGTTGCAGACATTTCTGCAACTATTTGCAATAGTTGCAGATATTTCTGCAACTATACGCAATAGTTGCAGACATTTCTGCAACTATTTGCAATAGTTGCAGATATTTCTGCAACTATACGCAATAGTTGCAGACATTTCTGCAACTATTTGCAATAGTTGCATTTCTGCAACTATATGCAATAGTTGCAGAAATGTTCGCAACTATGTGCAATAGTTGTAGATATTTCTGCAACTATTTGCAATAGTTGCAGAAATGTTTGCAACTATGTGCAATAGTTGCAGATATTTCTGCAACTATTTGCAATAGTTGCATTTCTGCAACTATATGCAATAGTTGCAGAAATGTCTGCAACTATATGCAATAGTTGCAGATATTTCTGCAACTATACCGTATAGTTGCATAAATTTCTGCAACTATACCCAATAGTTGCAGACATTTATGCAACTATACCATATAGCTGCAGAAATATCTGCAATTATTTATAAATTTTGTAAATTTGAAAAAAAATCAAAAAGGTTTAAAAGTTGCTGAATTGTCTGCAAATATTTGAAATAATTGCACATTTACTACAAATATGAATTTTTGGTATCAACAATGGATCTCATTTCAAAGATCATAAAATTTGTGATTTTTTGGTGAAAACGGTTTGTTGATCCGGTTTTTGTACATAAAGTTATACGCATTTGAAATGTTAAAAACGTAAAGGGTATTTGTGTATTTTTGCCTGCGCGAATTTGAAAATAGGGGGCGGAAATGTAAGTTTTGTATGTGAAGGATGTTTTGTTTATTTTGAAACTTATTAGGGATGTGAGCCAAACTTACCCTTTTTTTAAAGGGGATTTAATTTATAAAAAAATAGATTTATATGAAATGGAATTAGTGTTTTGACCAAAGAAGCTTTAAAACACTATTCACTGCGGTTTTTGCAACGGTTTTCGGTAACTTTTGCAATTCATGGTTTGTGTGATGACCCGGATTTTTTAACCCTAGTTAATTGGGTAAATAACTGATTTGTAGTTATCGGAATATTAATTTTATAAGTCGAACGAATAAGATTCTGTCAATAAAAGATATCTGGATATATAAATGAATTTGGAAATATAATAGAAGCTTAATTATAAATATCTGGATAAATATTTTTTTGATAATCTACTAATATAATTATTTAACATTGGCAAATTATTCCTTTAGAACAAATAATGTGTTGTTAAATATATATATTTATGGGTTGATTTTAAATTTGATTTTAAATTGAAATTGAATTTAAATTGGAAATTCAAAAGGATAAATATCTTAAAATATTTTGGATTTAAAAATATATTATATATGATTTTATTTCTTTTATATAATTGGTTTTATATTATTCTCTTTAAAAGATTTATTTATAAAAATAATGTGTTTGTAAAATTAGTACATACATGAATGTGCACGTTTCATAATGGCAAAATCTAAAATTTTGACGATATATGTATATGGTTATATGTTAGAGAAATAATGCATATAGAAATGTAAATTTCTACATGTATGTAAGAAAAAGAGTGTATATATAAATATATATACATATGAAACATCATCATAGCAAGCTTTTAATTCAAGTATACAATAAGTCATGTATAAAATCAAATCTCTCATAAGGGATCACATCAGCTCCCAAAAATCAAATCAAAGAAATAAACAAAAGGGAAGTAAAAGAAATGTAAAATATATAAATATCTGTACAATACCTCATCTTGGCTTACACTATAAGCTACATTCTTCTCTTTATACCCTACTCTATTTTTTTTTCACTCATTCGATCAACTGAAGTAAAAAAAAAGATACAAACTGCCATTAAACTTCAAAGACCAAACAGTAATAAAGCATGAAGGCAAGAACAGAGAATAGCATTGTCCATCACAAAACTGTGAGTAACATTCTTTTAAAAAGCTTAAATATTTGAATAATTTGGTTGCATGCTAGTTTTCCGAAATGAATATGTATTGTGTGTGTATATAAGTGCAATCTGCTGTGTATATGTAAATGTATATGAGTGTATGCCTGTAACACCTCTGTTCCCAGTTTCAAAGTCAGTATTTGATTTAAAATACTCTATCTCTTGATCTAGTCATTATTAGGATTTAGTATTTAAACAAAATTTGTTTGTTTTATCATAAATTAAAGTTTAAAATTTTATGCAAGTTAAAATAATTTTGTATTGACTCTGGGAATCAAGAACAGGAAGGAAATTAAAATTTCCAGGGAAGACCTAGGCTTCTCTGATTCTTCCAGAATTGTGAGCAAACTTTACCTTTTGACCTTAATACGGTTATATCTTGATTGGATGAGATAAATGATTGAAGTAAATTGTTTGCGTAGCAGTAAATGTGCTGTGTGTGTGTATATATATATATATATGTATGTATGTATGCATGTATGCAAAGATTGGTGTGCATGTCTGTGAAAAGGCAAAAGAATGCCTCTGCCTTTGTTACAGGTTTTCAAAACCTGTTTGAAAATTTCAAATCATCCCATTTAAGCGATTTTAGATTATGATATCTAAATGAAATGTGTTTGTATGAATGCAATGCAAATTTTAAAAATAGTTCCAGGTAATTAAATTGTGAAATTATTTCAAGAATAAGAAATAATAGTAGAAAATAGAATATAAGTCAAAATTTGATCATCTGGAAAACATGTTTAGATTTTACCATCCGATTCGTATTTCAATTTAATGATTTTTGAAAATCATTTCATGATTTTTAAGCAAGTAACGGTCAAGAATTTCTAAGATGAATGGAAATCCTATTTTGGTTAAACTCTGGCGATCGGCGACACGATTTGCCTCGTGATCGAATCTGGAGCACGCTTATAGGTCAAGGATCATCAGAAAAATGGTGAAATAATTTCTAGACCATCGGAGAAGATAATCAACGTTAAAATAGGGTTTTGGGACCTCGTTTTAATGATGTTGTATTTAAGGTTACTGTGCTGCCAAAGGTAAATCGGACTTTACCGCAAGTGGAGGAATCGAAGCTGGAGACCGAGGTGAAGCTTGGGTGGTGAAGGCGTGGATGATCGTGGACGAGATCATCGGCGATTGGTGGATTTCCGATCACTTTTGGCTATAGATTTTTGAACGAGAGGCTTGATTTTGATTCAATGTTGAAATCGTAGAACTGAGTTGTCAAGTTGAATGACGAGGTCATCGTCGACCTGCGGGGAATAGCGGTGATAGTCGGAGAGACTCTGGCCATCTGTGCACGTGCACGTTTGTGTGTTCATGTGTGCTGTGGGTTTTGAAGGTTGGGGAAGAAGAGGAGGACTCGGGTTGTTCTTGAGTTTTTGTGTGGGTTTGCTCGAAGCAGGTGAGTGTTCGCGCGAATGACTCGAGCGTTCGGTCGAGATGCCTGGGGATGGGCTCGGGTTAGTTGTGTTTCTGGTTCTAGAAGAAGTTTGTACCAAGTTGTAATGATAAGGCTTCAAGTTTTAAGGCATTGTGTTAATAAAGTTTCTTTTTAAATAACCAAGTTAACATGAACAGTTTTATAAACGAAATGTTAAACAAATTTTAAGTTTTTAAAGGTTATTAAATGATTTGTTTTCAAAAGAAAATGTAGCCAAGCTCAAAAGTGAATTTAAAATGAATATGTTTTAAAGAAGTATAAATCAAGTTTAAAGGTAAAGCAAAATGTTTGCATCAAGTTTCAAATTTAAATTTTATCTAGTTTGAACTATTATATGATAAATGTTTTAAATTAATTAATGAAGGTAATTAAGGGATGATTTGTTAATGAAGAGTTAATTAATAAATGTAATTAATTAAGGATAATTAATTAAGATTAATTAATATAAGTAAATTAAAGGTAATTAATTTCTTAAAGACAATTACTTGATGAAAGTAATTAAAAGGAAATTACTTAAAGAGAAGTAATTAAGAATTAATTACTTAATGTAATTAAAGATGATAATTAGAGGTTGATTTATTAATTGGTTTGTAGTTAGTTAATGTTGAATAAGCAAGTTTTTAAGATGATTGAAGTAATTAATTTAATTTGGAATGGTATGACTGATTAAACTTGCTTATGAAGGATTGAATGATATTGAATGCCTTGGACTACTTAATGTTTCTGACATGAAATGTTTTTTTATATGATTGGATTGAACAGTGATAATGTGGTTATCTATTGAGATAAATTGCTGTGTAAAGTGGCATCCTGTATTTAAAGTTTGAATCGGATTTCACTTGAATAACTTGGTTTTAAGATGAAATTGGATTCGAAGAGATCGGGGTCGGGTACCGGTAAGTACCCGAAACCACTTCGATTTGTAATCTACTATGATTCTTTATAGATTGGTATGGGAAATCAATAGGCTGGAATGGGATTAATTTAAATGGCTGGACCATTTAAACTAAGTAAAGGTACTTAGGGATCGATTTGTGAATTTAAGTGGTGACTATAACAAGTTGTGAACTTGTAGTGAAGTACGAGTTACCCCGGGTTTTAAACAGGTTTTATACATTAGTATTTCATGTTAGATGGGTTTACTCACGCTGGTTTCCAGCCTGACCCGGGTGTTACTTTGATGTAATGCTCGGGTCAGACCGAGTATTACAGATTCTCAGGTAAGGACGTTCTGGAGCTCAAGAGACGAGCTGGATGGCAGGAACGTATGGAGTGTATTCCGCTGTGATATATTGTAGTTTGTCTGGGACATGTTGATTGTATCTGTCCAGTGTTTGTGTATATGTTGTAACTCTGATGTATTAAAGTGTAATTTGACAAGTACATATTTCTTTGTATAACTGTTATTATTTGATATTATATTTTGATCCGCTGCGAATGTGAGATTCTGTGTTTTGTTTTCTATTTCTTCTTCTATCTCTTTCTTCTTTTCCTAACTATCTAGAATTTTAGAGATTGAAAAATTCTGGGCCGTTTCAGTTTGAACTTAATTATTCTTCCCTAGTCTTTTTAGTAATCTTTGCAAGTGAATAATTAAGTATTTGAAGATGATTTGGAAGTTTTATGAGTAATTTAAAGGAGTTAAAAATAAATGGTTAAAGGAAAATTGTTTTAAACAATATTTGGAATAGTGTTAAGTAAATGAAAATCATCTCTAAAAAGATGATCATATAAATTATTTAGACTTGATCAAATAACTTCACCGCCTTATGGGTGATAGAGGGGTAGTCTCTAGACCCGAGCTTGGACAACCATTGTTTTGGTTCCACTCTAGCTATCCGGACTGGCCCGACGGAGGGGATACTTAATTCAATCCACTCAGACCACATTTCCTTTAGTTAAAAAAAGAGTTTTGGAGTATTTCAAAAGTTAAACAAGATTTTAAAATATGATTTTGGTGGTATAGAGAATACCCTAGTTAAACTCTTTATTAAATTCTGAGGTGGGAACTCATACTATCCGTGTGAATTTAAAAGGTGATTTCACTGTTATTTGACGAATTATACAGGTTAAATATGGAAATTGGTATTGAGTATAATTAGTCTAATCTTTATGGATCCTTTTCTACTTAATACTAATTGATTTGGGTTTATAGTAAATGATGTCTTTAATAACATTGTTTTTGATCTATTTAAAAGTTATGATTTGAAAATAAGAAATCTTTGTTAAGATTTAAATAATGATTTGGAAATGTTATCCTAAGTAAAAGGTGAAATGATTTGGAATTATTCCAAGATTAAAGAGGTTTATTCAACCAGAGAATTTGATAAATGAGGCTTAATGATTCTATATACTCTAAAAAGATAAAGGAATGGTTTAAAAGAATATATCTCCAAAGATATTTGATTTGATTAAAAAAATTGATTGGATATTGTTTGATAACCACCTATATACTTTACTTCTTTTTATTGATGATTGGGTTGGAGCAACCAGGGTCAGATTTGGGTAATCTTTATCTGAAAACCACTTTGAACCAATATACGCGTTCGAAATTGAAGACATGTTGAAGACAATGATTTTGAAGACAGAGATCTTCATAATGTAGGGCTGCTTGCCACTAACTTCTATGGTGATTCCCATATTATATATATGATGGCAGTAGTGCCTTCGTTCTATAAATCTTCGATTTGCAAGGACTACTAGCTCCTAATCTTAGGGGTGATTCCCAAATAGGAAGTAGTAGAAGGAGTGCCTTCAATTTTTCCTTCACCTGGACAACTTGTATAGATGAGTGTTTGACATTGCATTTCTAAAACCACGTACATTGATCTCTACAAACATACATCTGTTTGGTGGTGTAGGAGTTAAACCCCGCCTATAATTAAACACCCTTCTCTGACACGTACGAGCTCAGAGGTTGTACTTTTGTGGAAATCAATAAAAGTTGTTAGAAATGGAAATGTGGCATTCTAAGTAGAATTTGTTTTGTGAAAAGCAAAGCGTGGCTTTGTGAAAAGAAGAGCATAGCTTCATGATCCTCACATGCCAAGAATGATACAGGATACCATATGGTCTACAAGACATATATTTTAGGCTATCCGTTTTATTAATGGTGAAGGAGTCCAATAGTGTTTAGATCCTCAATGGTTTAAATGGGCAGGTACTGGAGGCTAGGCCGAGAAAGAGCAAAGCCATTGAAATACGTTGTTCCATAGTAGTGTAACAATGTAGTACAGAGGCTTCCTTGAGAAAAGTGAATAGTTACAAGAGAGTAGGATGTTATGCATGGTTTTCGCATCGGAGGAAATGACCACTAGTTCCCTATCATGTTGAAAATTCAATTCCAATACGAGCTTTACTGTTTTGGTTTTATTCCCAAAATAGCTGTAATGCTTTGCAAACATTTTAGCTACCCCTTTGGTGTCATATACATTGATTGCATTGTCCGGTATTGGTACTTCTTTATATGTTTATTTGAAGCGTTTTCAAACAAATGTCATTAATGATATACGATTATTCCATTTGTGTGAGATTCTATTTTCTACTATGTTATGTCTTTATTTTCCTTTTACCCTTGGTCAATCCGCCTTTCCAACACTTGAATTTGCGGCACATGGATACCGTGGATGTATTAATGTCGATTTTTGAGAGTCGAAAAGACAGGTTATCACTCATATATCACACGACAGTGATATTGTAAGTCTTTAACCTTGAAACATATGCTTTCAAGGCTTTGATGCCGCATGTCTTTATTTTTGATGACCTTTAAGAAGCGGCATAGTTGCCCCAGTTTTATGAAGCCGATATCAAATGTTTTATGGTCTTGATGTTGCAGGTTATCATTTTCGATATTAACTATTTAACAGCATAATAGTTGAAGTGCCATATTTTCGACATCATTTTTTTTAAAGTATTGATGCCGTAAGAAATTGATTTCGACTTGAGTAATTCATGCCGTAGCTTGTCAGTTCCGACATCACAAGTTTCCCTATTTTCGGAAACCAGGTTATGCGGCTTTCATGCTGCAACTCTTTCATTTCGAATCTAATGCTTTATGGGCTAAGAAGCCTTGTTTTCATGCCAACTAAAAGTTATGTTTAAAAGGCGAGATAGCCTATGTTTTAAGAAAGTCAATAACCTTATGATTTCGGTAGTATAGCCTTATACTTTATAAAATTTAAGTCGTGTTTTCGAATCTTGGATAGAGGTCCAATATCGCATTTAACGGCATGGGTGCCATAAGCCTTCTATTTTGAATCGTTATATTGATAGCTTGACAAGCCATGTGTTTTATGAGTTTAATGTAACGACCCGGATTTTCCATCGTTGACTTTGAATATTTAAATGGTTTTAAATATTGGATTTGGAATATTAGTTGATTTTTGAATATGAAGATTTTGGTTGAAATTATAGAATAAATTTAAATTTCAAATATAGCAATTTATGGTAATGCGGAAATGGTGAATAATTGAAATTTGAGTTGAATATGAATCGAAATGATTTCTAACGTTGATATAAATTCTATTTAAATTAGAATTTAGTTAGTAAGTTTTTAAAACTGAAATTTCAAGTGATTTCAAAAATTGTTGAAATCGTCGATTTAATCGATGCATTAAAATAGCGATCTGAGGCACAGTCTCTGAATTCGATGAAACCAGTTCCATTGGATCCGTAATACTGTATTATTATCAGATTTAAAATTGTGTGGAGTTTGGATTCACCGTTTGGTCGTACGGGATAAATACACGTTGAATTTAATATCGAAAATTTAATATAGTAATTGGGTTCAAAAAAGCTATCTTCTGCATATGATCGTATTAGGTCTTGAAACTTGTTCCATTGCGTTTGGAATATGGGTAAGACATTGGGAATTCCAGGTAGCATGCCTTAATAGGAGTTCAAAATTTCTTGGTATGTAACTCGAGATATTTTGAGAAAAAATAAAATAAAACAAAAGTAAAATTAAAAGTCAATCACCAGCCACCCTAGCGCCGCTCTCACCTGTTTAAGTTGCCTACCTATCCCTGCTCCTCTTTCAAAACGAAATCAAATTCAAAGCTTAAAAAAAAGAAATCGAGATAAATAAAAATGGCGAGCGCGAGGTTAGGTTCAGCGAGCCTAGGAAGGCATCTGGTCAGAGCAAAAGGATTGGTGGGCTGTTTGTCATGGGTGGTTGCGTGAGGCGCTGGGGTTGCTGGGTAGTCGTGAGTTGGATGATGGCGTCTTCAATCTAGTACCCGTCTCGTGAGGTGCGATGTTGATTTTGGGGTTCACATGGGTGTTGTGGCATGCGCGAGGAGGAGCTTCGTTTGCAATCGTTCAGGTGGGTCGCGATTTTCTCCTCGAGATGTGAACGGGTGGCTGTTGGCATTTGGGCGAGGCACGTGGAGAGTGGTGGTGGCCTAGGAACGTCGACAATGGTGAGCAGCGAGCGATGAAAGTCTAAAAAAAGGGTCGCGATTGAAGAAGTAGCGTGATTAACTAAGGTAAATTAAAATTAAATGTTTAATTAGTTTAGTTAAATGGTTAAAAATTTATAATTTATTCCTACGAGTTCCAAAAATCATGGAATCAGTCACGTTGGATTTGTAGCTGCGAAATTTACAATCTAGAATCGATTTGGAATCGATCGATGTTAGTTGGAATTTGTAGATTAAATCGAATGTCGTTCGATTTAGTTTAAAAGTGGAACGATCAGAAATTAAAATCAAGGTGAGTAAATTTCACTCAACTTGGTTAATTGGCATTAATTATAGTAATTAAAATTAGTGAATATTAGGCTCAGGTCCCTAGTAAGTTTCAAAATACAGAAAAACCCCAGTAAAAAAAAGTGTGTAAATTAGGTCCCTAGAATTAAGTTACTAAGTAATTGCATATAGTTATGCAATTTTTTTGGTGAATAATTGCGGAATTTTCCACAACTTTTTGAAAAAATTGCGTAAATTTCCGCAATTTTTTTGGGTGAATAATTGCGGAATTTTCCGCATTTTTTTGAAAAAATTGCATAAATTTCCGCAATTTTTTGGATGAATAATTGCAGAATTTTCCGCAATTTTTTGATATAATTGCATAAATGTCTGCAATTATTCACTGAATAATTGCATAAGTGTATGTCATTATTCAGTAACTTAATTCTAGGGACCTAATTTACAAACTTTATTTTACTGGCGTTTTTGTGTATTTTGAAACTTATTAGGGACCTGTGCCAAACTGTCCCTTAAAATTATTTATTGGTTGATTGGAAGAATATATAAATTATTATCAGTTGGATGTTATATTATATATAGTAGTGTATATATATATATATATATTCTAATAGTTTGATATATTCCCGACGTTGGAGCGGATGAGACACTATGTGCCCCGCATAATAGCGGATGACCTTATATTACCGCGATATCCTGCCTCGAAGTGAGATTGGTATTTTATATTATATAACATCTGTGGATGCAGAGAAACAGGTGTAACGCCCCACTTTGAGACCCACTGTAACAAAGAGTATTACAGGAGTAACACTGTCTGTTAAAGCGGAGAATAGAGTATAGTGGAAGCGACCATTTGTAATCAAGCTATAACTATCTACTGAATACGTCGAAAGGATGGTATCTATATTTTTTTTTCAAGTGGTTCGACATATTCAGTAAATACTTATAACGAAATTACAAATGGCTAAAGATCTATCAGGACAAAGCATAATATTAAATGATAAAACATCACAGAACAGAATCACATAACATATATAAAATCCTAGAACAATACATCGTCAATATAGATCCAAATACAATAAGTGGGTACAAAGCCACTGCCCACACATGTGGGTTAAAAATATGTACATATCAAAGTCTGAATAATAACAGAGTAGCGGAATAGTGGACAAATAAAAGCGCTATCTATCGGCATAGCAGATAATGTCCAAGCGGAAGCACAAAAGCTAAGTCCAGAGACCTAACCTGAAACAACTCGGTCTGACCCGAGCGAAAACACTCGGGTCAGGATAGCTAAACAATCAGTAATAACTGAGATATATAATAATGCGGTACATAAATAAAACAGTACTTATCCAAGGAGAAGTATATTATGAACCACATGAATATAATGACGATCCCTAATCATCAATAAACAATAAAAATCTCCAAAGAGAAATCAACACCAAAGTGTAGAATAAATAAAATCGCCTCATATCATCGGCGTAGCCAAAGCCATAAAAAGATGCCCATAGGCAATAATCCCAAGAGTGACCAGAGTCTGTAATCAATGCCCAAGCAAAGATCGATGCTCCAAAGAGCAATGGGGATATACTGAAAAGTCAATGAAATCCAACACTGAAAAGCAGTGTCCAGAGACACTGTGAATCCACAAGGCAATCGCACTTACATCGTATGGTTCCATAGAACCAACACCGAATGGCGGTACTCGAATGGATATAAAAAAAATCATCAAATAATACCAATGTTGCACGTGCACCGACCAGAGTCGTTGTTGCCAAGTACTGTAGAGTTGTGATCGATAACTCGCACAGATGCGGAACGCGCGAGACGGCAAGATCCTTCCCAGAAGGATAAAGGCCCAGAGGCGCATGCCGAAAAATAAACTGCTCCATAGAGCAGGT
The DNA here is from genome assembly GCA_030737815.1 of Allium fistulosum. Classification (NCBI taxonomy): domain Eukaryota; kingdom Viridiplantae; phylum Streptophyta; class Magnoliopsida; order Asparagales; family Amaryllidaceae; genus Allium; species Allium fistulosum. The sequence continues at coordinate 790,608,966 of CM060901.1, forward strand.
GTCCAGAGACGGTTGCCCAGAGGCGTGGTGACCCAGAGGTCCAGTACTGGCCGCCCAGAGGCTAATGTGTCACTAACTTCTTGGAGAGGAACTCGTAAAGTGTTAACAATGGGTCCCATACCCCACGTTCACACTAAACGGTTTCCTAACCAATAACAAGCTCACACTCCAAACAATAAAAAGTCCACCTCGTATCATCGGTAAACTAGACCCAAAGGTCAAAACGATCAATCGAATAGGTCGGGGATTAACCGGAAAGAAAATACACACGGTTCCATAGGCCGGAGATTTCCTAACCATTTAAGCACCTTTCCACTTTGCTCGACGTGCTAAAAAGTGAGTGTGAGGTTTTTGTTATAGAAAATAATGGTGCGAAACGGATTTATAATTGATTTTGAAATCACTTTAAAACGGCTTTTGAAAAATCTCCTATTATGGAGTAATTAATTTAATAATTAAAAATAATATTATATAATAATTTCGAAAGCCATTTAGGAGTGAAAAATCTTTTGAAAATGATTCATAAAACCCGTGTACGAAATCTAGAGACAAATCTCAAAGAAATCAATAAAACCAGAAAATCACTGAAAAATATTCTAAGTGTTTGTAAACATTCAAAAAAACTGACGCAAACCAAAGTTCGGAAATTTATTTGGACCAGCAAACTGTGTCCAAATGTCATGAAAATTTGCAGGCATGTAGTCCAACATCCCTACTTTAAGATGCAAAAAGAATCGGGAAATTCCGACATGAAACGAAGAAACGGCGTCGTCTCAAAGTCGGACAAAAATCATAAAACTTTACTGTGTCAAAACAGTGTAAAGGTCCCACTTCGACGACATGGTCGAAGGGTCACATGAACTCAGATCTTGATGAAAATTTGCAGGAGCGTAGAAAAGTACTCCTACTTTGATATGCAACAAGAATCGTTTGGTTTCGACTTGAAACGAAGAAACGACAATGTTTCGAAGTTGGTCCGACGATAACTGAAAATGATCACTATTGTAAAACAGTTTCTGGGTGCTACTTCGGCAATAGAAACGAAGTACCTAATGCACCCAGATCTAAACCAAACTTTGCATGGTCAAAGATCTCGATCTCATCTTTTTAACGAGACCAAAAACGATGAAATCCGACAAAGGACGAGCCCGGGATGGCGTCGCAAAGTCGGGGTTCTACGCTGAAAACAACGGGAGAAAAGAGACCAAGGCCTATAGCTATGCACCAACTGGCCAGAGATGAAAAACCACAATTTTGGCATAGTAAACTTCAAATTATGGAAAAATGAATAAATTGAAAGTTGTAGCTTAGTTTCTAAGCTTTCCGGAATGACCAAGATCGTCAAATTCCGACCAGAGATGAAAATTCTATGACTAAAACAATTCTCAGATCTAAATTTTATATCACTGTCGTTGTGCTCTCGGGACAGTGGTAAGAATGTATAATTTTGACCAAATCAACTTCGAAATTTCATGAAACTCAAAACATGAAAGTCTTAGCTCTAAATCTAAGCTTTCCAGAACATCCAAAACCAAAATTATAAGATTTGGATAAGAAACGAGTAACTTATGGCCAAATCAATTTCAGGTTTTTATTTTATCAACCCTGTAGTTTGTTGTCAGGTCAGCGACAAACAAGCATGATTTTGACCATTCAAACCTCAAAATTAGGCAAAGCACAAAACATAAAAGTGATAGGGTACAGAATAATTTTCCAGAACTTCAAGAAAGTCTTAATTCCGATTTAAGATGAATAAGATATGCCTAATTTACTAACAGCAATAAACTAATTATAATTTCAGCTAGCATATATTACAAGTACCTTATGTGCACACCCCAAAATGAAAGCAAAGATGATCAAAGAGCTATGATTCACATGTTACATAATAAAACATGTGTTACTAACTAATTACCAAAATCAAAAGATGATTAAACACATATTAGAAGAGGTTTTTAGCAATATACCTCTCTAGAAAGCAACAAAGACTACTATAGCATCAACCCAAGTTAGCAAAAGATGATTAGGAGGCTATAAGATCAAAAAAACACATAAAACATGTGTTACCAAATCAATTTCAGAAATAAGAAAGATATAAAAATGGATTTGAGGTGGGTATTTGCATTACCTTTGCATAGAATGACTTGCATAAGCTAAAACTAGAAGGAGATGAAGATGGAGGCCATTTTTGTTATGAAAGCTTTAGGAAATGGTTAGGGTTTTGATTAGGGTTTTGATGAATGAGGTTAGGAGAGTTTGAGATAATTTATAGAGGAAGTTTAGGGTGGGTTATTGGGTAAGGTTTAATAACCCAATATGAAGAGAGTTATTTCCATGTTTTCAAAAATTTTCTAAGTGTTCATATATGTTTATAAAACTCACTTTTCTTATTCAAACTCATTTTAAATCCTCTCCTAAAATATTTAACTTTTCAAAAATAACATTTTATCCTCATTTTAAAATCCCATATTTCCCATTTAATTAAAATAGCCTTTTTCAAATAAATTTTGTTATTCCAAATCCTTTTATGCTTCATTAAAATAAATAAAATCCTAACTTTTATTTATTAATTGGTAATGCAAATCCCGGGTTGTTACAGACTCCCCCCCTTAAGAAAATTGCGTCCCCGCAATTCCTTAAGATAGATGTCGTTTACAACGTCACATCCCCAAAAGAAGTGATAGAGATAAAATAGAGAATTCTCACCCGCAGAAGAAGATGGGAGAAAGCCAGGATAAGAGTGTTCGATAGATTCTCTGGTCTCCCAAGTGCAGTCCTTAGGATTCGGTGACCATTGAATCTTCACGAGTGGAACCTCTTTGTTGCGAAAGCGTCTAACCTCTGAATCAAGCACACGAAGAGGTTGCTGCTCCAAAGATAAATCAGGTAAGATCTTTAAATCAGGCACAGCATGCGGCTCAATGATAGAATCAGGGTCGCGGACACACATGCGAAACTGGGAAACATGGAACATGTCGTGCATTCCAGAGAAGTGAGCAGGTAGAGCCACACGATAAGCCACGGGGCCAATGCGTTCCGTAATAGGAAATGGTCCAACATAGCGAGGAGCCAACTTCCCTGTAGAGCTGAAACGCACAACCCCTTTCATAGGAGATATCCGAATAAAGACATGATCACCAATGGAGAACTCAAGAGGCTTCCTACGGTTGTCTGTGTAGGAATTCTGGCGGTCCTGTGCCTCTTTCATTCTCTGACGGATAAGAATAATCTTCTCGGAAGATTCCCGAACTGAATCTGGACCAAGAAGGTGCTTCTCACCAGATTCTAACCAACAAGCAGGAGAGCGACATGGCCTTCCGTAAAGAGCCTCGAAAGGTTCCATGCCGATACTAGACTGAAAGCTATTGTTGTAGGAGAACTCTACAAGCGATAAGTGATCCTCCCAACTACCTCCGAAATCCAGAATACAACAGCGCAAAAGATCCTCTAAAACACGATTCACCCTCTCCGTCTGACCGTCGGTCTGAGGATGATAAGCAGTCGAGAGATTCAGCTTTGAGCCCAAAGCTGACTGTAGGCACTTCCAGAAGTGACTAGTAAAGATAGTGTCTCGATCACAGACGATAGAGCTAGGAATGCCATGAAGTCGAACGACTTCCTTCACATATAGCTTGGCAAGCTGAGGAGCAGTCCGAGTGGACCTAATAGGAATGAAATGAGCTGATTTGGTCAAGCGATCGACGATGACCCAAATAGAAGTATGGCCTGACCTCGATCGAGGCAGACCGTCAATAAAATACATGGATATCTGATCCCATTTTCACAATGGAATCTCTAGCGGCTGAAGAAGACCAGATGGATGCGGGTACTCAGCTTTGATCTGTTGACAAGTCATGCAACGACTTACATAACTTGCAACATCACTCTTCATGCCTTCCCAATAATATACCCGACACATATCAGCATACATCTTGCTCGAACCGGGATGGATGGTGAACTTAGTGCGATGACATTCGTCCAGAATGTCATGCCTAAGTGATAAATCAGATGGTACCAAAATACAGTTCTTCCTGCGAAGACACCGATGAGAATCAATAGAATAATCCAACAATGTCTCATCACTAGATCCCGACTCAAGGAGATGAATATATCGCAACAAGTCTGGAACCTACCGCTGAGCATGGGCAATGCGATCCAATAGAATAGGTCGAGCTTCCAAGCTGAATAACAAGATCTGAGGATCAGAAGACAGAGCTCGATCTCGAATATCACACATAGAAAGAGTCTCAAGAATATCCCACTCGACTATCATCATAGAAACTACTGCCGAGTGTTTGCGACTGAGTGCATCAGCCACACGATTCCCCTTGCCCGAGGTATACTGAATATCTAAGTCATATGAGGCGAGAAACTTGAGCCATCACTACTGCCTTATATTGAGATCCTTCTGACTGAATAAATACTTCAGCGACTTGTGATCGGTGGAGAGAATGAAACGTTCGCCCAATAGATAATGATGCCACGTCTTTAAGGCAAAGACGATATCTGCTAACTCAAGATCATGAGTAGGATAGCAAACCTCATTCGGACGTAGCTGCCTAGAAGCGTAAGCAACCACCCGATCCTTCTTCATAAGCACAGCACCGAGGCCGCTACCACAAGCGTCGGTGTAAACAACAAGATCCTGGTTACTCTCAGGAACTACAAGGATAGGAGCATGAGTGAGAAGTTCCTTCAATCGCTGGAAAGAAACTTCACACTTATCAGACCAAATAAAGCGAAAATCAGGGTCGTGAGGGGAAGTGCGACACGAGAGAAATCCTTGATAAATCGACGGTAATAACCCGCCAGACCAAGGAAGCTGCGAATATCATGAACGTTCTTGGGCTGCCTCCAATTCTGAATAGCTTCGATCTTGGCAAGATCGACAGAAATACCCTCAGATGATACAATATGGCCTAAGAACTTGACCTTGCTCTCCCAAAAATGGCACTTGGAGAGCTTGGCCTTAAGCTGATGCTGACGAAGAGTATCCAAGACAATCCGCAAATGATGAGCATGCTCTGCCTCGGATCTAGAATAAATAAGAATATCGTCGATGAAAACCAGAACGAATCTATCGATGTATTCCCGGAATACTCGATTCATAAGATCGACGAAGAAAGCCGGAGCGTTCGTCAAGCCGAATGGCATGACCAACCACTCAAAAGAACCATAACGAGACATGATTCAATGATAGATAATTAATTAAGGAATACTACGGAATATAACGGATTCCTATACATATTCCTAACATATCTATCGATAAACATAAGGAAGGGATTTGATTTAATTCGGATCTAATTTAAAATGTATTGTACTAAGTGTATCTGTTCTGTGTTTATTATGCTTATCCCTGAAACCAGGCTCTGATACCAAGCTGTAACGCCCCACTCTGAGACCCACTGTAACAAAGAGTATTACGGGAGTAACACTGTCTGTTAAAGCGGAGAATAGAGTATAGTGGAAGCGACCATTTGTAATTAAGCTATAACTATATACTGAATACATCGAAAGGATGGTATCTATATATTTTTTTCAAGTGGTTCGACATATTCAGTAAATACTTATAACGAAATTACAAATGGCTAAAGATCTATCAGGACAAAGCATAATATTAAATGATAAAACATCACAGAACAGAATCACATAACATATATAAAATCCTAGAACAATACATCGTCAATACAGATCCAAATACAATAAGTGGGTACAAAGCCACTGCCCACACATGTGGGTTAAAAATATGTACATATCAAAGTCTGAATAATAACAGAGTAGCGGAATAGTGGACAAATAAAAGCGCTATCTATCGGCATAGCAGATAATGTCCAAGCGGAAGCACAGAAGCTAAGTCCAGAGACCTAACCTGAAACAACTCGGTCTGACCCGAGCGAAAACACTCGGGTCAGGATAGCTAAACAATCAGTAATAACTGAGATATATAATAATGCGGTACATAAATAAAACAGTACTTATCCAAGGAGAAGTATATTATGAACCACATGAATATAATGACGATCCCTAATCATCAATAAACAATAAAAATCTCCAAAGAGAAATCAACACCAAAGTGTAGAATAAATAAAATCGCCTCATATCATCGGCGTAGCCAAAGCCATAAAAAGATGCCCATAGGCAATAATCCCAAGAGTGACCAGAGTCTGTAATCAATGCCCAAGCAAAGATCGATGCTCCAAAGAGCAATGGGGATATACTGAAAAGTCAATGAAATCCAACACTGAAAAGCAGTGTCCAGAGACACTGTGAATCCACAAGGCAATCGCACTTACATCGTATGGTTCCATAGAACCAACACCGAATGGCGGTACTCGAATGGATATAAAAAAAATCATCAAATAATACCAATGTTGCACGTGCACCGACCAGAGTCGTTGTTGCCAAGTACTGTAGAGTTGTGATCGATAACTCGCACAGATGCGGAACGCGCGAGACGGCAAGATCCTTCCCAGAAGGATAAAGGCCCAGAGGCGCATGCCGAAAAATAAACTGCTCCATAGAGCAGGTGTCCAGAGACGGTTGCCCAGAGGCGTGGTGACCCAGAGGTCCAGTACTGGCCGCCCAGAGGCTAATGTGTCACTAACTTCTTGGAGAGGAACTCGTAAAGTGTTAACAATGGGTCCCATACCCCACGTTCACACTAAACGGTTTCCTAACCAATAACAAGCTCACACTCCAAACAATAAAAAGTCCACCTCGTATCATCGGTAAACTAGACCCAAAGGTCAAAACGATCAATCGAATAGGTCGGGGATTAACCGGAAAGAAAATACACACGGTTCCATAGGCCGGAGGTTTCCTAACCATTTAAGCACCTTTCCACTTTGCTCGACGTGCTAAAAAGTGAGTGTGAGGTTTTTGTTATAGAAAATAATGGTGCGAAACGGATTTATAATTGATTTTGAAATCACTTTAAAACGGCTTTTGAAAAATCTCCTATTATGGAGTAATTAATTTAATAATTAAAAATAATATTATATAATAATTTCGAAAGCCATTTAGGAGTGAAAAATCTTTTGAAAATGATTCATAAAACCCGTGTACGAAATCTAGAGACAAATCTCAAAGAAATCAATAAAACCAGAAAATCACTGAAAAATATTCTAAGTGTTTGTAAACATTCAAAAAAACTGACGCAAACCAAAGTTCGGAAATTTATTTGGACCAGCAAACTGTGTCCAAATGTCATGAAAATTTGCAGGCATGTAGTCCAACATCCCTACTTTAAGATGCAAAAAGAATCGGGAAATTCCGACATGAAACGAAGAAACGGCGTCGTCTCAAAGTCGGACAAAAATCATAAAACTTTACTGTGTCAAAACAGTGTAAAGGTCCCACTTCGACGACATGGTCGAAGGGTCACATGAACTCAGATCTTGATGAAAATTTGCAGGAGCGTAGAAAAGTACTCCTACTTTGATATGCAATAAGAATCGTTTGGTTTCGACTTGAAACGAAGAAACGACAATGTTTCGAAGTTGGTCCGACGATAACTGAAAATGATCACTATTGTAAAACAGTTTCTGGGTGCTACTTCGGCAATAGAAACGAAGTACCTAATGCACCCAGATCTAAACCAAACTTTGCATGGTTAAAGATCTCGATCTCATCATTTTAACGAGACCAAAAACGATGAAATCCGACAAAGGACGAGCCCAGGATGGCGTCGCAAAGTCGGGGTTCTACGCTGAAAACAACGGGAGAAAAGAGACTAAGGCCTATAGCTATGCACCAACTGGCCAGAGATGAAAAACCACAATTTTGGCATAGTAAACTTCAAATTATGGAAAAATGAATAAATTGAAAGTTGTAGCTTAGTTTCTAAGCTTTCCGGAATGACCAAGATCGTCAAATTCCGACCAGAGATGAAAATTCTATGACTAAAACAATTCTCAGATCTAAATTTTATATCACTGTCGTTGTGCTCTCGGGACAGTGGTAAGAATGTATAATTTTGACCAAATCAACTTCGAAATTTCATGAAACTCAAAACATGAAAGTCTTAGCTCTAAATCTAAGCTTTCCAGAACATCCAAAACCAAAATTATAAGATTTGGATAAGAAACGAGTAACTTATGGCCAAATCAATTTCAGGTTTTTATTTTATCAACCCTGTAGTTTGTTGTCAGGTCAGCGACAAACAAGCATGATTTTGACCATTCAAACCTCAAAATTAGGCAAAGCACAAAACATAAAAGTGATAGGGTACAGAATAATTTTCCAGAACTTCAAGAAAGTCTTAATTCCGATTTAAGATGAATAAGATATGCCTAATTTACTAACAGCAATAAACTAATTATAATTTCAGCTAGCATATATTACAAGTACCTTATGTGCACACCCCAAAATGAAAGCAAAGATGATCAAAGAGCTATGATTCACATGTTACATAATAAAACATGTGTTACTAACTAATTACCAAAATCAAAAGATGATTAAACACATATTAGAAGAGGTTTTTAGCAATATACCTCTCTAGAAAGCAACAAAGACTACTATAGCATCAACCCAAGTTAGCAAAAGATGATTAGGAGGCTATAAGATCAAAAAAACACATAAAACATGTGTTACCAAATCAATTTCAGAAATAAGAAAGATATAAAAATGGATTTGAGGTGGGTATTTGCATTACCTTTGCATAGAATGACTTGCATAAGCTAAAACTAGAAGGAGATGAAGATGGAGGCCATTTTTTTTATGAAAGCTTTAGGAAATGGTTAGGGTTTTGATTAGGGTTTTGATGAATGAGGTTAGGAGAGTTTGAGATAATTTATAGAGGATGTTTAGGGTGGGTTATTGGGTAAGGTTTAATAACCCAATATGAAGAGAGTTATTTCCATGTTTTCAAAAAATTTCTAAGTGTTCATATATGTTTATAAAACTCACTTTTCTTATTCAAACTCATTTTAAATCCTCTCCTAAAATATTTAACTATTCAAAAATAACATTTTATCCTCATTTTAAAATCCTATATTTCCCATTTAATTAAAATAGCCTTTTTCAAATAAATTTTGTTATTCCAAATCCTTTTATGCTTCATTAAAATAAATAAAATCCTAACTTTTATTTATTAATTGGTAATGCAAATCCCGGGTTGTTACAACAGGTTGGAGGGAATCCAACTGGATTCCTTAAAAATATATTGATTGTTTCATATATAGCGATATATGATGTGATTGAATAAATCTGTTATGGATTGTTGTATGATTTGACTTATTGGATGATATAGTAGCACCGGCTCAAAAATTGGTATTTGAAATACTATAAATAATTTTTTTTACTTTTAAAAATAAATTCAAAGGTGATTTTTGGAAATAAAAATATTTATATGGAAATTTGAATATTGAATAAGAAATGGGTTTGGATTAAATAAAAGATTTGATTTGGAATTCACTTAAGTATTTTGTAAAGTGGTTCAGATAAATATTTTTGAAATTAATTTATATAAGGAATTTGGAACAACAGATTTTAATAATATGTCGTAAATTATAAATGGAAGTTGAAATCAAGTTTTGAATAGATTTGGAATTATAATTGGATTTATTGAGAAATAGATTTCCAAATGGAATTTTAAATAGAAATCGATTTATAAAGGGATTTTAGTAATACAAATTGGTTATAAACTGGAAATGAGTTTATAAAGTTATAAACAATGTTTATAAATAAAGTGGAATGATTATCGTTTGATAAATTGGAAATATAAATCCACGCTGTGAATTTAAAATGAAATATGGAAATCGGTTTAGAAAGAAATAGTGGATTCTATTTTGGAATTTGGAAATAGTTGTGAAATTGGAAATGTAAATTGATTTATGATAAATCGAGAGAGATTTAAAAATGTAAAATTTTTATGATTAAATTTTAATTTTTTTTTATCGAGAAGTTAAGTTTTGTTTTCAAAAGAGATTTTATTTATTTATTAAACTGTGTAGTTTAAAAACTGTTTCTAGTATTGAAATATTTCGGAAAGTTGATTATTCAAATATTTAATCTTAATTGAAATGAATTCTAATTTAAAATAAGCTTGTAAATCGATTAGTTTTATTTATAAACTGTAAATTTGTTATCGTTGTTTATTTAAAAGTGTTTGATATTTTAATAATCGCTTAAATGGTTTGAAATTTTATTACTATTCTTTAAAAATATTTATTTTATAATATAGAGTTTTGGAAATTGATTGAAGTTATTTATAAATACTCTCGAAATTTTTAAATTGGGTTTTATTTAATGGATGTGATTTTATAAGCGAAATCTTATAATGGTATTTTGGAAACTAGAGAAAATATCCAAAAATGTTTAGATATGAGAATTTCGAATATGAATCTGAATTCATAAAGAAGTTATAAATGGTTAGACGAGAGTATAAGTGAGTATAATCAATTTTGGAAATTGTAAAAGGAATTAATATAAATTACGAAGATTTAAGAGATTAGTTATGAAATATATCCTAAGTTTGATATTAAAATGATCTTGGAAAATATGCTATAAATATATTCCTAAGTATTGAAAGAAGGATTTTAGATATTTTTAAGAGTGAAATGATTGGTATAGAAATATTTTTCTAAGTGTTATAAATTGAATTCGGAAATATTTCTAAGTGTTGATATGGTTTGAAAATATCCCGTTAAGGATATAAGGATTTGAATTTTTTTTCAAACGTTGGGATACTGAAAGAGATTTGAATATATATATCTGTGTAAAGATATTTGAAATGAATGTGTTGAAAGATTTAAAAAAATTGGGCCTACTGACTACTTATGTGTGTAATTTGATAGATAAATAACCGACTATCAAATCTGGCCAATTTCGTTAATCGTTTCGAAGAGATCGAGATCGGATTTAAATATCCGAAAACCACTTCGATCCGATTTGTGCGTTACGAATCATGATACCTTGAGGATAATAAAGACTGTGATTTTGGAGTTTCGGTTTGTTCAGACCCAGAACAACTTATATGGATGAATGCTATCATTGCATCGTTGCATGAAAGGCACTGTTAGCATTCCAAGAATGAATGCTATTCTTAAGGTAACACCTAGCCTCATCAACCGGGAATGACTAAAACAGAGGAGATGCAGCAAGGCTATGTGGGTCGCTCCCATTCATTATATGCATTTCGGGGCCCATTGGTGGTGATCATATTCGGTATTATCCAGTAAGGGGTAGGCCGGTCTTGTGTTGGCAGGGATCGATAGGTTCGATCTCGGTACATTTTTCTAGAGGTGTACTATGGTGGGCGGTACCCTAGTTGCCCTGTCATTGTATAGAATCCAATATCCACTCCAAGCCTGTACGGTTTTAGATGTGCCCAACTATGCTGAAACGTGAGATGCAAGCATTTCAGCTATTTTATAGTTTATTTTCTATAGACACTATTATAATATCAGATGATTTTGATATAAAATGTTTTGGTTACCGTCAGGTAAAAAACCGTCGTATTTATGTGTGGCGTGGTCTTACGAGATACCTTTGTTTTCAAAGGATTTTGATAACAGTAATAATTCAAATTGAATGTGTTTTCTCATGCTGGTTTTCCAGACTGATTTGGGTGTTATTTTATTATAATGCTCGGGTTAGACCGAGCATTACAGATTCAGGTTAGGATGGAATGGAGCTCAGAAGACAAGTTGGAGGATTTCAGGTGTATTATACGTACTTGGTTATTTTCGATGTGTATGTTATGTTGTATATTCAGTGCTTGTGAGGACAAGTTATTATAACTGTCCAGATTGATATTGTTGACTGTTGTACTATGATGAATGTATGAATATAAAATTGTTATAGTTTCTTTTTGTATAAAAATCAATTATTATATATTATATATTGTTCCCGTACGAATTATGAGATTCTATGTGTTGTTTATGTTTCTCTATCCTCTTCTTTCTCATAGTTATTCATCTTTTCGTACATTTTGTGTTGGACAAGTGTGATTTAATGTCATCTCAAAGGGTACGAAACGGTGGGTCGCCACATTTAAGAACTTCACCGGGAATACCAATGTATATTATTTTTGGTAGCCATAAGTTTAAGGGTTTGATAACCTAATTGGGGATACCAATATACATAGGCTGGGCACTTGGGTGAATAATGTTATATTCTTTGTATAAATTGATAATTAATGGGTTCATAGTCATCCATGGAAAACTATGAGATGTGTGATGGATAGTCCACATTATGCTAGAGATGGATACTTTCTATATAGTTCTAGGCGGGTTCATAGTCATCCTAGGAAAACTATGATATGTGTGATCGATAGTCCATATAATTTTAGACAAATAAGACATGTGTGATGGATATTCCATATGAATTTTAATTATACAAACTATGTGTGATGGGTAGTCCATATGGCCTAGGATAGATAATCCACATAATGTCTATATGTAAGATGAGTAGTCCACATAAATATAAGATGGATTGTCAGATTAAATTTAGATGGACGACCATTTAAATTTAGACGGATAGTCTATTAAATTGTCATAGATAATCTATTATATGATTTTGGGTGGGGTAAGGGAGTGTATAACAATATGAGGACATATTAGTCAAACTTACCCATCATGCGTGCAAATGATTATTTTACTATGTTCTAACCATTATGGTTGCGGATGCATAAATTTGATTGACTTAATAGGTTAAGATACTTGTGAGGGGAAAACCCATTCTACTCTGCGGCGTGGCCTCACTAAATATCTATTATGCTTCGAGATGACAGGTTATTATTCACACCAGACTTTTTGTTTGACCTGAAGTTCTTGTTTTTCCTCTTAAACTCTTGGGTGCTTATTTGAGTTGGCTGGGAGTAATGGTTTTCAGGTTTCCAAGTTAGACGAATAAGCTTCTAGAGACACGTATATGAGGCAAGCTAGCTATTAGAAGGAGTTTTTATTTTCCGTTGTGTCGTTTTGCATCAAAATGGATGTTATGACAGAAGTTATGACTGTCAAGTATTAATCTCTTATCAACCAAAGAGGCATCTTCATATGTCGCTCTTAGAGTATTTTGTAATTATTATATTTTCTCTAAACGTACGATCGAATGAGATTATGTAATGAATATTAAATATTATTTATGGAATGAAATGAAAAAGTTTACTGTTGAAATGTGTTTGAAAATTTTCATTTTCTTGTGCTTCTGAAGTTATCAATACAATTAATATGACCGTATTTTGTTATGGAAAATTAATACTTTGGATGACTGCAACATCCGTAGCACTTACTTTCAAGCCTCCAGATGGGGGAAGTTACACTAAGTGACATAGCGTGTACTATAAGTGTCCTTATTTTCCTAGGTCCATTACCTAAAGGTTATTGTCTAATACATTCCTACACTGCAAGTTGTGTAGGCTACTACAAGGATCGAACGATGGATCGAACCTTACAACTATCGATCGACCATTGCTTCTAGAGCTACTCAATATGTAAAATGCCGCCACTAGGCTACTAAACGTGGAAGCACCGCCCCCTTGGCTACTAACCATGGAAACATTGGCACTAGTCTACCATGGAAATAAATTCCCACTACTATCGCTTTGACTAGGCTACTGTAGAAATATATTTACACTAGTATCATCGCATAATGCTACTGTGGGAGCTACTCAGCAATATTATCATCGTTACTAGGCTACCTGGGAACCGATTTTCTCCTAAGTACGACTACCTATAACCCAACTATACCTGGAGAGGAAGAACCAGAAATGCCAACTAGTAGGTGTGTGTCATCGGCTGCACCCGCGTCCACCTCTTGATTATAGTGTATGCCTCTATTGCATGCGTCAGGATTCTCCATCTGAACTGTATCACGTCGGGTCAGAAACCGTGCATTTTAGAATTCCCATCGTGCCGAGCGGACTCATCTAGCATCCATCAATGTTGTGTGTCCACTGCAGAACCTCCCTGTAAGTGCCATTTGTGGAAATAAAATCACCCCTAATCGATTACTCGACCCCCAGTTGGGTAAACAACATTTACCCAACACTGCAACAACCTAGCCTCCTCTTATAAGGAACTAGCTTTCATACAACTCATAACATACATCCAAATAGCCTTAAATAGGCCAACAATACAATTGGCGTTTATACTAATTTTCATTATTAAATAGCGCCTTAGGCCGAGGTTCATAATGCGCGTTTCAGGCAATAATCAGTCGATCGGTCGCGTACAAAAATTACAAACACCCTAGATCAAGTAGAATAGGTTAAATATGATAGTTATAAATCCACTTACTAAACCTATTCCTATTCACCTTCGATCTAAGCTCTAACTTCATTCCTTGCCTGTGAATCGACATTTATTAGCTTGCCTCCTCCTAGATCTGATTACTAGCATGCACTTTCTTTGATTTTTATTTTGTTTTTGAGGAAAGTTTATAGGTGGAGAGAAGAAATATTAGCAGAGTTTAGGTAAACTTTCTAATTAATTTAGGATAGCTTAGGTGTTAATTTATAAAGATTAGGGACCACTAAGGAGTGTTAGATCTAGTCTGGAGAATATTTGCTATTGTAGCAACCCAAAAATTTGAGCTATGATAATTAACTAACGAATTAATTAAATAATTAAATAAGTTTGTGAAATTATCAGAATTGAGCTACGGGAGTTTCACTATTGGGTTTGTGGTAATTTTCTGATCCATTTCCATATATAACTTGTCGAAATCCAAGCTAGTATGAAGAAGTTACGAAAGAAATAAGAAATCAGAATTTTATAAAAAGAAAACGAAAATAATAATAATACACGTTCATAGGTCGACCCGCATTAGGGTCAATTCGACCTATGGGTCGACCCCCAAAAGGGTCGGGTCGACCTACGTTTCTGCCTGGATGTGAAAACATCTAGGTACGAGCCGATAACCGTATTTTACTTTTTTTGTCAAATCTCGTGCGTCCATAGCTGCATCCGACGGTTCCTAAAGAGCATATGACGTGGTTGCACCAGATTTAATCTTCAAATCCAATGGTTTGAGATCCCTAAGTCACACTATAAGTAGAACCCTAAGCCTATAAATTTTTCTTATTTAGATTTTCTCCCATTTGGGTTCATTGCTAGAGGCTGAACCCTAAATATAAATTTTTTCTAGGGAGGAAATCTTTTTGATTAGAAATATTCTACACCCTAGAAGTGGATCCGGGAAGGCCAAGGACTAGAGTTAAGGACCACAGGTGAGTGTTTTGTAATTATTTTAGATTTTTAAGTAATTAAAATAATATGGTTCTCAATAGTTGTAGTTTTTCTATAATTTTGAGACAGTTTTTATATAGTGAATATTAGGCTCAGGTCCCTAATAAGTTTCAAAATACACAAAAACCCCAGTAAAAAATGTATGTAAATTAGGTCCCTAGAATTAAGTTACTAATTAATTGCATATAGTTATGCAATTATTCATTGAATAATTGCAGACATTTATGAAATTATATCCAAAAGTTGCATAAATTTATGGAATTTTTTCGGTGAATAATTGCGGAAAATTCCGCAATTTTTTTGGTGAATAATTGCGGAATTTTCTGCAAATTTTTGAAAAAATTGCTGAAATAATTGCGGAATTTTCCGCAAAAATTGCGGATATTTCCGCAATTTTTCAATGAATAATTGTGGAAATGTCTGCAATTTTTTGATATAATTGCATAAATGTCTGCAATTATTCACTGAATAATTGCATAAGTGTATGCCATTATTCGGTAACTTAATTCTAGGGACCTAATTTACAAACTTTTTTTTACTGGGGTTTTTGTGTATTTTGAAACTTATTAGGGACCTGTGCCAAACCGTCCCTTTTTTATAAGTTATTTACAGTTAAGTAAATTTCAGAAGTTCTTTTCAGTCTATTTTATTCAACTATTTTTATTCAACTATTTTACAGTTATTTACATATGTTTTAAAGTTAGAATTTAGCTTATAAATGTTAGTTTCTTTTTATAGAAATTTATTCCTTTTTGACGCGAATAAGATAATAAAAAGAGAAGAATTCGCTAATATGGATTAAAATAGAAAAACACTAAATTTATGGAAATCAGATGTAAAAAGAAGAAGAACTGAAATAAAAATAGAAATGGACTGAAATACACAAATTTAAGATAATTGCAAGCATAATTATAACAAATGGTTATAACTAAAAAGAGAAAATAGAAGAGGATTATTTTAAAACTTAGATTAAGTTAATAAGCAAATTATAACACATAGGTTATAATTAGAAAGGAAAGAAATAACAGAAGAGGCTTATTTTAAAACTTAGATCTTGGGTTAAGTTAATAAGCAAATATAGAAGTAGTGGTCCGTACAGGCAACATTCCCTTTCAAATCTTTGACTGATGGTCTCACAATAGTAGGTGAGGCTGGGACACGCTTATGCTGATTAGGGTAAATAAGTGGCCAATAGATAGAGGCTCAAATATGGGGATTTGGGCAAGGGGCGCAAAACTAGAAGATTGTTTGTTAGGACCAGTACCAGCAGCATTCAATTTCAGGTCTAGGGCTGATGGTCTCACAACAGTTAGGTGAGGCTGGGCAGCATTCCATTTTAGGTCTAGGACTGATGGTCTCGCAACAGTTAGGTGAGGCTGGGCAGCATTCCCTTTCAGGTCTAGGACTGATGGTCTCACAATAGTTAGGTGAGGCTGGGCATGCATATGCTGATGAGGGTAAATAAAGGGTCAAATAGGGGGCGACAGTTAGTGTGTACCGGCGATGACCGAGCGTGCGGCATCGATTAGGGTAAATAATTCGCTACTGCGACCTAAGCGCTAAAGAGGTGTCTTTTTTGCTGTGGGACCAACATGATTGGATCATCTCACGGTGGCACAACAAACATAGAATAGGCCGACCAAAGGGTAGAATTAGGATTTTATCTTAATCAAAAAAATTTAGGACAAGTGCAAACAATCAAAGCAAACAATTAAAGCAAACCGTCAAACAATACTCTATGCGAGTTTTATCTTTCCTTTATTTCCTTTTAAACTAAAACTTTTGCTTAGTCTATTATCTTTATCTTTCTTAGAAATGCTAGTAATTACTTTCACTCACCAGACTTATTGTCTAACCCACTCCTCTATTTCCCCTTTTCCCCTATAGCCCAGTAGAGTCGAGGATAGTAGATTCAGATTGCTTGGAGATATATTTTTGGAGTTTTTCATGTATTCTTCTTCTTTTCATTTTTCTTTTCATTTGGCATTTGATGTACTGGCACTTATGAGAGGGATGATTCTCATTATTTTTGTACTCTGATTCTGAGACCGAGATGTATTTTTCATAAGACACGAGTATTTGGTTTTTGAGACATATTCTGCTTTATGACTTATTTTATGAAGTTTAATTCTGAATAATGAGTTACTACTTAAATGTTTTCCACTACTTTTACTTAATTGTCTTGTGAATCTTAGTCTCTATGATGCTTTAGCTATACCTATATGCACCACATCCTTTGGCGTGCCATTTTTGGGAATACTAAGTGGTGTGGGGTGTTTCACTTGGTATCAGAGCCTTAGGTTACAGGATTCCTAAAAACATGTTTTAAAAGTTAAGTATTTTTAAAAAGTAACATATCTTTAAAAGTATTTTTCAGAAAGAAACTTTTATAGAAATGGTTTACAAGTATAACAGAGTTTTTATAAAAATCCCCTCAAAGTCCAGTTCAACCTTTTTTCGATTCTTTCAAGCCTAAATTTTCTTTTCTTTCCATAGAATGGCGGACGCCCCAAATCTTCCAGAGGGTGTCCAAGTCTCTGGCTGGTTCCATAGATACCTCCCACCTATGGCACCAGAGGTGCAAGGGCAAGCGCCCAATGCAGCACCGGCGGGTGGAGGTCCCGTTAATCCACCTACAGCAGCCAATTTTTCTAAGCTATGCAAGGACTTCGCTAATCTAGAAGGCAAGACTTTTTCCGACATAGAGGATTTCTTGGAGGCACGAACTTGGTTGAGGAATATAGAGCGAATATTTGGGCTGTTAGGATTGGAGGACCGATAGAGAGTTCAGCTTGCATCTTGGCGGCTGAAGGGAGAAGCTTCTTACTGGTGGGAGATCATAGAGATGGACGGTAGGGACATTGGTTGGTTTGGATTTCTGGAAAGGTTTGAGAGAAAGTTCTCGTCGCAAGCCGAGGAAAGCATGCAGTTGGAGAAGTTCATTAGTCTGAAGCAAGGGAGTCTTTCGGCGAAGGGGTATATAAATCAGTTTAATGAGTTATCGAGGTTCGGGATCGAGATTGTTAATACACCACATAAGAAGGCCATCAAGTTTTCTAAGGGTTTGAACCAGCCCCTCCAAGGGTTGGCATTGATACGTGTACCTATGGGAGGGACGTATGAGTTACTTATGGAAATGGCTCTCATGACAGATGTCGCTAAGGAAGAAGAGGTTAAGGAGGTTCCTAAATCAGAAAACCCTAAGAAGTAGTGGTGGAAGAGCAAAATGGTTAATGAGAAGAAGAAAGAAGGAGGACCTCAAAAGGGACAGATCATGAAATGCGAGAAATGTCATAGTTGTGGATTGGTTGGGCATTTCACAAAGGACTGTAAGAAGGAAACAATGAAGGGGAGGTGTTACAATTGTGGGCAGCCTGGTCACCTTAGTAGAGCTTGTCCTTAGAAGACGAGGCATAGAGCAAGCGCACCAACAGCGCAAGTACAGGCTTTGGATGCAACACCTTCTAGTAGTGGACCGGATCGAGGTAGGAAAGTCATTATAGAAGGTTTGATCTTTATTTCAGATTTTCCTATTTGGATTCTTTTTGACTCCAGAGCATTGTAGTCTTTCATTTCTAGATCCTTGGTTGATTGTTTGCACTTAGATATTTCTCTAGTTGTAGAACCTATACTTGTTTCAAACCCCATAGGAGGATCGTCACATTTATCAATGATTTGTAGGGGTTTGAAAATTTTTATACTTGGTGTAGAGTTTGATTATGACGCCTATATACTGGGATTTTCGGGATACAGGATGATTTTGGGGATGGACTGGTTATCCACTTATGGTGCGATACTGGACTGCGAGAGGATAGTCGTTAGATTAGAGACATGTAGCGGACGGACTCTCGAGATTTCTTGCAACCCACAGGGGTAAGTCATGTTGAGCTTCCTTTATTCCCTTGATTCATCACTAGGAGAGTTAGATTAAGTTCCTATCGTTAGAGATTTCCCAGACGTTTTTGAGGAGGTTAGGGGACTACCCACTAAAAGAGAGATCGACTTTAGGATCTATCTGAATGACAATGCTAAGCTAGTGGCATTACCTGTGAGACATATGGCTCTTAGGGAGAGGAAGGAGTAAATTAAGTAGATTGGTGAGCTATTGGAGAAAGGCTTCATCAGATAGAGCATATTTGAGTGGGGAGCTCTAGTCGTCTTCGCTACAAAGGCAGATGGTTCCCTTCGACTTTGTGTAGACTATAGAGAGTTGAATAAGCTCACGAAGAAGAACCATTACCTACTTCTTAGGATAGACGATCTTTTTGGTCAGTTGGTTGGATCTTTAGTATTTTCTCAGCTTGACTTAGCCACTGGATTTCATCAGCTAAGGGTCGATAACGATATCATCGATAAGACAACATTTAGGACACCCGATGGATTCTTTGAGTGGTTGGTTATGCCGTTTGGGCTGACCAATGCCCTAGCCTATTTTGTAGATTTGATGAGTTGTGTTTTTCGAGAAGTCCTAAATAAGTTTGTTGTAGTATTTGTGGACGACATTTTGGTGTTTTCCAAGAGTATGGAAGAGAATGCTATTCATCTTGAGGAGCTTCTTCGCACTCTTCATGTTCATCAGTTGAAAGCAAAATTCTCGAAGTGTCACTTTTGGTGTGAGGAGGTGCGTTTCTTGGGGCATGTAGTCTTAAGAGAGGGTTTAGCTATGGATCCCGCTAAGTTAGTAGCAGTACAAGATTGGAAGGCCCCCAAGAATGCTACCGAAATTAGAAGCTTCCTAGGTTTGGCTGATTATTATAGGAAGTTTATTAGAGATTTTGCTAAGATTTCAGCACCGCTTACTCGCCTCACTAAGAAGAATGCGGCATTTGTGTGGGACATGGATTGTGAGAATTCCTTCACGATGCTAAAGAGGGCCCTTACAAGTGCACTGGTGTTATTTTTACCCGATGGAGCTAAGCCTTTTACAATTTACACTAATGCATATAGGACTGGCCTTGGAGTAGTATTAATGTAGGAGGGGAGGGTAGTTGCTATGGAAGTATGCTAGGAGAGAGGTCAAGCTTTTCACTGACCATAAATCATTGAAGTACCTATTCTCAAAAAAAGATTTAAACCTGAGGCGGTAGCGTTGGATGGAGTTTCTAGCATGACTTTGAGATAGCTTACACCACTGGCAAGGGGAACATGGTTGCGGATGCGTTAAGTAGGAAGAGAGCAACCCTTAGTCCAATGTTCGTGGAGTGGAAGAGACTAGAGTTTATTTCCACCTTTGACTTTAAGACCTCTACGGACATTACTCCTGGATTCTTGGTAGCACTTGAGGTTAATTCTACCCTCATAGATCAGATTGGCTCAAGGCAGTGAGAGGATTCAGTGCTTGTGGATATTCTAGATAGGATTAGCAGAGGAGAGGTCTCTAGACATCTCCAACGTTATTCCATAGATAGTAAAGGGTGGCTAAGGAGTGATGGAAGACTTTGTGTCCCCCGCACTGGCGATTTGATAAGTGCAGTTCTAGCAGAAGCACACCATTCTCGAATAACTATTCATCTGGGTGGTGATAAGATGTATAGGGACATGAAGAGAGTGTTTTATTGGAGTGGCATGAAAAAGGATGTAGCAGAGTTTGTGGCCAAGTTTCTTGTGTGCCAAAGAGTTCAGGCGGAGTAGTAGAGGCCTAGCGGATTGCTTCAACCACTGGATGTACCCGAATGGAAGTGGGATAGTGTTTCGATGGACTTCATAGATGGTTTACCCCTGATCTAGGTAAGGGAATACCAATATTTAGGCGATTGTAGATCGTTTGACTAAGAGCGCCCACTTCATTCCGGTCAAGAGTAAGAGGACAACGCCTTATTTGGCATTTATATACGTTCGTGATATAGTCCAACTTCATGGAGTTCCCTCTAGCATGGTGAGCGACAGAGACCCTATCTTTACTAGCGAGTTTTGGAGAAGTTTGCAAGAGGCTTTAGGGACACAACTTAGATTGAGTACGACCTATCACCCTCAACGGATGGCCAAATGGAGAGAGTTAATATAGTTCTTGAGGATTTGTTGAGGAACTTGGGAGGAGCACCTTCCTTTAGTGGAGTTCACATATAATAATAGTTTTCAGGCTAGCATTGGGATGGCTCCTTTTGAATCCCTTTATGGAAGACCTTGCAAGTCGCCTTTGTGTTGGTTGGAGTCTACAGAAAGATTGCTATTTGGTCCTGACATGGTTAGAGAGAATTCGGAAAAGATTGATTTGATTAGAAGAAGAATGAAGACGGTCCCGAATAGACATAAATCCTATGCAGATAAGCGGAGATGGGATATTGAGTTTGAGGTAGGAGATTTGGTTTTTATTAAGGTGTCTCCACTAAGAAAGGTAGTGAGGTTTGGATCAAGTGGGAAACTTGCTCCCAGATTCAAAGGACCGTTCCCCATTATGGAAAGGGTAGGGAAGATGGTGTATCAGATAAAGCTACCGGAGAGGCTCGCGGGAGTTCATGATGTTTTTCATGTTATGCACTTGAGAAAGTGCTTACATGATTTAGCAAAGGTAGTGGAACCTAACCAACCTGAGGAAGTTGAAGTGGAGAGAGAGGCATCAGTTGGTCGCATTCCTACCAAGATCGTTGGACAGGATATCAAAAAGCTTAGGAATAAGGAAGTCCCTTTAGTTAAGGTGCAGTGGGGAGATAGTATTGAGGACGCTACGTCGGAGGCTGAGGAGAAAATACGTACCTCTTATCTGCATCTCTTCGATAGTATGTTTTAAATTTCCTATTTCCATCTTTAGTTTTGAATAGGTTCTTTCCTTTAATACCCTTTGGTTATGTATGATGGACGCTCGTGGTTCCAAGTGGTTGCTAGTGGATGCTAATGGATGCATATACACACACTAGGCACGTTAGGGATCGACCTAACTAGGTCAATAAAGCATATGCATATGGATGTGTGTGCACTTGCATTTTTATTTCATGGTTGCTATGAATAGGTGATTATCATATGATTGTTGCATTTGGATGATGATTGTAGCACGCATATAAAACTATCAGTTATCATTAGGAAACTTGCATTCATTTGGATACATGGCATGGACATGATTGTATAAAAAGGAGGTCGACTGAATCAGTAGACCGCATAATCTTTTGCATTAGTTAGGGACATTGACACTACACTATTGCATATGACATAAATTGCATTAGAACGCTTAAGGACAATGGATGTAATGGATGATGGTTGAATATGTGGTTATAGAATTTGGATGAAAATATTTATTTCATTCTTCTGTCCTTGGAGATTTCGGGGACAAAATCCTTTAAGGAGGGGAGAATGTAACAACCCAAAAATTTGAGCTATGATAATTAATTAAAAAATTAATTAAATAATTAAATAAGTTTCTAAAATTGTCAAAATTGAGCTACGAGAATAGCACCATTGGGTCCGTGGTAATTTTCCGATCAATTTCCATATATAACTTGTCGAAATCCGAGCTAGTATGAAGAAGTTACGAAAGAAATAATAAATCAGGATTTTATAATAAAAAAAATACACGTTCATAGGTCGACCCGCATTAGGGTCAGCTTGACCCACGTTTCTGCCTGGACGTGAAAACGTCCAGGTACGAGCCGATAACCATATTTTACTTTTTTTGTCAAATCTTGTGCGTCCGTAGCTGCATCCGGCGGTTCTTAGAGAGCCTATGACGTGGTTGCACCAGATTTAATCTTCAAATCCAATGGTTTGAGATCCCTAAGTCACACTATAAATAGAACCCTAGGCCTAGCTATTTTTCTCATTCAGATTTTCTCCCATTTGGGTTCATTGCCAGAGGCTGGACCCTAAATAGAAAATTTTTCTAAGGAGGAATCCTTTTGATTAAAAATATTCTACACCCAAAAAGTGGATCCAGGAAGGCCAAGGACTAGAGCTAACGAACACAGGTGAGTGTTTTGTAATTATTTTAGATTTTTAAGTAATTTAAAATAATAAGGTTCTCAATAGCTATAGTTTTTCTACAATTTTGAGACTGTTTTTATATAAGTTATTTACAGTTAGATTTTAAGTAAATTTCAGAAGTTCTTTTCAGTCTATTTTATTTAGCTATTTTAATTCAGCTATTTTACAGTTATTTACAGTTATTTACATTTATTTACATCTGTTTTAAAGTTAGAATTTAGCCTGTAAATGTTAGTTTCTTTTTATAGAGATTTAATCCTTTTTGACGCGAATAAGATAATAAAAAGAGAAGAATTCGCTAATATGGATTAAAATAGAAAAACCTAAATTTACAGAAATCAGATGTAAAATAAGAAGAACTGAAATAAAAATAGAAATGGACTGAAATAGGCAAATTTAAGATATTTGCAAGCATAATTATAACAAGTGGTTATAACTAGAAAGAGAAAATAGAAGAGGCTTATTTTCAAACATAGATTAAGTTAATAAGCAAATTATAACACATAGGTTATAATTAGAAAAGAAAGAAATAGCATAAGAGGCTTATTTTAAAACTTAGATCTTGGATTAAGTTAATAAGAAAATATAGAAGTAGTGGTCCGTACCGGCATCATTCCCTTTCAGATCTAGGACTGATGGTCTCACATAGTAGGTGAGTCTGGGACACGCTTATGCTGATCAGGGTAAATAAGTAGAAAATAGGTAGAGGCTCAAATATGGGGATTTGGGCAAGCGGCGCAAAACTAGAAGATTGTTTGTTAGGACCAGTACCAGTAGCATTTCCTTTCAGGTTTTGGACTGATGGCCTCGCAACAGTTAGGTGAGGCTGGGCACGCTTATGCTAATTAGGGTAAATAAAGGGTCAAATAGGGGACGATAGTTGGTGTGTACCGGCGATGACCAAGCATGCAACATCGATTATGGTAAATAATTTGCTACTGCACCCTAAGCGCTAAAGAGGTGTCTTTTTGCTGTGGGACCAACAGGATTGGATCAGCTCACAGTGGCACAACAGAGAAAAAATAGGTCGATAAAAGGGTATAATTAGGATTTTAGCCTTAATCAAAGTAGTTGAAGACAAGTGCAAACAATCGAAACAATCAAAGAAAATAATCAAAGCAAACGGTCAAACAGTACTCTATGCGAGTTTTATCTTTCCTTTATTTCCTTTTAAACTAGAACTTTGCTTAGTCTATTATCTTTATCTTGCTTAGAAATGCTAGTAATTACTTTCACTCACCAGACTTATTGTCTGACCCACTCCTCTATTTCCTCTTTTCCCCCATAGGCCAGCAGAGTCGAGGACAGTAGATTCATATTGCTTGGATATATATTCTCGAAGTTTTTCATGTATTCTTCTTCTTTTCATTTTTCTTTTCATTTGGCTTCTGATGTACTATCACTTATGAGAGGGAAGAATTTTACTATTTTTGTACTCTGATTCTGAGACTGGGATGTATTTTTCATAAGACATGAGTATTTGGTTTTTGAGACATATTCTACTTTTATGACTTATTTTATGAAGTTTAATTCTGAATAATGAGTTACTACTTAAATGTTTTCCGCTGCTTTTACTTAATTGTCTTGTGAATCTTAGTCTCTGTGATGCTTTAGCTATACCTATAGTGCACCACATTCTTTGGTGTGCCCTTTTTGGGAATACTAAAGGGTGTGGGGTGTTTCTGCTATCATCATGTTCGCACATCAAAACTTGCGCATGAAGGAAAATATTTTGGTGCTTCTCAGTTGTTCAAACTCGCTCCAGTTTTCATGATTTTTGTTCGTGAACGGTCGACCGCCTCTAGCCTATTGTTGACCGCTACAGGTCGACCAGTTACTGTTAATTTTAGTATGTTTTTATTTTTAAATTTATACTATTTCTAAAATTTTCAAACGTTTGTAACTTATCCCTACTAACTTCGATTTCGATGTATTATATATAAAAATTGATTAGAAAATTGCTACGAACGCAATCGTGCAAATTTTGTAGCCAAATTTGTAAGTCTAAGAAAATTTTATTTTACTCTATGTTTTATTTAATTTTCTTATGAAATTTTCGTTAAATTTTTTCGAGGTGTTACAAATGCCCTAGCATGAATTGAGTGTATTACACGAATGAGAGCGTACTTGTATTTTTTGTAGTATATGCCTTAAAGGCAATTCCAATCGCGTAAATTAAAGATCTTATATAAGGTAACTTATATAGGTATGAGTTGTTAAAGTATAGTTTAATTAATGTAATGATTAATGATGTTTATCTATTATCCCTCGTTGTTAGTTTTAACCATGCTCGGCTAGTTTATGAGCATTGTTGTTTATTGTCGATTGATTTGACATGCTTGACTAGTTTATGGGATTCTTATCATTTGTAGAATATTTAGCTTAATATTTGTGACAACTCGCCTTTCCAACCCTCGAAAATTGACACTAATACATCCTCGGTATTCACGCGTTGCAGATCCAAGCGCCGGAGTGGTAGATGGCCAAGGGTAGAAAGAAGAAAAGAAAAGAATATAATTTTACATGAATTGAATAACATATATTATTTCAACATATAATCTTTACAATGGAAAATTTTAAATACATTTATCAAAGTTTAACTTAACAAATGCGGAATTCAATAGTACATGAGTGTGGTGGAAATGGATAACAATCTTCAAAAGAATCTTCTAATTCCAAGCTCCGATCTCTTCCAAAATGCTCCAAACAAAACTTGACTATTATTATACCCAAAAAAATAGGGCATCGAGAGTTTTAATGGAAAGAAAATAAACTCCGGGCCAGTCATTGGACTAGTGTGAGAAATTCAAATTACGGTTTTTTTTTGAAAACAAAGGGTATCTCATAAGACCACGCCGAACATAAACACGGAACATGTTTTTACCTTATGATAACTAAAACATTTCTACGTGAAATCCTATGATATTATTTTTAATGACATTATTTGGAATCACTTTTCAAATAAACATATTTAAATAGCCAAAATTGTTACATTGGTTCGCCTAATAACTTCACTTTAGGTTCGTTCGAATTTGAACATATATTTTAATATATAATAACTTCAAATGATTTATTTATTATAACTCACTTTAGGTTCTTTGGATTTGAACTCATTTTCGATCGCACAATGATAAAGAGAATAATTTACTAAGTATCCCACAACGTTCACCTAAGCGAATATCTGATCATCACTCAGAATAGTATTTAGATTACCACATAACTAATCGAGACAATTTCCTCCGAATTATCCCAAAGAAAATGCATTCCATTTATTATTTTTACTTTCAAGTGCTTCCAAAAATACTACTATTTCATTTCTCAAAATCCTTTTGAAATTATTTTCAAAAATTCCAGGATTTAGATTCAAAAATCCTTTTTGAACATATTTTATAAAGGATATTTATATAAATTTCCTTTATATAAAATCATCTTATATTATAATAACTCTTCTTTATTACAATAGAATTTTCACAAATATCTATTCTCTAAAGGTCTTAACCTACCATTAAGATTATATTAAATAATTTTTATTAAGTTTAATCCTTAACTCATCATTATTAAAAGGTGAATTTTAACTTAACATTTTCTCCTAACACCTTATAGCCAAATTGTGAAAAATAATTCACAAGGTGGTGCATTTATAAATTCAAACAACAAATGGCAATCAACGCTCACAATTTAATCGAGCATGACTGATCAAACAATAGTGATAATAAATAAATATTATCACATTCAAACAAACACACTCTATAACTATATAAAGTTTTGAAAATTATTCCTTTATATATATATATATAATTCTAGGAAAAATATTTCATTTGGAAAATTTTCAAAAATCAATATCTTGTCCGTTAGCCTTGTTCAAGTGACTAAAAACCCCTATTGACACTATGGAGTCCCACGTCTCGGTCAAAATTCATAAGCAACTCAATAGACCAATTAACACAATACATTTTTATACATTAACAAATACGCTCTCATATATAATACTCTCAAACCCATTCTAGGGTGTTGATTACCCTATCTCTAATGAGCACACCCTTACCAAAGCCAAGGTTCTCGCTTAATCTTCAGCTCCGATACCAAGCTGTAACGACCCGCCTTTTTTACCATCGAAAGTCGACACCGGATACTACCACTATGTTCGAATGTCGAACATCCAATCGACAAAAGGATAGATTGCTTGGCTAAGTAAAAAGAAAAGAATGAAGAACAGAGAAAATAAGAATCTCACAGTAGAATTGACAACATATAATATAACAAGGACAGTAAAAATTATCACTCCAAAAATACAAAGTATACCAGAGTTAAAAACAAACCTTATAACCTAGACAATTATAAAATCCTAACCTTACAATAGCTAATATGGATACTATATAATACAGTGGAAAATAAAATTTTACGATAGGTGAACCTCTAGCTCCCTCCAAGATCTCCATAACACCAAAGCCAGCAAATGAAAAGTACTCGATCTGACCAGAGCATTATAATAAAATAACACCTGAATCTGTCTGGAAATACCAACGTGAGAAAAATAAAATAATGGGAACATATAAAAGTTCTATAAGACCACGCCGCTAACGCGGAACAAATTTTTATCTCACAAGAATAACATCCATGTAAGAAAGAGTAGCGATAAACAACAGGAAACAAATCCAAATAAGAATGGGCATAAATGGTATTAAAAACTAGGCTTGAAAGAATGAAAATAATCCGAGCAAAATCCAAATTGGATAGATTGGATAAAACTAGGTAATAGTCTATACTTAATAGAATGGACAAAACCAATAATTAAACACCGCGAAGAGTGGTTAACTCTTCCCATTGCAATTAAACAAAAACTGGCTCGAAGGTTTCGAATCAAATAAGGAAAATGAATTTATCCAACATAATTAGGAGGGTGCTCCCCTCCTTCAAAGAAAGTATACCTCTAGATAAAATACACTTGAGAGCACACACGTCACTCTCAGGAACTTCCAAGCTGGACCCCACTTCACATGAGCATCTGAATATTTCACATCAATGCATGCATGCCGACACCTCTCTAGATTGATGTGAACATACCCAGATGGATGCGACCCACATGGCTTGGCTCCCTCTCGCGTTTTGGTTTTAGTTTTTCTGGTGTTGGATACTTTAACGACCCAGAATTTTAGCTATTGAAATTAGAATATGTAATTAATTTTAAATATTGAAAAGTTAATTTTATAGGTTAAATAGCTTAAATTCAAAATATAGCGATTTATTGGATAGCTTAAGTTGAATTTAATAATTGAAATCGTTTAAATAATTGAATCTTTAATTTTTATTTGGGTAAAAATGATTTTAAGGCTTATTAAATTTCCATTAATAATAATAAAGATAATAAATTTTATAAATTTGATTTAAAAGCGATTTAACTAATTTTTAAATTAACTCGTTTTAATTAACGAGTGAAAATAGCCTTCTGGGACACTATCTCGGATTCAGACGAAACCAGTGTCATTGGGTTTGTAATAATGAACTATAATATGCCATCAAATTTTGTAGCGATTAGACCTATCGTTTGGTCATACGGGATAGAAACGTGTTGAAATTAATATCGAAAATTTAATATTATAATTGGATCCAAAAAGCTATCTTCTACATACGATCGAATTGGGGCTTGAGACTAGTTCCATTATGTTCGGAATAGGGGTATAACATTCAGAACGCCATTTGGCACGTTTCGATTAGAGTCTGTAATTATACAACGCGATATTTTGAATTTTAAATAAAATATTTTCGTTGATTTGATGAGGCAGTCACCATTCCTTCTCCTCAGCCCACTTTTTTTTCTGCTCCTTCCCGTGCAAGCTCAGGTTCACCCATACCTCTTCCCCCTTTAAGTATACCTCACTGTAATCAAAAAATGAGGCTTCTTTCTAAAAATCAAGAATTCAAAAATTTAAATATAATGATATACTCAACTAAAAATCTTAAAACAAGCACTAAAATTCTAGTTTTGATTTGATGTGGTATGATTTATGGATGGTGCGGCATAAGTTCTTGAATTCGAAAGTGATGGTGAGTGGGTCTTGGAGACTAGGGTTAGCTTTTATGGTGGTTGTGATCATCGATTCACGAAGTGGAGGGATGATTTGCGATTGGGGGGTCGAAGGGCGCCTTTGCCCGGCGTTTGGTGAGGTGCGGTCGAAGTTTGGGGGGTGACGTTTGCTATAGTAACCAGAGGATCGTCAGGTCGCATTCGAAGAGGGTGGTTTGAGCATTGATTCGCGGTGATGGTTGGGAAGAGATCGCGAAGAGGGGTTCGATGGTTAAGTGGATGCTTGCATTCGTGGTCAGTCGAGGGAGAAAGGGGGACGTGAGTGCACGGTGATGCACGCGTGCATAGGGAAGAAGCAGGGGACTTCAATTTGGGGAAGAAGGGTATTAATATAATTAGTTGATGATAAAGAAATTAGTGAAATTAAATTTTATTTAAATTATTGTTAACTTATAAATTTTGTATCTCCTTTATACGAGGCCCGATTGGAACGAAACTTTTTGCGTTGCGCTCGTGACAACGAATGCTTTGCGATGGAACTAGTTTGGACGAAATTGGAGAAAGTTGAATTTTAGGCTAAAATCAGACGTCGTTCGGTTTTAGTTCCTAACCGGAACGCCTCGACGACAACAGGAATTTCAGTGAGTTAATCTCACCTTTTTGGATAACTAGTATGATTTATAGTTGATAAAAATGGTTGAACGATTGTTTGGATAAATTATTATATTTATTAGTTGGTTTGGATATATTCCCGCCTATTGGAGCGGATGGGTCCCTATTACGTTCCCGTGTAAGAGCGGATGACCCTTTGTATATGAATTCTGTCTCGAAGTGGTTAATTTATATTTTATGATTATCTAACATTTGTGATGCAGGGAAACAGGTTTCATTGATCCAACGAGTGTAACAACCCGAAATTTAAGCTATAATAATTAATTAACGTATTATTTAAATAATAAAATAACTTTGTGAAATTTTCAGAATTAAGCTATGGGAGTTGCACCATTGTGTCTGTGTTAATTTTCTGGTCAATTTCTATAACGACCCGGATTTTTCTATCATTTAAATTTGAATATTAAATGGTTTAAATATTGAATTTGGAATTATAATTGAGTTAGTAAGTTTTTAATACTGAAATTTTGAGTGATTTCGAAAATTTTGAAATCGTCAATTAATCGACGCGTTAAATAGCGATCCAGGGCACAATATCAGAATTCGGCGAAACCAATTCCGTTGGATCCGAAATAGTGTATTATTATTGGGTTCCAAAATTTCGTAGCGTTTGCAGTTATCGTTTGATCGTACGGGATATAAACGCGTTGAATCTAATATCGAAAATTCAATATAATAATTGGGTCCAAAAAGCTATCTTCTCCATACGATCGAATTAGGACTCGAAACCTTTTCCATTGCGTTCAGAGTAGGGGTATAACATTATAAACGCCTAGCGTTACACCACGATAGGGGTTTGAGATTTTGAGTTGTGTAAATCGAGACGTTTTAAAATTTAAAATAATATAATATATTTATATTTATATTGATTGACCGCATTCACATCAAACCTTTTTCCTTCCTTTCAGAAAAACTATAGCCTTCATCTTACACGCCACCATCACGATTAAATTCACATCCCTTCCTTTCCTTTCAGTTAAATCACGTATTCCCTCCTCCTTTGTTTTAAAAACTGTTCTTCCCTTATCTGCTTGAATTCGAAAATGAAATCGAAAGAAATGAAAGGGGAGTCGCGCGTCTCCCTCCTCCTCTATCTTCAAATCGAATCAAGTCACGAGCCTTTTCTTTAATTCCTTCAATTCGAATTTATTCGGAAAAAAAAGAAAGAAAACCGATTCGAGCCGAACTGTTAAAAAAAGTATACATATATATATCGCGATTGAAATGGATCGCGATTTGGTATAGACGAGACTGGAGCAGGGGTGTGGTCAATTTAGGGGTAGGTGTTTGGGCGCAGTTCTACACGCGCAAGGCATGGATGCTCGGCGTCGATCAGTGATGTGACAACGATGATGTCGAGGTGGCTGCTGGAAATTGAATGCGACGCTCGCGTGTTGAAGGGAGGTGGCGAGTCGCGATGGGGTCTGGTGGGTTGCGACCAAAGTATGGCAGAGGCGCTCAGGCGGTAGTAGGGGTCGCGACTTGAAGTTGCTGTTGTTTTCAAAGGTTCGAGTGGCCATTCGATGGTCTGGATGATGAAATTTGGTGAGGGAGGCGATGGCCAGTATTGTGCTACGATGTGTGGTAGGGGAGCATCAGTTGAAGTTGTTGTCGATGGTGGAGTTCGATTGCTGTTCGGTCGAGTGAGAGAGGAGGAAGCGACGGCCAGAGTGTGTTTTGTACGCGAGTAGCAGTTTGAGAAGGGAATCGAGTTGGAGGTAAAGAGATTGTTGTAAATTAATTTAAATAATTTGATTTATTAAAAAGAGATGCTTATAAAATTTTATAACATTTATACAAGGTACAAAAATTGAAAATTATAATCTGGAATTAATTGGAGATTTTTTTGAGGTAGCTATTAATCAAAAAATTAGAACGGATCGAAATTAGAAATATCAAGGTGAGAAAATTCTCGCTCATTTGGATTACTAAAATTTATTTTAAATAGTTAAAATAAATTATTGGATGCTTGATTGAATTTATAAAATTATTATCTGTGAATGATATTATATTATATATATAGTAGATATATATTAGTAGTTGGAGTGATATTCCCGCACATTATAGCGAATGAGTCCTTATGCGCCCCGCATAATAGCGGATGACCCTATATACCGCGATATCCCCCTCGAAGTGGGATTGGCATTTTTATTTTTGTCTAACATCTGTGGATGCAGGAAAACAAGTTGGAGGGATCCAACTGGATTCCTCAAATATATTTAGTATTTTTCATATATATAAAAATATCTGATGTGATTGAATAATCTTCTGGATTATTCAATGCTGTAAATTTTTAAATGTTATAATACCATGGGAATTAACTTTGGTTTTTTAATACCATAAATATTATTTTGAATTTTTAAAGAATTAAAAGGATATTTTTAATATAAAAATATGTATATCGAAATTTGGGTTATTTAAAAGAGATTGATTTGAATAATCAATAATTGGTTTTTTGATCGTACTAAATAATGCAAAAAAAAATTTAAATAGAGATTTTAAAATAAATTATATAAAGGAATTTTAAGACTAGATTTTAAAATGATATTCGGAAAAGAATATAGAAAGAAGTTGGAATCGGTATTAAAAATAGATTGGCAAAAAAAAAGTGGAATTTATAAGGAATTGAATTTATAAAATGGAATTTTTATAAATGAGATTATTTTTAGTGAAACTCAAAAGAGTTATAACAATTAATAAACAATGTTTATGGATAAAGAAAATTGATATCAGATGATAAATTTGGAATATAAATTTACAGGGAGAATTTATATTTAAATATGGAAATAGAGTGAGAGAAAAATAGTGGATACTATTTTTTTAAAGTGAAAATGGTTAAGAAGATCGAGATGGAAGTGATGTGATGGAAATCGAGAGGTTTATAAATTGAAATTTGGTTATTAAGATTTAAAAATATATTTTTATTAATAAGTTAAGTTTTTTATTTTAAAAAGGAATATTTTATTTATTAAACTATGCAATTTAAAGTTAGTTAGTATTGAAGTACTTCAGAAGTGAATTTTTTTTCAAATACTTAATATTTATTTTAATAAATCCTAAATTTGTAAACCTTATTTGAAAAGTGATGTTATAAAATGTGTTTCAATATTTTAGATAATTATTTGAACATGTCTTAAAAATAAATTATTATTATTATTCTTTTAAATACTTATTTTTATTTGCATATGTATATATAAAGATTTTTGAAATGGTTTAAATTTATTTATAAATCTTCTCGAGAGTTGGGAAAGGGTTATTTAGTAGTAGATGGGACTTATAAGAGAATTCTCAAAATGAAATTTGGGAAAAGTAAGAAAATTTCCGAAGTAGTTAAATTAAAGTAAGCTTCGAAAAATGAAATAGAATTCATAAAAGAAGTAGAAAGGGAAAATGGAGTTATAAGTAAGTATATTTGACTTTGGAAATATTGAAGGGAATTAATTAAAAGATTTCAGAACTCGTAAAATTTGTTATAAACGAGTTAAGAAATTTACAAATAAATTGTAAATGATTTTGAGAAAAAAGAAATGGGAAATAAATGGAATACTTCTTAAGTGTTGAATACAAAATGAAGTGGGGAAAATATTCTAAGTATTGGAAAGGGGTGGAAATATTCCGTTGAAAATATAAGGATTTGAAAACTGTTTTCAAATGTTGAAGTACTGGAAGTAATATCTTATAACGATATTTCGAAATAAATTTTGGAAAATTTTGAAATAAGGCTTGATGTCTACTTTTGGATGTGTATTGATAGTTAAATAACCGACTATCAATTTTGGCCAATTTCGTTAATCGTTTCGAAGAGGCTGGGATCGAATTTAATTATCAGAAAACCACTTCGATCCGATTTAAACGTTACGAATGAATACCATGAAGATGATGAAGACGGTGATTCGGTTTGCCCAGACCCAGGACAACTTGTATGTATGAATGCTATCAGAACATCGTTATTGGCGGACGATGAGCATTCTAAGTGAAATTATTCTTGAAAGGTAATCTTAGCCTCTAGCCTCATTAACCGGAATGGCAGAAAATCAAGGGTATGCAGTAAGGCTAAGTGGGTCATACCAAATTAGGGTATGTTATCACCTTTCTAGATAACCTCGAATATATTATATGGATACGGTGCATGCGAAAGAGCTCTCGATAAGGGTGGGAACACTCAGGTTGATAACATATTCGGTTCTATCCAGGTTAGGGATAGGGCCGGTCTTGTGTTGCAGGCATCCCGGCGAGGTCCTTTGTAACAACCTGCATATTTTACGATTGTATATTTAAATATTTTATTTAAATATAGCATCGTCAATCAGATTATAGTCCGAAAAGCTACTTTTTGAAAACAGTCGAATTAGGACTCGATACCATTTCCATTGAGTTCAAAATGGCGTTTGCGACCTTTTTGAGTATAAACATCGATATGTTTGGAGTTGAGTGAATTTTGCTATTTTTCACTTAGGGCTTTGGGTTTGAGTTTCAGCCCAATAACCTAACACAAGACCCTAGCTCCACCCCCTCTTCTCTTCATTCACTTTCGTTTCCTAATACCTTCAAGCTTTAGATAAAAATAGGGGAAGAGAAAAAGAATTAGAAATCCTAAGCCCTAATTCTCTTACGAATTATCAACTTCAAGCTAGAAATCAAGGAGAAGCTTAGGTAAGCATCCTCTTCATCTTCTCCAACTCATTCTCTCTTCAATTTCTAAAATTTCCTAAACCTAACTTAGGAAGTGTTCTTCTTTTGAGCTTAGATTCAAGCTTCTTTGGTTGAAGTGAAGAGTGGTAGATCTTTCCTTGGTGATTAAGCTACTCATTCATTGTTTTTGGATTTAAAGGTGAGATTTTTATCTCACATCTATGTCTATAACTATCTTTGATTGTTATGTATGAATTCCTAACATCTTTACATGTTCATTTGATTTTGATTTGGATTGAATTGGTGAATATTCCAATTTTTAGTGTTTTGAGTTCAAAACTTTATAAATCCAATCTTTGATTTTTGAACACGTTAGTGGGGTGTTTCGAAGGGCCATACAAGGTTGGGTTGTCGCTTGGCGTAAATCCCTAGTCGATGTTGCTCGCTCGTTCGCTCCCATTCCGTGTAATTGATTTTGCCCCCACAAGGGGGCTAGGCTGAATATGCTTCTGAAGCAGGTTCAGTCGACTGAACCAGGAGGTCAGTCGACTGAACCAGCATATGAAAAATGCTTAGAAGCAGGTTCAGTCGACTAGACCAGTGGGTCAGTCCACTGAACCAGAACCCAGGAATTTGCCTAGGTCTGTATCAGTCGACTGACCATCTGGGTCAGTCGACTGACTCTGGGGATAGAAATTTCGTATCCCCGTGTCAGTCGACTGACCACCTAGTTCAGTCGACTGACCTGCTTGTTTCTGCCTATTTTGCCTATTTTGCTTGAGGTTCCAATTTTTATCGATTCGTGATTATCCGATTTGTTGTTATCATTTATTATTGACTTTGATGACTTCTTTTCGGGATTTTTGAGAACATCCATTTTGATGGATTCGATATCGATTTCTTTGGATTTGATTCACGTCTTCGTATGTGAGTTTTTGATGATTGATTGTTTCTACAATCATTTCTGTGATTTGTCACTTTAAAATACAAAGGTTTCTATACTAGTAGTAAATATTCAAACTCTTTTACAAAGATGATTTCAACTCTATTTTTAATAAAAAGCTCGTTTATAAAACCATTTTCTAATCTATTAGTATATACAAACCTTTACCTAATTCGTACGAGAAAATCTAATTAAACGACTTGGCAAAAGAAGTGGTATGAAACGCTTGCGTTAACTTCATCGGTTAATTCTTTGACTTGTTCGATTGAAACTCTTGTGGCAATTTTCGAGTGGAAATCTACAATTTGTTCGTAAATATTTAAGTTAAGCCAGTGGTTATGGGACATGAAGCTAAACTCTTATATTTACTAACTTAGTGCAATCGACACTTCTTGATGATCGATGATGATCATTTTATGGTTTACACTAGCGATGTGCGATGTCTCTTTGTCCGCGTGGTGGACCGTACCCAGTTTTATTGAGCTTCGTCTCATTTCTTTTATGGGCTAGCGACCCATGTTCTTTTATGGTTTTTGGTTCATCGGATGTACCGTTATTGTACTACATCGATGTCCCGGCTTTTCGGTTCATTGGACGTACCATTATTGTACTGCGTCGGTGTTCCGAATTATTTGAGTTTCGGTTCATTGGACGTACCGTTATTGTACTGTGTCGGTGTTCCGAATTATTTGAGTTTCGGAGCATTGGACGTACCGTTATTGTACTACGTCGTTGCATCGGCTCCATGGTTAGCGACTATGGAATAACGTTCCATTTGTGATACACGTGTTGGTGAGTTTTCATGCTCCCGTTTGTGATAGGCCTTCCACCCTTTTGTGATTTTTGGATTTCTGGTTGTGATTTCTAGAATTTGTGTTTCACCAATTTTCATGGTTTGCATTGATAAGCTCTATCAATATTTGTGTTTTGGTTAATAATTTAAAGAATGTGATTCTTTTTGGTGTTTTAAGATGATTTGAGATATTGTATGATTTTGTTGTTATTTGATGTATACTTGACAAAGTATGTCATTTTTGGTTATCATGCGTTTTTGGTCATATCTCTTATCCTATCTCATTTTATCTGATATTTATAGCTAGACTGATCCATTTATTATTTTCTTCTTAAATAATACTCGGGTCAGACCGAGATATTTCAGGTGCTTCTGCTTGACTACTTATCAGGGCTTGTCTCCTGACTTCTGGCTAACAACTTTAGATTAGTAGATTTTGTTGTTATACATTTGAGATATAGAGTCCTTGATGTATAATTATTCTTTTGTCTACCACTAGTATCTATTCTTTTGTGATGTAGTGGATCTTGTTTTACCACTACTTTGATGTACACTTTTATGTATTATATTCATATCTAATTCCGCCTTTGTGATATGAATATCTGTGACTGATTTTTGTTATGTTTATTTCTATATTGGTTTCCGAAGACGACTTATCCACTGTGTGGTAGCTTTGAGTTTGTATTAGATATGTCAGATTTCCTCCAGAAATGAAATGTAAGTTATATTTTCTGACATATCGGTACTCACACAAAGTAATTACATAGATGGTCGCTCCACAACAGCCTTATTCTTCGTGCAAGTCGATGGCATTACCTCGTAGTGTCCTTGGCTAGCGTGGGTATAGAGGTGGGGCGTTACAGCATGTTATCAGAGCCAAACTTCGGAACCATGTAGAATAATCTAGCAAGGATCATTGTCCTAAGTCTTTCTTAGGAATCATGCTATAGGATTTAATTCGAGTCTTCGTACCATTTTATCCTATTTTCTTTTGTGATGTCTTGTTTTATCAATCAAGTTTGTTTAATTTTCATTTTTGAGAATAACCTTTTTCCTCTTCTTTCTTTCTTTCTTAAAGAAGAGAAAATGGTTAGACCAGGCCGCCCCAGCGCCGGTCAATCAAGTGCTACTCCTCAGGATGGAGTATTTATGTCTGCTCAACAACTTTTAGATCTTGTGAACAATGCCCAAGCTGCCGGACCCGCTCCAGCGCCTACTCACCCCAAATCCGGGTTTGCACGCTTATGTAGAGATTATACCGCTTTGGGTGGAAGACCATTCAAGGGATCCGAAAGTGTTATAGAAATTCAAGCTTGGCTTAGATCATGCGATCGCATCTTTTCCCGCATGGATCTTATTGATTCACTTCGAGTCCAAGTGGCTTCTAGCATGCTCCAGAAAAGAGCATTAGATTGGTATGAGCTTTTGATTTCTGAAATTATCGAAGCGGATCTTACTTGGGAGCAATTTCGGGAAAGGTTCGAATTGAAGTTTGTGCCGGCTGAAAAAGTAACTTTAGCCCGACGCTTTATTGACCTTGTTCAAGGTGAATCTTCTGTGACAGATTTCGTCGCATCTTTTGAATCTCTATCTAAATATGGGGTCGAATATATTAATGCCCCATTGAAGAAAAATCAGAGATTTGTCTATGGGTTGAATAAGAACATTAAGAAGCCTTTACCTTTGAAACTAGAAGTTTCTTTCGATCAGCTTATAGATATCGCTCTTCGACTTGAAGAGGCCGATAGAGAAATTGATGTTGAAGTTGTGCCTGCCATACAAAACTTCAACAATAACATGAAGAGGCCTATTAAGTTCAAAGGTCCCAATCCCAATCCCAACAAGAAAGGGAAGTAAGAAACTTCGATAGCAAAGTCTCCTACCTCTAGTCGTGGACGATGCTACAATTGTGGTCTGATGGACCACTATGCAAATGAGTGCCCGAAACCATTTTTTGTCGTTATTGCAAAAGTTCGGGCCATCTTTTATCTTCATGCCCCAAACTTCCAAAGAAAAGAGAGGGAAAGCTAAATGTTGTTCAAGCCCCTAGTGACACTTCTTATGGTCAAGGTATTTCTCCTTCTATCCTTGATGACATTAACTTGTTTTGTGATTATCCTACTCGAGTTCTTTTTGATTTGGGTTCATCTCATTATTTTATATCAAAAGAACTTGTTGATTCTTTTTCTTTAAATATTATGGGCTTGATGATTTCACCGATAATTGCGAATCCAGTTGATGGATCTGCAACACTCATTTCACTTTGTGGAGATGTCGAGATTATTTTATGTGATTATTCTTTCCAAGCCGATTTTCATGTTATGCATTGTTTAGGCTTTGGAATTGATTTTTTTTGGAGAGGATTGGCTTGATCACTGTTAAGCCCACATCCTATGTCCTGAGCGGACTATATATCTTCGATATTCTCAATCTGTAAAGCAGTTTTCTATTGTTTTTAATGATTTTGATTTCCAAATTCGGTGGCGTCATTTTATTCTTTAAACCCACTTGATGAGGAAAGTGTTATTTCTCTCATTCAAGTAGTTTGTGAATTTTTCGGAAAATATTTGAGCTTGTCTTAGGATTATCACCTAAGCAATCTATTGAGTGGTGCTAACGTCTTTTCAGCTCGACCTTGTCACCGGTCTTCATCAGCTACGAGTTACGGAGGATAGCATTCCACTTACCGCATTCTGCACTCGTTATGATTCTTGTGAGTGGTTCGTTATGTCAATTGGTTTGACGAACCTTCTACCTTATTTCATCCATTTTGTGAATCGAGTATT
The DNA here is from genome assembly GCA_030737815.1 of Allium fistulosum. Classification (NCBI taxonomy): domain Eukaryota; kingdom Viridiplantae; phylum Streptophyta; class Magnoliopsida; order Asparagales; family Amaryllidaceae; genus Allium; species Allium fistulosum. Next base: position 790,647,919 of record CM060901.1, read on the forward strand.
CTATGAATATCTCGATTAGTTTATTCTTATATTTATTGATTATGGATGAAAATAACAAATTTAAATGCAAATCTTTTTAATAAGATATTTATAAGTATGATTGGGTTTTGTTCCTAAAATGAGCAAAGAATATTTGTAAATTTTATAAGAGATGTGGTTATCATATATAAGATAATTTTGTGTTGTTTTGCCCATTAAGTGCTTTAAGAATTCTGGTCGATGCGCTTGATCAACGTTATCGATAGGAATCTCCTAAACACTATGATGAGATAGTCAAACACAGTAAATTGACTTTTAATAAGTAAATTTTTCTAAAAAGATGATTACATAAAGTTAATGGAATTTTTGAATGTCTTAGCTTTTCGGGAAAGAGGATGAGAACTCTTTTCCGATGTTTTTATTCTTGCGATTCCCGAAGGGAACAAAGACTTTATTGTTTGTACCGATACTAGTCGTATTGGTTTTGGTGTCATTCTCTTGCAAAGGGAATGTGTTATCGCATTTGCTTCTTGACAATTAAATCTTTTCGAGACTAGATATGCCACTCATGATCTAGTGCTCATGGCCTTTGTTTTCGCTCTTAGAGTTTGGCGACATTATCTTTTGGGAGAGTAATTTATTCTCTACACCGATCATAAATTTTTGAAGTATTTATTTTCTCAAAAGGAACATAATTTGCGTCAACAATGTTGGCTCGAGTTCCTTGCATCTTATGATCTTGATCTTCTTTGTACTTCAAAAAAGGGTAATCGTGTTGCCGATGCCCTTAGCCGAAAGCAACAAGCAGTTGTTTCTATGATGATATCTGAATGGAATAATCTCGAGACATTAACCACTTGTGAGATTCGAGGTCGTGAATCCAATTCATGTTCATCTCTTGTTTTGTGTAGCCTTGAGGCTCGTCCTTCCCTTTTGGACTATACCTCTTTTGGCTAAACTCTATGTCAAATTAAATTGCATGAAGTTCCTACTTCTATTGTTAGCAATCGTGATCCATTATTTTACTAGTGGATTTTGGTAAGGTCTTCAAAAGCTTTGGGAACAAAGCTTAATTTTTAGCACCGCTTATCATCCTTTGTCCGATGGACAAACCGAGCGTGTGAATCAAACTCTTGAAGATCTCTTTCGTGCATGTGTTCTTGATTTTGGTGGAAGTTGGGAAAATTATATTTCTCTTGTTGAGTTTTCTTCCTATAATAGCTTCCAATCTTGTATTGGTATGGCAACTTTCGAGGCACTCTACGGAAGGCCGTACCGATCTTCTTCTTGTTGGCTTGAAGCCGGTGAGAAGCTGGTTTTAGGTCTAGATTTTATTTGTGTTCATGTGTGTTTCACCTATGATGGGTGTTGTGCGTTTCTGTTGATCGGGAAAGTTAGCACCTCGATAATTTGGTCCATTTCCCATCACCGAACGTATTGGTTCCGTGGATAGCCTTTTATTACCGGCTCAATCTTTTACTATTTATGACGTTTTCCACGTCTCTTTACTGTGGAAATACCTAGGGATTCCGATTTTTATTCTTGAGTCTGGTGTAATTGTAGAAATTGAGGTTTTACCAGGTTTGACTTATGAGCAACATCCTATTCGCACCATTGCTTCGGAGGTTGAGCGCCTTCAAAATAAAGATTTCCTTTCTTTTTTTGAAAGTTCAACGGTTCTCAAATCCCAAGGATTGCTCTTGGGAATCTTGAGAATTCATCGAGCAAACATGTTCGGGCTTACTCTTTCGTGCTCTTTATGGTGAACTTATTATTTCAAATTTTCTTTTGTGTTGATATGCTTTTATGGTTGTTACTCCTTATTTTCTTCTTAAGTATTGCGAGGATGCAATTTCTTTAAGGAGGGGAGTCTACAACAACCCGCATATTTTACGATTGTATATCTAAATATTTTATTTAAATATAGCATCGTTAGTCGGATTATAGTCCGAAAAGCTACTTTTTGCAAACAGTCGAAATAGGACTCGGACTACTTCCATTGAGTTCAAAATGGCATTTGAGACCTTTTTGAGTATAAACATCGATATGTTTGGAGTTGAGTGAATTTTTCTATTTTTCACTTAGGGCTTTGGGTTTGGGTTTCATCCCAATAACCTAACATAAGACCCTAGCTCCACCCCCTCTTCTCTTCATTCACTTTCATTTTCTAATACCTTCAAGCTTTAGATAAAAATGGGGGAAGACAAAAAGAAATAAAAATCCTAAGCCCTAATTCTCTTAGGAATTATCAACTTCAAGCTAGAAATCAAGGAGAAGCTTAGGTAAGCATCCTCTTCATCTTGTCCAACTCATTCTCTCTTCAATTTCTAAAAGTTGCTAAACCTAACTTAGGAAGTGTTCTTCTTTTGAGCTTAGATTCAAGCTTCTTTGGTTGAAGTGAAGAGTGGTTGATCTTTCCTTGGTGATTAAGCTTCTCATTCATTGTTTTTGGATTTAAAGGTGGGATTTTTATCTCACATCTATGTCTATAACTATCTTTGATTGTTAGGTATGAATTCCTAACATTTTTACATTTTCATTTGATTTTGATTTGGATTGATTTGGTGAATATTCCAATTTTTGGTGTTTTGAGTTAAAAACTTCTAAATCCAATCTTTGATGTTTGAACACGTTAGTGGGGTGTTTCGAAGGACCATACAAGGCTGGGTTGTCGCTTGGCGTAAATCCCTAGTCGATGTTGCTCGCTCGTTCGCTCCGTTCCGTGTAATTGATTTTGCCCCACAAGGGGGCAAGGCTGAATATGCTTCTGAAGCAGGTTCAGTCGACTGAACCAGGAGGTCAGTCGACCGAACCAGCATATGAAAAATGCTTAGAAGCAGGTTCAGTCGACTGAACCAGAACCAAGGAATTTGCCTGGGTCTGTATCAGTCGACTGACCATCTGGGTCAGTCGACTGACTCTGGGGATAGAAATTTCATATCCCTGTGTCAGTCGACTGACCACCTGGTTCAGTCAACTGACCTTCTTGTTTCATCCTATTTTGCCTATTTTGCTTGAGGTTCCAATTTTTATCGATTTGTGATTATTCGATCTATTGTTATCATATATTATCGACTTTGATGACTTCTTTTCGGGATTTTTGAGAAAATCCATTTCGATGGATTCAGTATCGATTTCTTTGGATTTGATTCACGTCTTCGTATGTGAATTTTTGATGATTGATTGTTTCTACAATCATTTCTGTGATTTGTCACTTTAAAATACAAAGGTTTCTATACTAGTAGTAAATATTCAAACTCTTTTACAAAGATGATTTCAACTCTATTTTTAATACAAAGCTCGTTTATAAAACCATTTTATAATCTATTAGTACATACAAACATTTACCTCATTCGTACGAGAAAATCTAATTAAACGGCTTGGAAAAACAAGTGGTATGAAATGCTTGCATTTACTTCATCGGTTAATTCTTTGACTTGTTCGATTGAAACTCTTGTGACAATTTTCGAGTGGAAATCTACAATTTGTTCGTAAATATTTAAGTTAAGCCAGTGGTTATGGGACATGAAGCTAAACTCTTATATTTACTAGCTTAGTGTAATCGACACTTCTTGATGATCGATGATCATTTTATGGTTTAGACTAACGATGTGCGATGTCTCTTTGTCCGCGTGGGGGACTGTACCCAGTTTTATTAAGCTTCACCTCATTTCTTTTATGGGCTAGCAACCCATGTTCTTTTATGGTTTTTGGTTCATCGGATGTACTGTTATTGTACTACATCGATGTCCCGGCTTTTCGATTCATTGGACGTACCATTATTGTACTGCATCGGTGTTCCGAATTATTTGAGTTTCGGTTCATTGGACGTACCGTTATTATACTACGTCGGTGTTCCGAATTATTTGAGTTTCGGAGCATTGGACGTACCGTTATTGTACTGCGTCGTTGCACCAGCTCTATGGTTAGCAACCATGGAATAACATTCCATTTGTGATACACGTGTTGGTGAGTTTTCATGCTCCCGTTTGTGATGACCTTCCCCCCTTTTTGTGATTTCTGGATTTCTGGTTGTGATTTCTAGAATTTGTGTTTCACCAATTTTCGTGGTTTGCATTGATAAGCTCTATCAATATTTGTGTTTTGGTGAATAATTTAAAGAATGTGATTCTTTTTGGTGTTTTGAGATGATTTGAGATATTGTATGATTTTGTTGTTATTTGATGTATACTTGACACAGTATGTCATTTTTTGGTTATCATACGTTTTTGGTTATATCTCTTATCCTATCTCATTTTATCTGATATTTATAGCTAGAATGATCCGTTTATTATTTTCTTCTTAAATAATACTCGGGTCAGACTGAGATATTTCAGGTGCTTCTGCTTGACTACTTATCAGGGCTTGTCTCATGTCTTTTGGCTAACTACTTTAGATTAGTAGTTTTTGTTGTTATACATTTGAGATATATACTCCTTGATGTATAATTATTCTTTTGTCTACCACTTGTATCTATTCTTTTGTGATGTAGTGGATCTTGTTTTACCACTACTTTGATCTACACTTTTATGTGTTATATTCATATCTGATTCCGCCTTTGTGATATGAATATCTATGACTGATTTGTGTTGTGTTTATTTCTATATTTATTTCCGAAGATGACTTAGCCACTATGTGGTAGCTTTGAGTTTGTATTAGATATGTCAGATTTCCTCCAGAAATGAAATGTAAGTTATATTTTCTGACATATCGGTACTCGCACAAAGCAATTACACAGATGGTCGCTCCCCAACAGCCTTATTCTTCGTGCTAGTCGACGGCATTACCTTGTAGTGTCTTTGGCTAGCGTGAGTATAGAGGTGGGGCGTCACATCCTCGGTACAATTTTTCTAGACATGTACCGTGATAGGTGGTACCCCAGTGCCTAGTCATTGTATGAAATCCAATCTCCAATAAGCGCCGTACGGTTTTGATTGTGCCCAACAATGCTGAAAGGTGAGATGCAAGCATTTCAACTATTTTCTATTTACTTGATTTGGACACTATTATAATATCAGACAGATTTGATAAAAATGTTTTGGTTATCGTAAGGTAAAAACCCTTCGTGTTTATGTATGGCGTGGTCTTACAAGATACCTTTGTTTTTCAAAGGGTTTTGAAAAATAATAGTAATAATTCAAATTGAGTGTGTTTTCTCATGCTAGTTTTCCAGACTGACTCGGGTGTTATTTTATTATAATGCTCGGGTCAGACCGAGTATTACAGATTTAGGATAGGTAGCTATGGAGTTCAGGATGCGAGCTGGATAACAGAGACGTATTCTCGTAGTTGATTTATATTTCCGTTGTGTATGCTATGTATGTGTGGACAAGTTATTAAACTGTCCAGATTGATTACTGTACTCTGATAATGGGATGTATATTAACAGTGCAGCTCTTGTATTTAAAATCTGTTATTATGAATTATATTTTGTTTCGCTGTGATTGTGAGATTCCGTGTTGTTTTTTTGTTCCTTCTTCTACCTTTTCTTCTTCACCCCTAATGAACTGGTATCTCCAGCACTCGATTGCTCGGCATTCTATAGAGTGGATGTATTAATGTCGATTTTCGAGGATCGAAAATCCCGTTCGTTACAGTTGGTACCAGAGCTGAAGGTTAAGCGAGAACCTTAGCTCTGGTGTAGGCTGAGTAGTACTCTAAAATGATTTTGAGTGTATTAATAGATATGAGCGCGTATTTGTTAGTGAATATAAATTATTTTATATTGTGTTGGTTGATTTATTGAGTGGCTGATGAACTCTGGTCGGCACAGTACGTACAACTGTATCGATAAGGGTTTATAAACGCTTGAATAGAGTAATTCGACAAAGTATTGTTTTGGAACGGGGTAAATGAAATAATTTTACCCACAAATATATTTTGATATAAAGAAAATAATTTTCTAAAATTATTATATATAGTTGGAGTGTTTGGATGATAATATTATAATCTAACAAGATTATAAAATTGAAAAGGGTTTATATAAACAATTTAAAATTTATATAAGTACAAATGGATTGTAATTAAAATGGATTCAAACCAGAAATTGGAAATTTAAAATTTCGGAAGTTTTGAGAAATGTTTAAAATGGGTTTGAACTAAGTATTTGGGAAATTTGGAATCTCGGAAGTTTTGGAAATATTTTCCCAAGTGGTTGAAAAGAGAAATGGTGATATTATTGAGATATTTTTGAATAGAAAATTGTTTTAAATGGATTTTGGAATTGATGAAGCACTGAACTCACTTCAGTCGCTGGAAAATAATTCTGGTGATGACTACAACATCACCAGTATTCATTTCCGAGTTTCTAGGCGACGAATTGCTACCGTAGTAATTTGATTTGAAGATTTTTGTGAAAAACAAATGTTGTTTTAGAGATTTCAAGGAAATTGTTTTGGGGAAAAAAATCAAGTTGATTTTTGGAAGTTGAAGGAAATGGTTTGTTAAAACAGAGTTATATATATATATATATATATAATTTCAAGTGGTTTGAAATAAGTACCGGGTGTTTAAAAAAAATTTGGAATTTGAATTTTTAAATTAAAAATTTAAATTGAGTAGGTTTAAATGAATTGAACAAATTGAAATTAACTCAGGCTAAGTTGAGTAAGTTTGGAAATTTTAGTATGAAATAAAAATTTAACTTCTGTTAGTTGAATAAATTAAATTTGTAAAAGAAAATTTGAAGGAATTGGAATTAAACTTAAGTAAAAGTTAAAGAAAATAAGTTAAATGAAGTGGTTATAATAAATAAGATGAAATGAATATAATGTAATGAATTAGCTAAGTATAAAGTGCATAGGAATATGTAAGTAAATGGAATAAATGAAAATAAGTAAGGAAGTGTGGAAAAATTTGAAATTGGAATTTAAAATAAATAGGATTGAATTAATTGAATTGGAATTAGAAATTGAAACGAATGGAATTATATATAGAAACTGAATGGTAAAGCGATTTATAACTATAAGTTATAAATTTTGAATGGCGTATAAATTGAATTTGGATAAATAAATTTGAATAGCTTATAAATTTTGAAATTAACGGAATAAGTATATATTTAAGCTGCTAAGTGATGTATTTTTTTTTAATAAAGTTTTTTTTTTATTATAAAAAGGAGAAACAAGCCTTTCTCCAACGGCTCACAAAACACGGCAAGACATACAAAATATGCCTCCCACAATCCGAAAAAAACAGTAGAAAATAACAGAAGAAAAAGAAAAAGCTAAGCTAACAGCAGCACTTGAAGACAAAGCTGAAAAAGAAGTAACCAACAACCGCTCAACCATCATCCCCGCTACACCAAAAAGGTGTAGGCCAGTCCACCAGATAGAAAACCACCCACCGACAGAGGAAGATAATACCAATATAGATCCGCAAGCCAAAACACTGTAATCCTAGAGACCCAGAACATGCGGCCTCAAGCATACCCAACCAGCCAAACAACAAGACCCGATGAGCTCCGAATTCCAAAAGCCGAAAAGAAGATCGGAAAACTGAAGTGCAACCGAAGGAAACAACCCCAGCCAAAGATAACGACCAAAACTCCCTACAAAACCTGAACCTGAAAAACTAGCAACCACATCAAAACCAAAAGGGGAGGGGGGGTGAGAGAGTCAAGAACGTCGGATGAGGACCAACGCACCGACTGGATCAATCACTCAACCAACGCCAGTTCTAGCGGAACTCAGCGCACAAGTAATAGACAGAAGACCCACTAGATGATGGATACCGGGGCTCATGCGTCCCCTGAAAGGCCGACCTCGGAAAGCAAGGAATACGTCATTCCTGACGCGCCGAATAATGACCACGGGAAGCATAGGAGAACTGTCGAAGATAGCCTTGTTCCGAGCACACCAAAAGCTACCCAGCCAAGTGATGTAAATCTTGAGTTAAAAATAAAATGTATACTCAGGTATAAAATTGATGGAAATATGAGAAAATAAATTGTGTAACTTATAAAAAAAAATCACTTACATACCTATGCCTAATTTATTAAATAATCATATTGTTAAGCTGTACTCGAGTTGGTTTTATTGCGTGCAAACCTTTGAGCTCTAACATTCTGTTCTGGTTTGCAATTTTTGCCCTGTCTTCTATTTCTTTTGCAATGCATTTTTGATTTGGCCTCCCCTTCCTCTACAATATATTTATGAATCTGTTTTTATTATCTTTCTTTCTCCATGCATTTTCTGGTTTCCGTCTCTTCTTCTTGCATGTGTTGGTGCTTGGGTAATACTTTGGGTGGACGGTGTTGTATGTTTTTACATGTGTTAGGGTGGAAGTGCATGAATATCCTACTGTGTTTGAATGTGTTACGTGTTGTGTGAGTGAGTAGGTGAGAGAGAGAGTAAATATATGTAATAGTGTGCATGAGTGTCTGGGTAGCTTTTTAATTCATCTCACTCTCATTGTATTTTGATCTGGTAGCATAAAAAAAAAAGCTTGGACGTAGGCAACATTCTCTCTTCATTTCACTAGGATTTAGTTAGCAGTAGCCATTATTTGCCTTGTATAATATATTTCTGCATGCATCTACGTGTTCTTTGAAGTGTTTGTGTCCATACTTGTCTGTTATGTATGTTGTCCTACTTTGTGTGGGTCAGTAGTAGTGCTTGTGAATACTATGGGGTGCGTATGTACAAGCTTGTATGTGTTGGTTAGGTAGGGTCACTGTTTAAGTTTTGTCTTGCATTATTTTTCTTTATGTTTAACTGATTTAGACCTACTATCTTTGACAGGTTTATATTCACTGCCCAGAACAGTGTTTTATTTTTAGAATTGCCTGTGAACTCTATATACGAGAATGTGAATAACTTAATGTTTGTATAAGCTTGTGAGTTATAATGGAAAATATAATATATGTATAATTATATGGAAAGGTAAACCAAATTAAAGAAACCTAACTTTAACATACCATTATATATATTCCTGTAAGTTATGATTCACACTTGAATGCGAATCTCGGTTTAATAAGTAAACAAAATGAGTTTGTTTGTATTGTTTATATGAATATTAGTTCTTATTTCGCAGAAGTGCGAAATTCAAAATAAATATAAGCTTACTAATTCTGAAATTCTCATATATAAGCCTTGTAAACCGGAAGAAAATAAGTTGTGTAACTTGTAAATTGAAAAAAATGGAATGGTAAAACCAAAATAAAAATGGTTTGATATTTTGGTGAAGAAATGGAAATCCAAATTGAAATATAAAACAAATTTGCATGGAAAAATTGTCTTTTGTCGTAAACGGAAGTAAAAAAATTTGGAATGGATATAAATATAATGTGTGTGTTTATGAAGTGAATGCAAACAAATTGGGTTGTAAATCATTCGAATTGAATGAAATGATATATAAATCGATTGAAATAAATAATCGAATGTTGGAATCTTGTGATTATTGATAAATTCCTGCAATAACTTGTTTAGTTCTGAAATCTTTGGGTTTGCGCTAGTTAAAAGATTAAAATGTTGTTAAATTTCATATTTTTGGTACTTACGTGTTTAAATTGAGTAAGTACAGGTACATGGAGCTGTTTTGCTTGAGTTTTATTGTGCGAAATGCATATAAAATAAGCCGCTCGCTTAAAAATGTTAATATAAGGTACGTTTTTGGATTAAATACAGCAAAAATATTATTATTGATATATATTGTGTTTTCCGACCGTGTGGGTCGATGTATATATTTTTATCTCTCTTGTCATATTGCAAAAGGCTCTCCATACAAGGGAGACTCTGCCAAAAAAATTTCAGAAAATTATGGTGTTAGAAAAAAAGATTGAAAATTTTTGGAATTTTTTTCTCTTAACGACAATTTGATTACGAATTTTAATTGGAATAAATGGTTGTGAAATTAGAATTGAAAACTAATTGTTTTGATTGAGAACTAAGAGATTAGAACAGTGAAATGTCGAGTTTCACTAAGTGGGTTTGAATAAGTAATGGGTTTGGAGCGTTTTTCCCGACTTAGCAATTTCGTGGACGAAATTCTTTTAAGGGAGGAGGAATGTAACGACCCGGATTTTTCTGTCGTTTAAATTTGAATATTTTAATGGTTTAAATATTAGATTTGGAATTATAATTGAGTTAGTAAGTTTTTAAAACTGAAATTTTGAGCGATTTCGAAATTTTTGAAATCGTTAATTTAATCGACGCGTTAAATAGCGATCAGGGGCACAGTCTCGGAATTCGACGAAACCAGTTTCATTGGATCCGGAATAGTGTATTATTATCTGATTTTAAAATTTCATAGCGTTTGGAGTTATCGTTTGATCGTACGGGATATAAACGCGTTGAATCTAATATCGAAAATTCAATATAATAATTGGATCCAAAAAGCTATCTTCTGCATACGATCGAATTAGGACTCGAAACCTTTTCCATTGCATTCGTAGTTGGGGTATTACATTATAAACGCCTAGCTGCATGCCTCGATAGGGGTTCGAGATTTTGTGTTGTGAAAATCGAGACGTTTTAAAATTTAAAATAATATAATATATTTATATTTATATTGATTGACCACATTCACATCAAAACTTTTTCCTTCCTTTCAGAAACACAGTAGCCTTCATCTTACATGCCACCATCACGATTAAATTCACATCCCTTCCTTTCCTTTCAGTTAAATCACGTATTACCTTCTCCTTTGTTTTAAAAACTGTTCTTCCCTTATCTACTTGAATTCGAAAATGAAATCGAAAGAAACGAAAGGGGAGTCACGCATCTCCCTCCTCCTCTATCTTAAAATCGAATCAAGTCACGAGCCTTTTCTTCATTTCCTTTAGTTCGAATTTATTCGAAAAAAAGAAAGGAAATAACAGATCGCAGGGGTGTGGTCGATTTAGGGGTAGGTGTTTGGGCGCTGTTCTGCGCGCGCGAGGTGTAAAAACCCGAGATTTTCGACGTCCGAAAATCGACATCAATATGTTCATTGTATTACATGCCGAACAATCGAATGCCGGAAATAACAGATCGTTAGGGAAAAGAAGAAAGAGGTAAAAGAAGAAAATAGAAAACAACATCAGAATCTCACAATCGCAGCGGAATAATATATAATAGATAACAATAGATCTTTATACAAAAGAACCTATAACTGTTTTTATACATTACATCGCAACACAATCAATAACACAATATTGGACAGTTATAATAACATGTCTTCACACAAGCTAACTATACAGCTTACACTGCACAGCGGAATACACATCAAGTACGTGTGATACGTCTTGCCATCCAGCTCGTCTCATGAGCTCCATAGCATCTTATCTTGTATCTGTAATACTCGGTCTAACCTGAGCATTATAATAAAATAACACCCAAGTCAGTCTGGAAAACAAGCGTGAGAAATACACTCAATTTGAATTATTAGATTTATCTAAATCCTTTAAAAAAACAAAGGTATCTCGTAAGACCACACCACAAATAAACATGTCGGGTTTTTACCTTACGATAACCAAAACATTTTATATCAAAATCCTCTGATATTATAATAGTGTTTAAGTACAAATACTTATTCAAATAGCTAAAATGCTTGCATCTCATTTTCCAGCATAGTTGGGCATAATCAAAACCGTACGACACTTATGGAGAGTGGATTCCAACTGAATGACTAGGCACTGGGGTACCACCTGTCACGATACCTGTATAGAAACACCGTACCGAGGACCACTGCGGGATCCCCTGCAACACAAGACCGTTACTATCCCTTACTGGATAGCCCGAATAAGATCTCCCCGCGGTTGGGATCAACAACCGCCCACACAGCCAAAATAAAATAGGACTCTAGATAGGGGAAACCTTACCCTACTTGGGAGCTACCCACTTAGCCTTGCAGCATATCCCTTGATTTTCAGTCATTCCCGGTTGATGAGGCTCAAGGAAAAGCGTTACCTTTTTAGGACATTCCCTTAGGATGCTCATTGTCCTCCAATGACAATGTTCCGATAACTTTCATCCATACAAGTCCGTTCCAGGTCCGAACGGAACCGAATGCACTACTACTCCTACTACATCCATTTTGGAATCACCCTCAGGATTAGTAGCGATTAGCCCTTGCACTTCACTGCTCCATCTTCGACTCCAAGCTCTAGTTTTCATCACGAAAACGTACCCGTTGGATCGAAGTGGTTTTCGGATTGCAAATTTGATCCCGGTCTCTTCGAAACAACGTTCGCTATTTCCGGTAAACTCAACCCCGGTTCTTTAGAAAGTAAAAAGACAAAAATAAGATCGGAGTTCACCTCCTAACCATTTTGTGGATGTATTTCCTTATAAACGTCCTAGAAGAACAACGAGTTTATACGTACAGTATAGCACCTCGAACGGTAACTGTACCGTATAATTCTCGTACCTCTTCTGGATATTTCCAAAGTTATATCTGGGTCCAGATTTTGGATAGTCGGTTATTTAACTATCAAATTAATAATCAATTCAAACAAATATCCATTTTCCACTAAAAACGCTTAAATCTCCTTTAAATTGGATTTCAAATACATAATTCTCTTTATCCAAAAATATACGCTTAAAAATTGACACCCCACCTCTATACTCACACTAACCAAGGACACTACTGGGTAATGTCGTCGACTATCATGAAGAATGAGGTTGTTGAGGAGCGACCATATGTGTAATTGCTTTGTGCAAGTACCGATATGTTAGATGGTATGACATGCATTTCATTTCAAGAGGAAATCCGACATATCCAATACAAACTCAAAGCTACTACACAGTGGCTATGAGGCCTTCGGAAATAAATATAAAATAAGCATAACAAAAATCAGTCACAGATATTCATATCACTAAGGCGGAAACAAATATGAATATAACACATAGAAGTGTACATCAAAGTGGTGGTCACGCAAGATCCACTACATCACAAAAAATAGGTACAAGTGCTAGACAAAAGAATATGTATACATCAAGGAGTCTCTATCTCGAATGTATAAAAACAAAAACAAAAACTACTAAGCTAAAGTAGTTAGCCAAAAGTCAGAAGCTAATCCCTACTAAGAAGTCAAGTGGAAGCACCTGTAACACCTCGGTTTGATCCGAGTATTATTTAAGAAGAAAAATAATAAACGGATCAGTCTAGCTATAAATATCATATAAAATGAGATATGATAAGAGATATAACAGAAATATATGATAACAATGAAAATCATACAATATCTCAAATCTTCTCAAAACATAAAAAAGAATGTCATATTCTTTAGCTTATTCACCAAACCTCAAATGTTGACAAAACATATCAATGCAAATCGCAATAAATGGTGAAACATATATTCCAGAAATCCATAATAGAAAATCCAGAAAACATAAAAGGGGGAGGCCTATCACAAACAGGAGCATGAAAACTCACCAACATGTGTATCACAAATGGGACGCTATCCCATCAAATGAGCCGAAGCCCCTTCTAACAGGGTATAGTCCCCCTTTGCGGACTATGAGCCGAAACTCCTCCTATGAGCCGAAGCTCCTCCTAACAGGGTATAGTCCCTTTTTGCGGATTATGAGCCGAAACTCCTCCTAACAGGGTATAGTCCCCCTTTCCGGACTATGAGCCGAAGCTCCTCCTAACAGGGTATAGTCCCCCTTTGCGGACATGAGCCGAAGCTCCTCCTAACAGGGTATAGTCCCCCATTGCAGACTATGAGCCGAAGCTCCTCTTAACAGGGTATAGTCCCCATTTTTTGGAAAAAGAGACATCGCATATCGCTAGTCTAAACCACAAAATGATCATCATTGATCGATAAGTGGAAATTACACTAAGCTAGTAAATAAATGAGTTTAGCTTCATGTCCCATAACCACTGGCTTAGCTTAAATATTTACGAACAAATTGTAGATTTCCACTCGAAGATTGTCACGAGATTTCAATCAAACAAGTCCAAGAATTAACCGACAAAGTAAACACAAGCGTTTCATACCACTTGTTTTGCTAAGTCGTTTAATTAGATTTCTCATACGAATGAAGTAAAGGTTCGTATATACTAATAGATTGGAAAATGGTTTTAAAATGAGCATTGTATTAAAAGTAGTGTTGAAATCATTTATGTAAAAGAGTTTGAGTATTTACTACTAGTTTAGAAACCTTTGTATTTTAGAAGTGACAAATCACAGAAAACGATTGTAAAAACAATCGATCACCAAAAATTCACATTCGACGGCGTGAATTAAAACCATAAAAATCGATATCAAATCCATCAAACGGATATTCCCAAAAATCCAGAAAAGAAGTCATCAAAGTCGATAATAAATGACAACAACTAACCGAATCAACAAAAATCGATTAAATCTGGAAATCCACTCAAAAACAGCCAAAATAGGCAAAACTGCACAGAACCAGACGTCTGGATTTTGTCTCTGCCTTTTTTTTCTTTTTCCAGGGACCCCTTCCAGACGTTTGGATTTTTCAACCAGACGTTTGGATTTTCTTCCAGACGTCTGTATTTTCTTCCAGACGTCTGGATTTTCCTGCTAGGCAAAAATCAGCCTAACCCAAAAAGGACAAAAATCCAAACCGAAAGCGATCGAATGAGCGATGAATGCTAGGCATTTATGCCAATCGACAACCCAGCCCTATATGCTCTTCAATACACCACCAACAACATGTCAAAACATCCAAGATAGGATCTTTAAAGATTTTGAATTCAAATTACCAAAATTGGAAAATTCACCAAATCAATTCAAATCAAAAGCAATTGAACATGAAATAGATGTTAGGAATTCATACCTAACAAAAATAAAAGCTATAGACATAGATGTGAGTTCAAGAACTCACCTTTAAACCCAAATATAGAAATGAGAAGCTCTAAAACAAGGCAAGATCAATTCCTCTTCAATACACCTCTAGAATCTTCAATCTATTATCAAAGTTGAAGTTTTTCCTAAGCTAGGTTATAGGAATTTCTGAAAATTGAAGAGAGATTGAGATGGAGAAGATGAAGAGGATGCTTACCTAAGCTTCTCTTTGATTTTAGAGCAAGAATTTGAATTTCCTAAGAAAACTAGGGCCTAGGAATTTTAATGTCCCATCTTTTCCCCCATTCTTTCCTTTAGCTTGAGTGTTAGGAAATGTTATGAATGAATGAAGAGGAGTGGAGCGAGAGTTATTAGATAGAGGAGTTGGGTTCTCTTGTTGGGTTAGTGGGCTGAAACCCAAAACCAAAGCCCTAAATGAAAATATCAAAATTCTAATCAACTTCAAACATATCGATGTTTATACTCAAAAAGGTCACAAACGCCATTTTGAACTCAATGGAAGTGGTCTCGAGTCCAGATACGACCGTTTACAAAAAGTCACAGTTCGGACTTCAAATTCAACTAACGATGCTATATTTAAATTCAATATTTAAACATATAATCGTAAAATATGCGGATTGTTATAGAAATATTTAAAATAAAGTTACTTAATCACTTTATTCAAATTATACTTATGAAATTCTATAATAATTCTCCAAGTAAAAACTTTGGCCAAAAACTACTTTTAAGATAAAATCTATTTTATAAAATATAAATATTTAATAATTATCCTTTTTAAAATCCTAATACTAATTTAACCTTTAAAAATAATTAACTATTATAACTAACTTAATTAATCTTTACTTTAAAAATTTTAAACCATTGAATAATACATTTTTTAAAAATATTCTTTTAGACACCTTTGATTTTCTAATTTATACTTAAAAATATTTCTTTGAAAATATACTTAACTTTCCATAAAAATACATTTCCACTTTAATAAAACCGGCCTTGTTATTTATAAATCTTTCTCGATTTACTTCCAGTTTTAATTTACATTCCAATCCCGTAAATTTTCTTTCTCACATTTTCTAAAAATAAACCACCATTTATTTTTAAAAATGATTTACCATCTCCTTATAAATTCCCACCGTGAATTTACAATCTCAAATGTCCACTGATATTTTTACTTCACTTTATATTATAAACCTCGTTTATAAACCCCATAGTCTCATTTCCCGTTTCACCACACTTAACCGATTTTTAAACCAATTTCCAAAATTGGACTCCATTTTTAAAATAAATTTCCCAATACATTCCAAAATCCACTAATTTCAAATCTTACTACCTTTATATGATTTGAAAAGCTTGATTTAAATCTGAAACATTAAATCCACATTTTATTTTTCAAATTCCCTCTTTATTTTCCTCAAATCTATTTTAAATCTTGGATTTAAAAATATCTACTTTTATACTTAACAAATCACTTAAGCCCTATTATTAAATCCTTTTATTCGATATCCCAAAAACCTTTACCTTTCCATACTCAGAAATTATTGAGTACAATTTTAAAATCAAACTTTTTATTTTTCCCAAATACATTACTTTTAAATTTATCCATCCTTACTATAAATCTCTTACTTTACCATCCCCCTTTTTATTTCCTTTAGAAATTCAATATTTATTTTTCTGATGTTTTAAAATGCCAAAAGTATATCCAACAATGTCATAGCATCCAATAAATTTAATTTTCCAACATAATCTATTTCAGATTTTTCAACATTTCATATATCACTGAAATGAAAATAAATTAAATATTTTTGAGGAATCCAGCTGGATCCCTCCAACCTGTTTTCCCTGCATTCAGAGATGTTAGCACAATATAAAATTAACAATCCCACTTCGAGGGGGATATCGCGGTATATAGGGTCACCGCTATTATGCGGGGCGCATAGGGTCTCATCCGCTATATGATGTGGGAATATCAATCACTCCAATATATATACTACTATATATATAATATCACATCCAGACTGATAATAATTATCACATTCAATCAATCAACCCAAAAATTTGATTTTAACTATTTAAATTAACCAGCAATTCAATTTGAGTGAGATTAACTCACCTTTGATTTAATTTTTTTCCGACTGAACATCCAGATTTAATTTTATTTCTCTAAAATCCCAGCTATTTCAAGGCAACCCCAAGTTAGTTCCATCGTGATCTACATCATAGGGATTTTTTTAGGGACAGTTTGACACAGGTCCCTAACAAGTTTCAAAATACATAAAAACCCCAGTAAAAAAAAGTTTGTAAATTAGGTCCCTAGAATTAAATTATCGAATAATGCCACACACTTATGCAATTATTCAGTGAATAATTTCAGACATTTATGTAATTATATCAAAAAATTGCAAACATTTCCAAAATTATTCACTGAAAAATTACGGAAATTTCTGCAATTTTTTCAAAAAACTGCAGAAAATTCCGCAATTATTCACCAAAAAATTACGGAAATTTCCGCAATTTTTTCAAAAATTTAAAGAAATTTCCACAATTATTCACCAAAAAAATTGTGGAAATTTCCGCAATTATTCACCGAAAAATTGCATAAATTTATGCAACTTTTGGATATAATTGCATAAATGTCTGCAATTATTCAGTGAATAATTGCATAACTATATGTAATTACTTAGTAACTTAATTATAGGGACCTAATTTACATACTTTTTTTTACTGGGGTTTTTGTGTATTTTGAAACTTATTAGGGACCTGAGCCTAATATTCACTTTTTTTTAATATATAAGTTCACCCTTATAATTACGAAAGGAGTATATATGTTGACTAATCATATATACAAGCAAACCGTTCGCCTTTTTAAGTGATAACCTTATCTCTAAAATTCTTATAATAACTTAGTATACTATCCTATTTTGAAACCGTACACAAGATGAGTAACCTATTGCATAAATATCAAAAATCTTGATTTAAATAACTCCTTTAATTCAAAACATTTTTTTCGTTATTTACTTAAAAATTTTCACAGTAACTTTTTATTTAGAACTAAAATTTAGATTAAGAAAATAACCAAGGTTAAATAAATCACTCGAGAGGCCCTCCTTCCCCAATACACTGCTTGAGCACGAGGAAGCACATCGCCAAAATCCTACTTCCAGACCGAGTCGCCGAAATCATGGTGCCTCCTCCTTTCGCCTTGGCCACAAACGCTGCCTCGAAGATGCCAGAACATCGCGACTTCGTCGCGAATAGATCGAAGTGCCAGACCGCTCGAGCGAACCTGTCTCGCACACGAAGAAGAGAGGAAGCACATGCAAGTTCGATTCCGCATACCCATTGTACTTCGCAAGCAACCCACCCTCGCGAGCTCGAAGTTTGCCGACGCCGTTGTTGAATTCGATTTGAAAGAGGGGGAAAAACTGGGTTTCGATTTAGTTCGTTTCTTCCCACTTTTTTTTAAATACATTTGAACGAATTTGAATTGGAGGGGATGGGAAGGAGAAGTGGGGGTTTCGATTCCGTGGATTTTGATTTTAGAAGAGGATGGCAGTCTCAATATTTTTTTTCTCTCAGATGAATTTTGATTCGGCCAATTTTTTTTTTTGAAGTTTCAATTTTAGAAGCTCTGCTTGTTTAAAAGGAGGGACTTGATATTTGAAATGAAGGAAACATATTCTACCCAATTTGTTACAGTGATTGAAAAGAAAAGGGAAAAGGTGGACATGAATATACCTGTCAATCAGAATAATATATATTTATTTATTTAAATCAAAATCATCTCGATTTCGCAACTTAAAACCTTGACCTCCTATCGAGGTGTGCCGCTAAGCGTTTATAATGTTATACCCCTATTTCGAACGCAATAGAAAAGGTTTCGAGTCCTAATTCGATCGTGTGGAGAAGATAGCTTTTTGGACCTCATTATAATATTGAATTCTCGAAATAAATTTCAGTGCGTTTATATCCTGTACGATCACACGACAACTCCAAACACTACGAAATTTGAAATCCGATAATAATACACTATTACGGATCTAATGGAACTGGTTTCGTCGAATTCCGAGACTGTGCCTCGGAAGGCTATTTTTAATTGTCAATTTAAGCGATATATTTTTAAAACTGAACAAAACATATTTAAATTCAATTTTAAAACTTCTATTATCTTCAGTATTATTAACATAAATTTTATAAGCCTTCAAATTATTTTTAACGAGCTTAAAACTCAAGATTCAACATTTTACCCAATATCCAATTATTTAATTCAATAATTAAACTGTCCAAAAATTAGTTATATTTGAAATTCATGTTAAAAATAAACTTTTAAATATTTAAAATCAATCAAATATTCCAATTCAAATATTCAAAGATTCCGGGTCGTTACACGAGGCATGGACACTCGGCGTCGATCAGTGATGGGGCAGCGATGATGTCGAGGTGGTTATTGGAAATTGAGTGCGGCGCTCGCGTGTTGATGGGAGGAGATGAGTCACGATGGGCTCAGGTGGGTCGTGACCATTGTATGGAGGATGCGCTCAGACGGAAGCAGGGGCCGCGACTTGAAGTCGTAGTGGTTTTCAGAGGTTCGAGTGGCCGTTCGATGGTCTAGATGATGAAATTTTGGTGAGGGATGCGATGGCCAGTACTGTGTTGTGATGTGTGGTGGGGCGAATCAGTTGAAATGGTTGTCGATGGTGGAGTCTAGTTGTTGTTCGGTCGAGTGAGAGAGGAGGAGGAGGAAGCGATGGCCAGAGTGTATTTTGTACGCGAGCAGCAGTTTGGGAAGGGAATCGAGTTGGAGGTAAAGAGATTGTTTTAAATTAATTTAAATAATTTTATTTATTAAAAAGAGATGCTTATAAAATTTTATAACATTTATATAAGGTACAACAATCGCAAATTATAATATGGAATTAATTGGAGATTTTTATGAGGCTTATTAATCAAAAAATTGGAACGGATCGAAACTAAAAATATCATGGTGGGAAAATTCTCACTCATTTGGATTACTAGAATTTATTTTAAATAGTTAAAATAAATTATTGGATGCTTGATTCAATTTATAAAATTATTATTTGTTAAATGATATTATATATATAGTAGATATATATTAGTAGTTGGAGTGATATTCCCGCACACTACAGCGGATGAGACCCTATGCGCCTCGCATAATAGCAGATGACCCTATATACTGCGATATCCCCCTCGAAGTGGGATTGGTATTTTTATTTTTGTCTAACATCTATGGATGCAGGACATCAGGTTGGAGGGATCCAACAGGATTACTCAAATATATTTAGTATTTTTCATATATATATAAATATATGATGTGATTGAATAATCTGCTGGATTATTGTGTGCTGTAAATTTTTAAATGTTATAATAGCATGGGAATTAACTTTGGTATATTAGTACCATAAATATTATTTTGAATTTTTAAAGAATTAAAGGATGATTTTTAATATAAAAATATGTATATCGAAATTTGGATTATTTAAAAGAGATTGATTTGAATAAGCAATAATTGGTTTTTTGATCGTACCAAACAATGCGGAAAAATATATTTTAAATATAGATTTTAAAATAAATTATATAAAGGAATTTTTAAGACTGGATTTTAAAATGATATTCGGAAAAGAGTGTAGAAAGAAGTTGGAATCGGTATTAAAATATATTGGCAAAAAAATAAATGGAATTTATAAGGAATTGAATTTATAAAATGGAATTTTTGTAAATGAGATGAGATTATTTTTAGTGAAACTCAAAGGAGTTATAAAAATTTATAAACTATGTTTATGTATAAAGAAAATCGATATCAGATGATAAATTTGGAATATAAATTTACAGGAAGAATTTATATTTAAATATGGAAATAGAGTGAGAAAAATAGTGGATACTATTTTTTTGAAGTGAAAATGGTTAAGGAAACTGAGATGGAAGTGATGTGATGGAAATCGAGAGGGGTTTATAAATTGAAATTTGGTTATCGAGATTTAAAAATATATTTTTACTAATAAGTTAAGTTTTTTATTTTAAAAAGGAATATTTTATTTATTAAACTATGCAATTTAAAGTTAGTTAGTATCGAAGTACTTCAGAAGTGAATTGTGACGCCCCACCTCAATACTCACACTAGCCAAGGACACTACGGGGTAATGCCATCGACTAGCATGAAGAATAAGGTTGTTGAGGAGCGACCATCTGTGTAATTGCTTTGTGCGAGTACCGATATGTCAGATAATATAACTTATATTTCATTTCAAGAGGAAATCTGACATATAAAATACAAACTCAAAGCTACCACACAGTGGCTATGTGGACTACGGAAACAATTATAGAAATACACATAACACAAATCAGTCACATATATTCATATCACAAAGGCGGAAACAGATATGAATATAACACATAGAAGTGTAAATCAAAGTAGTGGTCAAACTAGATCCACTACATCACAAAAGAATAAATACAAGTGCTTGACAAAAGAATAAGTATACATCAAGGAGTCTCTATCTTGAATGTATAACAACAAAAACTACTAAGCTAAAGTAGTTAGCCAAAAGTCAGATGACGAACCCTGATAGGAAGTCAAGCAGAAGCACCTGAAATACATCGGTCTGACCCGAGTATTATTTAAGAAGAAAATAATAAACGGATCAGTCTAGCTATAAATATCATATAAAATGAGATAAGATAAGAGATATGACAAAAACGTACGATAACAAAAATGCCATACTGTGACAAGTATACACAAGGTAACAACAAAATCATACAATATCTCAAATATTCTCAAACACCAAAAAGAACGTCATATTCTTTATATTATTCACCAAAACACAAATATTGACAAAACATATCAATGCCAATCGCAAAAATCGGTGAAACACAAATTCTAGAAATCATCAACTAGAAATCCAGAAATCACAAAAAGGGGAAGGCCTATCACAAACGGGAGCATGAAAACTCACCAACACGTGTATCACAAACAGGTCGCTATCCCATGAACCGAACATCGACGCACCTAAAAAGATATGCTCCATGCACAGTCGAACATCAATGCACCTAAAAAGATACGCCTCATGCACAATCAAACATCGATGCACCTAAAAAGATACACCCCATGTATAGTCGAACATCGACGCACCTAAAAAGATACACCCCATGCCTAGTCGGACATCGATGCACCTAAAAAGATACACCCCATGCCTAATCGGACATCGATGCACCTAAAAAGATACACCCTATGCTTAGTTGAACATCGACGCACCTCAAAAGATACGCCCCATGCATCGACTTATCGAGCCGAATGCTCCACGAACGGTACAAAGACCATGGGTCGCTAGCCCATAAAAATGAGACGAAGCTCAATCAAAACAGGGTATAGTCCTCCACGCGGATAAAGAGACATCGCACATCGCTAGTCTAAATCATAAAATGATCACCATTAATCAATAAGAAGTGTCAAATACACTAAGCTAGTAAATAGATGGGTTTAGCTTCATGTCCCATAACCCCTGGCTTAACTTAAATATTTACGAACAAATTATAGATTTCCATTCGAAAATTGTCATAAGATTTCAATTGAACAAGTCTAAGAATTAACCAACAAAGTAAACGCAAGCATTTTATACCACTTGTTTTGCTAAGCCGTTTAATTAGATTTCTCATACGAATGAGGTAAAGGTTTGTATATACTAATAGATTGGAAAACGGTTTTAAAAGCGAGCTTTGTATTAAAAATAGAGTTGGAATCATCTTTGTGAAAGAGTTTGAATATTTACTAATAGTATAGAAACCTTTGATTTTAAAGTGACAAATCACAAAAATGATTGTAAAAACAATCAATCACCAAAAATTCACATACAAATATGTGAATTAAATCCCTAAAAATGGATATCAAATCCATCAAACGGATATTCCCAAAAATCCAAAGAAAGAAGTCATCAATGTTGATAATAAGTGATAACAACTAACCGGATCGACAAGAATCGATTTAAAAATCGGAAACCCACACAAAATTGCCTAAAATAGGCAAAAATGCAAGTTTCCCAGATTTAGTCGACTGAACCAGAAGGTCAGTCGACTGATACAAGGCTAGAAACTCTCGGGTTCCTGGTTCAGTCGATTGAACTATATGGTCAGTCGACTAACACAGGGACAGTAAGTTTTCTACTCCCAGGTTCAGTCGACTACCAGTCGATTGATAGATGGGCAGAAGCTTTCTGCTCCCAGGTTCAGTCGACCGACCTTACCGTTCAGTCGACTGACCTTACCATTCAGTCGACTGAACTGCCATTTGCAGTATTTTCAACCTAGCCCAAGAAGGGGCAAAAATCCAAACGGAAGTGATCGGACGAGCAACGAAGACTAGGGATTTATGCCAAGCGACAATCCAGCCTTATAGGCTCTTCGATACACCCTAACAACGTGTTCAAACATCAAAGATAGGATTTTTAAAGATTTGACTTCAAAATACCAAAAATTGGAATATTAATCAAACCAATTCAATTCAAAAGCAAATGAATAAGGAATAGATCTTAGGAATTACTACCTAACAACTATCAAAGATATAGACATAGATGCGAGTTCAAAAACTCACCTTTAAACCCAAAACACAAATGAGAAGCTCTACAACAAAGGAAAGGCCAATTCCTCTTCAACTTCAACTCAAGAAGCTCCAATCTAAGCTAATAAGCAAATATTTCCTAAGTTAGGGTTTAGGAATTTCTGAAATTAAAGAGAGATAGAGATGGAGAAGATGAAGAGGATGCTTACCTAAGCTTCACCTTGATTTTGGACTTGAATTTGAGTTTCCTAAACAAAACTTGGGTTTAGGAATTTTCATTTCCCTTTCTTTCCCCCATTTTTCTTAAAAGCTTGAGTGTTAGGAAATAGAATGAGTGAATGGATGAAGAGGGGTGGAGTTGGGTTATTTGTTTGGTTGGTGGGCTGAAACCCAAACCCAAAGCCCTAAATGAAAATATCAAAATTTTACTCAACTCCAAACATATCGATGTTTATACTCAAAAATGTTATAAACGCCATTTTGGACTCAATGGAAGTGATCTCGAGTCCCAATTCGACTGTTTACAGAAAGTAATATTTCAGATCTTAATCCGATTAACGATGTTATATTTAAATAAAACATTTAAATATACAATCGTGAAATATGCGGGTTGTTACAGACTCCCCTCCTTAAAGAAATTGCGTCCTCGCAATAATTAAGAGGAAGATAAAAAGTAACAACCATACGAAGGCATAACAACACAAAAGTAGAAATTTTGAGATGAGAAGTTCACCATAATGAGCACAAAAGAGTAAGTCCGGATGTGTTTGCTCGATGAATTCTCAAGATTTCCAAGAGCAATCCTTAGGATTTGAGGACCATTGAACCTTCACAAGAAGAACATCTTTATTTCAAAGGCGTTTAACCTTCGAAGTAATGATACGAATAGAATGTTGCTCATAAGTCAAATTTGGTGAAACTTCAATTTCTTCAATTACACCGGGCTCAAGAATAGAATCAGAATCACGAAGGCATTTCCATAGTTGAGAGACGTGGAATACGTCATGAATAGTAGAAAACTGAGCCGATAATAAAAGGCTATAAGCCATGGAACCAATACGTTCGGTGATGGGAAATGGACCAACATATCGAGGTGCTAACTTTCCTGATCGACTGAAATGCACAACACCCCTCATAGGTGAAACACAAATGAACACCAATAAAATCTGGACCTAAAACCAGCTTCTCATCGGCTTCAAGCCAACACGAAGGAAATCGGCATGGCTTTCCGTAGTGTGCCTGGAAAGGTGCCATACCAATACTAGATTGGAAGCTATTATTATAGGAAAACTCAACAAGAGAAATATGATCTTCCCAACTTCCACCAAAATCAAGAACACATGCACGAAGGAGATCTTCAAGAGTTCGATTCACATGCTCTATTTGTCCATCGGATTGAGGACGATAAGAGGTGCTAGAATAAAACTTTGTTTCCAAAGCTTTTTGAAGACCCTTCCAAAATCCACTAGTAAACAATGGATCACGATCGCTAACAATAGAAGTAGGAACCCCATGCAATTTAACAATTTCCTTGACATAGAGTTTGGCCAAAATAGGTACGGTCCGATTGGACTGAACGGGAAGAAAATGGGTGGATTTTGTAAGTCTATCAACTATCACCCATAGGCTATCATGACCCGAACGAGAACGGGGAAGACCGTCAATAAAGTCCATGGAAATTTGATCCCACTTCCAAACTGGAATGTCCAAAGGTTGCAATAACCCACCGGGCCTTTGATGCTCGGCCCTCACGAGTTGGAAAGTCATGCAAAACTTAATAAAGTTAGCAATATCATATTTAATTCCATCCCAATAATAAAGTCGCTACATGTTCGCGTACATTTTACTACTACCGGGATGAATGGTAAATTTAGAACGATGAGAATCTTCTAAAATGTCTTTACGAAGATCGATAATATTTGGCGCAATAAGTCTACCAAATTTTCGAATACCGCCACGAGCATCAATATCAAAGTCTTTCAATCCTTCAATATCAATTTTATCCCTATAACTTTGGAAGAGAAGAACCAATTCGGAATCATGCTTTTGAGCTTCAAGAATGCGGTCTAAAAGAGAAGGATGAGCCTCAAGGCTACACAAAACAAGAGAAGAACATGAATTGGATTCACGATCTCGAATCTCACAAGTGGATAAAGTCGCAAGATCATTCCACTCGGATATCATCATGGAAACAACCGCTTGTTTCTTACGACTAAGGGCATCGGCAACTCGATTTCCCTTTCCGGGAGTATAGAGAATATCAAGATCATAAGATGCAAGGAACTCGAGCCAACATTGTTGACGCAAGTTAAGTTCCTTTTGAGAAAATAAATACTTCAAAGATTTATGATCGGTGTAGAGAACAAATTTCTCTCCCAAAAGATAATGACGCCAAATTCTAAGGGCGAAAACAATAGCTGCGAGCTCTAAATCATGAGTGGCATATCTAGTATCGGCAGGCTTTAATTGCCTAGAAGCATAAGCAATAACACGTTCCCTTTGCATGAGAACGGCTCCCAAACCAACACGACTAACATCGGTATAAACAATCAAATCTTGGTTCCCATCGGGAATCACAAGAATAGAAGCATCGGAAAGGAGTTCTTTTAAATGATCCTCTTTCCTGAAAAGCTAAGACTTTCAAAATTATAATTAACTTTGTGTAATCATCTTTTTAGAAGATTTTACATTTTACAAGTCAATTTACTATGTTTGACTGTTTCATCATAGCATTTTAGGAGATTCCTATCGATAACGTTGATCAATCGCATCGACCAGAATTCTTAAAGCACTCAATGGGCAAAACAACACAAAATCATCTTCTATATGATAAACAAGTCTCTTAAAAATTTTACAAATATTCTTTGCTCGTTTTAAGAAAAAAATTCAATCATACTTATAAATATCTTATTAAAAAGATTTGCAAATTTTAAATTGTTGTTTTCAACCATAATCAATAAATACAAGGATAAACTCATCGAGATATTAGTAGAATACCCGATTCATAAGATGGATGAAATAAGGTAGAAGGTTCGTCAAACCGGATGACATAACGAACCACCCACAAGAATCATAACGAGTGCGGAATGCGGTAAGTGCAATGCTACCCTCCGCAACTCGTAGCTGATGAAAACCGATGGCAAGGTCGAGCTGAAAAGACCTTAGCACCACTCAATAGATTTCTTAGGTGGTAATCCTAAGACAAGCTCAAATATACCGGAAAATTCACAAACTACTTGAATGAGAGAAATAACACTTTCCTCATCAAGTGGGTTTAAAGAATAAAATGATGCCACCGAATTTGGAAATCAAAATCATTAAAAAACAATAGAAATCTGCTTAACAGATTGAGAATGTCGAAGATGGATAGTCCTCTCAGGACATAGGATATGGGCTTCATAATGATTAAGCCAATCCTTTCCCAAAAATCAATTTCGAAGCCTAAGTAACGCATAACATGCAAATCGGCTCGAAAAGAATAATCACATAAAATAATCTCGACATTTTCACAAAGTAAACTGAGTGTTGCGGATCCACCAACCGGATTCGCAATTCTCAGTGAAGTCATCAAGCCCATAATATTTAAAGAAAAAGAATCAACAAGTGCTTTTGATATAAAAGAGTGGGATGCACCCGTATCAAAAGAAATCAAATAGGAAGATCATGAAATAAAATAATGCCATCAAGGACTGAATGAAAAAAATACCTTGACCAAGAGAAGTGTTATTAGGGGCTTGCACAACATTTAGCTTTTCCTCCTTCTTGCTTTGAAGTATGGGACATGCAGATATATGATGACTCAAACTTTTTCAATAGCGACAACAAAGGGGTTTCAGACACTCATTTGAATAGTGGTCCATAGAACCACAATTGTAGCATTGTCCACGACTAGAGCTAGGAGTCTTTGCTACCGAAGTTTCTTGCCTCCCTTTCTTGTTGGGATTGGGACCTTTGAACTTAATAGGCCTCTTCATATTATTGTTGAAGTTCTGTTTGGCACCCACAACTTCAACATCACTTTCTTTATCGGCCTCTTTAAGTGGAAGAGCGATATCAATAAGCTGATCGAAAGAAACTTCTAGTTTCAGAAGTAAAGGCCTTTTGAGGTTCTTATTCAACCCATAAACAAATCTCTGATTTTTCTTCAATGGGGTATTAATATATTCGACCCCATATTTAGAGAGAGATCCAAAAGATGCGACATAATCCGTCATAGAAGATTCACCTTGAACATGGTCAATAATGCGCCGAGCTAAAGTAACTTTTTCAGCTTCCGGCACAAACTTCAATTCGAACCTTTCTCGGAATTGCTCCCAAGTAAGATCCTCTTTGATAATCTCTGAAACCAAAAGCTCATACCAATCTAATGCTCTTTCTTGGAGCATGCTAGAAGCCACTTGTACTCGATGAAGATCAATAAGATTCATGCGAGAAAAGATGCGGTCGCACGATCTAAGTCAAGCTTGGATTTCTATACCATTTTCGGAACCCTTAAATGGCCTTCCACCCAAAGCGGTATAATCTCCGCACAAGCGTGCAAACCTGGATTTAGGGTGAGTAGGCCTTGGAACGGTTCCGGCAGCTTGGGCATTGTTCACAAGATCTAAAAGTTGTTGAGCAGACATAAATACTCCATCCTGAGGAGTAGCACTGGATTGACCGATGCTGGGACGACCTGGTCTAACCATTTCTCTTCTTTAAGAAAGAAAGAAGAGGAAAAAGGTTATTCACAAAATGAATATCAAACAAACTTGATTGACAAAACAAGGCATCATAAAAAGAAATAGAATAGAATGGTACGAAGACTCAAATTAAATCCTGTGGCACGATTCCTAAGAAAGACTTAGGATAATGATCCTTGTTGATTATTCTACATTGTTCCAAAGTTTGGCTCTAATACCAAGCTGTGACGCCCCACCTCTATACTCACACTAGATAAGGACACTATGAGGTAATGCCGTCGACTAGCACGAAGAATAAGGCTGTTGAGGAGCGACCATCTATGTAATTGCTTTGTGCGAGTACCGATATATCATATAATATAACTTACATTTCATTTCAAGAGGAAATTCGACATATCAAATACAAACTCAAAGCTACCACGCAGTGGCTATGTGGACTTCAGAAACAAATATAGAAATAAACATAACACAAATCAGTCACAGATATTCATATCACAAAGGCGGAAACAGATATGAATA
This sequence comes from Allium fistulosum, assembly GCA_030737815.1. Lineage (NCBI taxonomy): Eukaryota > Viridiplantae > Streptophyta > Magnoliopsida > Asparagales > Amaryllidaceae > Allium > Allium fistulosum. Next base: position 790,676,417 of record CM060901.1, read on the forward strand.
TAACACATAGAAGTGTACAGCAAAGTAGTGGTCAAACTAGATCCACTACATCACAAAAGAATAGATACAAGTGCTAGACAAAAGAATAAGTATACATCAAGGAGTCTCTATCTCGAATGTATAATAACAAAAACTACTAAGCTAAAGTAGTTAGCCAAAAGTCAGGTGACGAACCCTAATAGGAAGTCAAGCAGAAGCACCTAAAATACCTCTGTCTGACCCGAGTATTATTTAAGAAGAAAATAATAAACGGATCAGTCTAGCTATAAATATCATATAAAATGAGATAGGATAAGAGATATGACAAAAACGTATGATAACAAAAATGGCATATTGTGACAAGTATACATAAGGTAACAACAAAATCATACGATATCTCAAATATTCTCAAACACCAAAAAGAATGTCATATTCTTTAAATTATTCACCAAAACACAAATATTGACAAAACATACCAATGCCAATCGCAAAAATCGGTGAAACACAAATTCTAGAAATCATCAACTAGAAATCCAGAAATCACAAAAAGGGGAAGGCCTATCACAAACGGGAGCATGAAAACTCACCAACACGTGTATCACAAACGGGTTGCTATCCCATGAACCGAACATCGACGCACCTAAAAAGATATGCCCCATGCACATTCGAACATCGACGCACCTAAAAAGATACGCCCCATGCATAATCAAACATCGACGCACCTAAAAAGATATGCCCCATGTATAGTCGAACATCGACGCACCTAAAAAGATACACCCCATGCCTAGTCGGACATCGATGCACCTAAAAAGATACACCCCATGCCTAATCGGACATCGATGCACCTAAAAAGATACACCCTATGCTTAGTTGAACATCGACGCACCTCAAAAGATACGCCCCATGCATCGACTTATCGAGCCGAATGCTCCACGAACGGTTCAAAGACCATGGGTTGCTATCCCATAAAAATGAGACGAAGCTCAATCAAAACAGGGTATAGTCCTCCACGCGGATAAAGAGACATCGCACATCGCTAGTCTAAATCATAAAATGATCACCATTAATCAATAAGAAGTGTCAAATACACTAAGCTAGTAAATAGATGGGTTTAGCTTCATGTCCCATAACCCCTGGCTTAACTTAAATATTTACGAACAAATTATAGATTTCCATTCGAAAATTGTCACAAGATTTCAATCGAACAAGTCTAAGAATTAACCGACAAAGTAAATGCAAGCGTTTCATACCACTTGTTTTGCTAAGCCGTTTAATTAGATTTCTCATACGAATGAGGTAAAGGTTTGTATATACTAATAGATTGGAAAACGGTTTTAAAAGCGAGCTTTGTATTAAAAATAGAGTTGGAATCATCTTTGTGAAAGAGTTTGAATATTTACTACTAGTATAGAAACCTTTGTATTTTAAAGTGACAAATCACAAAATTGATTGTAAAAACAATCAATCACCAAAAATTCACAGACGAAAATGTGAATTAAATCCATAAAAATCGATATCAAATCCATCAAACGGATATTCCCAAAAATCCAAAGAAAGAAGTCATCAAAGTTGATAATAAGTGATAACAACTAACATGATCGATAAGAATCGATTTAAAAATCGGAAACCCACACAAAACTGCCTAAAATAGGCAAAAATGCAAGTTTCCCAGATTCAGACGACTAAACCAGAAGGTCAGTCGACTGATACAATGCTAGAATCTCTCGGGTTGCTGGTTCAGTCGACTGAACTATATGGTTAGTCGACTGACACAGGGACATGAAGTTTTCTGCTCCCAGGTTCAGTCGGCTACCAGTCGACTGATAGATGGGCAGAAGCTTTCTGCTCCCAGGTTTAGTCGACTGACCTTACCTTTCAGTCGACTGAACTGCCATTTGCAGTATTTTCAACCTAGCCCAAGAAGGGGCAAAAATCCAAACGGAAGTGATCGGACGAGCAACGGAGACTAGGGATTTATGCCAAGCGACAACCCAGCCTTATAGGCTCTTCGATACACCCAACAACGTGTTCAAACATCAAAGATAGGATTTTTAAAGATTTGACTTCAAAACACCAAAAATTAGAATATTCATCAAACCAATTCAATTCAAAAGCAAATGAATAAGGAATAGATGTTAGGAATTACTACCTAACAACTATCAAAGATATAGACATAGATGTGAGTTCAAAAACTCACCTTTAAACCCAAAACAACAAATGAGAAGCTCTACAACAAAGGAAAGGCCAATTCCTCTTCAACTTCAACTCAAGAAGCTCCAATCTAAGCTAATAAGCAAATATTTCCTAAGTTAGGGTTTAGGAATTTCTAAAATTGAAGAGAGATAGAGATGGAGAAGATGAAGAGGATGCTTACCTAAGCTTCACCTTGATTTTGGACTTGAATTTGAGTTTCCTAAACAAAACTAGGGTTTAGGAATTTCCATTTCCCTTTCTTTCTCCTATTTTTTCTTAAAAGCTTGAGTGTTAGGAAATAGAATAAGTGAATGGATGAGGAGGAGTGGAGTTGGGTTATTTGTTAGGTTAGTGGGATGAAACCCAAACCCAAAGCCCTAAATGAAAATATCAAAATTTTACTCAACTCCAAACATATCGATGTTTATACTCAAAAAAGTTGTAAACGCCATTTTGGACTCAATGGAAGTGGTCTCGAGTCCCAATTCGACTGTTTACAGAAAGTAACATTTCGGACCTTAATCCAATTAACGATGCTATATTTAAATAAATCATTTAAATATACAATCGTGAAATATGCGGGTTGTTACATGAATTTTTTTTCAAATACTTAGTACTTATTTTAATAAATCCTAAATTTGTAAACCTGCTTTGAAAAGTGATGTTATAAAAAGTATTTCAATATTTTAGATAATTATTTGAACATGTCTTAAAAATAAATTATTATTATTATTCTTTTAAATACTTATTTTTATTTACATATGTATATATATATATATAGTTTTGAAATGGTTTAAATTTATTTATAAATCTTCTCGAGAGCAGGGATATATCGGTATAAACAATGAAATGGTTTAAATTAGGGTATGTTATCACCTTTCTAGATAACCTCGGATATATTATATGGATACGGTGCTTGCGAAAGAGCTCTCGATAAGGGTGGGAACACCTGGGGTGATTACATATTCAGTTCTATCCAGGTTAGGAATAAGGTCGGTCTTGTGTTGCATGGGATCATGGCAAGGTCCTCGGTACAATTTTTCTCCATGTGTACCGTGATATGTGGTACCCCGTGCCTAGTCATTGTATGGAATCCAATCTCCAATAAGCGCCGTACGGTTTTGATTGTGCCCAACTATGCTGAAACGTGAGATGCAAGCATTTCAGCTATTTTATATTTACTTGATTTAGACACTATTATAATATCAGACAGATTGGATAAAAATGTTTTGGTTATCGTAAGTTAAAAACCCGTCGTGTTTATGTGTGACGTGGTCTTACGAGATACCTTTGTTTTTCAAAGGGTTTTGAAAAATAATAGTAATAATTCAAATTGAGTGTGTTTTCTCACGCTGGTTTTCCAGACTGACTCGGATGTTATTTTATTATAATGCTCGGGTCAGACCAAGTATTATATATATACCTACGTGAGAATAGGAGGATGAAGAAAGTGGTTGATGGCTGTCAGTTGGGTGGCAGCGTGTGCTGTAGGGCTTCGACTGCAGGAGGGGATGGCGTAAGGTCGGAAGCGATGGTCAGTGAAGAAAGGGAAGAGCCGACTTGGCGGGCGTGCGCTACTAGAATGGTTATGGGATGGACAATAGAGAGTGGGTGTTCGGCTTTGAACAAGGCTTTGATGGTGGCGTTGTTGCGTGGAACGGAAAGGAAGGGGTCAGTGAAGCACGAAGTGGAAGGGGAAGATGCGGGAAAAGCGTATCTCGATGGTGAGGGTGGAGCCGACGTGAGTGTAAGTGAGGCGTGGAGGGTAGTGGATGCTTGAGGCATAGCTCGGTGAAACCGATGGTGGATGCGGCTATGCAACAACAACAAGATTTGTATTTTATATATATATTTTTTTCGATGGAATAAAGAAGAGTTTGGGTAGAAAATGAACCAACAAAAAATAAATTCAAAATGGGGAATAACAAAGGGTATAGAAGTTGAACCAGAAATAGTAATAGCAACTGCTGTTTGGTTTACGTTGGAAAATGGAAAGACACGTGAAATCAAAAGACTCAAACAGGTACCAGTATGGCTAACTGCTTGGCTGTTTTCGTCGCATAACGGTCAACAAAATACAGAAATGAATATACCGTAGAGATCAGTACGACGAGACGATCAAAACGGTATACAGATATCAGTGGTACAATCATCCTATCAAAAGTCGATAGTCGGTACCGAAAATGCTACTGATTTGTCGAAAATAAGATAGACGGTGCAATAACAGTCCTATTAACTCGTATTTTAGTCGCGACCTAAAACTCGGCGACCTATGACTCCACGACTTAACAAACTACGACCTAGCGACCTAAGGGAGCTAACGACCTAACTAAGATTAGCGACCTAAGGGAGCTAACGACCTAACTAAGATTAGCGACCTAAGGAAGCTAACGACCTAACTAAGTTAGTGACCTAAAGAATGCCACGACCTAAGAAGTGTCATGACCTAAAGAATGCCATGACCTAAGAAGTGTCACGACCTAAAGAATGCCATGACCTAAGAAGTGTCACGACCTAAAGAATGACACGACCTAAGGAATGTCACGACTTAAAGCTTCACGACCTAACTGCAGAAACGACTTAAAGCTTCACGAGCTAACAACCTAAAAATGTTTACGACCTAACTGCTGAAGCGGTCCAGCGACTTAACAACCTAACGAGCTAAAAGCAAAGAAAGGAGCACGACCTACCCTAGGTCGTTCACGACCTACCACTTGTTCAGATAAGACCGAACGCAACCCCATCAGGCTAGCTTCTTAAGTCGCGAGTGGACCACGACCTAACTTAGGTCGCTCGTGACCTACGACTTACCTTAGGTCGTACACGACCTAAGACTTGGGAATTAAATTCTTTCCAGACTTCTCCTATAAATAGAACCCTAATTCCAACGGCAAAAGGACTTTTGGCCAATCATTTTCTGAAGCATCGTTACTCAGCCGAACTTTCAACTCATCCAACATTTGAAGAACTCCAATCACTCAAGACATTACAACAAGCTTTGAGAGGAATCTACCGCATTCAACATGAATTCGAGGAGATCTTCAACATCGAAGCTTGAGCTAATAGTCTAAAGTGTTTAGGAATCGAAATATATTGTATTTTGAAGAGCACTGTATCATTTTGTAACCAGAATCAGCAATAAAAGACTATAAAGTGGACGTAGGCTCAATTACGGGCCGAACCACTATAAATTTGTTGTTCCTTTACCGTTTTCTGCTATTTCCTGCTTATATTCTGTTCCCGTACCAACGGTTGGTGCTTTCACATTGTTATTACACACACACCGGGTGTTAGCGTTCGATTTTTAGTGTTAACATTTTGGTGCTTTCACTGAGAACCCAACTCAGGAAGATTGTCATCATTGCTTCAAATAAGTTCGTTGAGAAAGTCTCATTCAAAACCAGAAGTTTGTTGGATATAATGGCTCCTGGAAGAAAACGCAAGACTGTCAGATCTGAAGATGCTCACGATAACACTGCTACTTCCCTTTCTCCAAGTCAAGCAGCTCCCAGCATTGGAGTGACGCGAGAAGAGTTAGATGCTGCAGTGACCGGGTTGTATCAGCAATTTGAAACTCAGAATACTCTAATGATGGAGAAGTTAAGTGCTTTGCTCGGGGCTAGTCAAAGACCGGTAAATAATGAAGAAAACATCGCTGATGCTCTTCACAACTCCGAAGGAAGAAATATTCCTCAAGGGGGATCAGGTGCTGCTGAAGGGGCACCCCTCCAAGCTGAAGGATCCAGGCCATCGCCAGTTTTCCGCGAACACTTGCCCGGACAAACTTCCGAGAAAATGGCCGAAGTTTACTCCGCAAAGTCATTAAACAATGAGGAATATCTCTCTGGCATGATTCGGCAAATAATGAAAGAAAGCATGCAGAGAAATGAAGATGAGAGCGAATGGGGATTCACGCCGAGTAAAACTCTGTTTACTGAGAGGATTTTAAAAGCTGAGTTTCCCAGAAAATTTGTTCCTCCCACCATTCCTGCTTATCGGGGGACAAGTGATCCAAATCAATTTTTATATAAATATGACTGGCACATGATCGGCACAAGGGCAACTGATGAGATTAAGTGCCGGTATTTCCTAGTATATTTGGAAGGGGTGGCACTTCTTCGGTTTACCAAGCTTCTCGTTCGATCCGTAGACCAGTTTTCCGATCTAACCCGAAAATTTAAAGAGCAATTCAGGTTGTATGCTTCAAAGGCGAAAGACATAATGTCATTGTCTAGTCTTGAGCAGAATCCGGGAGAGCCTATTAAGTCATTCCTGAATCGCTTCAACATAGCTCTGGCTGAAGTCGACAACGCGGAACCACGAATGATTTTGACTTATCTAATGCGAGCTATCGATAAGTCAAGCGAATTTGGAAAATGGCTGAAAATGAAGGAGCCAAATTCACTCGACAAATTCTATAAGAAAGCTGATGAGTTCATACGCTTGGAAAATCTTCCAGCACCAACGAAAGTGGTGGCAACAAGAGTAGAAAATAACATTGCTGCTTCAGTTAAGAAAGATTCTGGAGGCCAGAAAAGGGAAAATCATGATGGGAAGAAACAAAAGGATATAAAGAAACCTCGCTTCTTTAAACCCTCAGATTTCACTCCTTTAACTGACACTCCGGAGAATATCTTCTTCGCCACCAAAGATGTTGTGGAGTATCCTAAACCAGTGGAGATAAAACCTGGAAAGGGTGTTATGCAAAATGGAAAATTATGCCGCTTTCACAACCAACCCGGTCATGATACCAATGAATGTCGTCTCTTGAAGAGCTTAATTGAAGAATTGTTGAGGGAAAATAAGCTGCAATAGTATGTCAAGAAAAACAAGAATGACCCAACTTCGTCCACTAAGGAGCAGCAACCCCCTACTCAACCATCTGGCTCGGGTAAAGGCACTACCGCACATGAATCCGAAAGGCTTGTTATCAATGTGATTACAGGAGGCCCACACCCAGCGGGCAGAAGCTGGGGTGAAATGGAACGATATGCTCGTGCTTTGAAATACACTCCAGCAGAAGAAGATGTTTTTGTTCTAGAAGACGCTGCACCCTTGAAACAGCAGAAAACTTCTGATGATGATATTATGTTCAAAGCCAGGGATTCTCTGGGTATTGAAGCTCCAACCATAGATCCCTTGGTCATTTCTGCAGCAATTGGGCCAGCTATTGTAAGACGAGTTCTTGTTGATTGCGGTGCTTCCTGCGCTATACTCTTCAAGAAAACATTTGACCAAATGAAGATTCCAATGACCGACGTTCAGGCTTCATCACAAAAGATTGTTGGGTTCACTGAGGAACCGCAGCAACCAATCGGAACTGTCAACTTGTTCGTGGAACTTGGAGAAGGGTAGAAAAGGGTAGTTCGGAAACAAACTTTTATAATTGTTGATGGATTTTCTGCCTACAATGCCTTCCTAGGCCGGCCAACTCTAGCTGCATTCAAAGCCATTTTGGCCCCATGGTGCCTAACTATGAAATTTCCTACAGACAATGGTGTTGGTGTTATCAAAGGAGATCAAAATGCTGGACGTGAATGTTATCTTATAGAGCTTCGAGAGGCCAGGAAGAGAGAAATGGGAAAAGATGTGGCAGCTCCCCTCCGCATCAAAAGCCCAACCTTGTAGCAAATACAGGGTGGCCCCTGCACTGGCGAGCATAGTGGTGCAAGGAGAGAAATGGACCCTAGAAAAGCCAGTGCAGAGGAGAATAGAGTGGTGCCGATGGAGGTAACGGTACCTGTACCTGTTGATCTTAAAGACCCAAAAAAGTGCTAAATGTGGGTTCTCAACTCAGTATGGCAGTCCAAAATATGCTGATATCATTTTTGAAAGCAAATCTGGACGTATTCGCTTGGAGTCACGCCGATATGTGTGGAATATCTCCAGAGATTGCTGTACATACTCTGAATATTGATCCGAAATTCACACCTATGAAACAGAAGAGAAGAACCCAAGGTCCAGAAAGGTTAGCAGCGCTAAAGGAAGAGGTAGACCGACTCATGGAAAATCATTTCATCAGAGAGTCCATATATCCAAATTGGGTTTCAAATCCTGTGCTGGTTAAGAAGGCCAATGGAAAATGGAGAGTGTGCATTGACTTCTCGGATTTAAACAAAGCCTGTCCCAAAGACTGCTTCCCGTTGCCAAGGATCGATCAGCTGGTAGATGGAACAGCCGGGCACGAATTGTTATCTTTTATGGATGCTTACTCCGGGTATAACCAGATTATGATGCATGAGTCAGACCAGGAGGATACGAGCTTCGTCACAGATGTTGGTTTATACTGCTACAAAGTCATGCCTTTCAGATTGAAAAATGCAGGGGCAACGTATCAAAGGCTTGTTAATGCAATGTTCAAATCACAGCTTGGAAAAACTATGGAAGTCTATGTCGATGATATGTTAGTGAAATCAAAGAAAGCAGTTGACCATATGGACCACTTAGCAGAAATGTTTGAAATCCTCCGAAGATATGGAATGAAGCTCAACCCCTTGAAATGTTCATTCGGAGTAGAGTCCGGGAAATTCTTGGGATTTATCGTAAGCGCTAGGGGCATTGAAGCCAATCCTGCTTAAATTACTGCTCTAAGAGAAGTTAAAGCCCCTAGAACAAAGAAGGAACTACAGAGCCTAAATGGAAAAGTTGCTGCCTTAAATCGATTCATTTCCAAAGCCACTGATAAATGCATCCCCTTCTTTGATGCTTTAAAGAAAGGAAAGAAGAACTTCGAATGGACACCTGAATGCCAGAAAGCTTTCGATGAATTAATCCGTCACATGGAAGTACCTCCAATACTTTCCAAGCCCAACAACGGCGAAGACCTTTTCATATACTTGGCAGTTTCATCCCATGCCCTGAGTGCAGCACTGGTACGAGAGGATGCAAAAGTTCAACGTCCGGTTTACTATATCAGCAAAAGACTCACTGGGGCAGAAATGAATTATTCAAAGTTAGAAAAGCTCGCCTACTGTTTACTGATTGCTTCTAGAAAGTTGAGGCCGTATTTTCAAGCTCACCCTATCAAAGTTCTCACCGACCAGCCCCTAAAGCAAGTCCTATTTCGCCCTGAAACTTCGGGCCGCCTTCTAAAATGGAATATTGAGCTTAGCCAGTATGATATCACTTATCATCCCCGAAGAGCGATCAATGGACAGGCCTTAGCGGATTTCATCACAGAGTATACAGATAAGGGTGATAAAGAGGAAGAGACTACAGTAGACATCCCAACCAAATGGAAGTTATATGTCGATGGCTCAAGAAATGATTACTGTTCCGGAGCTGGGGTTGTGCTTGAAACCCCCGAAGGGCGATCGTTATGTTACGCATTAAGATTGGAATTCCCTTCTACAAACAATGAAGCAGAATATGAAGCTCTAATTGCTGGATTAAAGATTGCAAAGGAATTGAACATCAAAGCATTGCAAATCTTCAGTGATTCTCAGCTTATTGTGTGTCAGGTAAAGATGGAATTTCAAGCTAAAGGAGGAAATCTGCCCGCTTATTTGTCGAAGGCTTCTAAACTTCTCAATGACTTCGATCAATATTCGATAAGCCACATACCTCGAGAGGAAAATATGAAAGCGGATTCTCTAGCAAAGTATTCAAGCTCTGGAGAAGCTCAGTTATTGGGATTGGTTCCTATGGAGGTTTTGTCAGCTCCAAGCATTGATGATATGGATATCGACTGGATCATGGCTGTATCTCAAGAACAAGAGTCATGGATGACCCCAATCAAAGAATATCTGCTCAAAGGCTCCCTACCAGAAAATTCTAAAGAACGCCAAAAGCTGTTAAGAAAAGCATCAAGATATGTAATTCAAGACGGCCGGTTATACAGCCGGGGATTCTCAATGCCCTTACTCCGATGTGTAACCAAGGAAGAAGCTAGGACAATCTTAGCAGAGGTACACGGAGGAGAATGTGGGGATCATTCAGGCGGTCAAACACTTGCCAAGAAAGTTCTTCGGTATGGGTATTTCTGGCCCGATATTAATCGAGATGCTGCTATCTACTCCAGAAGATGTGACAAATGCCAGAGATTTGCAAAAATCCCAAGAGCACCTTCAACTGAACTAACACAGATGGTCAGCCCATGGCCGTTCGCCATTTGGGGGATAGATCTAATCGGACCTTTGCCAATGGCCAAGTCGGGAATCAAATATGCTATTGTCGTTGTTGATTATTTCACTAAATGGGCTGAAGCTGAGCCTTTGGCCACTATTACTTCTAAAAAGATGATAAATTTTGTAACGAAAAATATCATTTGCAGATATGGTGTGCCACAGAAGATAATCACGGACAACGGTACTCAATTTGAAAGCGAAGAGTTCCAGGACTTCTGCAAATAATTCAAAATCCGAAAAAGTTTCTCGGCAGTGGCTCATCCGCAGGCAAATGGGCAAGTGGAAGCAGTAAACAAAATTATCAAGTCGACCATCAAAAAGCAACTTGAAAAAGCAAAAGGTGGATGGGTTGATAAGCTACCACTAGCACTATGGGCATACAGAACGACCCATAAAACTGCAGCTGGGCACACTCCATTCTCATTGGCATACGGGTCGGAAGTAATGATTCCAGTTGAGCTAGAAGTCCCTTCGCACAGGAGGGTTCATTTCAATCAGGCCGAGAATGAAAAATTGCAACTCGAAGCACTTGACTTTCTTGATGAGAGAAGGGAAGAAGCTAGACTTAGAGTTGCAGCATATCAGCAAAGAATTGCAAGGCACTTCAACTCTAAAGTCCGTCAGCGAAGCTTCGAAGTCGGGGATTTAGTTTTGAAAAGGATCATGACAGCAGTCGGAGTATTTGGACCAAATTGGGAAGGGCCGTATGTCATAGGCAATAAACTTCTTGATGGCACATTCAAACTCACAACTGTCGAAGGAGATCCAATCCCAAGAGCCTGGAACAGCAATCATTTGCGCCCATATTTTACTTAAAAAGCTTTGCTTGAAATTGTAAAATGGTTATGGATGTATCAATTGTATTGTAAACCATTGTAAAATCAGTGATGATAAATGAAGAGCTATAAAGTGGATGTAGGCCCAATTTTTGGCCGAACCACTATAAATTATGTGTTCTTTATTATTATAATATGCCTGTTTTATTTCGATATGTAAATACTTTAAATGTATTGCTAAAATGTCGATTCAATACTGCAGGTCATTAAAACAAAGCTTACCCATCACAATGCCAAGTGAACCCCACAAATCACTCAATAGACAAATTTCAAGTCACAAAAAGTTCCAAATTCAAATCCAACGTAAAATGAACTTTACACCAAAGGTTGATGATTCCACCAAAGAGGCACTTTTCCAAAGAAAAGGAACTAGATGCTTGTTAACTAATCACGATCGTTTGTATAAACAAACATCTGATTGAATAACTTGCGCATGTCCCATGGAATCAGTCAACAGTAAAAGTACACTCTATTGGATAGAACAAGCTGCTTGGAAAGGAAAGGAACATATGCTCGGAGACAACAACAAAGGGACATGGGCGAGCTGATCAATAAAAGCCCTCTTCGGAGGCACAAGCCCTCTTCGGAGGCACAAGACCTCTTCGGAGGCGCAACTCTTCGGAGGATAAAGACCTCTACGGAGGCACAAGCCCTCTTCGGAGGCACGCCAATAAATGGAAATGCTCTTCTCAACAAAAAGGTTGATGGAACCACTGAGGCAAGGCCTTTGTTAACTATTTGCGATCGTTTGTGCGAATGAACATCCAATTAAATAACTAGCGTCCGCCCTGTGAATCCATTTAACTGTGAGAAAGTAACTTCCAGGCAATCAAATAAAGACCTCTTCGGAGGCACAAGACCTCTTCGGAGGCATAAGACCTCTCCCGAGGCACCGCAAGCCCTCTCACGAGGCACAAGCCTTCCCCAAAGCACATACTGCCCTCTTCGGAGGCAGAAGACCTTCCCCAAGGCACACAAGACCTCTTCGGAGGCACAAGACCTCTCCGGAGGCACAAGACCTCTTCGGAGGCATAAGACCTCTTCGGAGGCATAAGACTTCTCCGAAAGCACAAACAAAAGACTTCTCCGGAAGCACAAGACCTCTCCGGGGGCACAACACTACTTCACAAAGCATAATGCTACTCTCCGGAGTCCAAATGCTACTCCTCAGAAATAACGAAAAGCCCTCCTCAGAGGCACACTTCAATTCTCAAGGAAGATTTACTTCTTCATCTTGAAAAATTCTTCCCCAGAATTGAAGTGCTAAGTAAAATCCTCTTTAGAGGACCGCTCTACCGCGTAGGAGAATTCACTTCTCAAAAATATGAAGTGACCATCTCCGAAGGTTGGAGCACAAAAACTTCTCCAAAAATGAGACACGCTCTATTTAAGTGGAATAATTATTCTCCAAAAATAAGAGTACAAGTCTCGCCAAAGCAAAAAGATATTGCAATGCACTTGTGGTATAGGGGCAATATAATACAATAAAACTACAACAATGAAAGTAGTATCCAAGCAACATACCGCAAGCACATCACAATATCACGCGGAAAAGATGTGGAATAAATGCATTCTCAAACACAGACAAAAAGTTTGTACAAGTAGAAAGAATCGCTTATTCTACACTAAAATGAGAAATAAATGCATTCTTACATATACAAGAATTCGTACAAGTAAAAGAATTATTTTATTCAATATTGTGAAAATTCTTTACATGTGCAGATCTCAAAAAAGCAGGGACCGGTACCCGCACAATCTCCGGTCGATACAAGCAAAAATCAAAATAAGACAAGAAGAGCCTAGCTTATCACTCTTTCTTCTTGCCGCCCTTAGTACCATAGCCTGGTTTGATGATTAATTTCGGAACCCGGCGTGGACGGGTCGGAGAAGGAGGAGGAGAAGGTGTAGCCGGATCTTCCTCTGCTTTATCTTCTCCAGCGGAAATACTTTTCTTCTTCTTCTTCATGACGCGCTTCCCCTTCCTCTTCGAAGAAGATTCGCTTCCCGAAGTAGCAAGCAGTGTAGAAAGCTTTGTGTCATCATCAAGAGACTGCTCTGGGGTCTTCTCGACATCATCAAGATCCTCCGCCTTTTGCTCCTACGAAGCGGCCGGATTATCCAGGCCTTGAAGAGCTTCAATTTTCTCTGCCTGTGATCCCGGTTGAGAAGCAGAAGGAGGAGTAACTTGAGAAGATGGAGGAGCGGCAACTAGAGGAGTGGAAGTTTGTGCAGTATTCGGTGCTTCTGCTACAGAAGAAAAGAAGTTAAAATCAGTATTCTCCAGGAAAAGAGAAGATATTGGTTCATCAAAGCTTAAGTAATAAGTAAGAAGCTCATCAAACTCGGTTAAATTGAATAAGTGATTCACTGGATCCGGGTTGACGTCAAAGTTACCTAGAGAAGTTGGCTTTGAAAGATCAACCTCGAATTTCTCAGCCTCAATATCTTCCAGAGCCTCTTCCTCGGTAGGAGTAGTCGCAATTTCAGTGTCAACTTTAGCACGAAGCGAAGAATGGGCACTGGAATCTATAATGTTGACATTAGCCGAAGTTGAAGTATGAACGGGGGCAGTTGAAGGAGCTTCCTCTTTTGGGTGTTCATCTCCCATCGACTCAGCTCGCGCTTTGGCAAGTTGCTCCTTTCCTCTAGCAAGAGCGACGCGAGTTTCATCGTCAAGATAACGTGCCTCAAGCTCTGCCTCATCATAGCCGGCACCGCCAAGCATATCAACTGCGGCTTCCCACACTTCAGCCAGAGTAATCTCATATTCAGGGCCCAGAAAAGAGAGGCTCCCATGACCCAGAACGCTATGCAGATAAAAGTCAAAAAGAGTAGAGCTGATGTTGGCTTTGGTAGCCACATGAGACTCTTCGGCTGCAACTTTCCCAGCGATAGCTTCATCGCGCTCTTTTTCAGTTCTCAGTAACTGAGCTTGCAATCTAACGATTTCCAAATCTCAAGAGCTAATTTTCTCCCGAAGCTGAACAGCATCATCACGATATTTCCCAGTAATATGCTGCTCTGCTTCAAGTTTGGCTTCAGCATCTCGCTGAGCAGCGTGAGCATCTCGGACTTGCTTCTGGAGCATCTCCTCCTTTTGCGAGTAAGAAGTGGAGGAAGTGGCAATCTCGTTCTTTAGTTTTTCAACTTCAGCCTCAAGCCTCTCATAACCATCGGAGATGCTCTTCATTTCAGCGTTGTGCTGCTTACAAATTTTGTCCCATTCTGATTTATCATTCTCCATGGTCAGCATGGCTTCAAGATTCACACGATTGACTCTTTGCAGCTCATCAACATGCTTTTGCCATCCGGATACCCTTTCAATATTAAGTTTGACGGCATCAAGGCTACGCAGCATATCCGATTTATCGATCGGAACCAAATCAAGGTCAAAACGCACCCCTTTTAAGCACCAATTCGAAAATCGGCTTTGAAGAATAGGAGGGGCATCTTTGACCTGATACTGAGGTCTGCTGATGATCGCCTGGATGTCAGATTTCTTTAAAGCAGGAGAGCCGGATGGAATATTTGGAGAGATGGGAGCATCGGTCTTTTCCGAAATTGCAGACGTGTCCTTTTCGCTAAGTTTGGTCCGCTTGCTAAAATCATCAACAATGTGACTCTTCCCCTTGTCGTCGTAAGATTTCCTTTTTTGAGAATCGTCACTTCTGCGGGAAGAGTCGTATCGCTCGTCCCTACTCCCATAATGCTGTTCATCTTCTCTTCTACGGCGCTCTTCATAATCCCGTCTCTTGCGAGCTTTTCTAGAGGCCCTTTCTTCATCGGTCTCCTGACGGGAAGGAAGATAGCGCCTAAAATCATAAGTATCGCGGCCTCCATGATGCTGGAATTTGTCGTAGTACGATCCGCTCCGCCCCATCGAAGAATCTGAAAAAGAAAAAAGAGACAAGTCTTAAAATCTTCGAAGAAAAGGAATTTAAGTGCGTAAGTGCCGAAAAATCCTAAGTGTGTGTGATGTGCAAACTATGCGCGTCAGACTACAAACCGCTATGTGGTGTAGGAAGTGCAATGGCTTGTGTTGAAGGTGTTGTAATTTGTTGCAAAGAAGAAGTCGCTTCAACAACAGGAGAGATCGCTTTTGAAATATCATCTTTAAAATGTTCCTGAGAAGTTATCATTATATCGCTCAAATCATCAAAAGTATCATCGCCATGATGCCCAACAGAACTCTCTTTTTCGACTTCCACGTCAGCCGTCTTTTTAGAAACGTGAGGATTTTCCTCCTCTTCAATAACTGGAGAAAGTGTTAACCTGCTGGATGACCCCGCAACATTAATAGAAGCAGAACACTTCACCAGTGAAGCCTCACTAGTGGGTTCTTTTAGTGAAGGTTCTTCGACAAGGGCTGGGGCATCTGACGTCTTTGTCGGAGAATTAGGAACTTCATGAGACTGGATGGAACGAGAAGAATGTAGAAGTTCGAACTGGTGCAAAAGTTCATCTTTCAACAAGAATTTGGCACTCTCTATTCCATAGCCACAGCATTTAAAGTTTCAAAAATCGACTTGAGGCTGGGATTTCTAAGCGGGGGAGGAAGTGCTGAAAAAAGAAAAGGATGAGGATAAGCGTTTGATAAATTCGGGTTTCGAAAAGCTCATGAGATGAATAGAGAAAGGCAATCTTACTCCCGATTCTCCAGACAGAGTAGAATCCCGGAGTACATCGGACGAACAAGAATTGACTTAGGAACCCGTGAGCACTATCGAGTAAATCCAAAATCAACTTCCGGTTTCTGGCGCCTCTTACAAGCACGATTGAAGGGTGTTCTTTATTCTTAGCAAAGGTACATAAATAGAAAATTTCATCAAAGCTCGGGAGGCGGTCGAGCATCCTCCTAAACAGAACACATAACCCCATCAAGACGGCATAACTGTTGGGATGCAGCTGGAAAGGCGAGATAGCTAATCGAAGAAAGAGTTCTCGGAGAAATTCGTTGAAAGGTGGAATAGCTCCGCTTAAACACATCTGGCGATTCACTGCAACAAAACCGAGAGGTGGCCTGTCAGTTGTGTCATTTGCTCCAGGGAATATAGCATCTGGTTCGGCAATACCGAACTGGGTACACAGTTGTCTGAAAACTTTGTGGCTCAGAGTGGTCGAAGTTCTTTCCATAGGATCGATCAGTGGATTAGCAATCGGGAAAGCTTCTCCGGCTGGTCTTGAATCTTCTTGTTGAGATGTCATTCTACACAATCAACTGGATATTCAAATTTGAAGGTGCACGTTTCCTAAAAAAGTGTGAAGTGTTGTGCAAAACTAACACGCAAGTATAACTGAAATTGAGATAGTTGACATTTGTCGATTATAAAGTTTCGAGATTTGTCATTTTAAGTTCAAATACAATGTTGTGTTGATGCAAACAAGTCAGCTTAGGTTGATTATTTCAGCTTTTCTTTAATACTTCATTTGAATTTATCGTTTCACAGCATATTATTCACAAAATTTATGTAAGTTAATTGTTCTTTGTCAACTAATCTGTCGTGCGATGTGGGCAGTCAATGGCAGTTTATTTGTCCCGTTTTTCTGCAAATGTTGTTTTTAAACAGGTTATTAGCGTTAAAAGTCAAGACAATCTGGA
The DNA here is from genome assembly GCA_030737815.1 of Allium fistulosum. Taxonomy (NCBI): domain Eukaryota; kingdom Viridiplantae; phylum Streptophyta; class Magnoliopsida; order Asparagales; family Amaryllidaceae; genus Allium; species Allium fistulosum. The sequence goes on from CM060901.1 coordinate 790,693,150, forward strand.
GAGAAATGCAACATAGTTCAAATCTAAAGCTCAGTCAACTTCTGGCCAAATTTCACAAGTCTTAGGTCGTCCATAGGTCGAGGCATTTTTAGGTCGTATTGTGCAAATTAAAATGTTCAGGGCATTGCAGAGCTGGTTCAAGTCCTAGGTCGTTCAGCGACCTATCATAGGTCGAGGCATCTTTAGGTCACGCAGCGCAAGTAAAAGGTTCAAAGGCGAGGCAAGTTTCTCAAAGTCCTAGGTCGTTCACGACCTAGCATAAGTCGGAAACCACTTAGGTCACAGGAATCCTTAGATCGGTCAGCTATCTTAGGTCGAAGGACTTAGGTCGCGCAAACCTCAACACGACCCAACTTTTAGGTCGTCCAGATCTCATAGGTCGCTGACTTCCACTCCACGAAATCCCTTACTAAACCCGATAACCCGATAACACCAATACAGAGAAAATCTATCATCCTCCTCATAAAATTTCATTCATCTCCATATACCACCAAATCACCCAGAAAATCAATTCCAAGCCCCTCCGATCCATTATAAAAAATTATCGTGCATTCATGAATTTCTACAACGTATCAAACGGCGATCAAAATTCGATCGAAATAGACATTCAAAATTGAAGCACGCCACATGAAATTAAACTTGGATCGGAAGGCATGGGTTCACGATCGAGCGGCGACTATGGTAGAGTAGAGATTGGATCCACTTACGTAGTAAGTTGGTAGAAATGGATCGACAATTAACTGGGAGGAATTCGCCTTCGGAAGATTGAAAATTCGTCAATAACAGTGGAATCTCGGAGCAGTGAGAAAGGGAGGAAGGAGCGACCTAACTAATTTATATGAGGCTGAGAGAGGGAGGCAAACAGGCATACGAGTTAGCACGAGTTTTAGGTCATTCATGACTTAGCGAAGTTAAGTCGAAGCACACGACCTATGACATAGGCCTGCACTTCGATAGGCAAATGTTAACTCGTATTTTAGTCACGACCTAAAACTCGGCGACCTATGACTCCGCGAATTAACAAACTACGACCTAGCGAACTAAGGGAGCTAACGACCTAACTAAGATTAGCGACCTAAGGGAGCTAACGACCTAACTAAGATTAGCGACCTAAGGAAGCTAACGACCTAACTAAGTTAGCGACCTAAAGAATGCCACGACCTAAGAAGTGTCACGACCTAAAGAATGCCACGACCTAAGAAGTGTCACGACCTAAAGAATGACACGACCTAAGGAATGTCACGACTTAAAGCTTCACGACCTAACTGCAGAAACGACTTAAAGCTTCACGAGCTAACAACCTAAAAATGTTTACGACCTAACTCCTAAAGCGGTCCAGCGACTTAACAACCTGACGAGCTAAAAGCAAAGAAAGGAGCACGACCTACCCTAGGTCGTTCACGACCTACCACTTGTTCAGATAAGACCGAACGCAACCCCATCAGGCTAGCTTCTTAAGTCGCGAGTGGACCACGACCTAACTTAGGTTGCTCGCGACCTACGACTTACCTTAGGTCGTACACGACCTAAGACTTGGGAATTAAATTCTGTCCAGACTTCTCCTATAAATAGAAACCTAACTCCAACGGCAAAAGGACTTTTGGCCAATCATTTTCTGAAGCGTCGTTACTCTGCCGAACTCTCAACTCATCCAACAGTTGAAGAACTCCAATCACTCAAGACATTACAACAAGCTTTGAGAGGAATCTAACGCATTCAACATGAATTCGAGGAAATCTTCAACATCGAAGCTTGAGCTAATTGTCTAAAGTGTTTAGGAATCGAAATGTATTGTATTTTGAAGAGCATTGTATCATTTTGTAACCAGAATCAGCAATAAAAGACTATAAAGTGGACGTAGGCTAAATTGCGGGCCGAACCACTATAAATCTGTTGTTCCTTTACCGTTTTATGCTATTTCCTGCTTATATTTTGTTCCCGTACCAACGGGTGGTGCTTTCACATTGTTATTACACACACCGGGTGTTAGCGTTCGATTTTTAGCGTTAACAAGTCCAAATTTGGAGAAACGAAATATGACGTCTCACTCAGAAGATGATTTACAAATTTTCTATAGAAAAATATTCAGGTTTGGAAACATTTCATTATCATCAAATATTAACTGATTTAAATTGAAATTGAATTACACAAGAAAATAAAATTCCATATTATCTGACGAAAATTTACTAGTTGTTGTGTTAAAATAGACGTATTCCAAATATCAAATTTTTATTTCAAAATTCAATTACTTAAAATTTCACAAAAGTTGCAATTAAATATATTATTAAAACTATTGAAATTTATGGGTCGTTACACTCTCCCCCACTCAAAACTTTTCGTCCTCGAAAAGGAACGAGGTAGGACAATAGAAACAACCAGAAAGAAAATAGATTGGAAAACAAATAAAACAATTAATTTAAATCATATAAATTCCAATTTAAATTAATTAAAATTTAACAATTTGGTTTAGCTCTTTTGATTTCACTTATCTTAATTCAATCTTAACTATTTCTAAACTTATATTTATTTATTATCTTATTATCCAATCTATTCTAAATCAACAATTTCTAAAATCATAAATTTGTATGGTCATTTATTATACTCATATTTTATTCAACAAATTTAATTCTTCTTTATTCCAAATTATTAATAAATTTATTCCACTTAATATATCCTATCACATATATTAAGTATATTTGTACTTATTATAACTACTCAATTTACTTAAAATTACCTTTAACATAATTTATATTGTATAATATTCGGTTACATAGTTAACTTCTGAATAATTAAGGTAAGTTATATTGGAATGCAATAGAGTATTATACAAGTAAAATTCTCCAGTTTAATTATTTCAAGTTTAAATATTTATTAAAATTCTAGTTCCCTTTTATAATTGAAATTATTCTTAACAAGAATTCAAGAGTTAAATTTCTGATTTCAATTCAAACCATTTAGAAAGAATGTATACCTCTATATTGATCAAATCAAATCTAAAATCATATACAGATATATATTATAGATCAAATCATACCCAAGAAATTCAAATCAAATTAATTTCTAAAACAAAAGTGTAGCGAAGCTACGGAAATGGTCTCTACATTCCAAAACTCAAAAATGAATGTCGATGATGCTGCAGTCATCACCGAAATTATTTTCCAGCGACAAAAGAGAAGAGTACTGATTTAAACATTTAAAATTCTTTGAAACGATTTCTATTTGAAAATACTTTAAATAATATATACTTTAAAACCAAAGTTTGAAATCATCGGAAAATAAATTCTCAAATTCTTGATTTAAATTCATTTCAAATTTCAAATCAATTTATAAACCAAATTTATAAATTTATTTAGAGAACAACAAATGGAAATCAAATATTATCATTTACAACAACCAGTTTATACAACTTTTTAATTTCAAAAAATTATACTTATATATAATATAATCATACAAATTTATTTCATTTATCAAATTTGAAAATAATATTGTGTCAGTTTGCTCTATTCAAGTGTTTTGGAAATCCTATCGATTGCGTTGATTAGACGAATCGATCGAAAATCCAAATCAACATTAACAACTCAAACAACACAATATATAAAATATTTTTTAATATTAATACAAATACACTCCCTCACTCGATGATACAAAAATAGATTTCAAAACAAGGATAGAGATTCAAATATAGAGGAATCCTAACCAAAAGAATTCAACTAGAAGATAGGCTCGATAGGGAGATAAATAGATTTCAAAGAGAGAAACGAATGGATAGACTTATATAAATCGCGGGCAACCTTAACCAGGTCAACCGTGACTTCAAGAATACGATCGATGAATAATTCTGAGGCAAATTGACATTCGATCACTAGAGATAGAATTCGGGTATAGCAAGAGATAACCGCATCGTAAACCGAGGATACAAAAATTTTCGGCAAATCAATGCCGTTGTAAAGGAGTTTCACTCTTTTACATATCATTCAGTGGAGCTATGGGATGCTCCAGAATCAAGAAAACACGACTAGGTCGAGACAAGAATGGATTTCAGAACGATGGGAGAGACAAACATGGATTTTGAAACTGAGGAGAATGTTGCAAAATTCAAAGGAACCCAAGTCAAAGAGGAAGGGATTCAAGCTCGAACGAAATTGGTTCTGTAATTAAATTTACCATATACACTAAGTTTTGCCTAAAACCAGAGCTCTGATACCACATGTAACATCCTGCATTTTTCAACCATTCGCATCCATACATGTTGGATTTGAATTGCTCAAAATATCTGATTGTTAATTTAAATTTGGCAGAACTCAGCATATACAGTAAATAAAATAATCACAGACATAGAGTAATATAACAATAATGTAGTGGAGACAAAAGAATAGTAGTTCATGAAGCTACTATATATATATAACAGAGTTAAACAAGATACAACAGAAGTCTTGAATAAATAGATGTCTCAATACAATAGTCAAATACAAGATCATAATACATCACTGGAATCAACTGAATAACTGAAAGCTGGATAGATAGCTGGATCTCTAAGCGAAGCTCCAACTCCAAAGGTGAATCTCGAACACTGAACCACTCAGTCTGACCCGAGCGTAACGCAATACACAAAACACTCGAGTCAGGATTAACATTCTTATATCAGTAAATCCAACTCAAGTGAAATATCAACTGAAATACAATAACTTAAAGGATGTTTAGGATAGCCATCCTCTAAGGATCCGTTATACTATCTATTATGTAGTAATATACGCTATTATAATATGTCTATAGTAAAGTAAACTATTAAAATAGCGTTAAGGCGTTACCCATATCCCCCTTAACACATTTTATAGTGCCAGTAGTCTATACAGTACCGTAATACCCCATAAACTGGAGCTACCAGAGGATACTCCATAGGTACGACACAAATCAAACTCGTAGTAAAGCACGCTAGGGTAGGTGACACGGCACAACTAGGCAATGCCAGGGTAGATATACTAATTACACTTCCGGGCCGGTGGTAACGCAGAGCCGCAGCAATCGCTCACCTCGAGCCACACTCCCGAATCAAAGGTGCTCACCAAATCAATCACAAAGTAATAGAATGGCATACGATGGAGTGTTTCCGATCAGAGGTGCTACCTCATTAGCCCGTCAATTGCTCCTGTTTTAGCCACCTTATGCCAACTCATGGGAGTCGGGTCTATGTATATACCTCATATAGGATCGTCGCCACCATCCTACTTCATTCTGGAATCTCCACCGCATAAACAATTGTTAAAGTGGTTTTCGGTATCGACATAAATTATGCCTATTATCTGATCCCGGTCTCTTTAACAACCAACTGTTATTATAACACCGCGGTCATTTCAAAATAGTTTATACTTCAAAACCAAAATATCATTTTCATTTCTAAAAAACCAAATCAATACGATATCATTTCATTTCAAAAATATCCATTTCCAAAAATCATATCACTTTCCAAAGTTATAATGCTTTCAAAATCATAAGTCTTTTAAAATCAAAACACTTAGGAAACCAAAACCTTGAAATTCATAACACTTTCCTTTAGACAGTTTAGATATTAATAATATTATATATAATAAAATAATTTATAAAATAAAACAGTTTATATAAAATAGTTATAAGTTAAAATAGTTTATAATAAAATAGTTAGTATATTAAAATAGTTTATATTAAAATAATTTATATTGAAAATAATTTAATTTAAAATAGTTTATATTAAATAATTTATAAAGAAAATATAAAATAGTTTTAAATATAGTTAAAAATACTATATATAATAAAATAGTTTCCTCAAATTTCACAAATCGATTCAAATCAACTCGATTTCCAAAATTCAAATTTAATTAAATCTTAATTCATTAATTTCCACTAAATTCAGTTTCTCAATAAACCATTTCAAATTATATCGATTTCAAATACAGATTTGAACCACAAAATAAACCATTTCAATTTCAATATATTTCAAAGCTTTAAATATTCAACATTTCAAAACTAAATTCGATAATTTCTTATATATAACAAATTCACTTTACTATTATTTAGTTTTGAAATATTCACTTAATAAACCCAATATCATTTAAATAAAATTCCAAATTTCAAACCACTAAATATTTCCTTCAATTTATTTAAATTTGAAATATTCATTTAGGTCGCTTTTAATCAAATTCAAGTTATAAAACATATCTTTAAAATTTCAAATTTAATAAATTTCAAATCAAACTTATTTAAGTAAAATTATTAAATAAATATAATTTCAAATCAATTTCAAAATTATCTTTCCAACCTGAATCATTGTAAACTCTATATTTGAAAATATATATATATATATATTAAATAAATACGTAAACATACTATATATCAACTTTATTAAATTAACTTTAATAAATCTTTAAAATCAATATTTATTAAAACTATATATTTCTTTCCAAAACCATAGAGATCATTTTCAAAATATTTATATATATAGACCAACGGTGTTTCTATATAATTTTCTATCCTATAGTCAAGTGATACAGATATTTATCATTTCAATCCGCAATTTAAATATATACGGGTATATATCTTTTCAACCCGAAATCCCAAATTCAATTTAAATGAAAATCGCTTGGGTTTATCATTTCAACCCATAACGATTTTCTCCTATTCTACAGATCGTTCAGGTATGTATCATTTCAACCCATAGTGAATTCTATACTAACAGGGAACTTGCAGAGTGATAACATATATAATAATAATATAACAGGCATATATCATCAATGTAAATAACAAATAATGGTGTCAGATGTCACAGGTGAACAGATACAAATAATGGCATATATATAAAATGAAAATAACTAGCAGCAGCATATTTCAATTGTTGTTTCAATTGAAACCAAATTTAATAAATATAAGAACGTTAATCGTGAGTGATTGCTCACATTTCGAGGCTAGAGATGAATGAGAATGAGATGAGTTATGAATCCAAGTATAAAATCCCAAAGTAAAGCCAGATTTGCACGAATTCGACGGATAGAGCTGATAGCAGAAATTGATGAGAACAGATCAAATTTAGTTGATGTAAAATGGTAAATGTAACAACCCGCATATTTTTACGATAATATATTTAAATTATGTATTTAAATATAGCATCGTTAATCGTATTAAAATCTGAAATGTTACTTTTTATAAACAGTCGAATTGGGACTCGAGACCACTTCCATTGAGTCCAAAATGGTGTTTACAACTTTTTTGAGTATAAACATCGATATGTTTGGAGTTGATTAGAATTTTGATGTTTTCATTTGGGGCTTTGGGTTTTGGTTTCAGCCCACTAACCCAATAAGAGAACCCAACTCCTTTATCAAACCCTCTAACTCAACTCCTCTTCATTCATTTCATTCCTCATTTCCTAACACTCAAGCTCAAGAGAAAAATGGGGGAAAGATTGGAAATTAAAATTCCTAAACCCTAGTTTTATTAGGAAATTCAAGTTCTTGCTCTAAAATCAAAGAGAAGCTTAGGTAAGCATCCTCTTCATCTTCTCCATCTCAATCTCTCTTCAATTTTCAGAAATTCCTATAACCTAACTTAGGAAAAACTTCACCTTTGATAATAGATTGAAGATTCTAGAGGTGTATTGAAGAGGAATTGGTCTTGCCTTGTTTTAAAACTTCTCATTCGTTGTTTTTGGGTTTAAAGGTGAGTTCTTGAACTCACATCTATGTCTATAACTTTCATTGTTGTTAGGTATGAATTCCTAACATCTATTTCATGTTCATTTGCTTTTGATTTGAATTTATTTGGTTAATTTTTCAAATTTTGGTGTTTTGAAGTAGAAATCTTTAAAAATCCTATCTTGGATGTTTGGACATGTTGTTTGGGGTGTATCGAAGAGCCTATAAGGCTGGGTTGTCGCTTGGCATAAATCCCTAGCCTCTATCGCTCGTCCGATCGTCTCTGGTTTGGATTTTCGCCCATTTTGCGCTAGGCTGATTTTTGCCTAGCAGGAAATTTCAGACGTCTGGATTGAAAATCAGACGTCTGGTTGAAAATCCAAACGTCTGGTTGAAAAATCTAGACGTCTGGAATTGGTCCCTAGAAAAAGAAAAAAGGTAGAGGCAAAATCCAGACATCTGGAAATCCAACAAGACATCTGGTTAGTGGTTCAGACGTCTGGTTGGTAATTTTAGACGACTGGAATTGCCAATTTTTCCTATTTTGGGCTGTTTTTGAGTGGATTTCCAATTTTAATCGATTTTTGTTGACCCGGATAGTTGTTATCACTTATTATCGACTTTGATGACTTCTTTCTTTGGATTTTTGGGAATATCCATTTGATGGATTTGATATCGATTTTTATGGTTTTAATTCACGTCGTCGAATGTGGATTTTTGGTCATAGATTGTTTTTACAATCATTTCTATGATTTGTCACTTTTAAATACAAAGGTTTCTATACTAGTAGTAAATACTCAAACTCTTTCACAAAAATGATTTCAACGTTATTTTTAATACAAAGCTTGTTTTTAAAACTATTTTCCAGTCTATTAGTATATACAAACCTTTACCTCATTCGTATGAGAAATCTAATTAAATGGCTTAGCAAAACAAGTGGTATGAAACGCTTGCATTTACTTCGTCGGTTAATTCTTGGATTTGTTCGATTGAACTCTTGTGACAATTTTCGAGTGGAAATCTATAGTTTGTTCGTAAATATTTAAGTTAAGCCAGCGGTTATGGGACATGAAGCCTAACTCATATATTTACCAACTTAGTGTAATTTACACTTATTTTCGAGTGGAAGTCTACAATTTGTTCGTAAATAATTAAGTTAAGCCATTGGTTATGGGACATGAAGCCTAACTCATTTATTTACTTGCTTAGTGTAATTTATACTTGTTGATCTATGATGATCATTCGGTGGAGTTTCGGCTCAATTTGGTGGGGTAGCGACCTATGGTCTTCGGGCCGTTTGTGGAGCTTCGGCTCAAAGGTCTTCGGGCCATTTGTGGAGCTTCGGCTCAAAGGTCTTCGGGCCGTTTGTGGAGCTTCGGCTCAAATTTGATGGTTAGCGACCATGGAATAGCGTTTCGTTTGTGATACACGTGTTGGTGAGTTTTCGTGCTCCCGTTTGTGATAGGCCTCCCATTTTGTGTTTTCTGGATTTCTAATTATTGATTTATGGAATTTGCGTTTCACCAATTTTTGCGATTTGCATTGATATGTTTTGTCAATATTTGAGGTTTGGTGAATAAGCTAAAGAATGTGATATTCTTTTTGGATATTTGAGGAGATTCGAGATATTATATGATTTTCATTGTTGTTAAATATATACTTGTCTAAGTATGACATTATTGTTATCAATTTTTTTTTCATATCTCTTATCCTGTCTCATCTTATATGATATTTATAGCTAGGCTGATCCATTTATTATTTTTCTTCTTAAATAATACTCGGGTCAGACCGAGGTATTTCAGGTGCTTCCACTTGACTTCTTAGTAGGGACTAGCTTCTGACTTTTGGCTAACTACTTTAGCTCAGTAGTTTTTGCTTTTATACATTTGAGATAGAGACTCCTTGATGTATACTTATTCTTTTGTGATGTTGTGGATCTTGTTTGACCACTACTTTGATGTACACTTCTATGTGTTATATTCATATCTGTTTCCGCCTTAGTGATATGAATATCTATGACTGATTTTGTGTTAGCTTATTTTATATTTGTTTCCGAAGGCCACATAGCCACTGTGTAGTAGCTTTGAGTTTGTATTTGATATGTCAGATTTCCTCTTGAAATGAATTGCATGACCTTCTATCTGGCATATCAATATTCGCTCAAAGCAATTAGACAGATGGTCGCTCCTCAACAGCCTTATTCTTTATGCTAGTCGACGGCATTAGCTCGTAGTGTCCTTGGCTAGTGTGAGTATAGAGGTGGGGCGTCACAGTAAATATATACTATTATTATTATTATCATCAAAAATCAATATTTTAAAACTTATATAAACTAATATAGTATATTTTAAGGTCCACATTTTTAAAACATGTACATATAGAGATCTATGTAAATACCATACCGTACACCGTATATATAAAATATATAAACTAGACATCATAAACTATACAATAGATAAAATATCTAATACAAATTATATACTTATACAAACATCTATATATATATATATCTCAGTAAAATACACTAACTGTATATAAAGCGTATATATTCAAACAGATAACTATACACAAACAGCAGCTTGCACACACATACCATTATACTTAAATACATACGCAAAACAATGTTTACAAAACATATCTTTAACATCACAATAAAATAAAAAAATCAATATCCTATTTAAACACCTATTTCTATTATAATAAAATCTAATGCAAATATACTTAGTAAACAACCAGTTAACATACATATATGAGTAAAATTTAAAATTTTCCAAAACAGAACATAAAATGAGCAGGTGACAATTAAAACAAGTAAGCTTATGAAACATATATGTTGTAGCCAGATAATATCTATTAAACATACTTGTATAAAACTTACATAATCCACTTAAAATCTACAAGCTAATATGTAACACATATTATAATAAAACCAAGCTTGATAAGATTTATAATACTTATAAAAACATAACCAAGTCGATACGTGTAAACATACACTGAAAAAAAATAAAGAATATATATATATATAAACTGTAACAAAAGGAAATACCAGACTCTACTAATACATGCGAAACTACATATATAACTGCTATATATATAGACATATATATTTAAACTTATACTTGTAGACAACAATACATAATAAAATTTTGAAATAATACTTATATACATATAGTCAGCTGTCATCATAACACACACACACACACACATATATATATATATATAAATACAGTAACATATATGCACAGAGATGAACAAGATATATATCATATTAATATAGCTTAAACTCAACATAATATATAAACTAGTATATATATAAGACTTATATAACATATAACACTTGTATTCACTTATTTACATAGCTAGATAGAAAGTAGATAACCAAAGATATATATATATACCTACGTGAGAATAGGAGGATGAAGAAAGTGGTTGATGGCTGTTAGTTGGGTGGCAGCGTGTGCTGTAGGGCTTCGACTGCAGGAGGGGATGGCGTAAGGCCAAGAGCGTTGGTTAGTGAAGAAAGGGAAGAGGCGACTTGGCGGGCATGCGCTACTAGAGTGGTTATGGGATGGACAATAGGGAGTGGGTGTTCGGCTTTGAACAAGGCTTTGGTGGTGGCGCTGTTGCGTGGAAGGGAAAGGAGGGGGTCGGTGAAGCATGAAGTGGAAGGGGAAGATGCGGGAAAAGCGGATCTCGATGGTGAGGGTGGAGCTGACGTGTGTGTAAGTGAGGCGTGAAGGACAGTGGAAGCTTGAGGCACAGCTCGATGAAACCGATGGTGGATGCAGCCATGCAACAGCAACAAGATTTGTATTTTATATATATATTTTTTCGATAGAATAAAGAAGAGTTTGGGTAGAAAATGAACGAACAGAAAATAAATTCAAAATGGGGAATAGCAAAGGGTATAGAAGTTGAACCAGAAATAGTATAGCAACAGCTGTTTGGTTTACGTTGGAAAATAGAAAGACACGAGAAATCAAAAGACTCAAACAGGTACCGGTATGGCTAACTTCTTCGCGGTTTTCGTCGCATAACGGTCACCGAAATACAGAAATGAATATACCGTAGAGATTAGTACGACGAGACGATCAAAACAGTATACAGATATCAGTGGTACAATCATCCTATCAAAAGTCGATAGTCGGTACCGAAAATGCTACTGATTTGTCGAAAATAAGATAAACGGAGCAATAACAGTCCAAATTTGGAGAAACGAAATATGACGTCTCACTTAGAAGATGATTTACAAATTTTCTATAGAAAAATATTCAGAATTGGAAACATTTCATTATCATCAAATATTAACTGATTTAAATTGAAATTGAATTACACAAGAAAATAATATTCCATATTACTTTAAATTTCACAAAAATTGCAATTAAATATATTATTAAAACTATTGAAATTTACGGGTCGTTACAAGGGGTGAAGAAGAAAACGGTAGAAGAAGAAGAGAAAACAACAACACAGAATCTCACAATCGCAGCGGAACAAAATATAACATATAATAACAGATTTAAATACAAGATATATACTGTTAATATACATACCATTATCAGAGTACAAGAATCCAATTCATCAAATCTGGACAGTTTAATAACTTGTCCTTACACAGCGGAATAATAATCAAATACGGAAGTACGCCTTGCCTTCCAGCTCGTTCCCTGAGCTCCATAGCATCCTGTCCTGAATCTGTAATGCTCGGTCTGACCCGAGCATTATAATAAAATAACACCCGATTCAGTCTGGAAAACCAGTGTGAGAAAACACACTCAATTTGAATTATTATTATATTTTCAAAAATCCTTTGAAAACAAAGGTACCTCGTAAGACCACGCCACAAATAAACATGCTGAGTTTTTACCTTACGATAACCAAAACATTTTTATCAAATCCATCTGATATTATGATAGTGTCTATAGAAAGTAAATAGAAAATAGCTGAAATGCTTGCATCTCAAGTTCTAGCATAGTTGGGCACAATCAAAACCGTACGGCGCTTATTGGAGAATGGATTCCATACAATGGCAGGGCTACAGGGGTACCGCCCGTCACAGTACCTGGTCTAGATCAGCACACCGAGGACCCCTCCCGATCCTCTGCAACACAAGACCGGACTACCCCTTACCGGATAGCCAGAATAAGATCACCCCGCGGTTGGCATCAGCAACCGCCCACACAGCCGAAATAAAGGGACTCTAGACAGGGGTAACCATACCCTACTTGGGTGCTACCCACTTAGCCTTGCTGCACCTCCCCTATTTTAGCCATTCTCGGTTGATGAGGCTTGAGGCTACGATTACCTTTTTAGAACACTTTCACTTAGAATGCCCATCGTCCTCCAATGACGATGGTCTGATAGCATTCGTCCATACAAGTCTGTTCCCGGTCCGAACGGAACCGAAGGCACTACTCCTACTACATCCATTTTGGAATCACCCTCAGGATTAGTAGTGATTGGCCCTTGCACTTCACTGCTCCATCTTCGACTCCAAGCTCTTGTCTTCATTCCGAAAACGTACTCGTTGGATTGAAGTGGTTTTCGGATGACTTATCTGATCCCCGTCTCTTCCAAACAACATTCGAAATTGGCCAATATTGATAGTCGCTTATTTAACTATCAAACTAACATCCATAAGCAATCATCTAGCATTAATATAATCTTCTTCAAAATATTTATTTTCAAAATATATTTAAAGACATATCTATTTCTTTCAACATTTGAAAACAATTTTTCAAATACTTAAATCCGTAACGGGACACTCCCCACATCTTAACACATAGAAATGTTTCTAAAATTCTATTTTCTACACTTAGGAAAATATCACCGGTCTTTTTTTCCAAAATCTTTCAATATTAACTTCCTAGGAGATTATTCTGTAACTTGATCCAAAAATCCTCAGAAATCACAATTAATTTCCTCTCCTCAATATCATATCCTTTTATAAGCCCTTTTCGAATCTCGAGAGAATTCATAAAATAATTTTTCTTTCGATTACTTTTGTAACAACCCGAAAATTTTACGATTTTATATTTAAATATTTTATTTAAATATAGCATCGTTAATCGGATTAAGGTCCGAAAAGCTACTTTTTGCAAACGGTCGAATTAGGACTCGGGACCACTTCCATTGAGTCCAAAATGGCGTTTGCGACTTTTTTGAGTATAAGCTTCGATATGTTTGGAGTAAGTTGAATTTTGCTATTTTCTAGTGGGCTTTTGGGTTTGGGTTTCACCCAACCCATTCTATACCTTAACTCAGCCCTCTCCTCTCCATTCATTCATATTTCATTTCATTTTCTTTGGCACAACTGAAAATGGGGGAAGAGAAGAGGAATTAGAAACTCCAAGCCCTAGATTCAATTGCAAAACTCCAATTCTTGCTCCAAATTCCAAAAGAAGCTTAGGTAAGCTCCATCTTCATCTTCTCCATCTCTTCTCCTCTTTAATTTCAGAAAATTCCTAAAACCTAACTTAGGAAAATACTTTTTTTGATCTTAGATTGAAGCTTGTAGAATTGAAGAGAAGAGTGATTGATCTTCTCCTTGTGTTTGTGCTTCTCATCTTTGTTTTTGAGTTTAAAGGTGAGATTTTTGAACTCACATCTAAGCTTATAGCTTTTGTTGTTGTTGGGTAATAATTCCTAACAACAATTCATGTTCATTTGTGTTTGATTTGGATCAATTTGGTGAATTGTCCAATTTTTGGTTTTGGAATCCAATTTTTGTGAAAAATCCAATCTTTGATGTTGAACACGTTAGCGGTGTGCTTCGGAGGGCTACACGAGGCTGGGTTGTCGCTTGACGTAAGTCCTTGGTCATAGTTGCTCGCTCGTCCCTCCCGTTATGTGTTTTTGCAATTGCCCCAATTGGGGCTAGACTGATTCTGCCCAGGAAGCAGGTTCGGTCGACTGAACCAGTAGGTCAGTCGACCGAACCAGGGGGCAGAAAACGTTCTGCCCCTGTATCGGTCGACTGACCTCTGGGTTCAGTCGACCGACCTGGGGGGACAGATATTCTTGTCCCTCTGTCAGTCGACTGACACTCTGGGTCAGTCGACTGACTTGGAAACAAAAAGGTTCCAAGCACTGGTCCAGTCGACTGACCCACTGGTTCAGCCGATTGACCTGCTTGTCTCTGCCCAATTTGTTGTTTTCTTTGATTTCCAATTCTTGATCGATTCGTGCCGATTCAATCGGTTGTTATCGCATTTTGACATTGATGATTCCTTTTTTGACTTCGTACACGGGTTTTTATAAAATGGTCCTTTTAAATTGTATTAAAAGCTTGTCTCTCCGATTTTTAATTTCTATTTAAAACACACACTTTTGCACGCCGAGCGAAGAGGGAGGAGAATTAAATGATTAGATAAAACACGTGCTATGAACACGTGCGTTCATCTTTTCAGTTAATTCCTAATCTATTCGTTTGATCATTTTGACCTTTGGGTCTGGTTTACCGATGATATGAGGTGAACTTTATACTGCTTTGAGTGTGAAATTGACTAACGGATAGAAAACCGTTTAGTACGAACGTGGGGTATGGGACTCACGTTAACATTTTCCGGGTTCCTTACTGAGAGTTGTGACACATTCCGCCGGACAGTTGTGTCCAGTACCGCCATTGCGGTTTGTTGCCTTTTGGTGTTGCCTTCGGGCGTTGCCTTTGGGCGTTGCCTTCGGGCGTTGCCTTAGGGCGTATGGGTCCTTGTTACAGTACTGAACTCGAGCACCTTTTGTTTCTTTGACAATTATATTTCACTAGTGTATCGTCTTTCGGGGTAGGTTCTTTGAACCACACGATATAGCGATTACCTTGTGGAAACTTGTGTTACCTTTATTGGTATTTGTCATTTGCCTTTTGGCGTGTTTTGGGATATGATATCCTTTGTCTGTTGGGATTGCCGATGATACGAGGCTGGTTATGATTCATCTTATGTTAGATGATTTGGATATCTCTTTTGGAGATATTTGTGGTACTTTATGATCTTGTATGTTCATTATCATTTAGTTTATCTAACTGATTTGTTTAGCTAGACTGACCCGTGTATTTTATATGTGGGTCAGACCGAGATGTTTCAGGTTAGGTACATTGGACTTAGCCTATTTTGCTTCCGCATGGACTACTCCGCTAGCTTCTTTTTGTCATAGCTTTTGTGTAGTCCTTTTTGTCTTTAACTCTGATATATATTCTATTGACTCGTCTGTATATTGTGGTTTGCTTTACCACTTGGAAAGTATCATTTTGTAAACTCTGTAATGTATATGTATATGTGTAAATGCATGTGATGACCTACTGTTTTGTGATGTGTAATACATTTGAGTTGTTATATTTGTTCTGATAGATCCTTCAGCCACCTGTGGCTTTGTGTTAAGTATCCATTGGATATGTCAACCCACTTGAGAAATATATAGATATATGCTACCTTGTCGACGTATTCAGTAGATAATTAAGGCAAGGTCATAGATGGTCGCTCCTAATCAGCTCTATTCTCCGCATTAGCAGACGATGTTACCTTGTAATACTCTTTGCTAATGTGGGTCTCGGAGTGGGGCGTTACAGCTTGGTATCAGAGCTGAGTTCAGAACAAAATATGATAAACATAGAACAGAGACACATATTATGGTACATCAAAGGGTAGTATGAATTTTACAAATTTTTGAATGATCGTGCCTTATTTCTTTCCCTGCCTTCGGGGTAGATATAATTTTGGAAATACGTCTAGGAATTCATTTTATTCCGTAGTATTCCATATTTGAATTAATGATATCTACCTTGTGATTAATCTTTTTCTTATCTTATTTTTCAGCTAATGGCCGGAAGAGGTAGAGGACGACGCTCGGATGCTGGGCAATCCAGTGGCTCGCATCAGGACGGCGGTTATATGTCTGCCGATCAGTTCTTGGAGTTGTTTAGGAGCACTCAGCCTCCAGATCCTATTTGATTATCTCCTCCACGCAATTCTGCCTTTGCACGCCTGTGCAGTGATTTTTCTCATCTTGGTGGAAAGCCATTCAAAGGCTCCGAGTCCATTCTTGAAGTTCAAGCTTGAATTCGCACATGCGAACGTATCTTCTCTCGCATGGATCTTTCTGACCATGATCGAGTTCTTGCAACTTCCTGCTTATTGCAAGAGCGTGCTCTTGATTGGTACGAGCTTCTTATAGCTGAACTTGATGAGTCTGTTCTTTCTTGGACTCAGTTCCGGGAACGCTTCTAACTCAAATTCGTTCCTGAATCTGAGAAAGTTTTATTAGCCCGTCGCTTCCTTGAGTTGAAGCAAGGGAAGTCTTCCATCTCTGAATATGTTGCATCTTTCGAGGCCTTATCTAAGTATGGTCTTGAATTCATTAGCACTTCTTATAAGAAGAATCTGAAGTTTGTTTCTGGTCTTAAGAAATATATTAAGAAGTCCTTAATGCTCCAGCTTAAGCTTTCTTTTGAGGAGTTGGTTGATTCGGCACTTCATCTTGAGGCTATCGAGAAGGAGTGTGATAGTGGTGATGATATTGAGGTTCGCAAGGACCCCAATAAGAAGAGGTTCCCATTTCATAAGCAGGGATTTCTTCCTTCCAAGAAGAAGAAGCCTATTGAATCTGGTTCTAACTCTCAATCTGCTGGAACACCTTCCATTCGGACGTGTTTCAATTGTGGTTCTCCTGATCATATGATTCGAGCTTGTCCTAAACCTCTCTTCTTCCATTATTGCAAGAAGGAAGGTCACCGTGTTTCCACCTGCCCTACTGCTCCTGCTAGTGCTAAGTCTGGCAAGCTTTATGTTGCTAAGGCTTCGGGAGGTTCTTCTCAGCCCGGAGGTATATCTCCATCTATTTTGGAAGGTTCTATTTTATTTCATGACCGTAGTATTCGAGTTCTTTTCGATACGGGTGCTTCGCATTCATTCGTATCGAAGACGCTCGTCGATGATTTGTCTTTGGATGTTTCTTGTTTGGTTACTTCATTGAGGATTGCAAATCCTATTGGGGGATCCGCAACCCTTAGCATGCTTTGTGATGATGTTGGGATTGTTTTATGTGGCTTTTCTTTTCGTGCGAATCTGCACATTATTTCTTATTTGGGATTTGATATGATTTTGGGTATGGACTGGTTAGTGAGATATGAAGCCAGAATTATTTGTTCTAAAAGAATTTTATATCTTCGACATCCGGATTCGTCTATTCAGCTATCTCTTATTCTTCGGAATGTGGATAATTACGAAATGGCTTTATATTCTCTTGACTCACGAGATGATGATGATGTATCTCGTATTCCTATTGTTTGTGACTTCTCTGATGTTTTGAGCCGGTTTCGGGTTTGCCACCCAAGCGGGCGATCGAGTTCTGCATTGATCTCATTCCAGGCGCGAAGCCAGTTGGCCGTCCTCCCACGAGGATGTCTACAAAAGAAAATGAGGAACTCAAGAAGCAGCTTTTTGAGCTTGAGTCCAAGCAGTTGATTCAGTCCAGTTTTTCACCGTGGGGTACCGCGGTCGTCTTCGTGAAGAAGTCCGATAGAACTCTTAGGCTCTGCATTGACTATCGCAAGCTTAACGAGTTGACCATCAGGAATAGGTATCCTCTGCCGAGGATCGATGATATGTTCGATCTATTGAGTGGCGCTAAGGTCTTCTCTCAGCTCGACCTTACCACTGCTTTTCATTAACTCCGAGTCGCGGAAGATAGCATACCCCTTACAGCTTTCCACACTCGATATGGTTCTTTCGAGTGGCTCGTTATGCCGTTCGGTTTGACGAACGCTCCTGCTTTCTTTGTTGATCTTATGAATCGAGTATTCCGGGAATATCTCGATAAGTTCGTCCTTGTGTTCATTGACGACATTCTTGTTTATTCTAAATCTGAAGCCGAGCATGCTAATCACTTGAGAATTGTCTTGAGTACTCTTCGTCACCATCCGCTTAAAGCCAAATTCTCCAAGTGCCATTTTTGGGAGAATAAGGTTAAGTTCTTAGGCCATGTTGTATCTTCTGATGACATCTCTGTCGATCCCTTAAAGATCGAAGCTATCCAAAATTGGAAGAGGCCAGAGAATGTTCATGAGATTCGTAGTTTCCTTGGATTGGCGGGTTATTACCGTCGGTTCATTAAGGATTTTTCCCGTGTTGTGCATCCTCTCACCAGCCTTACTCGGAAAGGCATTCGTTATATTTGGTCCGACAAGTGTGAAGCTTCCTTTCAGACATTAAAGGAACTTCTCACTAATGCTCCTATTCTCGTGGTTCCCGAGGGGAATCATGATCTTGTTGTCTACACCAATGCTTGTGGTAGTGGTCTCGGTGTCGTGCTTATGCAGAAGGATCGGGTATTTGCTTATTCTTCTAGGCAACTGCGTCCGAATGAAGTTAGCTATGCCACTCATGATCTTGAGTTAGCCGCCATCGTCTTTGCCTTGAAGATTTGGTGACACTATTTATTAGGTGAGCGCTTCATTCTCTATACCGATCATAAATCCTTGAAGTATTTGTTCACTCAGAAGGAACTCAATATGAGGCAACAGCGTTGGCTCGAGTTTCTTGCCTCCTATGACTTTGATATCCAATATAACCCTGGTAAGAGAAATCGTTTTGCTGATGCGCTTAGTCGTAGACATTCGGTTGTCATTTCTATGATGCTTGCCGAATGGTATATTCTTGAGACTCTATCTTTTTGTGATATTCATGATCGAGCTCCATCCTCTGATGCTCAGGTAGTATTATTCAGTTTGGAAGCTCGACCCTCTTTATTGGATCGTATTGCCGATGCTCAGCGGCGTACGTGATCCTGATCTTGTGCATCTTATTCAGCTTTGTGAGACTGAACCCCATGATGAGGCATTGCGGGATTTCAGCATTGATTTTCATGGGTGTCTTCGCAAGAAGGACCGTCTTGTTGTGCCTTCTGATTCTGTACTTAGGCATGACATTCTTGATGACTGTCATCGGTCTAAGTATACTATTCATCTCGGCAGCAGTAAGATGTATGCCGATATGCATCGCCTTTATTATTGGGAAGGCATGAAGCGCGATGTGGCGAGTTATGTGAGTAATTGCATGACTTGTCAACGTATTAAAGCCGAACATCAGCGCCCTTCTGGTCTCCTTCAGCCTCTAGAGATTCCATTGTGGAAATGGGACCAGATTTCGATGGATTTCATTGATTGCCTACCTCGTACGAGATCGGGCCATACTAGCATTTGGGTTATTGTTGATCGCCTCACCAAATCAGCTCATTTTATTCCTATTAAATCTAATAGGACCGCTTCTCTTTTGGCTAAGTTATTTATCAAGGAAATCGTGAGACTTCACGGTGTTCCTAGTTCGATTGTGAGTGACCGTGATCCTTTATTCACCAGTCATTTCTGGAAGAGTCTTCAACAAGCTTTGGGAACAAAGCTTAATTTCAGCACAGCTTATCATTCACAGTCTGATGGACAGATTGAATGGGTGAATCGTATCTTAGAAGATCTCCTCCGTATTTGAATTCTTGATTTCAGAGGTAGTTGGGAGGATCATCTACCCTTGTAGAGTTCTCCTACAACAATGGTTTTCAGTCCAATATCGGTATGGCACCTTTCGAAGCCTTATACGGAAGGCCATGTCGATCACCTTCTTGTTGGTTGGAATCTAGGGAGAAGCTTATTCTTGGCCCAGATTTTGTTCATGATTCTTCTGAGAAGATTGTCCTTATTCGCCAAAGAATGAAAGAGGCACAAAGCCAACAGAAATCCTATGCGGATAACCGTAGGAAGCCTCTCAAGTTCTCGGTTGGTGATTTCGTCTTTATTCGTGTTTCTCCTTTGAATGGGGTTATGCGCTTCAGTGTGATAGGGAAATTGGCTTCTCGCTATGTACGACCATTTCCTATTGCTGAACGTATTGACCCTGTGGCTTATAGAGTTTCACTTCCAGCTCATCTATCCGGAGTTCACAACGTGTTTCACGTCTCTCAGCTTCGGAAGTGTCTTCGAGAATCGGATTCTGTTATCGACTCTCCTGATTTGCAAGGGCTTGAGATCTCACCAGATCTATCTATTGTACAGCAGCCTATTCGCGTACTTGCCACGGAGGTGAGACACCTTCGAAACAAGGACGTGCCGCACCATAAAGTTCAATGGTCCGCTTATTCCAATGACTGTACTTGGGAAACCAGAGAGTTTATCGAGCGATCCTATCCGGGTTATCTATCTTTGCTTTGTGATGGTGAGAATATCTTTTTGTCTCAAGCTTATTTTTCTTGTCTTCTTGGTTGTATGTATGTAGTTATTGCAAATTATTCTCTAGGAATTGCGTGGACGCAATTTTGTTAAGGAGGGGAGATCTGTAACAACCCGCATATTTTACAATTTTATATTTAAATATTTTATTTAAATATAGCGTCGTTAATCGGATTAAGGTATGAAAAGCTACTTTTTGCAAACGGTCGAATTAGGACTCGGGACCACTTCCATTGAGTCCAAAATGGCGTTTGCGATTTTTTTGAGTATAAGCTTCGATATGTTTGGAGTAAGTTGAATTTTGCTATTTTCTAGTGGGCTTTTGGGTTTGGGTTTCACCCAACCCATTCTATACCTTAACTCAACCCTCTCCTCTCCATTCATTCTCATTTCATTTCATTTTCTTTGGCACAACTGAAAATGGGGGAAGAGAAGAGGAATTAGAAACTCCAGGCCCTAGATTCAATTGCAAAACTCCAATTCTTGCTCCAAATTCCAAAAGAAGCTTAGGTAAGCTCCATCTTCATCTTCTCCATCTCTTCTCCTCTTTAATTTTAGAAAATTCCTAAAACCTAACTTAGGAAAATACTTGTATTGATCTTAGATTGAAGCTTGTAAAATTGAAGAGAAGAGTGATTGATCTTCTCCTTGTGTTTGTGCTTCTCATCTTTGTTTTTGAGTTTAAAGGTGAGATTTTTGAACTCACATCTAAGCTTATAGCTTTTGTTGTTGTTGGGTAAGAATTCCTAACATCAATTCATGTTCATTTGTGTTCGATTTGGATCGATTTGGTGAATTGTCCAATTTTTGGTTTTGGAATCCAATTTTTGTGAAAAATCCAATCTTTGATGTTGAACACGTAAGCGGTGTGCTTCGGAAGGCTACACGAGGCTGGGTTGTCGCTTGACGTAAGTCCTTGGCCAAAGTCGCTCGATGTCGCTCCCATTACGTGTTTTTACAATTGCCCCAATTGGGGTTAGATTGAGTCTGCCTAGGAAGCAGGTTCGGTCGACTGAACCAGTAGGTCAGTCGACCGAACCAGGGGGCAGAAAACGTTCTTCCCCTGTATCGGTCGACTGACCTCTGGGTTTAGTCGACCGACCTAGGGGGACAGATATTCTTGTCCCTATGTCAGTCGACTGACACTCTAGGTCAGTCGACTGACCTGGAAACAAAAAGTTTCCAGGCACTGGTCCAGTCGACTGACCCACTGGTTCAGCCGACTGACCTGCTTGTCTCTGCCCAATTTGTTATTTTCTTTGATTTCCAATTCTTGATCGATTCGTGCCGATTCGTTATCGCATTTTGACATTGATGATTCTTTTTTGACTTTGTACACGGGTTTTTGTAAAATGGTCTTTTTAAATTGTATTAAAAGCTCATCTCTCCGATTTATAATTTCTATTTAAAACACACACTTTTGCACGCCGAGCGAAGAGGGAGGAGAATTAAATGATTAGATAAAACACGTGCTATGAACACGTGCGTTCATCTTTTCAGTTAATTCCTAATCTATTCGTTTGATCATTTTGACCTTCGGGTCTAGTTTACCGATGAGATGAGGTGAACTTTATACTGCTTTGAGTGTGAAATTGACTAATGAATAGAAAACCGTTTAGTGCGAACGTGGGGTACGGGACTCACGTTAACATTTCCGGGTTCCTTACTAAGAGTTGTTACACATTCCGCCGGACAGTGGTGTCCAATACCGCCACTACGGTTTGTTGCCTTTTGGCATTGCCTTCGGGCGTTGCCTTCGGGTGTTGCCTTAGGGCGTATGGATCCTTGTTACAGTACTGAGCTCGAGCACCTTTTGCTTCTTTGACAATTATATTTCACTAGTGTATCGTCTTTCGGGGTAGGTTCTTTGAACCACACGATATAGCGATTACCTTGTGGAAACTTGTGTTACCTTTATTGGTATTTGTCATTTGCCTTTTGGCGTGTTTTGGGATATGATATCCTTTGTCTGTTGGGATTGCCGATGATACGAGGCTGGTTATGATTCATCTTATGTTAGATGATTTGGATATCTCTTTTGGAGATATTTGTGGTACTTTATGATCTTGTATGTTCATTATCATTTAGTTTATCTAACTAATTTGTTTAGCTAGACTGACCCGTGTATTTTATACTCGGGTCAGACCGAGATGTTTCAGGTTAGGTACATTGGACTTAGCCTATTTTGCTTCCGCATGGACTACTCCGCTAGCTTCTTTTTGTCATAGCTTTTGTGTAGTCCTTTTTGTCTGTAACTCTGATATATACTCTATTGACTCGTCTGTATATTGTGGTTTGCTTTACCACTTGACAAGTATCATTTTGTAAACTCTGTAATGTATCTATATATGTGTAAATGCATGTGATGACCTACTGTTCTGCGATGTGTAATACATTTGAGTTGTTATATTTGTTCTGATAGATCCTTCAGCCACCTGTGGCTTTGTGTTAAGTATCCATTGGATATGTCGACCCACTTGAGAAATATATAGATATATGCTACCTTGTCGACGTATTCAGTAGATAATTAAGGCAAGGTCATAGATAGTCGCTCCTAACTAGCTCTATTCTCCGCATTAGCAGACGGTGTTACCTTGTAATACTCTTTGCTAATGTGGGTCTCGGAGTGGGGCGTTAAAACTTTAAAACTCTATATATATAATAAGTATTTAAAAGATTAATAATTTATTTTTAGAAACATGTTCAAGTAATTATTTAAAATATCGAATACACTTTTATAACATAAATGACTCATTTTTAGTTAAATAAATAATCTTCAAAGCTGATTTTTAAAAATTAGAATTTACTAAAATAAATACTCATATTTCAAATTTGCTTACCCAGTATTTAAATCTTAACTAGTTTAAATTTCCATAGTTTCAAAACAATAAAATTTCCTTTTAAAACAAATTCACTTCTAAAAATTAAAATTAAAAATTAAAATCTCAAAAACCAATTTAATTTATAACTTTATCTCGATTACACAACATATCGATTCATTGTCGATTTGCCAATCATTCTCATTTCAAAAATAGGATTTTCCATTTTCTCAACTCTGTTTCCATATTCTAATATAAATTCCTCCTATGAATCTATATTCTCGATTATCACCTGATATCGAATTTCTTCACTATAAACATCGTTTATAAATTTTATAACCCCCTTTGGTTTTTCTTATTTATAAAAACAAATCTATTTATAAAAATCCATTATATTAATTTTATTTCCTTTAAATTCCATTAATACTTCCAACCTATTTTCAATATTGGTTTCTACTATCTTTATATTTCCAGAATATCACTTTGATATATTATTATCAGTTGAATGATATAATTAATATATATGTATTAGTATATATTAATAGTTGGATATATTTTTCCGTCGATTGGAGCAGATGAGACCCAATGTGCCCTGCATTAAAGCGGATGATCCTATATTACCGCGATATCCCGCCTCGAAGCGGGGTTGCTATTTTTATGTTATCTAACATCTGTGGATGCAAGGAAACTAGTTGGAGGGATCCAACTGGATTCCTCAAAAATGTTGAATTTAATTTTATATATAGTGATATATGCTGTGTTGAATAATCTGTGATAGATTATGATATTGGTTGATTTATTGGATGCTTAGTTTCACTGGCCAAAATTTTGGTATTATAAATACCATAAATGATATTTTGAATTTAAAAAGGGAATTTAAAAGGCGATTTTGGGAAATGAAAATATTTATATTAAAATTTGGGATTAATTAAAAGGAATTGAATTGGATAAGATAAATGATGGGATTTTGGATATTTATTTTGTTATTTTATAAAAGGATTTCAAATAGAGAATTTTAAATTGAGGTTTTAAATCAATAAATTGTAAATAAGATTCTTGAAAATATGAAATGGATTTGGAATCGAGATTTGATTATATAGTTTGGATTATTTAAGAAATAGATTTATAAATGGCATTTTGATTAGAAATCGATTGATAAAATAATTCTAGCAATATGAACCTGTTTATAATTGATGTTTATCAATTAAGTAGAATGGTTATTATTCAATAAATTAGAAATATAAATTCACGATGAGAATTTATAAATCGATAAGAAAATTGGTAGAAAGAAATAGTAAATTCTATTTTGGAATTTAGGAAATTGTTATGGAATTGCAGATGTGAATTGATTTGTGATGAATCAAGAGAGAATTAAAAATAATAATTGGTTAAATTGGAATATATTTTATCAAGAAGTTATGTTTTGTTTTAAAAAGGGAATTTTGATTTATTACACCAGGTAAATTAAAACTGTTTTTAGTATCAAATATTCCATAAAATTGTTTATTCAAATATTTAATATAAGTTGAAAAGAATTTAAATTACTATATTAGGCTTTGTAAATAAATTAGTTTTATTTAATATGAATTGGAGATAAACTATCGATGTTCATTTCAATATGTTTGGTATTTAAAATGATTACTTAAATATGTGCTTAAAAGTAAATTATTCTTCAAGAAATCTTATTATTTTTATATATAGGATTTAAACGTAAGTGTTGGAATATATTTTTAAATCTTCTCGAGATTCGTAAACCGGGTTTATTGTTCGGATGGAATTTGATAAGAAAATCTTATAAAGGAATTCGGGAGATTTAGGACAATATCTAAAATGCTAAATACAGGAACTTCGAAAATGAATCTGAATTCATTAAAAGGGTTATAAATCGTTAGTTGAATTATAAATAAGTATAATCGTTAGTTTTTGGAAAATTGTTAAGGGAATTAACATAAATTCCAGAGATGTATGAGATGAGTACGAAATATTCCTAAGTATGGATATTAGGAATGATTTTTGATAAAAGACTTATAGTATTTTCCTTAGAATTGGAATTTAGGGTTTTGGAGATATTTTAGAAATGAAAGAATTTATATAGAAATATATTTCTAAGTAATGGAGTATAAATTGTAATTGGAAATATTTCTAAGGGATGATATGGTTTGGGGATACCATGTTAGGGATATAAGAATTTGAAACTGTTTCAAATATTGAAATATTGAAGAGATTTGAATATATATCTTTGCTAAGATATTTGGAAATAAATGTTTTGAAAGAAATTTAAAATGGGCCTAATGATTGCTTATGTGTGTAAGTTGATAGTTAAATAACCGACTATCAAATCTGGCCAAATTCGTTGATCCTTTCGGAGAGACCGGGATCAGATTTAATCATCTGAAAACCACTTCGATCTGATTTGAGCATTGCGAATGGTGATATCATGGAGAGAGTGAAGACAGTGATTCGGTTTGTCCAGACCCAGGACAACTTGTATGGACAAATGCTATCATTGCATCATTGCCTAGAAGGCAGTGTAGCATTCCAAGTATGAATGCTATTCTAAAGGTAAAACGTAGCTTCAAGTCTCATCAACCGGGAATGACTAAAACAAGGGAGATGCAGCAGGGCTAAAATTAGGGTATGTTATCACTTTTCTGGATACCCTCGGATATATATTACAAATTATGGATATGCTTTTAAATGGAAAGCAAAACGCTGGATAAGGGTGGGAACAGCGGGGTGATAACATATTCGGTACTATCCAGTGAGGGGTAGGCCAGTCCTGTGTTGGTACGGATCGTTGGGTACGAACTCGGTATATTTTTCTAGAGGTGTACTGTGATGAGCGGTACCCCAGTAGCCCGGTCGTTGTATGGAATCCAATATCCACTACGAGCCCGTACGGTTTTGATTGTATACCAAATAAGCTGAAACGTGATATGCAAGCATTTCAGCTATTTTATAATTTACTTTCTATAGACGCTAGATGATTTTGATATAAAATGTTTTTGGTTATCGTAAGGTAAAAACCCGTTGTAACGACCCTGGATTTTAATTTAATTTAAATTTATAATTAAATGAATTTTTGAATTAAAATTGTATAATTTATTATAAATAGAAGCGAGTTTCCCCCGAATACAGATAAATTCTGTATAAATCATTTAAATTTAAAAGTATAGTAAATATTGTACCTATATGTGAAAATATATATGTATATATATACGATATAAAAGTGATAAAATAAACGAATGAAAAATAAATGAAATCTAACAACAAAGCTTTATTTGTAAAGTGGCATTATAAGGACAAGTTAAAAAAAAGGAAACAAACATATATATTCAAGTATGAAGTAACAACATCTTAGTGCACAACATATTTGCAACTCAGCCGAGTTAAAGAATGCAAGAAGAACAAATAAAAAAAACTATAAGTATGTATGAGCTTGCAAAGGAAGCCAAAGATAATCATCTCTAGTACACAAGAAATATGTACCATCCACCAAAATATTTTCTCTGCCAGCCGAAGTATTGCAAATGAAACACAAAGGACCATTTCATTAAATGCCTTCACCTTAGTACACAACTTGTTTCTACATCAGCCACCATTTTTTTTTTAAAAAGCAAAAGAAAATCTCTGAAACAAATCTTGTACAAAAATGAATACTCTGTAAACTCCTTTATATCTCCTCCTCATCTCATTTTTCGTTCATCAATGGAAAACTAGAAGAAAAGAAAAAAGAAAAGAACAAACAATATAACCTGTAACATCTTCTTTTATATACATCCACTTCTCATTTTTAAATTCTTTCATTCTTGGCTAAAGAAGAAGGAAGTAAGCATCATCATACAAACTAAAACAAATTTCAAACTTAAACAAAAATACAACAAAGCAGATCATCAAAGCAAGAACAAACACTTCCAGTTTGCAAATTTCCAGGCCTTCTTGTCTCTGTTCTTTCAAAAGACAGGTGAGTAACTTAAATTTAAATTTTTCTTAAGTATATTCTGTTATGTTTCTTATGTTTGGAATAAGTATGTTATGTATATATATATATATATAGAAAATTGTGAGCATGTTTGGGAACAGGAAGATGAACCCCTGTTCTAATTACAGGTTTTGAATCAAATTCGAAACCCAAAATCTTCTTATCTAATTCTTGTTAGGTCTTAAGATTAAAATGAAATATGTTATATAATTAAGATCCAAATGCTAAAAATATTGTTAAGTTAAAAATGAAAACAATTTGGTCAGAAAGGAAGATATACATTGAGAAAAATATACCAATGTCAAAATTTGATAATCATGATATGTTGTTTTGATACTATAACTCGATTCGTATTAGAAAGATATGATTTTTAAGAATCATTTCATGATTTTTAAGTATATGATAATCGAGAAATCTCAGGGAGAACAGAAATCACATTTTTGTCAAAATCAAATCAACGGCGAACTTTTGTTGGTCAGGCCTTACGTCGAAGGTGGTTCGAGTGTTATAGATCATCAGAAAAATGATCGGGAAAATTCTAGCTCGCTTGGGTGGCCGTACGAAATAGATTTAGGGTTTAAGGTAGGAATTGGGTGGTCGCGCTTGTGGGGCGAATGGTGGAGTCTCGGAGGTGATAGGCGACTGCGGTCGTGGGGGAAATTGAAGAGGAGTGGGTGGCGAGTATTTCAGTGGAGTTTGGTAGGAAGCAGAAGAGTGTCGTGGTCGTGACGTTGATTTTTGTGGGTTTGAGCTGTTCCAGGTTACGAGTGGAAGGTCCAAATTTTTGAAACGAGGGCTTGGTGGTGTTTCAGGCGGTGGTTTAGGGTGGGGAGATCGGTGGTGAACTGTGGAACTGGTCGGCGGCGTGGGAAGGTGGGTTGACGACGTGTGCACGTGCACGATCAAACGTGTGCACGCGTATGAAGGATGAACAGAGGGGAAGAGGAAGAAGAAGGTACTGGGAAGAAATAAAAGAAGAAGAAGAAGCAGGTGGGTTGTTCGCGTGATTCTCGAGTTTGGACTAGGGGAAGTGATGGCGTGGCTCGAGTATATACTCGGGTTCGTTTGCATATGTTAGCTGGGTAGCAAGTCTAAATTTTTAACATAATTAAGCTTCAAAAGGAAGGGTGCCTCAGGGTAGGCTCGGGTAGTTTTTTAGGTGAGCTCGAATTTGTTAGTTAACAAATTTTATAAGTTTTTTTTTTCTTGACAAAGGAAGACGTTCAAGTTTTCAAGCAAATTGTTAAACAAGTTTTTTTTAAAAAAATAAAAATAAAAGGTTAATTAATTTATTATAAATGGTTAATTAATAAATGATTAGAGAATAATTAATCAAAATAATTTGTAATTGATTAATATTAATTAACCAGGATTATTAATTTATTCATAGAAATAAATCTGATTCAAATCAATCAGATAATTAAATTTATCCTACCTACGGATGTTGAATTCTATTGAATGTTGAATTATTTGATATCCCTGATATATGATGCTTTGTGATACACCCTGATTTATGTTGTGATCTGTAGTTTACTTACCTGTGATATATATCTGTGATATGTGAATGAACGATAAGCGTATAGTTTATATCGCTTATCAACTATATCCTGTATTTTGTTATGTGATGATTGATGTTGCACTATTGTGTGTAAAACCCCTAGACCACACTGTTACACACACAAATATGGATTGCACGTGGAAATCGGTTAAGTCACAGATAATTTAAATTTGATGTTTTTGAAATTGAAATTTTAATTTCAATTGATTTTGAAATCGGAAATTTGGGTTTAAAGTGAAAAGCTTTTGAAATGGAATTTCAAATATAAAAGTTATTTTGAATAACTTAACCGAGTTTTTGAAAATTTAAATAATTAGATTTAAATTTGAATTCAAGTTTGAAAATTGAATCCTATGATTTGAAACTAGGGATTAAAAGATGATATAAATGTGTTTGTATGAATTAAACCATTTTAAAGTATTAATTTGGGAATTTGAATTTAAACCAAGGATTTCAACTCGTATGAATGAATCAGATTTCCAAATTGAAAACTGTTGTTTTCGAATGATAAAAGCTTTTAGATAAGAAAAGAAATTCCAGTTTAAATTAAAGGAATTTCAAGTGAATTGAAAAAAATGTTTTTCCAAGTTATGAATGAATTGTTTTTGAAAGCTATGTATTAAATCTGTTTATTTTTAACAGATTTAAAAGGGATGTTTTGTTTAAACCATTCGAAATGAAATTGTTTTGAAAGCTATGAATTAAATCTGTCTATTTTTAACAGATTTAAAATGATGATTTGTTTAACCCATTCGAAATGAAATTGTTTTGAAAACTATAAGTTAAATCTTTGATTTAAAGATTTAACGAGTTAATTAAATTGAAATGGGAATTGATTTGGAAAATCTGTGAATGAATCTTTGTGAAATTAAGTGAACTTTGTGAAATGAATCTTTTTGTTTAAAGATTTGAAAATGGTAATTTGTTAAACCATTTGAAAAGGAAATTTGGGTTTAAGTTGTGACTTAATTGAAATCCCAATATCCGTATGTTTTTAAATATTTCGCTCACTATTCGGGTTAGCCGGGAAAGGACCTTTGGGTCGTATAACTCATTCCGAATAGTGATACGTCGTATATGGATAGCATTTGAAGACCGGTGTTGAAGACCGGATATTTTTCGAAAATGAAAGGACAACCTGTCGAATGTCTCTGCACTGAGTCGCGTCGGCATAGAGATTTATATCACTCTTTTGGACGGGAAGTCCGGACGTGATTGAGAGTTATCTTGATTTGCAAGGGCTTTGTGAGAAGTGCCTTCGGTTCTGTTCGATCCCGGAACAGACTTGTATGGTTACATGTCTGACATTACACTTTGAGATATAAAGCCGATTTCTTTCAAATACATTTCTGTTGGTGGCGGAGAATTTATTCTCTTAGCTTAACACCCTTCTCTGAGACGTACGAGCTCAGAGGTTATGTAGTTGAAATTTATCAGCGATATATCCCAATTTGGTAATGTGGCATGCTGAGTGTTGCTGTGTGATGATCAGTGTTTGATCATTTGTGATATGATCATTTATTTGATCTTATATCTTTGTGATCATAGGTTGATCATTTGTTTGACCCGAAGCATGGCTTTGTGATAAAGCGTAGCTTTGTGGACGAGACTTCGTCGAGCCTCACACCCCGGAAATGGTCAAAACAGGAAAGATGCGGCAAGGTTCTAGGGAGTAGCGCCCCTTAGTGTATGTCATTCCTTCTGGATAAAGGTGGTATCATGGTATGGAGCCCAGATACTTAACCTCTGTGGTTGCTGCAAATTTATTACTTTGTGGTTGTTGCGAATCGGGGATCCTCGGGAAGATCGGTGACGATCGGGGGATGACATACGCGTTTCAGTAGTTACCTATTTTTGTAGAGGTAACCCGGCCTTGTGTTGGCAGAGATCCGGTTAGGTTCTCGGGTCGTCTATTCCAGGGACGTACCCATCGTGGAAAAGGAAGTTCCTTAGCCTGACCATTTGTTGGAAATCCAAACAAAACAATACGAGCCTTGTACGGTTTTAGTTGTAGAACCTGCCATTTAATATGGTAGCTATAGTAGGCATACTATAATGGTACCTATGTGATGCAGCTCAGCCCAGAGGAGAAGGCATATGTCGGTCACGACTTAAGGGAGCGCCACAAGATAACAAAGGCCTAGGTCGGTTACGACCTAAAGGGAAGATTATAAGTCGTACACGACTTAGTTGGAAGCCAGAGAAAGAGAGTACGATGAGTTCGCGACCTAACGAAGTCTTAAAGTCGTATCAACGACCTAGTGTGACTCGGCAACGACTTAAGGAAAATTTCTGCGAGTTAACAAGTCCTTTGAGTCGTCTGAACGACCTAACGAGTCTTGCTTTAAGTCGCCAAACACTGGATGCTGTTGATTCAACTACCGAGTTAATTTCTACCGTTGATCTTAGGTCGCTGATATGGGATGCGCATGTTTTAAGTCGCGAAGCACGGGATGCCGTTGATGTGTCTGCCGAGTTAACCTCTGCCCTTGATTCCCTTTAAACGTTGATTTGGAATACCGCTAAGGTTTTAAGTCGCAGAAACTTGTAACCGAAGATCTTGTTGCCGCGTCCATCTGAACCGTTGATTCTTGAAGCTGTGAAGAAACTGTTGTTAGGTCGCTGCCGACCTATGCTAAGTCGCGCCTGTTCTAGGTCGTGCCAAGTTAGGTCGTAGGTCGTTTCCGACCTAAGTACTTGTATTTTCTGTTGTATTTTGTCTAAGTTGTTAAGTCGCTAAAGGTTGTAACGAGTTGTAACTATTGTTGTTAGGTCGCTGCCGACCTATGCTAAGTCGCGCCTGTTCTAGGTCGTGCCAAGTTAGGTCGTAGGTCGTTTCCGACCTAAGTACTTGTATTTTTTTGAAATTTTTTGCGTGTTGAGTTGTAAAGCTATAAATAGCAAGTGTGAGTCATTTGTAAAGGTTGTTGATTTTTGAATAAAATTCTCTTTTGATTGCTTTGTGCTTTCATTCCAAATTGGTAGTTGAGTGTAATCTCCTATCTCCTCTTTCGGTTAATCGAGTGCGCTCGATTCAACGATTGTAGAAGCCGATTCGTGGAATCAAGTGCGCTTAATCAACGCTTGAAGAATTGAAGATCTTTGAACCTGGTATCGTGCGCGATCAACGAGTTCGAGATAGCTAGAGTTCGGTATCTTCGGATCAACGAATTCGGGCAATTCAGCATTCATCAATCCATCGACTGCTACTTTCACCGATCTACATTGTTTTGAATTATCCGCTGCGTCAGTTTTGGTATCAGAGCTTTTTCTAGCCAATCATAGCTAGATCGAGACTTGGAGCCTTATTCAATTTGAAGTTTGAAGTGATAGCCGAGAGCTTGAGGTGTGAGCCGTGAGCAAGTGAAGTTGTTCGACCTTGCATTGAAGATTGTTTGATCGAATTTGTAGTGGGAGGCCGAAACTTTGTCCATCGTGTTCATCGCGATTTGCTACAAAGTGGAAGTTTTCGATCCATTTCATTTTGGATCAAAGTTCGAATTGTGTTTGAATTTGGAGAATTTGAGAAGTCATCAAGTATGCCGCCAAGAAGAGCTAATCGCCACCAAAACGTAGAAGCTTTGTATCGAAGAGAAGAAGCTGATGAGATGGAGCAAAGAATCAATGAGAATTTTAGTGAAAAGCTTAACGAAGGAATTGGCCGGTTAGAAAAGCTTATGACGGAGATGAATCAAAATCGGAGAAGGGTTTCACCAGAATCTAACCATGGGGGTAGTAGAGTCTCGCCACATTCCAATCGAGATAGAAGTGTTGAAAATGATCAAGGACGTGGGAGGAACGTGAATGATCGCGAACGGAGGAATGTTGATAGAAGGGATGATGGTGGAAGGCGCAATGGTAGTAGAGATGTTGGTGGTCAGAATCGACATCGTTATGCATCTGATTTTGAAGAGGAGTATGATGGTGGTAGTATTCAAGGAAGAGGTCAAGGAAGAAACTATTCTGAGTATGATCACAAGTGGGAATCGGGGATGAAGACAGAAATTCCTGAATTCAAGGGTGGTATGCAAGCGGAGGAGTTTCTAGATTGGGTGGCTAATGTTGAGGAAATTTTTGATTTCAAAGAAGTTCCAGAACATCGTAGAGTGAAGTTGGTTGCTACGAGGCTGAGGGTTAGAGCTTTGGCATGGTGGCAGCAAACCAAGCTTACACGTGAACGAATGGGAAAATCAAAAGTTGAATCTTGGGAGAAGATGAAGAAGTTGATGAAAGCAACGTTCTTACCTTACAATTATCAATCTTTGATGTATCAACGTTTGCAAAACTTGAGGCAGGGCACAAAGACAGTTAATGACTATGCTGATGAATTCTATCAACTTATTGCGAGGAATGATATTATGGAAACAGAAGAGCAGCTGACATCTAGGTTCATTGGAGGATTGAGAATGCAGATTCAGGATATGGTTAATATGTTCGATCCAAGATCTGTAGCAGAAGCACATCAGAAAGCGTTGGCTTGGGAAAAACAAGGGAGACGAGGAGGAGGTGTGTTTACAAATTCCAACAATCCGATGAAGGGAGTTAGTGGGAGTTCGAATGTTTCAAAAGCTATTGCAAAACCAGTTGTGAAGGAGGTTGAGAAGACAAGGGTTAACAATGGTTTCAAATGTTACAATTGTCAGGAATTGGGTCATAAAAGCAGTGAGTGTCCAAAGCCAAAGAAGAGAACCATGATTGCAGAAGTTGACGATGAGGATGTTGATGGAGATTGTTCTAATCCAGCTGAGGAGGATGAGCAGGATATTGCGTCAGGAGACGAAGGTTGTAACCTAATGCTGAGGAGATCGTGTTTAACACCAAAGCAGGAAGAAGCTAGTTGGTTGAGGAGTAATATCTTTCAGTCAACATGTACTATTCTGGGGAAGGTGTGTAAGTTTGTGATCGACGCAGGAAGCTGTGATAATATTATTTCAACCGAAGCTGTGACGAAGTTGAAATTGAAGACAGAGAAACATCCGAGTCCATACAAGTTAGCATGGTTGAGAAAAGGAGGAGAAGTGAAAGTGGATAGACGAGTTCGTGTACCATTCTCTATTGGGAAGAAATACAAAGATGAAATATGGTGTGATGTAGTAGAGATGGACGTTTGCCACTTATTATTGGGAAGACCATGGCAGTATGATCGAGCAGTACTACATGACGGTCGGACCAATAGCTACAGTTTTATGTTTAAAGGCACGAAGATTATCTTAGTTCCGAAGAAGAGATCACAAGAAGAAAGTAAGTCAGAAGAAATTGAAGAACTGAAAACATTATTGACTTTAAAAGAGTTTGTTAAAGAGGTTGAGGAAGAACCAGAAGTATTCTTGTTGATTGGGCGTGAGAGCAGTGAAGAAGTTGAAATTCCTGAAGAAGTTAAACCAGTTTTGAAAGAATTTGACGATGTATTTCCAGAGGAATTACCAACGGAGTTGCCACCGTTGAGGGACATACAACATCAGATAGATCTTGTTCCAGGTGCTGTATTGCCACACAGACCACATTATCGAATGAGTCCGAAGGAACATGAAGAATTGCGAAGGCAGGTAGAGGAATTGCTTGAACAGGGGCGTGTGCAGGAGAGTCTGAGTCCTTGTGCTGTACCAGCTTTATTGGTACCCAAGAAGGATGGGACATGGAGAATGTGCACTGACAGTCGAGCATTGAATAAGATTACCGTGAGATATAGATTTCCAATGCCGAGGTTGGATGACTTGTTGGATCAGATAAGCGGAGCTACTATCTTTTCGAAGATTGATTTGAAGAGCGGATATCATCAAATTCGTATCAGACCAGGCGATGAGTGGAAGACTGCTTTTAAAACCAGGGAGGGTCTATACGAGTGGTTAGTCATGCCGTTTGGCTTATCAAATGCACCAAGTACTTTCATGAGGGTGATGAATCAGATTTTTCGACCGTTCATTGGGAAATTTGTGGTGGTGTATTTCGATGATATTCTTGTTTACATGGGAGTCCAGAGGAACATTTGAATCATCTTAGAGAAGTGCTGATGGTATTGCGACAAGAACAATTCTATGCTACTACGAAGAAGTGCGTGTTCATGACGCACAGTGTTTTATTTCTGGGGTATGTTGTTTCAGAGAAAGGAATACAGGTTGATCAAAGTAAAGTTGAGGCGATCAGAAATTGGCCGCAGCCCAAGACGATAACGGAAGTTCGTAGTTTTCATGGGTTGGCTTCATTTTATCGGAGGTTTATTCCACACTTTAGTAGTGTGATGGCACCTGTTACAGATTGCATGAAAGGTAAACAGTTTGCATGGACAGAGGAAGCAGGGAGTGCTTTTGGAAAGATCAAGGAATTGCTGACGACTGCACCAATTCTAGTATTACCTGATTTTCAGTTGGTGTTTGAACTACATACTGATGCATCCAAGGTTGGGATTGGAGGAGTGTTGAGTCAGAAGGGACGTCCAATTGCATATTTCAGTGAGAAATTGTCAGGAGCAAAGATGCGTTACAGTACATATGATGTGGAGTTTTATGCTGTTGTACAATCTATCAAACACTGGAGACACTATCTATTCCAGAAGGAGTTTGTTCTGTATACTGACCATGAAGCATTGAAGCATTTGCAAGGACAAGACAAGATTTCAGCAAGACATGCATCGTGGATTGCATATCTGCAACAGTTTACTTTCGTTGTGAAACACAAGTCAGGGGTGACGAATCGAGTGGCTGATGCTTTGAGTAGGAGGAGTCATTTGTTGACTACACTAAAGGTTGAAGTGACGGGATTTGAAATATTGCCAGAGTTATTCACTGATGATCCTTACTTTGCAAAATTTGTTGAAAAAGTCAAGGAGGGAGAGACGGATGACTTCGTGATGGTAGATGGTTTTCTTTTTAAAGGAAGTTGATTGTGCATTCCGGAGGGTAGTTTGAGAATGAAAATTATCAAGGAGTTACATGAAGAAGGACATGTTGGAAGAGACCGTACCCTACAGTTGATTTCACAGTCCTACTTTTGGCCATCAATGAGGAAAGAGGTGGAAAGATTTGTTGAGAGATGCCATATCTGTCAAGTTTCGAAAGGAACTGCGACTAATGCGGGTTTATATATGCCATTACCGGTACCAACTAAACCATGGGATGATGTGAGTATGGACTTCGTGTTGGGATTACCAAGGACACAGCGTGGTAACGACTCCATATATGTGGTGGTGGACAGATTCTCGAAAATGGCACATTTTATTGCTTGTAAGAAGACGGCGGATGCTGTTCATGTTGCTCAGTTGTTTTTCAAGGAGATTTATAGACTTCATGGATTGCCAGAATCTATTGTGTCGAATAGAGATACTCGATTTCTGAGTCATTTTTGGTTGAGTTTGTGGAAAATGGTAGGAACGAAACTGAAGTTTAGTAGTGCTTATCACCCGCAAACTGATGGACAGACCGAGGTGGTTAACAGATCATTGGGAAACTTGTTGAGATGTCTGGTTCAAGATAATCTGAAGAGTTGGGATGTGAAGTTATGCCAGGCAGAATTTGCTCATAATCATGCTATGAATCGAAGCACTGGGTTCAGTCCATTTCAGATAGTATATTCAAGTTTACCGAAGGGACCGTTGGATTTGACGGTAGTGCCACAATCCAAGAAGACAGTTAAGAAAGCTGCTGATTTTGTTGAAGGGCTGACGGAGTGTCATAAAATCGTTCAAGAACGATTAGAGAAA
The DNA here is from genome assembly GCA_030737815.1 of Allium fistulosum. Lineage (NCBI taxonomy): Eukaryota > Viridiplantae > Streptophyta > Magnoliopsida > Asparagales > Amaryllidaceae > Allium > Allium fistulosum. The sequence continues at coordinate 790,730,076 of CM060901.1, forward strand.
GCAAATGAGAAGTATAAACAGTCTGCAGATTTGAAACGACGAAATGTTGGGTTTAATGAAGGAGATATGGTTTATGCAGTGTTAACAAAAGATCGTTTTCCAGTGGGCGCGTACAACAAGTTGAAAGCCAGGAAAATTGGTCCGGTGGAAGTTGTGAAACGAATTAATGAAAATGCTTACAAGTTGAAACTGCCAGATGATGTGTACACGTCTGACGTATTCAATGTCAAACACCTCGTACCATATCACGGGGATGAATTTGTTGTGGATGAAGAATTTACAAATTCGCGGTCGAATTTTTCTCAACCTAGGGAGGATGATGCAGCTCAGCCCAGAGGAGAAGGCATAAGTCGGTCACGACTTAAGGGAGCGCCACAAGATAACAAAGGCCTAGGTCGGTTACGACCTAAAGGGAAGATTATAAGTCGTACACGACTTAGTTGGAAGCCAGAGAAAGAGAGTACGATGAGTTCGCGACCTAACGAAGTCTTAAAGTCGTATCAACGACCTAGTGTGACTCGGCAACGACTTAAGGAAAATTTCTACGAGTTAACAAGTCCTTTGAGTCGTCTGAACGACCTAACGAGTCATGCTTTAAGTCGCGAAACACTGGATGCTGTTGATTCAACTGCCGAGTTAATTTCTACCGTTGATCTTAGGTCGCTGATATGGGATGCGCATGTTTTAAGTCGCGAAGCACGGGATGCTGTTGATGTGTCTGCCGAGTTAACCTCTGCCCTTGATTCCCTTTAAACGTTGATTTGGAATACCGCTAAGGTTTTAAGTCGCAGAAACTTGTAACCGAAGATCTTGTTGCCGCGTCCATCTGAACCGTTGATTCTTGAAGCTGTGAAGAAACTGTTGTTAGGTCGCTGCCGACCTATGCTAAGTCGCGCCTGTTCTAGGTCGTGCCAAGTTAGGTCGTAGGTCGTTTCCGACCTAAGTACTTGTATTTTCTGTTGTATTTTGTCTAAGTTGTTAAGTCGCTGAAGGTTGTAACGAGTTGTAACTATTGTTGTTAGGTCGCTGCCGACCTATGCTAAGTCGCGCCTGTTCTAGGTCGTGCCAAGTTAGGTCGTAGGTCGTTTCCGACCTAAGTACTTGTATTTTTTTGAAATTTTTTGCGTGTTGAGTTGTAAAGCTATAAATAGCAAGTGTGAGTCATTTGTAAAGGTTGTTGATTTTTGAATAAAATTCTCTTTTGATTGCTTTGTGCTTTCATTCCAAATTGGTAGTTGAGTGTAATCTCCTATCTCCTCTTTCGGTTAATCGAGTGCGCTCGATTCAACGATTGTAGAAGCCGATTCGCGGAATCAAGTGCGCTTGATCAACGCTTGAAGAATTGAAGATCTTTGAACCCGGTATCGTGCGCGATCAACGAGTTCGAGATAGCTAGAGTTCGGTATCTTCGGATCAACGAATTCGGGCAATTCAGCATTCATCAATCCATCGACTGCTACTTTCACCGATCTACATTGTTTTGAATTATCCGCTGCGTCACTATGCTGGCTAAGATTGATATTCTACTTTCGAAATGTTTTCTACACTATGCACTAATAATAATATCAAAAATGATTTGATTTTGCGTAGTAAGCATCTTTGACTAACATAAGAAGAAATCTCCTCCAATTCTGCGTTTGCATTGTGTGTGTGGCGGGAGGTCTTATGGTAGTTTCATTTTCTAAAAGCATTGCGAATTGACTTTAAAATTCTCTGCTATTTGTTTTTAAAGATAAACTGTTTTTGTTGCTCACACCAGTCCCATGACTGATCCGGAGTTTATTGTTCCCTTCCTAAACTCTGGGTGCCCACCATTTTCCACACGGGCTGTCTAGAGTTGGGTTTTTCAGATATTCAGGTTTAGTAGATTATCTGGAGCTAGTTCAGTTCTTGGAGTTCATGGACTGACGTTGCTTATTTTGGAGCATTCTATTGGAGACATTCTATCCGCTGTTGGTGTTATTTATTTTCTTTTCCGCTGCTATTTCTTGTATCATATCTCTGATGTATATTGATATCTGTTGTATCATTCTGTTGTATCAGATTTTGTATCTGTCATTGTATCAATGTTATATATATTGATATCATCTATTTCTTTCTTCCGCTGTGTTGTTATACTTAATGGTGTTATAAGCTCCCGAGAACCAGATTCGGCATTTGAATCTACGGCATTTTGAGTACAAGGGAAGTACGGGTGCCGATTTTCGAAGGTCGACTTTTGGGTCTTGACACCCGTCGTGCTTATGTGTGGTGTGGGCTTACAAGATACCTTTGTTTTTCAAAGGATTTTGAAATAGTAATAATTCAAATTGAGTGTGATTTCTCATGTTGGTTTTCCAAACAAACTTGGGTGTTATTTTATTATAATGGTCGGGTCAGACCGAGTATTACAGATTTAGGTTAGGATGCTATGGAGCTCAATAGACGAGCTGGATGACAGAGATGTATTTCCGTACTTGATTATATTCCGCTGTGTGTAGGATGTATATTCAGCACTGATGAGGACAAGTTATTATAAATGTCTAGATTTGTTTGTTGATTGTTGTACTCTGATGATGGTATGTATAATAACAACTATAGTTCTTTTTGGTATAAAGATATGTTATTATCTATTATATATTGTTCCGCTGTGGTTGTGAGATTCTGTGTTGTTGTTTCCACTTTTCTACCTCTTCCTTTTCTTTTCCCCTAACAATCCGCCTTTTTATTCAATTTTGAGTTGACATGTGGTTATTTTTCAATTCTCTTCTAGCATACCAACATTTGAAAACAAATTCAAATCCTTATATCCTTAACGGGATATTTTCAAACCATATTAACACTTAGAAATATTTCCGTATAACCTTCCCATAGTCAAAACATTCCCAAATCATTTATTCCAATACTTAGAAAAATATTTATAAATATATTTTCCAAAATACTCACTCCTCAACACTTAGGAAATATTTATATCTTATCAATTTTATAGGTATATTCACAAACGAGGAAATCTCCCTTTTATTTCAACTTCATAAAACCATTTACAACCCTTTTGTAAAGTCACAACTCATTATAATTCATTTCCTAAATCTCCGGAATGTACGTAATCCCTTCTACAATTTTCAAAAATAGATTTTTCTTATTGAAAATCTCATTCACCAATTTATAACTTCTTTTATGAATTCAGATTCATTTTGGAAGTTCTCGTATCTAAACATTTTAGATATTTTCTCAACTTTTAAAAATTCCATTATAAGATTTCTCTTATAAATCTCACTCCTTAAATAAACTTGATTTACAAATCTCAAGAGCATTTATAAATAACTTCAACCAAATTCCAAAACTCTACATTTATAAAATAAGAATTTTAAAGAATAATAAAAATTTCCAAACACATTTAAGTAATTATTTAAAATACAAAAACCCCTTTTTAATAAACAACGATAACTAAATTCCAATTCATTTATAAATAATACTAATCAGTTTACAAAGCTGATTTTTAAAATTAGAATTTATTTCAATTATTATTAGATATTTGAAAAATCCACTTTGCGAAGTATTTCAATACTAAACAGCTTAAATTACATAGTTTAATAAATAAAATTTCTCTTTTATAACAAACTTAACTTCTCGATAAAAATATACTTTTAAAATTCCATTAACCAATTTCAATTTATAAATCCCTCTCGATTAATAACACTTCGATTTCATTTCGATTCCCTTACCATTCTCACATTTCAAAAATAGAATCCACTATTTTTTTCCAAACCAACTTCCATATCTCAATATAAATCCACGCTATGAATCTTTTATTCCCAATTTATCAACTGGTATCATTTTCCCTTATTTATAAACATCGTTCATAAATTTATAAACTCCTTTGAGTTTCACTTGTTTATAAAACTAATTTCATTTATAAAATCTCATTTTACGCATCCATTTCTTAATAAATCCCATTTATTTTTCAAATCTATTTTAAATATCGATTTTAACTTCTTTTCCATATTTTTTAAGAATATCATAAAGTGAAAATCCATTGTTAAAATCCCTTATATAAATTATATTAAAATCTCTACTTAAAATATCTTCCGAAATAAATAAGTAAAACTTCCAAAATCAAACCATTTATTTTATCCAACCCAATTTGTCACGTATGGGAATTTTCGGCTTTCGAAAATTCGACATCGATACTCACTTTATCGACTGCCGAGAAATCGAGTGCCGGAAACTCCAATAGTAAGGGTTTTAGAAAGAAGAAATAGAAGAAAAGAGAGAAGAGAAGAAAGAAGAACGACAGAACAATCATCAGAACAGAAACAATATTAGAATATCACATATCGCAATGGAACAATATAAAATAAATAAACACTAGTCTTTTAAAACAAAGAACTATATCAGTTTATACATACATCAATCATCAGAGTCAATATACAACAATGGACAGTTATATAACTTGTCCTCATACAGAATACACAGCGGAATAGATACTATCAGATACAAATACTACGTCTCGTCATCCAGCTTATCTCCAAAGCTCCAGAATATCCAGAATATCCTGATAATATAACTCTAGGCTGCCCGTGTGGAAATTGGTGGGCACCCAGAGTTTAGAAGGGAACAATAAACTCCGAGTCAGTCATGGTGACTGGTGTGAGATCGTAAAACAGTTATTTTTCACAAAGAAAATAATACAAATTCGCAATGCTTTTGGAAAATGAAACTACCATAAGACCTCCCGCCACACACACAATGCAAACGCAGAATTGGAGGAGATTTCTTCTTATGATAGCCAAAGATGCTTACTACGCAAAATCAATTCTTTTTGATATTATTATTAGTGCATAGTGTAGAAAACATTTCGAAAGTAGAATATTAATCTTAGCCGACATAGGTACCATTATAGTATGTCTACTATAGCTACCATATTAAATGGCAGGTTCTACAACTAAAACCGTACAAGGCTCGTATTGTTTCTTTGGATTTCCAACAAATGGTCAGGCTAAGGAACTTCCTTTTCCACGATGGGTACGTCTCTGGAATAGACGACCCGAGAACCTAACCGGATCTCTGCCAACACAAGGCCGGGTTACCTCTGCAAAATAGGTAACTACTGACACGCGTATGTCATCCCCCGATCGTCACCGATCTTCCCGAGGATCCCCGATTCGCAACAACCACAAAGTAATAAATTTGTAGCAACCACAAAGGTTAAGTATCTGGGCTCCATACCATGATACCACCTTTATCCAGAAGGAATGACATACACTAAGGGGCGCTACTCCCTAGAACCTTGCTGCATCCTTCCTGTTTCGACCATTTCCGGGGTGTGAGGCTCGACGAAGTCTCGTCCACAAAGCTACGCTTTCTACAAAAAGCCCCGCTTCGGGTCAAACAAATGATCAACCTATGATCACAAAGATATAAGATCAAACAAATGATCATATCACAAATGATCAAACACTGATCATTTCACAGCAACACTCAGTATGCCACGTTACCAAATTGGGATATATTGCTGATAAATTTCAACTACATAACCTCTGAGCTCGTACGTCTCAGAGAAGGGTGTTAAGCTAAGAGAATAAATTCTCCGCCACCAACAGAAATGTATTTTAAAGAAATCAGCTTTATATCTCAAATTGTAACGTCAGACACACAATCCATACAAGTCTGTTCCGGGATCGAACAGAACCGAAGGCACTTCTCACGAAGCCCTTACACATCCGGATAAATTTCTAATCACGTCTGGATTTCCCGTCACTAAGGGTGATAAAACCTCTAAATCGGAGATCAGCCGATGTAGAGTAACTCGACGGTAATCCTTCCGTTTTCAAAAATATCCGGTCTTCAACCCCGATCTTCGAATGCAATTCATAACGACGTATCACATATTCGGAATGGGTTATACGACCCCATGGTCCTTTCCCGGCTAACCCGAATAGTGAGCGATTTTTTCAAAAATAAGTGTGGCATTCAAATTCATCCAATTCACAACAAATATCATTCAAGGTAATTATTGATAGTCGGTTATTTAACTATCAATAAAGATGCGCAACATCATCAGATTCCAAATAATCTTCCAAATTATTTTTTTTCCAAAATATCTTTACTAGATATATAATTTCCACACTTCAAAAATAAATCAACGTTTATTTATTTTTAAAACGAATTCCCATTTCTTTTATAAATTCCATAGTGAATTTATATCTTTCAAAATATCTACTGATATACGATTTTCAATCGTTTTCAAATATTCAATTTTTGATTTATCTTTACCCAGATAAATTCTCAAAACATTTCGTTTCATTTTGGAAAACATTTCCATACTTATTCAAAAATAAGTCAGTAATTCACAAATCCATTTATTTTCAACACTTGAAAAATATTCGATATACTTAAATCAAATTAAGTATATATTCATTTTTTAAGGAAATCATTTACTATAACAACATTTATTTGAGTCAAAACGAATGTTACGTAAAACATCGTTACGACGACTCCAAAATCACTAGTATAGGGATTCGGAATTAAGATAGATATATATAAATCCCAATACTATATAAAAACATTTCCTTTCGGAAATCATTTACTATAACAACAGTGTTATAGTCCACCATTTCCTTCTATTTCTCGAAAACGTCTATTTCAACAATGAATGTTGAAATCTATGTATTCGATACTTATTACGTTTTAAAACATCTTTTAAAACAATTACTTCATTTCGTAATATCACTTTTCCAAAACATATCCATTTTATTTAATAATATATTCACTGTCCAAAATCGTGAATATACTTCGTTATCCAAATTCAACATTCCTACACGTTTTATTTAAAGGCTTATCCACTGTCCAAAATCGTGAATATAATTCCTTTAATTAACTTCTACAATTCACTTATCAAAATAATTGATTTTCGGATTTATAAACAACGTTTATAAATCCCATTTATAATTTATAACAACTTCAACTTACAAATCAATTTATTAGCAAATTCTGTTCAAATCTCATCTAAGTGCAAAAAATCTAATTTATAAGCAAATTACTTATAAATCTTCTATTCTACAACTTCTATACAATTTATACTTCACAATTTATACATCTATAAATCTCGTTCACATATGATTTTTATTATCACTTCATTTTTAACACTTATAAAAACTCGTTTTATAATTCCAATATTTTTAAATTTATAAATATCAACTTTATAAATCTTTTTAAGTAAACCGTTTATAATACTTTAAAAATCTCAATTTAAACCATTTTATAAATCAATCAACTATTTATTCCATAAATCACTTTTCGGTTATATTTCACAAAGATCTTAACTTTTATAACTTTAAAATTTGAACGTTTATCTATTTAAAATAAATCACTTCAAAAATTTCTTTTATTATCAACACTGTTATTTTTAAAACTTCAAAAGTGAATCCGATGATGCAACGCACCAATTAGTCAATCACAACATTCAATATCATATATCAATATGATAACAGAATATACATCAATATCTATAAATAAATAAATACTGGTGAGGAATCCAGTTGGATCCCTCCAACCTGTTTCCCTGCATCCAAAGATGTTAGCATAATACCAATTCCACTTCGAGGTGGAATATCGCGGTATATGGGTTTTATAATATATCCGCTTACTAACAGCGCAATAGGGTCTCATCCGCTATACGAGGCGGGAAATCATCAATCCAATATATACATATGCCAATATGTATATATTACTATATATATAATAGATATATCCTACTATATCTAATATCACATCCAAATAGCAATCAATAACTGCAATCCAAATTTAAATCTGAGTGAGAAGATCTCACCTTAGCTTTAATTTTGCCATCCATTTTCCAATTTGACCATTTCTCCAAATTTTGACCTTGTATAAATAATTTTATACAAATTAATTAACATTCTAACTAATTAAATAACCAATTTCCGTTCTTGATTGTTTAATTAATCAATAGTTTCATTTAAACTAATTTTTCCTTTAATAAATTTTATTTTAAATAATTAAATTTAACTTAAGCTATTTCTCCTTTTAACTGAAATCTTTTAATAACTAAAAATAATAAATCAAATTAATTACCCTAATACCTTATTTTAAAATAACAAGCAGATCTAAAATGTGTGTTTATTTTATTTTCTTAAAACTTCATATATACTTATACTTATCTCATTTTTATTTAAACTGTAAACATTTTATTTTCTGCAAATATATATATATAAACATCATTTATTCGATTAAATTTAATACAAGAAAAATCATTACCTTACTGGAAAATCATCAGCTCGAATTCGAGCTTACGACCATCGCGACTCCACCTTGTCGCCGCGCCCTAGAACGCGCGCGCCATTGCTTCTTCGCGGCTATTGGATCGCCGCATTCGAGCTCGTGCTCGTCCAAATCACCACAACGTCTCGTTAATCCCTCCAGCGCCGAAACCCTAGCTTCCACTCGCCTGCTCGCACTCCATGGCCACACGAACGCCTCCTGGAACAACGACGCTTCACCATTTACGAGGACCAATCCCCATGACATCGCCGCCGCCCACGAATTCCCTGCCTCGCGAAGTTCGCCGCGACTTCGACTTCGCTTGCGAATCCACTCGCCTCGAGTCGCAACTCAGACCTGATCGAGTCTCCCCCCCAAATTCGTCGCCACCTACTAATCGAACACGAGCCCCTCCATCGTTCACGACTCGTCCATCCCCTATGGGCGCCGCCACCTCACGCGCGAGAGCCTACCTTCGCGAATCTCCCCTGGTCACGTTGAATAGTCGAATGCGAGATTCAAATTTGGGAGAAAAAAAATAATAATAAAGGCGGCCATTTATGTTTTCTTTGAACTGCTCGAGATTTAAATTAACAGAGAGGGACGAGATACTTTAAAGTCGAACGAAGTATGGCCGGCACGATTTGGCTTCGTGATTCTCTACGTGCTTTTAGGCGTGAGATAAGGCTGAAGCTAAGGGAAGAGAACGTGTGATATTTACTAATATAAATATAACTTTTAAATCGAATTCGTTTTAAAACTTCAATGCGTTTTCTAACCGTATGGTCACAAAACAACTCCGAAAAATACGAAATTAGAAATCCGACAATAACTTAATATTTCGGACCCAATGGAACTGGTTTCGTCGAATTCCGAGACTGTGCCTCGGACGGCTATTTTTGAATATCAATTCGAACGATATAATTTCAAAACTGAACAAACCATTTTCAAATTCGATTCTGAAGCTTCTATTATCTTCAGTGTTATCAATATAATTTTGAAAGCTTTCGAAATATTTTTCTTCAGCTAAAAATTGAAGATTTAAATTTTTATTCACTATTCAATAGATTAAATTTTATAATTTAATCGCCAAATTCAAATTTAAATCGGGGATTCAAATTAAATTATCGTCCAAATATTTAAAATTAATTAAATATTTTCAAATTAATTCGTTCAAAATTCTGGGTCGTTACACAATTCCTTTTTATATTAATCCCAAAATTCAATATAAATATTTTCATTTCCAAAATCGATTTTGAATTCCATTTTTAAAATCAAAAATATTACTTATGGTACTTAAAACACCAAAATTAAGGCCAGTGCTACTATAGCATCAAATAAATCAAATCACACAACAATCCATAACAGATTATTTAATTTCATCATATATCACTATATATTTGAAAAATAATTAATATATTTGAGGAATCCAGTTGGATCCCTCCAACTAGTTTTCCTGCATCCACAGATGTTATACAACATAAAAATACCAATCCCGCTTCGAGGTGGGATATCGTGGTAATATATGGTCATCCGCTATTATGCGGGGCACATAGTGTCTCATCTGCTTCAACAGCGAGAATATATCCAACTACTAATATATACTACTATGTATATTATAATATAACATCCATCTGATAATAATTTATAAATTCAACCAATCATCTAATAATTAATTTTACTATTTAAAATTAAACCAGTAATCTAAAACTGAGTGAGATTTACTCACCTTGATTTTAAATTTGCCGAGCATCCAGATTTTAAATTATCTAAACTCCCAACTGACTCCGAAAAATCCCAATTCAATTTCAGATTGTATATTTCGCACCTACGAATCAAACGGGACTTGTTTCATATTTTTGGACCTCGTATGAATGAATTACGAAATTATAAACATTTGAAAAAATAAATTTCAAATTAATTACACTTAATTTAGTTAATTACGTTACTTAATTATTGACATTCAGCAACCCTAATCACCTTTAAAGTCGTGTACGATCTCCAGGTTACCCACGTTCGAGTCATCCTTCCTCCAACCATCTGCCGCCGCAACCCCCACCATGCCTCCCTTCGTATGCCAACATGCTTGGCCTTCCAGCTCCTCGCCACCATGCGACTGCCCTTTCCCCACATGCCTTGGCGACGAACACGAGAGATTCCAAAAACACGGTTGCGACAATCCACTAGCCTGTAGCCGCGAAACCCACGCGAGCATCATTCGCCAACGACCCATCCATCTCGTCGCCTGTAGCTCGAGCATGAGCTCCACCATCGCGTCTAACTCCTCCTGGCCTCGACAATAGCAGTGTCATGCCTCGACTACGAACAACTCCCTAGCTATCGCGCGCGCGACTACAGGCAATCGCGATCGATTTTGATTTTTCCTTTTCTTTTTTTTATACGAGTTGATTTCATTCTTCAAACGGAAAGGAGAAAGGAATAACACGATATAAAAAGAAGAGAGCGGCTAATGTATAGGTAGGGTGGCGTGCATACGAAGATAGGTGGCTCAGAAGTGATTGATTTTTATTTTTATATTCAAAAATATCTCGTATTATATAACTTAAAATCCCGAACTCCTATCGAGGCATGTCGTCTGGCGTTCCTAATGTTATACCACTATTCCGAACCCAATGGAACAAGTTTCGGAACCTAATTCGATCATATGTGGAAGATAGCTTTTTAAGTTGACTATTTAAATTAAATTCAATTAAATTATTTCTACGCGTTTTCAGATCGCACGACCAAACGATGAACCCAAATGCTACGAATTTCAAAATCCGATAATAATACACTATTACGGATCCAGTGGAACTGGTTTCGTCAAATTCCAAGACTGTGTCCCGGATGGTTATTTTAACGCGTCGATTAAATTGACGATTTCAAAAATTTATGGAATCACTTGAAATTTCAGTTTTAAAAACTTATTAGCTTAATTATAATTCAAATGGAATCTATATCAAGATTAGAAATCATTTCCAGTGCATATTCAACTCCAATTCAATTATTTAAACGATTTTCAACTAATAATTCAACAATTAAATTTATTCAATAAATCGCTATTTTTGGTACTTAAGTTTTTATCTCACTTATTTGATCGATAACTTCATATTAAAATTCCATTTACATTTCAAATTCAACATTTAAAATAAATTAAATGTTCAATATCAAACGACTAAAAATCTGGGTCATTACATTCCTTTCCCCTTAAAAGAATTTCGTCCCCGAAATTGATAAGGTAAGACGAATGATCCAAACCATTACTTTCCAAAAATCCACTTAGTTAAAACTCAATATTTTACTTTCTAAATCCTTTGGTTCCATACAAAACATTTAGCTTCCATTTCCAAACCAAATCCCTTATTTCAATTACAATTTGAAATCAAAATTTTTTTTGGTTAACAAAAACTTTTCTAAAAAATTTCAAAATATTTTCAAACGCCCTAAATTCCCGAAAATTTTTGGCAGAGTCTCCCTTGTACGGAGAGCCTTTTGCAATATGACAAAAGTGATACACACGGTCGGAAACACAATATATATATATACATGTACCTTTATTTAGCGTTTTTAAGCGAGCAAGCTTAATTTATATGCAATTTCACAGCCCAAATCTAACCACACAGTCTTCTTGTACCTGTACTTACTTAAATAAAACCCATAAGTTCCATAAAAATGAAATCTAATAGCATTATATTCATATCTACTAGTTAAATACATTATTTGCATAAGCCAAACATGTAACACATGAATTTTTCCAAAATCACAAGGTTCCAACATTCAGTTATTCATTTCAATCGATTTACATACCGTTTTATTCAATTCCAAGTGATTCACAAACAATCCATTTGTATTCATTTCATATTCATATCCAATATATTCATATCCATTCCCAATTGATTCTAAATCAATTTATTCACTTTCTATTGATTTATTAAATTTTGTTTACTTCCATTTACGTCAAACGACAATACTTCCATTATTATCAAATCAAAATTCCCAACCTATATTCATTTTAAATTGATTGTTATTCAATTTATTCAATTCGTTTAACTCAAGTCTAATTCCAGTATTCAGTTCACTAATTAATTCATTTACTTTTATTTTATACTTTCCAATTAGATTTTTATATCAAAAATCACTTCATTTAATTTACTTCAATTCAAATCCATTTTATAATTCAAGTTTGGATTTTTTCCTTTACCAAAATATCAAACCATTTTTTTATTTTGGTTTTTCTATTCCACTTTTCCAATTTATAAATTATACAACTTATATTTCACATTTCCATAATTTCTATATTCGAGTTTATACCCTATTATTAATCAAATTCAATTTGATTCACCATTCATTTGATTTCCATAATTCAAGTCTATATTCATTTTATTCGGTTATCTCAATTATACATCCAACTTTATTTAATTCAAGTTTCATTTCAATAACGATAACTTATAGTTATATAACTATTTCACAATTCAAATTTTATATTCAATTCAATTTGTTATTGTCTCGGTTTCAGTTAAATTTTTATTTAACTTTTCTTAAGTTAAATTAAAATTCATACAATTCACTTTTCCTATCTTAAGTAAACTTCATTCCATACTATTTTAATTACAAGTTCAAAAAATTATTCCTTCTAGCTAGTTTCACAATCATTCAAATGAATTTTCCAGAATTCACACCAAATAAATTTTCATTTAACTAATTCACATTCATTGTTTCACATTTGTATCCATTTACACCTTCCTTTATTAATCTCATTTATATTCTCCATATTCAATTAGTTTCATTCAACAAATTAACCTTCAATCCATTTAATTAATTCATTAATTCTTTTCATTATCACAATCACTTCATTTATCTATTCCATTTAACTTTGCTTAATTTACTTTCAATCATTTTAACTTACTCAAGTTAAAATTTAATCCAAAGTTCAAATTCCATACTTTTCTTTTGGATTAAAATCATTCTCAATTTATAAGTTCATAACTAATTTCCTAATGTTTTCCCAACATTTATATTAAAATTCCAGAATTCAAACACCCAGTTTTTACTTCAAATCATTTTGAAACAATATATATATATATAATTCTTTGTTTTAACAAACCATCTCCTTGGAATTCCCAAAATCAACTTGGTTTGATTCAAAACAAATTTCCTTCAGATTTTCTGAAACAACACTAGTTTTTCAACAAAAATCTCCTTATCAAATTATTTCGGTAGCAATTCGTCACTTAGAAACTCGAAAATGAACACTGATGATGCGGTCGTCATCACCAGAATTATTTTCTAGCGACTATAGTGAGTTCAGTACTTTATCACCTTTAGAATCCATTTTAAAACCTCCCATTCAGAAATATTCCAAAAATAATATCACCATTGTTCCTTTCAAAATCTTTTGGAAAACATTTCCAAAAATCTCCAAGATTAAAAAATTCCTTAAATCTTAGTTCAAATCTATTTAAAACATTTCTCAAAGCTTCCAGGACTTGAATTTCCAAATCTGATTTGAATCCATTTTTAATTACAACTCATATGTATAATCATACTTATACAATTTCTATTTGGTTATATAAACTATTTCAAATTTTATAATCTTGTTTTGATTATAATAATAACATCCAAACACATCAATATATTACAATAATTTCTAGAAAATTATTTCTTTTATATCAAAATGTAGTTTGGGTAAAATAATTTCATTTATCCGCATCAAAACCATACTGTGTCGGTTTATCGTGTTCAAGTGTTTAGAAACTCCTATCGAATTTGTGGCGTCCCACTACTCGACCATAGTTTATAAGCCACTCAACAGATAAATCAACATAATATAAAACATTTTATATTCACTAACAAATACGCGCTCATATCTATTAATACACTCAAACACATTTTAAGGTACTACTAACCCTATCTAGAATGAGTAATCCCCACCAAAGCCAAGGTTCTCGCTTAACCTTCAGCTCTAATACCAAATGTAACAAACCGGATTTTTGACCCTCGAAAGTCGACATCAATACGTTCACTATATAGCATGTCGAGCAATCGAGTGCCGGAAATACTAGATCATTAGAGGTGAAGAATAAGGATAGATGGAAACATAAAAAAACAGTAACACGGAATCTCACAAATCGCAGCGGAACAAAATATAATATATAATGATAGATTTTTATACAAAAGAATCTGTAGTTGTTAATGTGACGCCCCACCTCTATACTCATGCTAGCCAAGGACACTACTGGGTAATGTCGTCAACAAGCGCGAAGAATAAGGCTATTGAGGAGCGACCATCCGTGTAATTGCTTTGTGCGAGTACCGATATGCCAGATATTATAACATGAATTTGATTTCTAGAGGAAATCCGACATATCAAATACAAACTCAAAGCTACCACACAGTGGCTATGAGGCCTTCGGAAACAAGTATAGAAATAAACATAACATAAATCAGTCACAGGCATTCATATCACAAAGGCGGAATCAGATATGAAAATATCACATAAGAGTGAACATCAGAGTAGTGGTCAAACAAGATCCACAGTATCACAAAAGAATAGATACAAGTGCTAGACAAAAGAATAAGTATACATCATGGAGTCTATATCTCGAATGTATAACAACAAAAACTGCAAATGTAATGTAGTTAGACAAAAGTCAGAGGATGATCCTAGATAAGGAGTCAAGCAGAAGCACCTGTAACATCTCGGTCTGACCCGAGTATTATTTAATAAGAAAATAATAAACGGATCAGTCTAGCTATAAATATCAGACAAAGGAATGAGATATAAGTAGAGATATACAATATGGACGTATGATAACATACAAGAACAAATATGATTTAAACAACATCAAAATCATAAAATATCTCAAGAATCTCAAAGCACCAAAAAGAATATCATATTCTTTATTTTATTCACCAAACTACAAATATTGACAAACATATTAATGCCAATCAAAAAAGTTGGTGAAGCACAAATTCTAGAAATCATCAATTAGAAATCCAGAAATCACAAAAGGGGGAGGCCTATCACAAACGGGAGCATGAAAACTCACCAACACGTGTATCACAAACGGAACGCTATTCTATGGTCGCTAACCATAAATTTTGAGCCGAAGCTCCACAAACGGCCCGAAGACCACGGGTCGCTACCCCGCCAAATTGAACCGAAGTTCAACAAAAGGGGATTGTAGTCCCCACACAAATAAATAGACATCGCACATCGCTAGTCTAAATCACAAAATGATCTTCATCGATCAATAAAAGTGTGAATTACACTAAGCCAGTAAATATAAGAGTTTAGCTTCATGTCCCATAACCACTAGCTTAACTTCAATATTTACGAAAAAATTGTAGATTTCCACTCGAAAGTTGTCACAGGATTTTTAATCGAACAAGTCCATAAATTAACTGACGAAGTAAACGCAAGCGTTTCATACCATTTGTTTTGCTAAGCCGTTTAATTAGAGTTTCTCATACGAATGAGGTAAAGGTTTGTATATACTAATAGATTAGAAAACGGTTTTATAAACGAGCTTTGTATTAAAAATAGAGTTGAAATCATTTTAGTAAAGAGTTTGAATATTTACTACTAGTATAGAAACCTTTGTAATTTAAAGTGACAAGTCACAGAAATGATTGTAGAAACAATCAACCATCAAAAATTCACATATGAAGACGTGAATCAAATCCAGATAAATCGATACCGAATCCATCAAAAATGGATAACCCAAAAAATCCCGAATAAGAAGTCATCAGAGAAGATAATAAACGACAACGACAAATCGGAAATCATGAATCGATAAAAATTGGAAATCAAAAACAAAAAAATCAATTTTGCTAAGGCAATCAGGTCAGTGGACTGAACCAGGTGGTTAGTCGACTGACACAGGGATACGATTTTTGTATCCCCAGGGTCAGTCGACTGACCCAGATGGTCAGTCGACTGATACAGACCCAGGCAATTTCCTAGGACTGGTTCAGTCGACTGAACCACTGGTTTAGTCGACTAAACCTACCTCTAAGCAATTTTGCTATTCTGGTTTAGTCGACTGAACCACTGGTTCAGTCGACTGAACCTGCTTCAGAAGCACATTCAGTCTAGCCCTCTTTGGGGCAAATTCGATAACAAGGACGGAAGCGCATGAATTGAGCAACTTCGATTGAGGATTTACGCAAAACGACAACCTAGCCTTGTATAGCCCTCCGAAACGCTCCACTAACGCATTCAAACATCAAAGATTGGATTTTTACAAAAATTGGATTCCAAAAACCAAAAATTGAACAATTCACCAATTCGATCCAAATCGAAAGCAAATGTACATGAATAAGTGTTAGGAATTCGTACCCAACAACAACAATATCTACAGAAATAGATGTGAGTTCAAAAACTCACCCTTAAACCCAAAAATGATGATGGAGAAGCTTGAAAGCAAAGGAAGATCAACTAATCAACCACTTCAACTCAAGAAGCTTGAATCTAAGCTCAAAAGAAGAACATTTCCTAAATTAGGTTTAGGAAATTTCTGAAATTAAAGAGAGAATGAGTTGGAGAAGAGGAAGGAGATACTTACCTTAGCTTCTCTTTGAATTCGGAGCAAGAATTTGGTTTTGCAAATGAGAACTAGGGCTTGGAATTTCTAATTCCTATACTCTTCCCCCATTTTCAGTTTTGCTTGAGTGTTTGAGAAAATAGAAATGAAGTGAAGAAGAGAGGAGAGGAGGGGGTTGAACTAGGTTATAGAGAGAGTTGGGGTGATACCCAAACCTAAAGCCCAATAGAAAATAGCAAAATTCAACTTACTCCAAATATATCGATGTTTATACTTAAAAAAGTGGCAAACACCGTTTTGGACTCAATGAAAGTGGTGTCGAATCCCAATTCGACTGTTTACAAAAAGTAGCTTTTCTGACTTTAACCTGATTAACGATTCTATATTTAAATAAAATATTTAAATATTCAAAACTTTAAAATATGCAGGTTGTTACAGACTCCCCCCCTTAAAGAAATTGCATACTTGCAATCTTTAAGAAATAAATAAGAAGTAACAACAACAAAAGCGTATCAACACAAAAAGAAGAAATTTGAAATAAAATGTTCATCTTAAGGAGCACGAGAGAGCAAGTCCGGATGTGTTCGCTCGATGAATTCTCTGGCCTCCCAAGAGCAATCCTTAGGATTTGAGGACCATTGAACTTTCACAAGAGTAACATCTTTATTTCGAAGGCATTTGACCTCCGAAGCAATGATTATAATAGGATGTTGCTCATAAGTCAAATTAGGCGAGACTTCAATTTCTTCAATAACACCGGGCTCAAGAATAGAATCGGAATCTCAATGGCATTTCCGGAGTTGAGAGACGTGGAATGCATCATGAATAGCAGAAAACTGAGCCGGTAATAAAAGGCGATAAGTCACGGAACGAATGCGTTCGGTGATGGGAAATGGGCCAATAAATCGAGGTGCTAATTTTCCCGATTGACTGAAACGCACAACACCCTTCATAGGTGAAATACGAATAAACACAAAATCTCCCACAGAAAATTCTAATTTCCTTCCTCGGTTGTCGGCATAAGATTTTTGTTGACTTTGAGCTTCTTTTATCCTATGTCGAATAAGGTCAATCTTTTCTGTGGCATCACGAATAAAATCTGGACCAAAAACCAGCTTCTCACCGGCTTCAAGCCAACACGAAGGAGATCGACATGGCCTTCTGTAAAGTGCCTCGAAAGTTGCCATACCAATACTAGATTGGAAGCTATTATTATAGGAAAATTCAACAAGAGAAATATGATCTTCCCAACTTCCACCAAAATCAAGAACACACACACGAAGAAGATCTTCAAGAGTTTGAGTCACACACTCGGTTTGTCCATCAGACTGAGGATGATAAGCGGTGCTAAAATTAAGCTTTGTTCCTAAAGCTTTTTGAAGACCTTTCCAAAATCCACTGGTAAAAAATGGATCACGATCGCTAACAATAGAAGTAGGAACTCCATGCAATTTAACAATTTTCTTGACAAAGAGTTTAGCCAAAATAGGTACGGTCTGATTGGACCGAACAGGAATAAAATGGGCGGATTTTGTAAGTCTATCTACTATCACCCATAGGCTATCATGGCCCAAACGAGAATGGGGAAGACCGTCAATAAAGTCCATGGAAATTTGATCCCACTTCCATATTGGAATTTCCAACGGTTGCAATAACCCACCGGGCCTTTGATGCTCGGCCTTAACGAGTTGGAAAGTCATGTAATGCTTAACAAAGTTAGCAATATCAGATTTCATTCCCTCCCAATAATAAAGTCGCTTCATATCCGCGTACATTTTACTACTACTAGGATGAATGGTGAATTTAGAACGATGAGAATCTTCTAAAATGTCTTTACGAAGATCAATAATATTTGGCACAATAAGTCTACCAAATCTTCGAATACCGCCACGAGCATCAATATCAAAGTCTTTCAAACCTTCAATATCAATTTTATCCCTACAACTTTGGCCAAGAAGAACCAATTCGGGATCATGCATTTGAGCTTCAAGAATGCGGTCTAAAAGAGAAGGATGAGCCTCAAGGCTACATAAAACAAGAGATGAATATGAATTGGATTCACGATCTCGAATCTCACAAGTGGATAAAGTCGCGAGATCATTCCACTCGGATATCATCAAAGAAACAACCGCGTGTTGCTTACGACTAAGGGCATCGGCAACAAGATTTCCTTTTCCATGAGTATAAAGAATATCAAGATCATAAGATGCAAGGAACTCGAGCCAACGTTGTTGACGTAAATTAAGTTCCTTTTGAGAAAATAAATACTTCAATGATTTATGATCTGTGTAGAGAACAAACTTCTCCCCCAAAAGATAATGGCGCCAAATTCTAAGGGCGAAAACAATAGCCGCGAGCTCTAAATCATGAGTGGCATATCTAGTCTCGGCAGGCTTTAATTGCCTAGAGGCATAACCAATAACACGTTCCCCCTGCATGGGAACGGTACCCAAACCAACACGACTAGCATCGGTATAAACAATAAAGTCTTGGTTCCCATCGGGAATCACAAGAATAGGAGCATCGGAAAGGAGTTCTTTTAATTTTTGAAATGAAGCTTTACATTTGTATGACCAAATGTATTTAACTCCCTCTTTGTCAAATTAGTAAGAGGTACGGAAATCTTAGAAAAGTCTTTTATGAACCGACGGTAATAGCCCGCCAATCCGAGAAAGCTACGAATTTCAGTCACACTCTCCGGTCTCTTCCAATTTTGAATCGCTTCAATCTTTGAAGGATCCATGGAAATTCCGGATTCAGAAATAATATGCCCCAAAAATTTCACACGAGATTGCCAAAAGTGGCATTTAGAAAATTTTGCTTTCAATTGATTTCTCCTAAGAGTTTCCAACACAATCCGAAGATGATTTTCATGCTCTTCCTCGGTTTTAGAATAAATAAGAATGTCATCTATAAAGATGAGAACAAATCGGTCGAGGAAGTCTTTGAAAACTCGATTCATAAGGTCAACGAAATAAGCTGGAGCATTCGTCAAACCAAATGGCATAACAAGCCATTCATAAGATCCATAACGAGTACGGAACGATGTCAAAGGAATGCTATCCTCTGCAATACGAAGCTGGTGAAAACCGGTTGCTAAATCTAACTGTGAAAAGACTCTAGCACCACTAAGCTGATCGAATAAATCATCAATCCGAGGCAAGGGATATTTGTTCTTGATGGTGAGATCATTAAGCTTGCGGTAGTCAACGCAAAGCCTAAGTGTACCATCAGATTTCTTCACAAAAATAGCTGAAGCTCCCCATGGAGAGGAACTAGATTGAATAAATTGCTTCTCTTCCGATTCGGATAATTGTTTGCGCATCTCCTCATTTTCTTTATTGGACATACGATAAGGAGGACGAGTAATAGGTAGAGCTCCAGGGATTAGATTAATTCGGAACTCAATTGCTCGCTTAGGTGGTAATCCTAAAATGGGCTCAAATATGTCGGGAAATTCACGAACAATGTGAATAAGAGAAATGACATCTTCCTCATCATTATTATCGTCATTATAAGGATTTAGAGAATACAAGGATGCTTTCGAATTGGAATCTGGATCTTTCAGAATAAGAGAAATCTGCTTAACAGATTGCGGATGCTGAAGGTATATAGTCCACTCAGGACATAGGATATGGGCTTCATAACGGTTAAGCCAATCCATTCCCAAAATCATTACGAAACCAAGGTAACGCATAACGTGCAAATCGGCACGGAAAGAGTAATCACATAAAATAATTTCAACATCTTTACAAAGTAAACTGAGTGTTGCGGATCCACCAACCGGATTCGCAATTCTCAAAGAAGTCATCAAGCCAATAACATTCAAAGACAAAGCATCAACAAGTTCTTTTGATATAAAAGAGTAAGAAGCACTCGTATCAAAAAGAACTCGAATAGGAAGATCGCGAAATATAATAATGCCATCAAGGATAGTATGAGAAATACCTTGACCACGAGAAGTGTTAGCAGGGGCTTGCACAACATTTAGCTTGCCCTCCTTCTTGCCTTGAAGTTTGGGACACGAAGATAAAGTATGACCCGAGCTCTTGCAATAGCGGCAAGAAAGAGACTTCGGGCACTTGTTTACATAGTGGTCCTTAGAACCACAATTGTAACATTCTCCACGATGAGATGTAGAAGTATTTGCTACCGGTGTTGCTTGCTTTCCCTTTTTGTTGGGATTAGGCTTGAATTTGAAAGGTCTCTTCTTGTTGAGGTTTGGTTTGACCTCAACATCACTATCTTTATCAGCCTCTTCGAGACGAAAAGCAATATCAACAAGTTGGTCAAAGGAAACTTCTAATTTCATAAGTAATGGCTTTTTGAGGCTCTTGTTCAAGCCATACACAAGTCTTTGATTTTTCTTCAATGGGGTGTTTATGTATTCAATCCCATATTTAGATAGAGATTCGAAAGAAGCGACGTAGTCCGTCACAGAAGATTCACCTTGAACAAGGTCTATGAAGCGACGGGCTAAAGATACTTTTTCAGCTTCCGGCACAAATTTCACCTCGAACCTTTCCCGGAATTTCTCCCAAGTAAGGTCCGCTTCAATAATTTCAGAGATCAGAAGCTCGTACCAGTCTAATGCTCTTTCTTGGAGCATACTAGAAGCCACCTGGACTCGATGAAGATCAATAAGATTCATGCGAGAAAAGATGCGGTCGCATGTTCGAAGCCAAGCCTGGACTTCTATAACGCTTTCGGAACCTTTGAATAGCTTTCCACCCAAATTTATGTAATCACTGCACAAGTGTGCAAACCTAGGTTTAGGACAAGTGGGCTCAGGAATAAGTCCAACAGCTTGAGCATTTCTCACAAGATCAAGAAGTTGCTGAGCAGACATAAATACTCCATCCTGGGGAGTAGCACTAGATTGACCAGCGCTGGGACGGCCAGGTCTAACCATTTCATTTCTTTAAGAAAGAGAGAAAAGAGAAAAAAGGTTAATCTCAGAATGAATATCAAACAAACTTGATTGATAAAACAAGGTATCATAAAAAGAAATAGGATAGAACGGGTTCAATGACTCGAATTAAATCCTATGGCACGATTCCTAAGAAAGACTTAGGATAATGATCCTTGCTAGATTATTCTACATTGTTCCGAAGTTTGGCTTTGATACCAAGCTGTGACGCCCCACCTCTATACTCACGCTAGCCAAGGACACTACTAGATAATGCCATCAACTAGCGCGAAGAATAAGGCTGTTGAGGAGCGACCATCTGTGTAATTGCTTTGTGCGAGTACCGATATGTCAGATAGTATAACATGCATTTGATTTCTAGAGGAAATCCGACCTATCAAATACAAACTCAATGCTACCACACAGTGGCTATGAGGCCTTCGGAAACAAATATAGAAATAAACATAACATAAATCAGTCACAGGCATTCATATCACAAAGGCGGAATCAGATATGAAAATATCACATAAGAGTGAACATCAGAGTAGTGGTCAAACAAGATCCACAGTATCACAAAAGAATAGATACAAGTGCTAGACAAAAGAATAAGTATACATCATGGAGTCTATATCTCGAATGTATAACAACAAAAACTGCAAATGTAATGTAGTTAGACAAAAGTCAGAAGATGATCCCAGATAAGGAGTCAAGCAGAAGCACCTGTAACATCTCGGTCTGACCCGAGTATTATTTAATAAGAAAATAATAAACGGATCAGTCTAGCTATAAATATCAGACAAAGGAATGAGATATAAGCAGAGATATAAAATAAGGACGTATGATAACATACAAGAACAAATATGATTTAAACAACATCAATATCATAAAATATCTCAAGAATCTCAAAGCACCAAAAAGAATATCATATTCTTTATTTCATTCACCAAACTACAAATATTGACAAACATATTAATGCCAATCGCAAAAGTTGGTGAAACACAAATTCTAGAAATCATCAATTAGAAATCCATAAATCACAAAAGGGGGAGGCCTATCATAAACGGGAGCGTGAAAACTCACCAACACGTGTATCACAAACGGAACGCTATTCCATGGTCGCTAACCATAAATTTTGAGCCAAAGCTCCACAAACGGCCCGAAGACCACGGGTCACTACCCCGCCAAATTGAACCGAAGTTCAACAAAAGGGGATTGTAGTCCCCACACAAATAAATAGACATCGCACATCGCTAGTCTAAATCACAAAATGATCTTCATCGATCAATAAAAGTGTGAATTACACTAAGCCAGTAAATATAAGAGTTTAGCTTCATGTCCCATAACCACTAGCTTAGCTTAAATATTTACGAACAAATTGTAGATTTCCACTCGAAAGTTGTCACAGGATTTTCAATCAAACAAGTCCATAAATTAACCAACAAAGTAAACGCAAGCGTTTCATACCACTTGTTTTGCTAAGCCGTTTAATTAGATTTTCTCATAAGAATGAGGTAAAGGTTTGTATATACTAATAGATTAGAAAACGGTTTTATAAATGAGCTTTGTATTAAAAATAGAGTTGAAATCATTTTAGTAAAGAGTTTGAATATTTACTACTAGTATAGAAACCTTTGTAATTTAAAGTGACAAGTCACAGAAATGATTGTAGAAACAATCAACCATCAAAAATTCACATATGAAGACGTGAATCAAATCCAGATAAATCGATACCGAATCCATCAAAAATGGATAACCACAAAAATCCCGAATAAGAAGTCATCAAAGAAGGTAATAAACGACAACGACAAATCAGAAATCACGAATCGATAAAAATTGGAAATCAAAAACAAAATAATCAATTATGCTAAGGCAATCAGGTCAGTGGACTGAACCAGGTGGTCAGTCGACTGACACAGGGATACGATTTTTGTATCCCCAGGGTCAGTCGACTGACCCAGATGGTCAGTCGACTGATACAGACCCAGGCAATTTCCTGGGTCTGGTTCAGTCGACTGAACCACTAGTTCAGTCGACTGAACCTACTTCTAAGCAATTTTTCTATTCTGGTTCAGTCGACTGAACCACTGGTTCAGTCGACTGAACCTGCTTCAGAAGCATATTCAGTCTAGCCCTCTTTGGGGAAAATTCGATAACACAGACGGAAGCGCACGAATTGAGCAACTTCGACTGAGGATTTACGCCAAACGACAACCTAGCCTTGTATAGCCCTCCGAAATGATCCACTAACGCATTCAAACATCAAAGATTGGATTTTTACAAAAATTGGATTCCAAAAACCAAAAATTGAACAATTCACCAATTCGATCCAAATCGAAAGCAAATGTACATGAATAAGTGTTAGGAATTCATACCCAACAACAACGATATCTATAGAAATAGATGTGAGTTCAAAAACTCACCCTTAAACCCAAAAATGATGATGGAGAAGCTTGAAAGCAAAGGAAGATCAACTAATCAACCACTTCAACTCAAGAAGCTTGAATCTAAGCTCAAAAGAAGAACATTTCCTAAATTAAGTTTAGGAAATTTCTGAAATTAAAGAGATAATGAGTTGGAGAAGAGGAAGGAGATACTTACCTTAGCTTCTCTTTGAATTTGGAGCAAGAATTTGGTTTTGCAAATGAGAACTAGGGCTTGGAATTTCTAATTCCTATACTCTTCAACCATTTTCAGTTTTGCTTGAGTGTTTGATAAAATAGAAATGAAGTGAAGAGGAGAGGAGAGGAGGGGGTTGAACTAGGTTATAGAGAGAGTTGGGGTGAAACCCAAACCCAAAGCCCATTAGAAAATTGCAAAATTCAACTTACTCCAAATATATCAATGTTTATACTTAAAAAAGTCGCAAACGCCGTTTTGGACACAATGGAAGTGGTCTCGAGTCCCAATTCGACTGTTTACAAAAAGTAGCTTTTCGGACTTTAATCCGATTAACGATTCTATATTTAAATAAAATATTTAAATATTCAAAACTTTAAAATATGCGGGTTGTTACAGTTAATATACACACAATCATCAGAGTACAACAATCAACAATCAATCTGGATAGTTATAATAACTTGTCCTCACAAACTGAACATTTAGTTTAACACACACAGAGGAATATAAGCAAGTACGTGGAATAGGCCTGAGTCACCTCCAGCTCGTCTCCTGAGCTTCATAGCATTCTAACCTGAATCTGTAATACTCGGCCTGACTCGAGCATTATAATAAAATAACACCCGAGTCGGTCTGGAAAACCAGCTTGAGAAAACACACTCAATTTGAATTATTACTGTTATCAAAATCCTTTGAAATTAAAGGTATCTCGTAAGACCACGTCACACATAAACATGACGTGTTTTTACCTTATGATAAACAAAACACCGTTATAGAAAATCATGTGACATTATAATAGTGTCTAAATACAAATACTTATTAAAATAGCCGAAATTGTTACATTAATTAAAGGGACAGTTTGGCACAGGTCCTAATAAGTTTCAAAATACACAAAAACCCCAGTAAAATAAAGTTTATAAATTAGGTCCCTAGAATTAAGTTACCGAATAATGACATACACTTATGCAATTATTCAGTGAATAATTGCAGACATTTATGCAATTATATCAAAAAATTGCGGATAATTCCGCAATTATTCATCCAAAAAATTGCGGAAATTTACGCAATTTTTTCAAAAAACTGCGGAAAATTCCGCAATTATTCACCCAAAAAATTGCGGAAATTTACGCAATTTTTTCAAAAAGTTGCGGAAAATTCCGCAATTATTCACCAAAAAAATTGCATAACTATATGCAATTACTTAGTAACTTAATTCTAGGGACCTAATTTACACACTTTTTTTTACTGGGGTTTTTGTGTATTTTGAAACTTACTAGGGACCTGAGCCTAATATTCACTTAATTAAACTCCAGCATACTAGGCTCTATAATCAAAACCGTAAAGGTTCGTCGTGGATATTGGATTCCATACAATGATTGGGCTACTGGGGTACTACCTGCCACAGTACACGTCTAGAAAATGTATCGAGATCATACCTAACGATCTCTGCTAACACAGGACCGGCCTACCCCTTACTGGATGGTACCGAATATGTTATCACCCTGGGTGTTCCTACCTTAATCGAGTGCTCTCTTTTCCATGCACAACCATATCCACAATTTATAATATATATTTCCGAGGGTATCTAGAAGAGTGATAACATACCCTACTTGGGTGCGACCCACTTAGCCCCACGGTATTTCCCCTGTTTTAGTCATTCCAGGTTGATGAGGCTTCAGGCTACGTTTATCTTTAGAATAGCATCCATATTTGGAATGCTAACACTGCCTCCCTAGCAAACAATGCAATGATAGCATTCGTCCGTACAAGTTGTTCTAGGTCTGAACAAACTAAATCTCCAAAATCACCGTCTTCATTATCTTCATGATATCACAATTTGTAATGCACAAATCGGATTGAAGTGGTTTTCGGATAATTACATCCGATCTTGGTCTCTTCGGAACGATTAACGAATTTGGCTAGATTTGATAGTTGGTTTTTTAACTATCAAATTTCACACATAAGCAGTCACTAGGCCCATATTTTAATGTTTCAAATATTTACTCAAAATATCTTTAAAAATATATATATTCAATTCTCTTCCAGCATTCCAACGTTTGAAAACAAATTCAAATCCTTATATCCTTAATGGGATATTTTCAAACCGTATTAACACTTAGAAATATTTATGTATACCTTCCCATTGTCAGAACATTCCCAAATCATTTATTCCAATACTTAGAAAAATATTTATAAATATATTTTCCAAAATACTCACTCCTCAACACTTAGGAAATAATCGTATCTTTTAGATTTTATAGGTATATTCACAAACGAAGAAATCTCCCTTTTATTTCAACTTTATAAAACCATTTACAACCCTTTTGTAAAGTCACAGCTCATTATAATTCATTTCTTAAATCTGCGGAATTTATGTAATCCCTTCTACAATATCCAAATATCGATTTTTCTTATTTAGAATCCCATTCACCAATTTATAACTTCTTTTATGAATTCAAATTCATTTTCGAAGTTCTCGTATCTAAACATTTTAGATATTTTCTCAAGTTTCCAAAATTCCATTATAAGATTTCTCTTATAAAATCTCACTCTTTAAATAAACCTGATTTACAAATCTCAAGAGCATTTATTAATAACTTCAACCAAATTCCAAAACTTTACATTTATAAAATAAGTATTTTGAATAATAATAATAAATTTCCAAACACATTTAAGTAATTATTTAAAATATCAAAACCCCGTTTTAATAAACAACGATAACTAATTTCCAGTTCATTTATAAATAATACTAATCAGTTTACAAAGCTGATTTTTAAAATTAGAATATATTTAAATTTATATTAGATATTTGAAAAATCCACTTTTCGAAGTATTTCGATACTAAACAGCTTAAGTAACATAGTTTAATAAATAAAAATTCCCTTTTAAAACAAACTTAACTTCTCGATAAAAATATAATTTGAAAATTCCATTAATCAATTTCAATTTATAAATCCCTCTCAATTCATAACACCTCGATTTCATTTCGATTCCCTAACCATTCTCGCATTTTAAAAATAGAATCCACTATTTTTTTTCCAAACCAATTTCCATATCTCGATATAAATCCACACTATGAATCTTTTATTCCCAATTTATCAACTGGTATCATTTTCCCTTATTTATAAACATCATTCATAAATTTATAAACTCCTTTGAATTTCTCTTGTTTATAAAACTAATTTATTTATAAAATCTCATTTTACGCATCCATTTCTTAATAAATCCCATTTAGTTTTCAAATATATTTTAAATATCGATTTTAACTTCTTTTCCATATTTTTTTAGAATATCATAAAGGAAAAATCCATTGTTAAAATCCCTTATATAAATTATATCAAAATTTCTACTTAAAATATCTTCAGAAATAAATAAGTACAACTTCCAAAATCAAACCATTTATTTTATCCAACCCAATTCCTTTTTATATTAATCCCAAAATTCAATATAAATATTTTCATTTCCAAAATCGCTTTTGAATTCCTTTTTTAAAATCAAAAATATTACTTATGGATTTAAAATACCAAAATTAAGGCCAGTGCTACTATAGCATCTAATAAATCAAATCACACAACAATCCATAACAGATTATTTAATTTCCATATGAAAAACACTCAATATATTTGAGGAATCTGGTTGGATCCCTCCAACCTATTTTCCTGCATCCACAGATGTTATACAACATAAAAATACCTATCCCGCTTCGAGGCAGGATATCGCGATAATATAGGGTCATCCGCTATTATGCGGGGCGCATAGTGTCTCATCCGCTCCAATGGCGGGAATATATCCAACTACTAATATATACTGCTATATATATAATATAACATCCATCTGATAATAATTTATAAATTCAACGAATCATCTAATAATTAATTTTACTATTTAAAATTAAACCAGTAATCCAAAAATGAGTGAGGTTTACTCACCTTGATTTTAAATTTGCCGAGCATCCAGATTTTAAATTATCTTAACTCCCAGCTAACTCTGAAAAATCCCAAATCAATTTCAGATTGTATATTTCGCAGCTACGAATCCAACGGGACTTGTTTCATGATTTTGGACCTTGTATGAATGAATTACGAATTTATAAACATTTGGAAAAATAAATTTCAAATTAATTACACTTAATTTACTTAATTATGTTACCTAGTTATTGACGATCAGCAACCCTAATCACCTTTAAAGTCGCGTATGATATCCAGGTTACCCACGTTCGAGCAATCCTCCTTCCGACCATCTGCCGCCGCAACCCCCACCGTGCCGCCCTTTGTATGCCAACACGCTCGGCCTTCCAACGCATCGCCACCACGCGACTGCCCTTTCCCCACGCGCCTAGGCGCGATGAACACGAGAGATTTCAAAAACACGATCGCGACAATCCACTAGCCTGTAGCCGCGAAACCCATGCGAGCATCATTCACCGCTGACCCATCCATCTCGTCACCTGTAGCTCAAGCACGAGCTCCACCATCGCGTCCAACTCCCCCTGGCCTCGACAATAGCAGTGCCGCACCTCGACTATGAACAACTCCCCAGCTATCGTGCGTGCGACTACAGGTAATCACAATCGATTTCCATTTTTCCTTTTCTTTTTTTTATACGAGTTGATTTCGTTCTTCGAAAAGAAAGGAGAAAGGAATAACACAATATAAAATGAAGAGACCGGCTAACGTATTGGTTGGGTGGCGTGCATACGAAGGTAGGTCGGCTCAGATGTGATTGGTTTTTATTTTTATATACAAAAATATCTCGTATTATATAACATAAAATCCCAAACTCCTATCAAGGCGTGCCGCCTGGCATTCCTAATGTTATACCACTATTTCGAACCCAATGGAATAAATTTCAAAACCTAATTCGATCGTATGTGGAAGATAGCTTTTTAAATCGACTATTTAAATTAAATTAAATTATTTCTAGGATCTGGTTTCGTCGAATTTGAAATCCTATAATAACACACTATTATGGATCCAATGGATCTGGTTTCGTCGAATTCCGAGACTGTGCCTCGGATGGCTATTTTAATGCGTCGATTAAATCGACGATTTCAAAAAAAATTGAAATCACTTGAAATTTCAGTTTTAAAAACTTATTAACTCAATTCTAATTCAAATAGAAATTATATCAACATTAGAAATCGTATTCGATTCATATTCAACTCCAATTCAATTAGTTAAACGATTTTCAACTATTAATTCAATAATTAAATTTAATAAACCGCTATTTTTGAAACTTAAGTTTTTGTCCCACTTATTTGATCGATAACTTCATATTAAAATTCCATTTAAATTTCAAATTCAACATTTAAAATAAACTAAATGTTCAAAATAAAACGACTAAAAACCTGAGTCATTACAATAAGACTTCGGTCCAACCATAAGGCCTGGCCGGAGCACCCATCCAAAGAGTGATAGTCAATTAAGCTTTTGGTCCCACAACTAGACCTGGCTAAAGCACCCATCAAAAGTGGATGGATTACAGTTCTTCGGTCATGCCGTAAGGCTTGGTCGGAGCACCAATCAAATAAGTAATGGTCAATGAAAACCTTTGGATTTCACGGTCAGTCATCCAAGATCAATCAAAGTATTTATAAGTGAATATTAGGCTCAGGTCCCTAATAAGTTTCAAAATACACAAAAACCCCAGTAATAAAAAGTATGTAAATTAGGTCCCTAAAATTAAGTTACTAAGTAATTGCATATAGTTATGCAATTATTCACTGAATAATTGCAGACATTTATGCAATTATTTCCAAAAGTTGCATAAATTTATGCAATTTTTTCGGTGAATAATTGCGGAAATTTGCGCAATTCTTTTGGTGAATAATTGCGGAATTTTCCACAAATTTTTGAAAAAAATTGCAGAAATTTCCGCAATTTTTTGGTGAATAATTGCAGAAATTTTCGCAATTTTTCAGTGAATAATTGTGGAAATGTCTGCAATTTTTTGATATAATTGCATAAATGTCTGCAATTATTCACTGAATAATTGCATAAGTGTATGCCATTATTCGGTAACTTAATTCTAGGGACCTAATTTACAAACTTTTTTTTACTGGGGTTTTCATGTATTTTGAAACTTATTAGGGCCCTGTGCCAAACTGTCCCTATTTATAAAGCGTAGAAACTATGATAATGTGCAAAAGGAAATGATTCAAAATAGTGCACCATGAGGATCGGGTACATAAAATTATATTTATCAAAATAATGATACTATGCAATACCATACAATGACATCACACAATTATATAAAACGATATTACACAATATGTCACATTATATAATGATGTTGTAGAATAATTTCCCTTCACGACGAAATGTCATCCTGTTTCATTGTTCTGGAGGATGAGGAAGAGGGCAATGTTGGTAAACAAGCTCCTTTCCTTTTTTGTCAACATCTAAGGTGTAAAGATGCTACTCACTAGTCAATGCTACCTCCTTATACAAAATCGGGGGTCCACCAACTTCCTTTAAGGCATCAAAACAATTAAACCAGAAAAAGTATTGATATCATTTATAACTAGAAATAATCGCCTTCCTCAATCTACAATTTCTTTCCACGCCTAAAAATGTGAAGTCAATTTTTAAGTTAAAAGCCACTATGCAATCAATTAAATAATCAATAAGAGTGTCAAGTTGAGAAGCTTTAGTGGAATAAAACTACATTAATTCTAGTAGATTTTTAAGTTATTTTACTCATACATCAACATTTCCAGTGTAGTAAGAGGGTCAACAATATGTTGTATAGCTACTAGAAGTTATTTCTTCGGTTCTTCTTCTTAAGGCCAATGGCATTAAGGGAATCAATGTAGTCGATCTGAACTAATAATGCTTTTTCATAAGTTTTGCTGGCACTCTTCAACTGAGAACCTTTATAGTTTAAGTTTCATTTATCATTTTCAAGTATTTCCATCTTTAATAGTAAGCTTATTCTTCCAACGTTCCAGCATCTCAACTTCTAATCTTAGTTCCAAAAATGTTTTGGTAAACTTCTTATTCTGGTAATTTTTCACTTTCTAGGTGCATTCTACTCTGAAAGACCTACTTAACCTTGCAAGCTCACCCAATTTTCTTTCTTGAGATAGGTTGGATGCACCACTGCCATGCACCGAACACCCCCGTGACAAAAGAGAAGAGGTACCCAAAGATGCCTTCCTAGGAGATTAGGCTGGAGTAGGGGTAGGTAGTCCTTTCTCACCTTCGGTCGGTATAAGTTCATACGACTGACATTCATTCTTAATTATATTTCATTACGTCAATTTCCAAATCAAAAACATGCCGATTCAATCAAGAAATTTTATCACCATAATCTAATTATCGTTGGTAATCGAAGCATGAGTTGAGACTCCTAACCAACCCACGATCTCATCCTCCTTTAATGAGATTTTCTTTTCAACAACCTCGGGCGTCACTTGGGAAGACTTTAGAAGAGATTTCATATAATCTTATTTTTTAAACCATTTTTTAGCTTTGGCAATATCAATAGATTTTGAACCAAAACGAGAGAATGAGTGGATCGATCATTCAAGGTAGTCGTTAACCTAGCTTGAATATTCTTAAGGCGTTGACAAAAATTAGGATCATCAAAAGATAGAGGCAATTCTTCACCCTAAATTAGAAAATGGACAATGGCGAACTTTTAATAAAAGAAAAAGTAGATTATGAAAGACTAAAAACTTTTCATTAATAATAAAGAAACAACAAAGGCTATTACATTTATAAGAACAATAGCTATAAATGATACAACACAGGTAATTCTTAGGATAAGAAAGGACATCTTTAAACTTCTAAAAGGGGGAAGGCAAGATGGAAAACGTAGTACTAAAAGATGCTTCAATACTAGGAGGGGTGTTAACCAGGGGAACCCATTATAATCCCATTCTTTTGGAGGAGGGCTAAGTTCATCGCATAATAACTTGGCATAGTTGGTTTGAATGTCGTGTAGGAATTGGTCTTTATGGTCCCATAAGAAATTGAAGCCTAAATTTGATAAATGAATATATATGTGATGAAGGTCACGAAGGAAGCGGTATTTCGATAGGCAAGACTTGTTAATCAAGTAGTAGTTTTCATTAAAAATCCTTTTTAATTTGATAGATTTACTTAAATTATCTCTAGATATGAGAGACGAGGAATAAACAGAAACAAATTTAGAAACCTGCAAATTAATGGTGATTATATAAAATGCCGATTCCATAAATTATTACAATTTCAACTTAAAAACAAAAGGCAAATAATTTATAATATTACAAGGGTTCATAAAGAATAGACTCTTTATATTATACGTAACAAATCTATCCCTATTAAATTTAACCATATCGGGAGGTAGGAAGTAAATAGTTAAAGGCGTGGTAAGGACCTTGGGAAAATTCCAACATTCCCCTGGGTGAGGGTCAGATCTATGTAGGTCCAAATACCTCATATGAGGGATTCCGATTAATCCCCCACAACCATCACCAAGAAAAGAAAAGTCAATCATGGAAAATCAGTCATATGCAAGATACAGACACTCCATCAGCTCTACTTTATCCCCAATCAACATCTAAAAGTGTGTAGTCAATTCTTCATTTTATTTGGGAAGATTGGTCTAGTGAAAGCATGATTTCCAAAGAAGAGGCGCAACCTTTTTATTTTTGAAGTCCTTAAGATACTTGAGACATTTTAAAAGTCTCACCTATCCTTTGTTCGATTCGTTTAAATCCTTGCACAACATTTCCCCTTCTTGGTTAAGTTTTAAAGTTTCCTCTTCTTTTTGTGTAGTATAATCTCTATATAATTTCTATTTGCCCACCTACGTTGATAATTAAGTTATATTAAAAACAATCAACCATGTGTGTGTCTATATAAGGAATAAACAACAAATAAGAAAATATAAAATTACCTGTGGGGGAGTAGCTATA
This sequence comes from Allium fistulosum, assembly GCA_030737815.1. Lineage (NCBI taxonomy): Eukaryota > Viridiplantae > Streptophyta > Magnoliopsida > Asparagales > Amaryllidaceae > Allium > Allium fistulosum. Next base: position 790,763,311 of record CM060901.1, read on the forward strand.
ACACTTGGCTTAAAGGATTAAACATGAGGAAATTTGAAAGGAGATTGGCCCAATCTACTTAACTCAAGAGGCACTGACTTTCCAGAAGAATGTGTAGAAAGAGGAGTTTTATTAGACCCTTTGTTAGAACCAGAAGAAGGGAAATCAAAAGTATGGCTTGGACCTTGTAGCAGTCCAAGTCCGCCTTGGTCGGAACCATCGTTCTCATCGCTTCTTGGCAAATTACCTCGATAGAGCTGCTAATGCCATCATCCTCATCATTGTTATCATCATCATCATTATCATCATCACTATTATTTGGTTTATCACTTTCTGATTCTTCATCATCCCATAGGGTATCATTGAGAACCAAAGACTTAGCAGGATCCATAATAGCTTCGCCTTCAGATTTAGAGTATTCCCTTGGGATATGATCTAAAAGAATATCGAACTTCCTTGTATAGTCAACTCCCGCACTTCTAAATGAAATAAATTCCATATTTGGGCATCGATCAGCATTGTCTTTGTATGCGTGAATAGAACTATCCTAACACACTGTTTCTTCCACAAAGGATTCAAAAAGTAGAAAACCTTAGACTTAATAGAATGCGGGGACGATTTTAGTTTGCCGATCGAAAGGTCTTTCTTGCCCAGATTCTTTTCTAAAACAAGGACTCAAGCTGAAGTCTTTTTTAAGTTCAGAAATCTCCAGCTAAGCCTGAGAGAACTTTTCCTCTAGGGTTCTCTTCTAATTCTTGAGAACCCTTCTTTTCCAAATCCAAAAGAGTTGTGGCCATGGTATTCTCAAGCGAAAGTAACTCGTTGTTTAAATGGAGATTGCAAAACTAGGTCTCAAGAGCTAACACCATCTCAGACAAAGAGGATTTTATTTCATGCAACGTAGATATTCTCTAGGAAGAAAGTAAAGATGATTGCTAAAAATTAAACATGTGTCTCTCAATCTGAAGTGACACAAGATTAGTAAAAGAAAGGAAGTTTTCTATGTAAAAAGAAAAGAGAGATACCATATCTGAATGAAATGTTGTAAGACGCAAACCAAAGTTTCCTTAGAAAGAGAAGAAGGAGAAGTTTCTAAAGAGCTCGACGAATCAAGGACAGAAGAGCGGAGGATAATTGTTAGTCTATGATGGGGGAGATCCAGCCTTGGAGTAAGGAGGAGGAACATCCTCAGAATAGGGTGAATTAAGCCACAAGGTATGTTGTAGGGAGGCCACAGATTCATGACGAGAAGGACCAGAAATATCGATGATAAGATTTTGAACTGGAAGGGTAGTAACAGTAGCGACAGTGTTGGTAGTAGGAACTAAGGGTAGAGATGCAGTTTGCTTGGCTTCTTTAGGCTTTTCGGAAGGGGCCTCGGAAGAAACAAGCGCAACATTGGAACCCTTTCATTTTTTTCTCTAGCTAGTGCCAAGGTGACTTTTATAGTAGAGAAATAGATAATGAAGAGGCTTCCTATGGGTCGAATTCCCAACATCCTTAGAAGACGTAATCAAATCAGAAGAGCCTTTGCCGGATGATAAAGCAACCAGGCCAACTAGATGTACCTTGAAAGGATCTTTTCACAATATAAGTAGTATTAGGGAAATTTGTTTTCTTTTATATCAGAAGGATCTTTTCACAATATAAGAAGTATTAGGGAAATTTGTTTTCTTTTATATCATAAGAGGAAAAAGTAAGAGATGGAACCTGGAGAATTTCCAGCACTTTCAACAGCTGGACATTGTATCGGAGAACTCGTAATGAAAGCACCAAGTTAACTGTGATATGGGCTAGCAAACAATTTCCCTTTTACTTCACCGTTGGGGGTTCACCTAAGACATGATGAAATGGTTGAATCAAAGTGTATTTCCTCGTTTTTTCCTTACTAAGAAGTCCCAGTCGACTCCTTGAGAATTCTAAGGCATTACCAAAACGATTGACCTTAGCAAAGATCTTAGGATTGATATTCTTCGAGTTAGAAGCTAACAATCACCATCAAAAATAACTTAATAAAAATTAGTCAAACTAACATAAGCGATAATCAAATGAAAATAATCAAAGCAAGGCAATTTACAAGAATATGAAACTTTTCGGTAATGTCTAGAGAATAGCTCTGACAAAAAAGAATTGATTGCTTCAGTCTTTAGGCTTATAGATGAAATTGAAAACAACTCCAATGCTTACAAAACTAAGATAATAAATGAAACCTTTAGGTTAGTGCTTCATCTTCTGAAGGGTAACCATAGAGTATAATGTTGAGGGAGACAAATCTTCCAACTTAAGCTCCTTAAATAATATGAATAAAGAGTTGATATAGCTATAGGAGTTCGGATTTACTTGGAAAGCAGTGATCTTAAGGTAAGAGAAAATATTGGATATGATTCGATTGAAAGGTATGTGGTAGGAGTGATAGATATGAAGAGGTGTGAAAGCAAAAAACTCTTCCAAAAGGCAATTCATTCTATCATCTGGGCCTGGATCCCTAGAGCTTCAATCCTTGATATGTCGAAGTGACGCAAAACAAAGTCAACATGTTCTTGTTTTGTAAAGTAAGATTGGTGAGAGGTGTAGATCTTTTCTTTTAAAGAACCTTTAAGCTTAGGAGATTTGGGAGATTTTGACGTTCCTTTAGAAATTCCTTTCTTACCTTCGACCGTGGTACCTACAATTGTGAAATTTTAGTTATAAAAGTTGAACTTCAATAACAAAGAGAGATTTTATGGAAAATAACAATTTCAATAAAATCAAACCACCTAATAAATGAATGAAAGGTGACAAGAACGGAAAATAAATTAATATGAAAGCATTTCTAAAGTCAAGGTTAGTTCATAGGCATATTAAAACAGGGGAATACGTCCATCCTTTTCATATACATCAATAAGTTAGCATACACACATACACAAAAACCTTTTTTATATATGAAAGCCATGTCCATGTCTTCAAATATATAGACCAATAAACCATGCGCATATGCCAATATGTTTGAATCAACAATGACCCAAGACGACAATTTTTAACATTAAAATTATCATAAAGCAAACGTTAAGCTATAAGGAACAAGTTTACGATGAACTTTTGAATATTGAGTTATTGCATGATGATCTATAAAAGCTACAGTGTGATAGGTTAAGCATAAAACTAGCTTCCAAACCAATAAATCATATATGAAGAATTACATATAAATGCTAACCTCTAGATAATAAATTATGCAATAAAGCAAACTATTGAATGGATAAAACTCGTGGGATGAAGTATCGTGTACTTATTGTAGTAAAGGATGTCGATTTTCAAACATGGAGTCATTGAGTAATAAATATCCATGAATCAACAAGATTATATTTTGAGCCATAAGCCATCAAATAAAGGGTTACCATGAGAATATCGATCCAAAAGTTAAATTCTCATACGAGAGACAGTAAGTTGTGAAGGTAGAATATTATAGGAAATGATGATAATGGTAAACAAAGCTTTCATGTGTTAAGCCTAAATACAGGTTTCATGTTTGGAATCTAAAATAAAGCCTTCATTTGATAAGCCTAAATATAGCTTCCGTGTATAGAGTGTAAAACAAAGTTATCGTGTGTTCAGCCTAAACATAGCTTTCATGCATGGAGTTTAAAATAAAGCTATCGTGTATTGAGCCTAAACATAGCTTTCATGTATAGAGTTTAAAACAAAGCATTCATGTGTTAAGCTTAAACGTAACTCTTCCATATATAATTCAAAACATAGCTTACATATATTGAGCCCTTGAATGACAACTTGCCATATGGTGACAACTGAAGTTTGTCGGAAGAGGGTATTTAAGCGGTAAAGCCCACAAACAAAAAATCTACAACTTAGGTTAATAAACTAAGATCAAAAATAACAATTTTGGAAGGAAACACAAAGGAGATCATTAGCGTCATAGTTAACAACTAAATTAGTTAAGAATGAATCAAAATCAGAACCAAAAGTAGCTAAATCAGATCAAATGACGACAGGAAGATAAATAATAAATGGATTAACAAGGAATAATCACTTACCAAATGAGAGTCTTAAGGAAATCGAGATTGAAGTAATGGGAGCAGATCGATTCTTCTTTAAAAAAGCTAGTAAAAAGAGGAAAGGAAGGAGAAAGTGCACTATTTATTGGAAGAAAAAAGGAAAATAGTAACGAACGTTGGATCATGAGCAAAAAGAATAGATGACTGAGATGGACAAACCTAGGGAAACAAAGAGTTATTTTATATTAAAGTATAAAGCAACATTGTAAATCGGGGGAGGGAGGCAGTTATACCCCAAATATATTAGCTATCGCAGGTTAAAAAAGAAAATGTTTTACAAAAGAGAGAGCTATAGTGGGTTGATTCCTAAGAGCCATCACGTGGTGGCAACAAATGCCTTCAAGAGTTATACAAAAGCTATCGGGTAGTGATTTTGATAGTCATCATAGGTTAAAATGAAGAAGCAACCGTGTAATGATCCATGTGGCCTCATGATTTAATGTGTGTGAGTAATCTTGGATGATTTCCTAAAATAATGGAAAGGTGAATAAATTAACCTATCATGTGGTGACTCAATGAAGCTATCGTTCTTGATTCAACAAAGTTATCATGAGCTAATTTAATAAGGCAACTAATGAATAAGAAGACGAAGCCATCGAAGGATAAGAAATGGGGATCATCATGAAATGATTTCTTAAGCTATAATGAAATGAGGAATTAATGCCATTATGTTATAACCCCTAAAAGCCATTGTGAGATGTTAAATGAAACTATCAAAGAAAGATGAAGTAAAGCCATCATGTGATGATATGGGGTAATCGTGTAGTGATTCTAAAGTCATCGTGAGATGATTGATCAAGCTATAAAAAGAAGATGAAGTAGAGCCATCAGGTTATGTTATGGGACCATCATGTAGTGATTCTAAAGCCATCGTGAGATGATAGATCAAGCTATAAAATGAAGATGAAGTAGAGCCATCGTGTAATGATATGAGCCATGTGTAGTGATTCTATAGCCATCGTAAGCTGATAAATCAAGCTATCAAAAGAAGATGAAGTAGAGCCATCGTGTGATAATATTTAACCATCATGTGATGATAAATCAGGCCATAAAGCTACAAAATATAAGCCACATGTCACTTCGAACATGTGCCACGTCAGCAGGCCACAACGGTCTATTTTAAACAAGGTGCCACATGTCCAATGGTTCAAATTCTCTATAAATAAGCATGCATCCTACCTAAACAGGGGCCGACCTCGAGACCTTCTTCCCGTCTTTTTTCATTTATCTTTCTACATTATAAAGTGAGCTTTGAACTGGGAATTCATGGATATTAGGGCAAATTGATTTGAAGACTTTGTAATTGAGGACGTGTACCATCATAATTTGCATAATTGACTATTTTGAGACTCTTGACTTATGCATGTGACTATTCACTTTACCTTGAACATATGACTCTTAACTTTGAACATGCATATATGACTATGGATTGCATAACGACTACTTTTACTTGACTTGACTTTATTCAATAGCTCGAAGCGCATAAGGCCCTACTTTTACCCTAACATGTCCTAATCATCTTAGAATTATCTTTCGACGATGGAGATAAGATCAGTCATACATATAATAACAGTTTAAGTAAATAGAGCAGTTGGCACATATTTACATAACATCATCATTTTTACATATTCAAGATTTTCCCATGGTCATGCTCATGTAGAGTCAGAATAAAATACATTCATAGATAATAATGTTATGCCCAACATATGAAGATGTTGGTATAAACACTTCATACAGCGGAATCAAAACAACAAATATAACTTCCTAGTCACCTGCTTCGTCTTTGACTTACTTTATCCGTTAGTCCAAAAGCATCCTATCTAAATCCATAAACTCAACCTACTCAAGTAAGTACCCATAAGTTTGTGGGGGAAAACAAAGATAAAACATAGGTTAGACTTAAAGTGCTGTGTGAACAATATAGTACACTAAACATAAAATATAGTGAGAACATGCTGCAAAAGCATGGAATGGGTTTTTCCCTCACTATACATAACATTTAATTATTTAACTTTAAATTTAAGCACAAACAATATTCAATCTTAAGCATCTAACTCATGTCGTAAGCCCACATTGAAATCAACGCATTTGATATACCATAAATAATCACTCACTTTCCCTACCAAAACCTAAAAATACCCTATTCCTAGCTGCCACCAAGGCCTTACACATTCTACTAAAGATAAATTGCTATAGTCAAAGCATTTGGCTGCTACAAAGGCCTTATGCCTTCGTCAGTTCCTTAGTTCTACTAACTACATTGTTCGGTTTTGATTGCCACTCTTGGTTTTACACCTACTTCACTTGCGTATTTTGGTTGTGATAACTAACCTTACACCTACATTTCTTTTATCGATGCCACTAAGGCCTTACTCTGGTGCTTTTTGTTCTTTGATAGCCACCTCCGATCATACATCAATAACCGAACCTTTGGTTTCTACACTAGGCCTAACATTAATTGCTTTAGTGTTTCGATGCCACCCTAGGCTTACTCCGACACTTTTGACTGTGGTTGCCAATCTAGGCATTACACCAACGCTTTCATTTTTGGATCCCACAAAGGCCCTGCACCTGCACTTTCATTCTTGGATGCCACTAAGGCCTTACCCCTACACTTCTGGTTTTTTGACTACCACCTCAGGCCTTATGTCATTTACCGAACCTTCTACCTATCAATTCATTTAGTAGGTTTTCTACATAGCTATTAATTAGGCTAACACTCGGTATGACTACCATTTGGCTAATAATGCTACTTATTACATTATCACCAATGTTTTAAGTACTAGTTGCAACCACCTTAAGTCTTATCATTAACTTTCAGAGGTCAATTAGTTTCAATTTTAATACTTTACAGAGAGTTGATCGACTTTCAGCAATTAATACATTAATTTTTATTTGGGAAGCCTCCTTTAGTTTATTTTTGGTGACCTATGATATTTAATTTTTTAAATTTCTGAAATCACCTCCTTTACTCAAAATTCAACTTTTGGTTTTGGAAATCACCTCATATACCTATAGTTCCTCCTTAACCCTCGCCCCATTTTGGCCCTCCATTAATACCCTCGGTTTAAGAAACTTAGCCTCATACTTAATATTTCCTACTTAAGTCATTCTACTTAAGGTTCTAGTTTATTTAATTTTTAGTTCGGCTCCACCACCCTCGGCGTTACCTCTCGGGACATGTTGGAAACTGTCTCCTGCATGTCTGAGAATAACTTTACGTGTATCGACTCCTAATTCGTTAGACTTAGTCCCTTCTTACTGCTATTTTATAATTTCCTGATATAATGAACATAAAATGTGGATCCGGTCCATTAACCAATTATTAAATCCCCTATTTAGTTAAATTACCACCTGACCCCAATATATTTGCCTTTTAGCACCCCAAATATCCCTTCGACCAAGTGTATTTTGTTTCAAAAATCAATTGTTTTATTTCTCGAAAATCTTAGGAAATATGTATATGTGTTTTCTATTCATAAAATACCTCACACCATATTTCTTGCTATTTTCCATAATAATTTTTTTTAAATAATTCATATCAATTTATTTGCTTATGAAAAATTCTATGAATCGTAACTCATCTCTTAATAAGTGTTCCCAACATAATATTAAATTTTCGGATCATTTATACAAAATATTTATAATTAATTCAAACTTGAGAGAATTATGGACAAAAAAGGGATTGGAGAATATATAAGTCAACCAGATTCTTAGTTGAATGGCGTTTCTAGTTCTTTTAGCTTTGATCTTTTTCCCTCCTTTTCTTCTTAGACTGCTACCACTATTAAATGTTTTAAGCTTTTTATTTTAATTTTGAGTGAAGAATGAAATGTGAAGGACTCATCAAATGATTTGAAAAGGTATTATTCTCCCTTATGGGCTACCGGCCCAATATTTTCCCTCCCTCATTTAATTCATTTTAGTTAAGTTTCATTAAGTTATGAGCATGATAAGTAAATGTACACTCAAATACTTATCACACCTCACTATTTAATTTCATAATTTAACCACTTAAATCATTATTCTCATAATTAATTTTTTAATCATTTATTTATTAATTCATAGGGTGTTATATTAGGGGTAAGGATTTGGTTGGTTCAGTTGGACCAATGATGAAAATTATTAAACCAAACTAAAACTAATGAAAATGAAAACCAAACCATATTAAGTTTGGCTTGTTTAGTTGGTTATCCGATTTAACCGAACTAAATATGATTCTCATTTAATGTTTGGAATATTCATTGTAATTTAAAATAAAACATAAGTATATGATTAATGTATTCTTACTTAATATATTTATGGTTTTTAATAGTAACTTTGACACATATATGATAAATAAATTTATTTAAACCACTAAACTAATCTTTAAAAATTATTATAACATTAGTAATTTTGACAATATAATATAAGTTTGATTAATTTGGTTAAACCGATAACCGAACTAATTTTTTATGTGTCGATTATAAACCATTCTAGATTCAAAACCAAACCAAACTAATCGAAATAAAGTAGTTTGGTTGGATAATTTTGTTTAACCAAAGATTACTCACCCCTAGTTTAAATCCCTATCTTAGGGAACAATCTCTTTCATCTTCTCTACGGTGACTTGATCTTCGGTCCCAACCGTGATCACAGCTCCTAGACCGATCCCGATGGTCACTTCGCCCTCCAATGACAACTGCTTTAGTAAGGGTAGGAGAATTCTAATAGGAATGAGAAGTGTTAGCCATAGCTCGCCCTTATTTAGTACCATCCATGTTCAATTCAGTACCAAACCGCTCCTCGGGCCCTGCTTCGTCCTGCATCCTTTCTTGTTCCATCTCTCCATCATTCCTTCTCTTAGCTCGTTGACTTTCTCGATTATATTCTCCATCAAAGCATGACCCCCTTCACCTTCTGTATCCCTTAAAATGAGATTGTCCTCATATTCCAGTGTTGTGACAAACAGTTTGATTCAGCCCTAAGCATGCCATGTGTTGGTCCACCATTGCTTGCTATTGGGCAGCGAAATGTTCATTCTTCTCGCTCAACGATCTGTCCAGATTGCTTCTGGTAATTTTGTCTACAAGCACTGGAGTGTTTGATAAATGACCATCCCAATTAGCAGTTGTTTTATTGGGTGCGCTGGTTTTTCTTGCATTCCAACTGGTAGCACGAACGCTGGTTTATTTTTATTTTGAAGGCATGCTGAGAAAAGCTCTTGGTGAAAGCACTAAAAATATTTTCTCAGGAAACTGGCAAACACGTCCAAGTTTTTATTAGAAGAACTGAGAATATGGGGTGGCAAACACATTTGTTATATTTATATTTCAGTTAGGTTATGGAGAGTAGGTCATAATTAGGATATATAAGAAATAAATTGCGGTAAAGTAAAGAATACCAAGATTTATAGTGGTTCGGCTAGGATGTGCCTACATCCACTGTCCATTTTCATTACTTTTCTTATAGATCTTTGATAAAATGCTAGGAATATTAAATGCAATAATATATAGCTGAAAGAAAAACAGAATAAGGTTACTATGAAGTTGGTTTAGTAGTTCCTGTTCAGCTATGTTGCACTCTGACTTCTCTGCCATTACAGTTTGAACCTTAGGATATTTATAGGAGTGAAGATATATAGTGACTAGCATGGTAGGCCCCCCAAAATAGGTCATTTCTATATATAAGCCATTTCTGTATATAAGTGGCTCGGTTAGGTTGTGGTGGTACCATGATGATAGCTGGTCCATTGCTTCTTGGTTCGATAGTATATTATCGAACAGAAATTTCAATTCAATAGTAGACTACAAAATAAAATTTATATTTGGTACGTAACGACCGAAAAAGAATTTTTATCGATTGACTACCGATCCATACACTTAGCCTCAGCAAAACTCGTCTTTTTATTCAAGTTTTTCTTGTGCTATCTCTTGATCTTTCTGGCTTCTAATATTTGGCTTTTGACCAAGTAATGATGTTCTAATTGCGCTCTTTCCAACCGTTTCTATACTCTTTTGTGTCTTTTGGTATTCGTTGTGCTGTGGGTGAAAACGCCCACAACAGATCCATCCTTTTTGCCCAATTATATTGTTTTTTCTATATTCTTCAAGTCTAGATCCCCTTTTACTTGATCCAGTCTTCCATTGACATTTCTAAGCTTTTTCCTTCAAGCATTCACTGTGAATAGTTGCTTTACGGAGGGAATCAATGGATCGGTATATATAGCGACCCGAAAATTCGAATACTTTGCTTCGAATATCGAAATGTTTTGAGGTATAATTTAGTGTTATAGATTTGATTTTACAACCTTGTTAGACATCATTTAATTAATGAATAATGATAAGAAACTTTTTTTTAAAGTTTGTTTACAAAAATATATTCTTTGGAAAAATATTGATAATGTGATAAAAAATCATTATCGATAAACAATTTTTTTCTCAACAAAAGTTGTTCAAACATTTTATGTGTGTCTAATTATTCATTAACGAGATAATTAGCAAATAAAAATATTTTCTTGTTTATGTCTAACTAATTGTGGCAACGTTATGCATGATCTAAGAGTGGATAAGAGATTTTAAAATGAGCAAAAAAGGAAAATTGGTAAATGAGGAAATTCTTGACTCTTAAGCTTATGTGATAGAAAGTAGTCAAGATAGAAGTAACTAATTATAGTAGGGTTTTAATGGGTTTTAGGTTTTTTCCATCACATTCCTAAGCTTATATATGGTGGGGTTAGAAAATAAATCACAAATATTTCAAAGCTTAAGAGAAAACTTCCATGGCATCTTCTTCTACTTCCTCTTAATTTCCTAAAGCAAATAATTTGCAAATCATCTCCAAATCTTCTCAAACTTGGAGTGAAGCCTTACCACAACATTACAAGACCTTCTATCTAGTTATATTGTGAAAAAGCAAAGTGGCACTCATCCTAGGAGTAGAGGCTCTGAGCTATAAGTAAGGAAAGGAGGAAAGGAGAAAGGCAAAAGCAAGAAGGAAAGGAAGGAAAGGTGTTGCTAGCTTGGGTTTGGACTTTGGTTCTTGGATCATGGTTATTTATTTGGTTAAAGGCGATTTAACACCTCACTATGAATGAAATATAACACATATATGTTTTGTTTGATTGTGGTTATGTTGTTTGAATTGTTAATAGCTTATGTTCAAAACAAAGGTTGTAACTTCTTACTTTAAAAGTAAGTGACATATGCGATCCATGTATATGGACTTGAACAAACTTGGAATGGACTTGAATGGACTTGTATGACATGTGAATAGATCTTGGAACAAAGCATATAGGTTGTAATTGAACATAGGTTGGAATATGACTTAAATTTAGAGGTGCACTTATAGCGATAGTCGCTATAGAAGCAGTTTGGAATTGGCTTGTTTTTGGTAATTGTTATGGAACTACGTAGAGAAATCCTTAGGGATTTCTTGCCATATTTATAATGTTTTATATGTATGTTTATTTCTATTAAAAGCTTGAATATTTAAAGTTAATTAACATCTTTAAAATGACCAAAACATCACAAGTGCAAAACTGCCCGGTTTAGCCTTGATTTTGGACTTTAAAAGGGTTGAAAAGATATTTAAATTTAAGTATTTTATTTCATTATTTTTACAAGTGTTTACTAACTCATATTAGAGTATTTCAAAAGCAGTTTGAGATATTTATGAATTTTTAAGAATCAGCTGTGAATTTTTAAAGAAGAGATATTTTGTTGAAAACATGTCATTTCAAGTTTTGAGGAAAATTGTAAAGTTGTTGTTTTCAAGTAACATCTTAGATAAATATTTTAAAACCTATTATAAGTATTTTAAAAGTATAAACAAAAGGTTTAGAAAGGGGTTAAAATTGCTAAATGGCCAAATGGTTGATTGTTTAATTACTTGTTTGAAAAGTAATTAACTATGCTTAACACTAAAAGCCAACGAAGTAAGGTTTATCGATTTGTGAGAGTTAAGATTGATGTCGATTAGTGATGCAGCAATAGAGCTCTAACCTACCGGCTTCCCTCTTGATCTAGGAATAGTAAGTTGGAAAATGTCGGAATCGTGTTAATCGCGTTGATTTCTTATTATTGATGGAAATCATTAATACTATACTTAACACTAAAAGCCAACGAGTTAGACTTAATTATTTGTGAGATCCAACAATGAAGTGTCTGTGCAAGGCTTGATGTAACCAGTGCTCAAACTTACCTGTCTTCAATCTTGGGTGAGGACTAATTGAGTTGGAATGTTAGAAATGAGTTAAAGGTACAAATCGTGATTTTTGTAAGTAATTGTTTTGACTAGATAATTAATTAGGCGATTATCGAACTTGACCAATTATTGAATTAAGAAGCTGTCGAAAGGCTTCGCAATTTCATACCAATAAGAACCCCTAGGAGAAGTATTGGTACGAAACGTCTCTAGCTTTCGCTTACTTTTGGGAGAACTAGAATTAAGTTAACAGGAAATTCATCGATTGGTTTTAGAGAGTCCGGTAAGTGGGAACAGTGTACTTATATTAGATGACTCGAACCTGAAACCACTTTAAAACCATATACACGATCTATGTTCTAAAAGTAGTTGAGAAGTGGAATGTTATTGAATTGAACTATCAATCGTAAGGTTAAGTCCAATGGAATGGTCAACGTTAACATTTCGAACGATGATATCCTATGAGACTGTCTATCTTGAGGAGTACTCCAAGAGAGAGGAAAGTGTTAACATTCGTCAAAGGACTTATGCAGGGAACCTATGTGGAGGTTCGAGATCTGTTCTAGATGCTCAAATCCATGTAATGATTCGTGATCTATCCGAGATATGGGAATCAATTTGTAGATTTGTGTTCTGTTCGAGTGATGAAGACTCATGTGAAAGATGCCAAATGTAGCCTCGATATCGGGAAAATGAAAGAAAATAGAGAAGGGACATGGCCAGGGATTTAGCAACCTCAAGGGTATATCAACTCCATGTTTAGAGATGCTTATCGAATTGTTGGTACGGGTAGTTGGTATGGCTCGGATCACACATCGAGGGTGGTCCAGTTATGTTTACCTTAGAGTATATCCGATCTAGAGATATACGTTGCTCGAAATGTATTTTCTGATTCTTGTTATGGAGTTTGGATTCGGCTAGATCTGGGGATATCTCAATGGAAAAACCTATTATGCGAAAGTGCCTTAGCAGTATTGATTGTATACCTATTATTGTTATGGCATTCACATAGCAGCCATTTGATATGATTTATGTGCTACACCCTAGACATTATCTATCATATCACAATATATTAATCCTAATGAATGGTTGGTTTCAATGAGAGAAAAACCATTACGAGAATCCGTACGGTCTCAGTGATTAATGTTACTTATTGCATATTTCTTAAGTTTCTTACGCTGGTTTGCCAGACAGATCCGAGTGTCATTTTCTCATAATGCTCGGGTGAGCCCCATGTATATTTCCAGATTTAGCCATGGATGTTTGGAAGCTTCTAGAAGATGGATGATTTCCTACCATAGTGTTTATTTCCGCTATCTTTCTTTGTGTGTATATATCAGCATTTGTGAGACAGGTTGTTATAATTGTCCAGGCTGATTATCGTAATTTTGAAAACACTATATCTTAGAATGACATTTACATTGTCTTTTGATATATATATATATATATATGATCGTTCCGTTGTGAGATTTTGATGTTGTGTTCTTCTTTTCTTATTCTATTCATTTTCTTTTATTTTACCCTAACTTTCTGTCTTTCTGGCACTTGGGTGCTAGGCATACGAATACCGTGGATGTATTTAGTATCGACATTCGAGGATCGAAAAGTCGAGTCACTTCATTTTGGTATCAGAGCACACGGTTGAGCGAACACCTTAGCTTTGGTTGGGTATGGCCCATTAGATATAGGGTAAGCGACACCCTAAAATGTGTCGAGTGTATTATACATATGAGAGTGTATTTATATTTTGAAAACTAGACTTTTAAATTATTCCTTAGGAATATCTCTTTCTTAGAATCTTTTCTTTGAAATAACTCTATCCTTTCATGTCCTAAAGAAATTTTTCTTTGATTAGGTTGTAAAAACTATGAGTACTAGAGCCGCCAATGCTAGAGGTGGTTGGAGTAGTACTTTCATAAATGGCGGGTATCGAGCACCAAGGAATGTTGCTCCAGTTGAGGAACCAAGGATGAATTTCGTAGAGGAGGTCATGCAGGTCGGACCTCAGATGAGTTTTGCTTCTCTTTGCCATGGTTATGAGAGGCTCGGGGGTAAGAAGTTTATTAGCACAGAGACTATTATAAAAGTCCAGTTTTGGCTTAGACTATGCGACTAGATATTTGGAGATATGGAGCTAGATGATGCAATGAAGCATAAATTAGCATCGCGATGTCTGACGGATGCAGCCATGGATTAGTGGAGTTCCATCACTACTGATGTCCAAGTGAACGACTTTTCTTGGGCCCAATTTAAAGATAAGTTTGAAATGAAGTTTATTCCGAAAGCTGGAAAAACTTTGTTATTTAGGAGCTTCTTGGATCTCAAGCAAGGGGCCATGACCGTGGCGGAGTATGAGAATCCATTCATTGCTTTGTCTCGATTCAGGTTAGGATTGGTTAATACGCCACTGAAGAAGAACGAAATGTTTGTTGCGGGTCTGAGTTCCAGTGGGATATGACTAATGGCCTTTTGGGGTCTTTTGTGAATTTGGTGAATATGGGTTTAAGGTTCGAGAGTTTGGCACCGAAGCTTGTTGTTTCTGCACCAAAGCCTCTTGCTTCTATTCCAATTGGGATCAATAAGCGAAAGTTTCAACAGTTGAAGTATATGTCCAACCTTGTTTCCCATCGGTGTGGGCAGTAGGGTCTGTATGCAAAGAACTGTATGAAGGAAGGAGGAGGGCATATAGCAAAAGGCATCAACATGGCAGGTACCGTAGTTTGCACCGGAGAGTTGCTACAGTTGCCATTAGCCTGGCCATTTTGTTAAAGATTGTCTCTTTCTTAAGAAGGAGGAACAACCTAGGGTCTTTGCTATTTGTACAATTGAGAATGGAGAGCAGATTCTTGAGGGTATACTATCTGGTTTTCCTATTTGTTTTTGTTAAACTCTAATAGTTTCTTATCCTATAACCTTGATTGTTTAGTCATGCTCGACATGTTAAGAACATTGGGTATTGTTTGTTATTGGTTTGTGCTCAGCCAGTTTATGAGCAACTTTACCTTTCTACATCAAGGGTTGGGTAGACAGTAATGTGGGTACATTTAATGAACAGCTTATGAATTAAGTTTCATAGTTTGACAATAAGGCATTCGGGGAAAATGTTGGGTTAGAAGTTAAAATTTAGTAAAAGATGTTTACCATAATACAAAGGAAAGATAGAATATTTTTGAAAATAAAAAAATTTGTGAAACGATTTATATAAGAAAGTGATTTTATATAAAGTATGGTTTATAAAATGTGATTTATAAACAAAAAGGATTTAAATACATAATTTGAGAACTTCAATCCCGGTGTTTAAAAATGCTTTTCAAGATTTTTGAGAAAATGATATTAGTATTATTTAAAAGTAAATATTTGGGAGGTTGATTTATGAAATTGAGATCATGGTACTTAGTATTATTATACGAAGTATTTGATACCGCTTTGAAATAATTTTGGTTAAATACCAAAGGTATGGTTTGGATGTACCGAACTCACTTCTATCGCTTGAAAATAATTTCGGTGATGACTGCAGCATCATCGGCGTTCATTTTTGGGTTTCCATATATGGGATGCTACAAAGTTATTTTGGTAAAATAAATTTTGATTTAAATTCAAAAGTATGATTTGATATACAAAAGTTATATATATATATATTATTTCAAAATGATTTGAAATAAAAACTGGTGTTTAGTTCTAAAAGTTCACTTGTTAAGTTATTTCATGGACACATGTTGCCTATGCATTAGGAAAGTGTGGTATGTGCATCATGATATGATATATTGTTTGGTAGTTTTCATTTGTTAAAACGAAATGGAATTTTCGAAGATTTTGGATAATTGGAAACTTTCGAATTGTTATAGAACTTAAAACTTGTAGTTAAGTGTTTTTGAAGATATAAAGTTGAGTTTATATAACCCTTGAATTGAAAAGATAGCAAGCTAAAAACAAGTTTAAACTTACTTGTTAAGTAAAACAAATTTGATGTTAGTATATGCTCTTTAGATGTAATGGAGCATTATACGAGTATGAACATAAGTTAAAAAATGTGGATAAACTTGAAGTTATGTTTTATGAAATGATTCATGATTGGTATTAGTATTAAATGACATACTATTTATATAAGTGAATGTGATTAAAAAGGAATTGGTGTAGTTAAGAAACCAATATGATAAATACGTAAGTTGTACGTAGATCATTTTATTCACATAACTATTCTTGATCCAGTATTTGTATGATATGTCATGTTATGTAAATATATAACTTGCTCCTCAAACTCTTCATAAATATGTAAGTCACAAAAAGTATTTGTATGAATACGATAAATACGTAAGTGGTATCACTAAAAAGATTTTTCACTCGATTCTTAACGGCGAACACTTGATAGGGATTTGTGATACGATCCTAATGTTTTCTATCAAAGTATCAGGCTATGTAAGGAGAACAGAGGTTTCTAATCAAGAAACCAATTTGGAATCCACACTAGAGAGGTCAAGTTATCTATACTGGTTGGAAAGTGAAATCTATGTAATCGAGTAAGTGATCAGATCAGATACTGCGTACGGATGATATATTTACATCATATGGGCTGTAGTACATTTGTATGATATGTTATGTTAGCTTATGAAGAGTTCGAGGAGTGACTTTTTGGTTTGCTATGAGGTAGCATGAATAATCGTCTAAGTAAGAACCTTAGGCAGTTTAGCGTAAGGTATGCTTAGTAGATTATTTATCGTCCTTGGATGATGGAAGAGTTTGAACCTGAGCAAACCATGAGCATTGGTTGCTAGTAATTGTGAATACTATCCGAGTATTTGAGTGCTTGTTCCTTTGTTAAGGTTAGAAGTGTCGTGGAGTGTGGATGCTCGAGGTGGTATAAGAAAGAGGGATGGCAGTTTGAAGGAGATCTATCCGGTGTTGCTTATAGACTAGGGTTTTCTTCTTATCTTAGTATCGTATATCTTTTGTGGTACACTCACCGCTTGAGTGTGGAGTCGCTTAGTAAGCATTTCAATTTGTAGTTTCGTTTGTATATAGTTTCAACAATACAATATATATATATATATATATATGAAACAATATATATATATATATATATATATATATATCTTGTTTCATCTATCTTCTTTGATTATCATTATTGTTTGAATTTCGAGGATGAAATGTTCTAAGTGGAGAAGAATGTAGCGACCCGGAAATTCGAATACTTCGTCTTCGAATATCGAAACTTTTTGAAATATAATTAAGTTTTATAAATATTATTTATAACTTGTTCGACATCATTTAATTAATGAATAATGATAAGAAACCTGTTTTTGAAATTTTTGTACAAAAATATATTCTTTGGAAAAATATCGATGATCTGACCAAAAATCATTTTATCGATAAATAACTTTTTCTCAACAAAAGTTGTTCAAACTTTTTGTGTATGTCTAATTAATCATTAAGGAGATAATTAGCAAATAAAAATATTTTCATGTTTATGGTTAACTAATTTTGATGATTGCATGCATGATATAAAAGAGGATAAGATATTTTAAAATGAGCAAAAAAGGAAAATGAGTAAATAAGGAAATCCTTAACCTTTAAGCTTATGTGATAGAAAGTAGTCATGATAGAAGTAATAATTGCTAGTAGGTTTTTGAGGGGTTTTTAGTCTTTACCTGTAATACCCCAAAATTTTGTGAAAAATCATTTTGATAAAATGATTTAATTTTGAAATATTTAGATTTAAATATAGTGAAATTCTTGGGATTAAATAGTGTGCAAGGATATGTGTGCACATGCACACTGGAAAATGGCACAGGGGAAATCCAAGAATTTGTGGAAAATAACATATAGGGAAAAGAAAACATTTCAAATATAATTTTGAAATGTGAATTATTCTGTCCTCAGATCACATGTATTATTTTAAAGAAAAAAAAGAGACAGAAAATTTTATTTGAAATAAGAAAGTAAAATTCTTATTTAAAACATTGGAATTTAACTTAGGCCTAACCAAGTTAAATATGGGAGATATGCTTATATACATTTTTCTGTGAAGCATAAGGAATTAAATAAATTAATAAAGAGGCAGAGAGATTTTATGTGAGCAAAGAAGTAATTCTTACTTAGCATAGAGTTTTCTTTTACCAATCTAACTCATTTAATTAGGAAATATATATGTGTATATTTTCTGAAAGGCAAGAGAGATCAAATAAAAACATATACACCTATGTACATATATATTTTCTGTGAGCAGAAAGTGTTAAAGCAAAAAAAAAGAAACATCAAAATGACATGAAATGTAATACAAGTCAATATGCTTGTGTAGGTAAAAATAGAAAAGAGATTTCCAGAAAAGAATAAAAGCATAAATAAAAAATAAAAATAAAAACAAACTGAATCACACATTTAGCATGACTGGGGTAAGTAATTAAAGATAGCCATTTTCTAGAAAAGTAAGGGTAATAACTATAATGGACTAAAGTGGCCGGGGCATTAAGGAGGAAAATGTGAAAATGCAAAATGCATGAAGATGGTCAGGATAGAAATGGAATTTTGTTGTAACAAAACCCTAAGAGAAAACACTGGTATAAATAGGCAGTTTTGGCCAGGAAAACATTTTACCCAAAGTTGCTCAAAAATAATAAGAAAGAAAGGAAAGTATTGAAAGGAAGGAGAAAACACACATACATAAGGATTTTCTGGATCAAGAGAAGGAAGAACTTATGTGAGTAACCTCACTGAATTCATGGCATTAAAACCTGAGATGAGGCAGCCCTTTTTATATTGTCATTTACATATTGCTGGTTTTGATGTATATGATTTTATCAATGCTTTTTGGATGTTTTATTTTGAATCTGATATGATTTTATTATGGATGTTTTTGGTGATCTTTGACTTGTTGAGATATTTTCCTTTGGATGTGCAACTTACTGTTTTATTTTACTCAGAAATGTTACGGTCCAGAATCTTAAAATTATATATAGAGAATACTCTCAACTGTTATAGATCTATGGCATGGAAATTTTACCAAAGAAAAATGTTGGGAGCTGCATTATACTTGGTATAAGTGCTGAGGCTTGAGAAGAAAGAAATTAAGGGTGCAATAGAAATTTTCTAGGTGCTGAGCCCTTAATCAAATTAAAAAAAGAGAGCTCACAAGCTAAAACTATGATTGAGCCAGATCATGAATCTGATTCAATCATAAAGGCTTGCAGATCAATATAACAGGACATGCCATGCCTCTTTTACAGTTGAAAATATTCTTATATTTTTACTGAGATCAAGACAAAATGTCTACATTTTTGGAAATAACTGTCTACTTAATTTCTGAGTAAATTATGCTAGAAAATTTATGGGTATTTCCATGTTTGCAGTGACAAGTTCACTTAGCTATCTAATGATAATATTTAAATCAATGCACTAGTAAATAAACTAGGGAAGGGAAGGCCAAGTAGGCTGCTGGAATGCTTGTTATATTTGATGTATGCAAGTTGGCACATGGTTTGTTTAAGCCATGAGATCTTTGTGCAATGATGTGAATTAGTTCATTGCAATGTGTCCCTGTGATTCCTTGATGGCAGACGAGGCAGGAATTTAAACTGAATTTATACAACCTATACATGAAGAGTTAGGAATATGAATATTTCTTAGGTTGGTTGGTATGGAACCATGATTGTTCCAGTGAATGCACATGTTGCAAATAGATAATCATGTTTGCTTGATTATGAATGTAGGTATAGGAATGATGGATGGAGTTATAATACCTGAGTCACTTTATTTACACAATGATATAATAAGTGATTGCAAAAATTCATTCAAATAACAAGTATTACACTCACATTCTCTGTTGTTTAATATCATGAATATATTGATGTTGCTCATACCAGATCATGGATATGACCCTTATTTGCTCATGGCATATGGGGGTGTCTCATTTTAAAATGAGGCAACCACCAATGCTCTTTCAGGAAATGCAGGAGCTAAGTAGAAAGTGAAGTTATGGCAAATGAAAAGGGATTGAATGAACATGCTTGCTAATTTTAATAAGAGCCTAATATGAATTTTATCTGCATGTATTCATGAGAAAGTTGTGTTTGAACTCGATGTTATGTAATGAACTTGCTATGTTTGATTGAACTGGTTGTTTATCTGTTGAATATTGCTATGCATTAAGGTTTAAAAATTAAAAGAAATATCTGGGTTGAAAACCAGAAAAATATGCTTAAGTATTAGATATGAAAGCCTAGGAAAAGAAATATACATGTATGTATGTGAGTAAATGTTTTGCATAACATATATTATGTATTGGTCAATTCTTGAGACATAGCAATGCACTAAGTTTTAGAGTAAAATCTGGATTTAACTAGAGGTAAAACTTATAAAGATTTAAACCTTTTTTACTGTAATACTTTGTAAACCAATTTAATACCACCTTTTGAATTGTTTTGAGAAAAGTAAACATTTTGCAAGGCTTCAGATATAATGCCATTGCCTTGAACAAGTGTCTGTAGACACAAGATACATGGGTTAACCAGCTTCAAATGAGTGAAGTTTTGGTTGACTATATTTGATGGTATTTTGAATGTAAAATACATTTCAAAAGCTTTAATTTATTTAGCAATTGTTTCACCACAACCAACTTTTAAAAGCCATACCAGATATGCAATCTGGACAGGTTTGCACTATTAAAATCTAGAAACACATACATTGTTCTTTTAAATATTTTAAGTTCAAATTCTTGTCACAGCAAATCTTATGCAAATACTCAACTTACAATGTGTTATATAGGCTAAGATTGAAATAAACAAGTCATATAGATTGAATCAAAATAAGAAAGTTTCTAGAAAATACATAAGTGGAAAATGATAAGAGAATATATCATTTTCTGGCCTTAGCCAAATATCAATATATTTGAACTATGGAAAAAAAAGAGAAGAGAATTCCAAATACTTTGACCAAATATGGACAGGATTTATTAACATATTATAAATATTCAAAAGAACAAGGTAATTAACTATATGCAGATTTCTTCAAATCCAGACTAAACAGCCTGCTCTTGTTTAACAAATGGAATTAAGAACATACTCTGATTTTAAACAAGAGGAACACACACATCCTCATATGTATGTGTATATCTTTAGGAATAAACTGATATATTTATATTGGTAGAAAATATTGGATCCTGGATGAATTGTTTGAAAAGAAAATGACTCTGAGAATATTAATTATAGTAATGTTAAAAAAAATTAAGCAAAATAAGGAGGGTCATTTCATTACCCATCACATTCCTAAGCTTATATATGGCGATGTGCATCCTTAGAAAATAAATCATAAATATTTCAAAGCTTAAGAGAAAATTTCCATGGTATCTTCTTCTTCTTCCTCTTAATTTCCTAAAGCAAATAATTTGCAAATCGTCTCCAAATCACCTCAAATTTGGAATGAAGCCTTACCACAACATTACAAGACCTTTTACCTAGGGGTGGGCATAAACCGCACCGCTATACGGAAACCGCCCGCACCGGACCGCAAAAACGGTGCGGAAACCCGCACCGAATCTTCTAACCGAAGCAGATACCCCAAACCGAACCGACCCGCATCGATATGGTTCGGTTGCGGTTTGGACGATCGAACCAACCATATTAAACCGGACCGAAAATTTACATTAGTAATCTTATGATAAAAATATAAGAAACTTCTATCTTATTTTAGATTCTAACGATGTACATTCTATTTTTAGCGTATGTTGTTGTTATATTAATAATAATCGATATCATAAAGGAAGAAGCTATAGTTTTGGTATAATATTTTTCATCTCATTTTTTGGATAAATGCTAATTATAATTGTAGTCATTTCCTTAATGATTATGCATTGGTTAATGTTGATATTTGGTTAATCTATAAAAAAAATCTCACTTGTAGGTAAATGTCAAATTGAAATATTCATAAAATTAAGAACTAATCTTTCATTTCAGTATAACATTGTGTGTTTAACCTTTTAAGTGTAAAAGTTTCACAGCCTTCGTAAATTGATTTTTGATGAAAGTAATTCTCTTATTTCATATTTAATATGGGTTCAAACCGGACCAGACCGAAACCGAACCGTATTACATTCAAACCGGACCGAAACCGAACCATTTAAAAGATTAGTATAATGGTTCGTATTTTTGATTAACCGTTTGATGCGGTGCGGAAGCGGTTTGGACTCCAAACCGCACCAAACCGACCCACGCCCACCCCTACTTTTACCTAGTGAGATTATGAAAGGGCGAAGCCGCACTCACCCTAGGGGTTAAGGCTGTGAACTATAAGCAAGGAAAGGAGGCAAAGGAGCAAGGCAAAAGCAAGTAGGAAAGGAAGGAAAGGTGTTTGTAACGACCCAGAATTTTGAACGAATTAAATTTAAAATATTTAATTAATTTTAAATATTTGAACGATGATTTAATTTGAATCCCCGATTTAAATTTGAATTTGACGATTAAATTATATAATTTAATCTATTGAGAGTTGAATAAAATTTGAATCTACAGTTTTAAGCTGAAGAAAAGTATTTCGAAAGCTTTTAAAATTCGTATTGATAATACTGAAAATGATAGAAGCTTTAGAATTTAATTTCGAACTGTCTTGTTCAGTTTTGAAAATAATCACTCGAACCGATATTTATAAAATAGTCAATTTTCAAACAGTCTCGGAATTCGACGAAACCAGTTCCATTGGGTCCGTAATATTGTATTATTACCGGATTTTAAATTTTGTAATTTTCAAAGCTATTGTGTGATCGTACGAGATAAGAACGTCTGGACAGTAATTAATTGATTTAATTTAAATATAAATTTATATATTCAAATCATCAGCCACCCTACGTTTTTTTTTCCAGACCTATTCCCTGTTAAAACACGTTCTCTTGTCTCCTTCGTACCATTCCTTTTCTTTTCCCCTTCATCTTTAACTGGCACGAGAAATCAGAACCAAGGGGAAGAAAGTATTCTCGTTCAAAAAAACAAATCAATGGCCGAAGACTCCTTCCCCTCTCTTTAAATTTGCGGCCTCATTTCAAACGCATTTCAACACAAATCGCGTTCGTATTCTCAAACGAAATCAATCCGTTCACGACACTTCCTTCTTCGATTTCAAATCAAGCGCGCGCGTGGGGGAAAGGGGTCTCGCGAGCTGCCTTCCTATACGAAATCGAGATGGCTCGTTCGTTCGAGCAGCGACGTAAGAATCGCGTCGTGGGGAGCTCGCGACTTTGGCGTGAGCTATCTGGCAGCGCGACCTTCGAAGTGGCGGCGGCGGCGTCGCGTTGAAGCAAGGGATAGTGGTCGCGAGCAACTAGGGTTTGCAGAAAGGAGGCCGGGGTGTCGCAGCCCTATAGTGATGGAGTGTCGCGTGATCTGGGTGCGTGCTCGATGTTGATGGATTCGCGCGTAAAGATGGAGGCGGTGGCGATGAGGTGAAGGAGGAAGGCTCGAAGTTGGGATGGGGGGGATCAATATCGTTCTCTGGGCGTGACACGATCGCGAGTTCGATCGCAGGGAGGCGGCAAACAGCTCTGACTAACTTCGAGGCAGTGAGGTATCTTTGTATACAATTCATTTATTAAGCTATTTAATTGTGTATATATATTTTATGAGAAGAAATAAATTTAGAATTGGTTAATTTAAATTATTAAAAGAAATATTATTTTTAAACTAAATAATAAATTTATTTATTAAGTCAATAGTTCGAAATTAAAATAATGGTTTGGATGATTAATTTGTTTAATTTACTTATTTAATTTATTTTTAGAAATGGTTAAGTAAGAAAATATAGTTTTAAACTAAAATTTTAGTTAAACAAATTTATTAAAAGAAATTGGTTTAAAATAAAATCATTGAACAATTAAAATTACCAAGCGAGAAAAAATTGATTATTCGATTTATATAGAATATTAATAAATTGTATAAACTGTTTATACTAGGGCTGAAATGGAGAGACAAGCTGAAATGATAAAATGGGATTGCTAATAAAAGGCTAAGGTGAGATTTTTCTCACTCAAGAATTGATTGCAGTTATTGATTGTTTGATATGATTGCTATGTTGATTGTGGTATTAGATATTTTAGGATATATCTATATATATAGCAGTATATACATATTGGCATATGTATATATTGGATTGATGATTTCCCGCCTCGTATAGCGGATGAGACCCTATTGCGCCGTTAGTAAGCGGATTTATAAAAAAACCTATATACCGCGATAATTCCGTACTGGAGCGGAATTGGTATTGTGCTAACATCTTTGGATGCAGGGAAACAGGTTGGAGGGATCCAACTGGACCCCTCACATTGATTGATTTTATTTATACTGTGGTATGAATCTGTGAATGATTATAGTGATGCTATACATCATATTGATATCTGGAAATTGTTTGAAAGCTAAAATTTAGCTGAATGGATGTTTTGACATCATTGGATTCCAAAGATGAACGAAATTGAATTTTTGAAATTCAAGTAGAAAATTTCTAAGTGAATCAATTTTTTGAAATTGAAGAAATTTTGAAGAAAGGAATTTTTGAAGTATAAAAAGTAAATTTTTATAATCGTATTGAATAAATTCCAAAATCAAGTGAAAATGTTAAATAAATGGATTTCGTAAAATAGTGATATAATTTGAAGAATTTAATTTAAGAATTTGGATTTTTAAATAGATTGAAAGAAACGATTGAAATTTATTTTCTTAAAAAGGAATTTATTTAAAAGGAGATAAGTTGGAAATCAAATTAGAAATTTAAATCGGTAAATTGAACTGATTTGGAAAATCCATGTAAAATGATTTCAATTTAAAGAATCCATTTAAAAACAGGATATTGAATAATTTGAAAAGAATAAGAATTTATTTTAGTAGTGAAAATAAATTTAGAAATCAATTTGAAATTGATTTGGAGTTAAAGTAGAATTAGAAATTAAGTTGAAATCCGATTTTAGATTCAAAAGTGAATATTTGGAAAAATGAATCCAAATTGAAATAGGGGAATGTGAATTTAAAATGGAAATGATGTTAAAACGATTTATAAAGGGATGAACTTTACAATTGTAAAGTTTTAAAAAAATGATTTTTGAAAATAAATGAATTATGAGTATTAACTTATAAGGTGGACCGTTAGTATAAAAATTGAGTTACGAATTGAACTAGTTAATAAAGAAGATTTATAAATTGTAGTTTTTATAAATGGAAATAGAATTTATAGACGTGTTTATAAATTCGAAATAGATTGAATTTGATAAATTGAATATGGAAGATTATTAAAGAAGATATATTCACGATTTTGGACAGTGAATATATTATTGAATAAAATGGATTCATTTTTGAAGAAATGATATTTTAAAAATGAAGTAACTGTTTTAAAAGATGTTTTAAAACGTGTTAAGTATCGAATACATAGATTTCAACATTCATTGTTGAAATAGACGTTTTCGAGAAAAATAAGGAAATGGTAGACTATAACACTGTTGTTATAGTAAATGATTTCCGAAAGGAAATATTTTTATGTAGTATTGGGATTTATATATCTATCTTAATTCCGAATCCCTATACTAGTGATTTTGAGTCGTCGTAACGATGTTTTACGTAACATTCGTTTTGACTCAAATAAATGTTGTTATAGTAAATGTTTTCCTTAAAGAATGAAAGGTATACTTAATATTGATTTAAGTATATCGAATATTTTCAAATGTTGAAAATAAATGATTTGTG
This sequence comes from Allium fistulosum, assembly GCA_030737815.1. NCBI lineage: Eukaryota > Viridiplantae > Streptophyta > Magnoliopsida > Asparagales > Amaryllidaceae > Allium > Allium fistulosum. The sequence goes on from CM060901.1 coordinate 790,789,229, forward strand.
AAATACTTATTTTTAAATAAGTATGGAAATGCTTTTCCAATATGAAATGAACGTTTTGAGATTTATCTTCTTAAAGATAAATCGAAATCGAATATTGAAAACGATTTGAAAATCGTATATCAATAGACATTTTTGAAACATAAATTCACTATGGAATTTATAAAAAGAAAAGGGAAACTGTTTAGAAAAATAAACGTTGTTTTATTTTTGAAGTGTGGAAAATTTTATATCTAGTAAAGATATTTTTGAAGATGAAATAATTTGGAAAATTATTTGGAATCTGATGATGTTGCGCATCTTTATTGATAGTTAAATAACCGACTATCAATAATTACCTTGAATGATATTTGTTGTGAATTGGATGAATTTGAATGCCACACTTATTTTTGAATAATCGCTCACTATTCGGGTTAGCCGGGAAAGGACCATGGGGTCGTATGACCCATTCCGAATATGTGATACGTCGTTATGAATTGCATTTGAAGACCGGTGTTGAAGACCGGATATTTTTGAAAACGGAAGGATTACCGTCGAGTTACTCTACATCGACTGATCTTCGGTTTAGAGGTTTTATCACCCTTAGTGACGGGAAGTCCTGACATGATTGAAAATTATCCGGAAATGCAAGGGCTTCGTGAGAAGTGCCTTCGGTTCTGTTCGATCCCGGAACAGACTTATATGGATTGTGTGTCTGACGTTACAATTTGAGATATAAAGCTGATTTCTTTCAAATACATTTCTGTTGGTGGCGGAGAATTTATTCTCTTAGCTTAACACCCTTCTCTGAGACGTACGAGCTCAGAGGTTATGTAGTTGAAATTTATCAGCGATATATCCCAATTTGGTAACGTGGCATACTGAGTGTTGCTGTGAAATGATCAGTGTTTGATCATTTGTGATATGATCTTTTATTTGATCTTATATCTTTGTGATCATAGGTTGATCATTTTGTTTGACCCGAAGCAGGGCTTTTTGAGAAAGCGTAGCTTTGTGGACGAGACTTCATCGAGCCTCACACCCCGGAAATGGTCGAAACAGGAAGAATGCAGCAAGGTTCTAGGGAGTAGCGCCCCTTAGTGTATGTCATTCCTTCTGGATAAAGGTGGTATCATGGTATGGAGCCCAGATACTTAACCTCTGTGGTTACTGCATTATTTTTTTTCTATGTGGTTTGTTGGAAATCGGGGATCCTCGGGAAGATCGGTGACGATCGGGGGATGGCATACGCGTGTCAGTAGTTACCTATTTTTGCAGAGGTAACCCGGCCTTGTGTTGGCAGAGATCTAACCGTAACGTTAGATTCTCGGGTCGTCTATTCCAGGGACGTACCCATCGTGGATAGGAAGTTCCTTAGCCTGACCATTTGTTGGAAATCCAAACTCCAATACGTGACTTGTACGGTATTAGTTGTAGAACCTGCCATTTACGTACGGTGGTCACCACTGTTTAGATGGTAGCTATAGTAGGCATACGATACTGGTCGTATGTTGGCTAAGATTAATATTATACTTTCGAAAGGTTTTATACACTATGCACTAATAATAATATCAAAAATGATTTGATTTTGCGTAGTAAGCATCTTTGACTATCATAAGAAGAAATCTCCTCCAATTCTGCGTTTGCATTGTGTGTGTGGTGGGAGGTCTTATGGTAGTTTCATTTTCCAAAAGCATTTCGAATTGACTTTAAAATTCTTCTGTTGTTTATTTTAAAGAAAAATAACTGTTTTACGATCTCACACCAGTCACCATGACTGACTCGGAGTTTATTGTTTCCCTTCTAAACTCTGGGTGCCCAACAATTTCCACACGGGCAGCCTAGAGTTATATTATCAGGATATTCTGGATATTCTGGAGCTTTGGAAGCAAGCTGGATGACGAGACGTAGTATTTGTATTTGATAGTATTTATTCCGCTGTGTATTCTGTATGAGGACAAGTTATATAACTGTCCATTGTTGTATATTGACTCTGATGACTGATGTATGTATAAACTGATAAAATTCTTTGTTTTAAAGATTATTCATTTATCTATTATATATTGTTCCGCTGCGATATGTGAGATTCTGATATTGTCTCTGTTCTGTATCTGTTGTTGTTTTGTTGTTCTTCTTCTCTTTTTCTTCTATCTTCTCTTCCTCCTCTTCTTTTAAATATTAAAGTTTCGCGTTTTCGCCATCCGATTGTTCGGCAATTGCTACAGTGGACGTAGCAGTGTCGGGTTTTCGGAAGACGGATTTGCGGGTCTTTACAGTTGGTATCAGAGCATATGGTTAAGCGACAACCCTGCTCTGTTGGGTGTTACTCATTAGAGATAGAGTCAGTAGTACTCTAGAATGAGTTGAGTGTAATAATAGATATGAGCGCGTATTTGTTATTGAATATAAAAATTGATTTATATTGTGATGATTGGTTTATTGAGTAGTATATGAACCTTCGTCGGCACAGTCTTGCAAAACTGTATCGAAGGGGTTTCTAAACACTCGAATAGAACAGTTCGGCACAGTATTGTTTTAAAATAGGGTAAATGAAATAATTTTACCCAAATCTATTTTTGTATAGAAAAGAAATGTTTTCCTATGAAGTACTATAGTATATGGTTGCATGGTTGTTAGGAAAGTGATAATATTGAAATGTGATCATTTTTATATGAAATTGAATAAGAAATCGAAATTATAACTCCAAAGTTAAGAAATAAACCCATATACGAATGAAATTTGAGAATATAAATTATAAATGTGATTTGTAATTTAAAATGAGATTCCAGAGAAGTTTTTGGAAATGTTTTGAAAAGGATTTGAAAATTTTTGGAGATTTGGAAGTTTAAAACCTTTTTGATTTGAAAATGAATTTCAAAGGTTTGAAAAGTATTTTAGAGAGATGAAAGCTCTAAACTCTTTTCGGTCGCTGGAAAATAACTTCGATGATGACCGCGGCATCGTTGGTGTTCATTTTCGGGTTTCCAAAGGAGGAATTGCTGCCAAATTGTTTTAAATAGAAGTTGTTTGAAAATTTGGGTTTTTGTTTGGAAATTCGAATGGAATTTGAATTGTTTTCAAATGGTTTTGAAAAAGTGGAAACGACTCTGAAATTGAGTATTGAATTATGAAAATAAAATTGTGAATGAATAGATAAATTTACAATTGTGATTTAATGAAACTGAAATTGAAACTGAAAAGTAGTAAGTGAGGCTAATTAAATGAAGTAAATAAGATTAAAATTTAAATGTTGAAACCGAATTTGAATAAGTGAATAAATGAATTAGAATTGAAATGAATTAGTAACTGAAACTAATTTAAAAGAGTGCAGTTGTGAATGAATGAAAGCTGTTAAAATTCAATATTCGGGATTGAAGATAAATTGAATTCCAATAGAATTAAAATTGAGAATAGAATTCAAATTGAATTGAATGGTAAATTTAACTCAAATGTGAAATTGAATTCAAATAAAATTTGAAATGTAAAATTGAAGATAATGGATATAACTTCAATAGTGAACTAAAGATGATATAAGCGATTTATATTGAAAATTTTGTAATAGAATTTGCAAAATGATTTGAATATGTGTAACTAGATATTATGGCTAGTAGGACATACAGGTGTTATAAAAGGAATTGGAATTGAATTGCAAAGATAAATTTGAATTGCTCGACAAAAGGTACGTATTTGAATTATAATATGAGTTTTTGATGATTTCTGGTCTAGCCGCTTGGCTTTTTCTTTTTCTTTTTGAAATCTGAGAGTCCGTAGGGACGTTTTGTAGTCGTACCGTATTAGCCGCGCAAAGGAGACGCTGGCGAAATTTTTCGAAAATTCCGAGTGTTAGAAAATTTTTGAGAAAATTTGAAAGTTTAAATTTGAATTTAAACTTAAAATTGAATTGTTAAGAAAACAATGTTGTTTGAAATCGGTAATTGAAGTTGAAAATTTGGTTGAATTAATAACGAATCTTTAGTAGAAAGATTTGTTTTGATAAATGTGATAAAACTATTTAGATTGTGAAAGATAGTAGACGAGTTAAAGACATTTTTCCTAACTTGTAATTTCGAGGACGAAATTCTTTTAAGGAGGGAAGTCTGTAACGACCCAGAATTTTGAACGAATTAAATTTAAAATATTTAATTAATTTTAAATATTTGAACGATGATTTAATTTGAATCCCCGATTTAAATTTGAATTTGACGATTAAATTATATAATTTAATCTATTGAGAGTTGAATAAAATTTGAATCTACAGTTTTAAGCTGAAGAAAAGTATTTCGAAAGCTTTTAAAATTCGTATTGATAATACTGAAAATGATAGAAGCTTTAGAATTTAATTTCGAACTGTCTTGTTCAGTTTTGAAAATAATCACTCGAACCGATATTTATAAAATAGTCAATTTTCAAACAGTCTCGGAATTCGACGAAACCAGTTCCATTGGGTCCGTAATATTGTATTATTACCGGATTTTAAATTTTGTAATTTTCAAAGCTATTGTGTGATCGTACGAGATAAGAACGTCTGGACAGTAATTAATTGATTTAATTTAAATATAAATTTATATATTCAAATCATCAGCCACCCTACGTTTTTTTTTCCAGACCTATTCCCTGTTAAAACACGTTCTCTTGTCTCCTTCGTACCATTCCTTTTCTTTTCCCCTTCATCTTTAACTGGCACGAGAAATCAGAACCAAGGGGAAGAAAGTATTCTCGTTCAAAAAAACAAATCAATGGCCGAAGACTCCTTCCCCTCTCTTTAAATTTGCGGCCTCATTTCAAACGCATTTCAACACAAATCGCGTTCGTATTCTCAAACGAAATCAATCCGTTCACGACACTTCCTTCTTCGATTTCAAATCAAGCGCGCGCGTGGGGGAAAGGGGTCTCGCGAGCTGCCTTCCTATACGAAATCGAGATGGCTCGTTCGTTCGAGCAGCGACGTAAGAATCGCGTCGTGGGGAGCTCGCGACTTTGGCGTGAGCTATCTGGCAGCGCGACCTTCGAAGTGGCGGCGGCGGCGTCGCGTTGAAGCAAGGGATAGTGGTCGCGAGCAACTAGGGTTTGCAGAAAGGAGGCCGGGGTGTCGCAGCCCTATAGTGATGGAGTGTCGCGTGATCTGGGTGCGTGCTCGATGTTGATGGATTCGCGCGTAAAGATGGAGGCGGTGGCGATGAGGTGAAGGAGGAAGGCTCGAAGTTGGGATGGGGGGGATCGATATCGTTCTCTGGGCGTGACACGATCGCGAGTTCGATCGCAGGGAGGCGGCAAACAGCTCTGACTAACTTCGAGGCAGTGAGGTATCTTTGTATACAATTCATTTATTAAGCTATTTAATTGTGTATATATATTTTATGAGAAGAAATAAATTTAGAATTGGTTAATTTAAATTATTAAAAGAAATATTATTTTTAAACTAAATAATAAATTTATTTATTAAGTCAATAGTTCGAAATTAAAATAATGGTTTGGATGATTAATTTGTTTAATTTACTTATTTAATTTATTTTTAGAAATGGTTAAGTAAGAAAATATAGTTTTAAACTAAAATTTTAGTTAAACAAATTTATTAAAAGAAATTGGTTTAAAATAAAATCATTGAACAATTAAAATTACCAAGCGAGAAAAAATTGATTATTCGATTTATATAGAATATTAATAAATTGTATAAACTGTTTATACTAGGGCTGAAATGGAGAGACAAGCTGAAATGATAAAATGGGATTGCTAATAAAAGGCTAAGGTGAGATTTTTCTCACTCAAGAATTGATTGCAGTTATTGATTGTTTGATATGATTGCTATGTTGATTGTGGTATTAGATATTTTAGGATATATCTATATATATAGCAGTATATACATATTGGCATATGTATATATTGGATTGATGATTTCCCGCCTCGTATAGCGGATGAGACCCTATTGCGCCGTTAGTAAGCGGATTTATAAAAAAACCTATATACCGCGATAATTCCGTACTGGAGCGGAATTGGTATTGTGCTAACATCTTTGGATGCAGGGAAACAGGTTGGAGGGATCCAACTGGACCCCTCACATTGATTGATTTTATTTATACTGTGGTATGAATCTGTGAATGATTATAGTGATGCTATACATCATATTGATATCTGGAAATTGTTTGAAAGCTAAAATTTAGCTGAATGGATGTTTTGACATCATTGGATTCCAAAGATGAACGAAATTGAATTTTTGAAATTCAAGTAGAAAATTTCTAAGTGAATCAATTTTTTGAAATTGAAGAAATTTTGAAGAAAGGAATTTTTGAAGTATAAAAAGTAAATTTTTATAATCGTATTGAATAAATTCCAAAATCAAGTGAAAATGTTAAATAAATGGATTTCGTAAAATAGTGATATAATTTGAAGAATTTAATTTAAGAATTTGGATTTTTAAATAGATTGAAAGAAACGATTGAAATTTATTTTCTTAAAAAGGAATTTATTTAAAAGGAGATAAGTTGGAAATCAAATTAGAAATTTAAATCGGTAAATTGAACTGATTTGGAAAATCCATGTAAAATGATTTCAATTTAAAGAATCCATTTAAAAACAGGATATTGAATAATTTGAAAAGAATAAGAATTTATTTTAGTAGTGAAAATAAATTTAGAAATCAATTTGAAATTGATTTGGAGTTAAAGTAGAATTAGAAATTAAGTTGAAATCCGATTTTAGATTCAAAAGTGAATATTTGGAAAAATGAATCCAAATTGAAATAGGGGAATGTGAATTTAAAATGGAAATGATGTTAAAACGATTTATAAAGGGATGAACTTTACAATTGTAAAGTTTTAAAAAAATGATTTTTGAAAATAAATGAATTATGAGTATTAACTTATAAGGTGGACCGTTAGTATAAAAATTGAGTTACGAATTGAACTAGTTAATAAAGAAGATTTATAAATTGTAGTTTTTATAAATGGAAATAGAATTTATAGACGTGTTTATAAATTCGAAATAGATTGAATTTGATAAATTGAATATGGAAGATTATTAAAGAAGATATATTCACGATTTTGGACAGTGAATATATTATTGAATAAAACGGATTCATTTTTGAAGAAATGATATTTTAAAAATGAAGTAACTGTTTTAAAAGATGTTTTAAAACGTGTTAAGTATCGAATACATAGATTTCAACATTCATTGTTGAAATAGACGTTTTCGAGAAAAATAAGGAAATGGTAGACTATAACACTGTTGTTATAGTAAATGATTTCCGAAAGGAAATATTTTTATGTAGTATTGGGATTTATATATCTATCTTAATTCCGAATCCCTATACTAGTGATTTTGAGTCGTCGTAACGATGTTTTACGTAACATTCGTTTTGACTCAAATAAATGTTGTTATAGTAAATGTTTTCCTTAAAGAATGAAAGGTATACTTAATATTGATTTAAGTATATCGAATATTTTCAAATGTTGAAAATAAATGATTTGTGAAATACTTATTTTTAAATAAGTATGGAAATGCTTTTCCAATATGAAATGAACGTTTTGAGATTTATCTTCTTAAAGATAAATCGAAATCGAATATTGAAAACGATTTGAAAATCGTATATCAATAGACATTTTTGAAACATAAATTCACTATGGAATTTATAAAAAGAAAAGGGAAACTGTTTAGAAAAATAAACGTTGTTTTATTTTTGAAGTGTGGAAAATTTTATATCTAGTAAAGATATTTTTGAAGATGAAATAATTTGGAAAATTATTTGGAATCTGATGATGTTGCGCATCTTTATTGATAGTTAAATAACCGACTATCAATAATTACCTTGAATGATATTTGTTGTGAATTGGATGAATTTGAATGCCACACTTATTTTTGAATAATCGCTCACTATTCGGGTTAGCCGGGAAAGGACCATGGGGTCGTATGACCCATTCCGAATATGTGATACGTCGTTATGAATTGCATTTGAAGACCGGTGTTGAAGACCGGATATTTTTGAAAACGGAAGGATTACCGTCGAGTTACTCTACATCGACTGATCTTCGGTTTAGAGGTTTTATCACCCTTAGTGACGGGAAGTCCTGACATGATTGAAAATTATCCGGAAATGCAAGGGCTTCGTGAGAAGTGCCTTCGGTTCTGTTCGATCCCGGAACAGACTTATATGGATTGTGTGTCTGACGTTACAATTTGAGATATAAAGCTGATTTCTTTCAAATACATTTCTGTTGGTGGCGGAGAATTTATTCTCTTAGCTTAACACCCTTCTCTGAGACGTACGAGCTCAGAGGTTATGTAGTTGAAATTTATCAGCGATATATCCCAATTTGGTAACGTGGCATACTGAGTGTTGCTGTGAAATGATCAGTGTTTGATCATTTGTGATATGATCTTTTATTTGATCTTATATCTTTGTGATCATAGGTTGATCATTTTGTTTGACCCGAAGCAGGGCTTTTTGAGAAAGCGTAGCTTTGTGGACGAGACTTCATCGAGCCTCACACCCCGGAAATGGTCGAAACAGGAAGAATGCAGCAAGGTTCTAGGGAGTAGCGCCCCTTAGTGTATGTCATTCCTTCTGGATAAAGGTGGTATCATGGTATGGAGCCCAGATACTTAACCTCTGTGGTTACTGCATTATTTTTTTTCTATGTGGTTTGTTGGAAATCGGGGATCCTCGGGAAGATCGGTGACGATCGGGGGATGGCATACGCGTGTCAGTAGTTACCTATTTTTGCAGAGGTAACCCGGCCTTGTGTTGGCAGAGATCTAACCGTAACGTTAGATTCTCGGGTCGTCTATTCCAGGGACGTACCCATCGTGGATAGGAAGTTCCTTAGCCTGACCATTTGTTGGAAATCCAAACTCCAATACGTGACTTGTACGGTATTAGTTGTAGAACCTGCCATTTACGTACGGTGGTCACCACTGTTTAGATGGTAGCTATAGTAGGCATACGATACTGGTCGTATGTTGGCTAAGATTAATATTATACTTTCGAAAGGTTTTATACACTATGCACTAATAATAATATCAAAAATGATTTGATTTTGCGTAGTAAGCATCTTTGACTATCATAAGAAGAAATCTCCTCCAATTCTGCGTTTGCATTGTGTGTGTGGTGGGAGGTCTTATGGTAGTTTCATTTTCCAAAAGCATTTCGAATTGACTTTAAAATTCTTCTGTTGTTTATTTTAAAGAAAAATAACTGTTTTACGATCTCACACCAGTCACCATGACTGACTCGGAGTTTATTGTTTCCCTTCTAAACTCTGGGTGCCCAACAATTTCCACACGGGCAGCCTAGAGTTATATTATCAGGATATTCTGGATATTCTGGAGCTTTGGAAGCAAGCTGGATGACGAGACGTAGTATTTGTATTTGATAGTATTTATTCCGCTGTGTATTCTGTATGAGGACAAGTTATATAACTGTCCATTGTTGTATATTGACTGTGATGACTGATGTATGTATAAACTGATAAAATTCTTTGTTTTAAAGATTATTCATTTATCTATTATATATTGTTCCGCTGCGATATGTGAGATTCTGATATTGTCTCTGTTCTGTATCTGTTGTTGTTTTGTTGTTCTTCTTCTCTTTTTCTTCTATCTTCTCTTCCTCCTCTTCTTTTAAATATTAAAGTTTCGCGTTTTCGCCATCCGATTGTTCGACAATTGCTACAGTGGACGTAGCAGTGTCGGGTTTTCGGAAGACGGATTTGCGGGTCTTTACAGTGTTGCTAGCTTGGGTTCGGACTTTAGTTCTTGGATCTTGGATCTTAGTTATTTGTGTGGTTAAAGGTGAGTTAACACCTCACTTTGAATGAAAAATATAACATATGTACGTTGTATTTGATTGTGGTTATGTTGCTTGAATTGTTAATAACTTATGTTAAAACCAATTGTTGTAACATCTTACTTTAAAAGTAAGTGACATATGTGATCCATGTACATGGACTTGAACAAACTTGGAATGGAGTTGAAAGGACTTGTATGACATGTGAATAGACCTTGGAACAAAAATATAGGTTGTAGTTGAACATAGGTTGGAATATGACTTGGATTTAAAAGTGCACTTATAGCGATAGTCGCTATAGAAGCAGTTTGGAATTGCCTTGTTTTTAGCAACTGTTATGGAACTTTGTTGAGAGATCCTTAAAGATTTCTCAACATGTTTATAATGTTTTATATGTATGGTTATTGGTATTAAAAGCTTGAATAGTAAAATGTTAAGTAATATCTCGAAAACGGCCAAAACACCACTAGTGCAAAACTGCCCCGTTTATCCTCGATATTTGACTTTAAAAGGGTTGCTTATTTACTTACTTTTTTGAAAAGTAATTAATGCTTAACACTAAAAGCTGACGAAGTAAGGCTTATCTATTTGTGAGTGTTAATATTGATGTCGAGTAGGGATGGAGCAATAGAGCTCTAACCTACCGGGCTTCCCTCTTAATCGAGGAATGGTAAGTTGGAAAATGTCGAAAACATGTTAATCGTTTGATTTCTTATTGTTTATGGAATCATTAATACTATACTTAACACAAAAAACTGACGAGGTAGACTTATCTATTTGTGAGATTCAAGAATGAAGTTTCTAGGCAAGGCTTGATGCAACCAGTGCTCAAACTTACCTGACTTCAATCTTGGATGAGGAATAGTTGAGTTGGAATATCGAAAACGAGTTAAGCGTACAAATCATGATTTGTATAACAATTGTTTTGACAAGATAATCGATTATTCAATTATCGAACTTGGCAAATATTGACTTAAGAAGGTATCGAAAGGCTATGCGATTTCATACCAATAAGAACCCTCGGGGAGGAGTATTGGTATGAAACGTCTCTAGCTTTTGCTTACTTTTGAAAGAACCAGAATTGAGTTAACCGGAAATTCATCGATTAGTTTTGGAGAGTCCGATAAGTGGGGAGAGTGTACTTATATGAGATGACCCAAAACCTAAACCACTTCAAAACTATATACGCAATCTATGTTCTAGAAGCGACTGAGAACTGGAATGTTATAGAGTTAAACTGTCAATCCAAAATAAAAGTCCAAAGGAAAGGTCAACGTTAACATTTTGGACGATACTATTCTGTGAGACTGTCTATCTAGAGGAGTACTCCAAGAGAGAGGACAATGTTAGCATACGTCGGAGGATTTATGCAGAGAACCAATGTGGAGGTTTAAGATCTGTTCTAGATGCTCGAATCCATGTAGTGATTCGTGATCTGTTTGAGATATGAGAATCCATTTGGGGATTCATATTCTATTCGAGTAACGAAGACTCGTGTGAAAGATGTTGAATGTAGCCTCGACATCAGGAAAATGACAGAAAACGTAGAAGGGACATGGTCAGGGGTTTACCAACCTCAAGGGTATATCAACTCCATATCTAGAGAAGCTTACTGATATGTTGGTACTGGAAATTGGTATGGCTCGGATCACACACCGAGGGTGGTCCGGTTATGTTTACCTTAGAGTATATCCCATTTGTAGATATACGTTGCTCGGAAGGCAGTTTCTGATCCTTGTCATGGAGTTTGGATTCGGCTAATCCGAGGAGATGTCCACGGGAAAATCCATTATGCGAACATGCTTTAGAGGTATTGATTGCATACCTACTATTGTTGTGGGGTTCACATAACAGCTATTTGATATGATTTATATGCTACACCCTAGACATTATCTATCATATCACTATATATTAAACCTAATGAATTGTTGGTTTCTGTGAAGGAAAAAAAACAATTACGGGAATCTGTACAGTCTCAATGGTTACTGTTGATTGTCGCATATTTCTTAAGTTTCTTACGCTAGTTTGTCAAACCGATTCAGGTGTTATTTTCTTATAATGCTCGGTCCGCCCCATGTATGTTTTCAGATTTAGTCGTAGATGCTTTGGAGTTTCTGAAGATAAGCGGGATGATTTCCTACCGTAATATTTATTTCCGCTGCATTGCTTTGTATGTCTCCTAATGAAAATCCTAAAAACAAGAGTGGGTTGATACTGATAGTGACACATGTCAGCTAATGAAATGTGTGCCGACCTAGAGCAGCCAAGCATCTTAATAAACGGACAGAAGTATCCCTATACTCAAACGAACTTATCTTCTAAGTTAATACTAAAACTAAGAAAGGTAGGTGTGTGACATGCATGCGTTATCGTATCCACCATATTCACCGTTCTTCATACCTAACTCTTCATATTTGCATTGCCTTCTTCTCTCCCATTTCCCTCTTTTTAAATAAATCAGCATTCCACATTTTAATTCCGGTGAAAGAAACATGATCTCCATTGCCAGTAGCCATGAATCCCAACCTCAATTGTATGCATCCGAAATCATTCCACCGACTTCGCCACCCACCACCACCATCTTCAAATCCCGCCTTCCTGACATTCCACTCACCAACCATCTCCCCCTCCATTCCTACTGCTTCGAGAAAACCCTAACTCCATCGTTCTCCTCCTCCCCATGCATCATCTCCGCCTCCTCAGGGACCATCTACTCCTACGCTGAAACCCACCTTCTGTCCTGCAAAACCGCTTCCTACCTCTCCTCCACCTGCCACGTCGGCAAGGGCGACGTGGTCATGGTCCTCTTGCAAAACTGCCCCGAGTTCGTCTTCTCCTTCCTCGCCTGCTCAATGCTCGGCGCCGTTGTCACCGCCTCCAACCCCTTCTGCACCCCAGCCGAGATCCACAAGCAGATCGCCGCCAGCAACGCCAAAATCGTTATCACCCACCCTTCCTACGTCGGTAAACTTAACAGAATCACGGAAAACCCCCAAATTCGGTTGACTGTGCTCACCACGGACGATTTTAGGGCAGTCGATTTGGCGGATCCGGAATCCGTACCGGCCGTGAACTTCGACGCGGATGAGGCGGCGGCAATGCCGTTTTCGTCGGGGACGACGGGGCTGCCGAAGGGGGTGGTTCTGACGCACCGGAGCCTGGTGTCGAGCGTGGCGCAGCTGGTGGACGGGGAGAACCCGAATCTGTACTTGAGGAAGGGGGAGGATGTGATGCTGTGCGTGCTGCCGTTGTTCCACGTGTTCTCGTTGAACTCGGTGCTGCTGACGGGGCTGAGGGCGGGGGCGGCGGTTGTTCTGATGGCGAAGTTTGAGATGGAGAAGATGCTGGAGGTGATCGAGAGGTGGAGGGTTACTGTGGCAGCGGTGGTGCCGCCGCTAGTGCTGGCACTGGCGAAGAATCCGGTGGTTGAGGATTATGATTTGTCGTCTGTGGTGAAGATATTGTCTGGGGCGGCGCCGTTGGGAAAGGAATTGGAAGCTGCTTTGAGAGGGAGACTGCCTCAAGCCGTTCTTGGGCAGGTATTAGTTGTTTTTGCTTTAATTATAATTTGATATATTTGAAAATTGATAATATGGCCAGAGGTAATTTCGGGAATGTTTGGGCGGGAATTAACAAAATTTAGGAAATGTCCACAAAACACTGTTAAAAGTTTAAACTCTCTCTTTCTGCATTTTTCTTCAGCTTTTAGATAGACTGAATTATTGAATATATTTGCAATTGTTTATGATCGGCTTAAAATAATTGGAATAAGTTGGGCAGTGGAAAAGAGGTCTGGGTTCTGGTAAAAAGACCTAGATTTGATTTTTACCCTGCGCTTCGTAAAACTGTAAAATAAAATTTAAAATCAACAGCTCTTTGATTTCTGCTTTAAATCCACGTTCTGCTGTCTCGAGTGCTCAAGAATTACCCCTAAGTTTGGTGCCTATTCCACAGTGGGACATGCTATTTAAATTAAAGCTTAGTTGGCCAACCACTTGAACAAATTACTAAACTGGAAATATGGAACTTCGAATGGAATTTTTTTGGTATTTAAATGCAAAATGTAATATTAACCGTTGAATTTTTCCGTGCTTAAATATAAAATTAAATTTAAAACAGATTCTAATGGTTGAAATCTATTTGTGTTTAAATAGATTTTCCATTTTTTTATTCGAAAATAATTTTATTTTTAGTTCAGAGAACCAAATTATTATTTGAAAACTCACTAGAAACATTTTAGTAGAAGTTGTCATAACAATACATATTAAGTGTTATACAACTCATAGGAAAATGATATATTTTGAGTCTAATTGTTTACCTTCCTTTTTTTTTATTCTAACCGTACGGATTGGATAAATACATTATAAAGTATACGTGACCCGAATTTTGTCTCGTTTGAAGATCGCTTAGCTTTCAAACGAAAGATTATTAGTCCAACTATGGACGAACAACTATAAATTTGAGAATCAAGATAGACACCTTAAATTTATTTATTTATTTATCAAATTTTGGAAGTAGGTCCAAAATAATTTGTATCAACATAAGATTCAAAAAATAATAATTATTTTTCTGCTGAATATTTTCTTTTTTTATGTGAATTTATAATGTTAAATACATTTAAAAATTCATAATTACTTATACGATGGTAAAAATTATATATTTAAATTCGTAAAACAGTTACGCATCATAAATTTCACCGTATTTGTATAATGGACGAACTGAAAATTGCATAGATTGATCGTTTGAGTTTGATTTTCAATAAAGTTAAATATCTAATTACACAACAAAAGTCGAAAACACTAATTTAATTAACCACAAACTGTCATAAAACTGCAGAATTGAACAAAAATATCTTATTTAATTTTTAGGAATTAAATTAGTATTTTTAAACAAATTTCAAACTTCCATAAATAATTAGTTAAAATAATATGATAAATTAAATTAATTAAAATAGATGGCCGTCGAAAGTCGTTGAAAACCATATGACGGGGCCGTCAAAAGGTTCCGTTGGAATTTTTGTTGTTCCTTGTAGTGTAGATAACAAATTTATTTTGTGTATTATCGGAAAATAACAAAAGTACGGAAAACAAGCTATCCGCTGGAACATCCCTCTATCGTCGTAATAACTAAGAATTTTTATTCTTCTCCATTTTTCTTGCGTTTCGTAATACATGTTTAAAATGCAACATTCAAAATTAAAAATAATTTTTTCTTGTATTCAGCTTTTATAAAATAAGAAAAATTATCTCCTTTTTTTTCTCCTTCTTTCTCCATTTTGCTGATAAAACATAAAACTCGTTTTCAAGCCAAACATTATCTGTATCTGTCCAGATCAAATTAACCATTTACCAGCATAGATAACACTCTTTAGCTAGCATATATGGGTACGCAATATTCATTGTAGATCCTAAAATCGGAAAAAAAAAAGAACCCAACTAAATAAGTACATTTTGAATGCAATATCGTCTTTCAATCAAAATACTAAAATAGACCAGAGAAGATGATTATTGAAGAATTGATTGTGCATAAAAATGTAGGGTTATGGAATGACCGAAGCAGGTCCTGTAATATCAATGTGTCCTGGCTTTGCAAAACATCCAACTCAAGCCAAATCCGGATCATGTGGAACTATCGTTAGAAATGCAGAACTAAAAGTGGTGGATCCAGAAACAGGCTTTTCTCTTGGCCGCAACCATCCTGGAGAAATTTGCATCCGTGGTCCCCAGATAATGAAAGGTGATATATTATAGTGAAAATTAGAAAGGCATCCCTATCGTACTTTCGTATTGTAAAGTGGGTCCCTGTCAAAGTTTTATTGTAAATCCGGTCCCTATTTTCTAGAAATAAAGAAAAATTATTGCTGAAATGTCAGCAACTTTTATAAATAAGTGCTGATATTTCAGCAACTTTCATACACTATGTTCACAGTATACAGAAAAGTTGCGGAAATGTCAGCAACTTTTATGAAAAGTTGCATCATGTTCTGCAATAATCATGAATAAAAAACAGGGACCTAATTTACACTGAAATTTAGTGAAGGTCTTTTCGTGTATGTTGAACCTTAATAAAGACCTGTGCCAAAAGTACTCTATATTATATTTAGATATATTCATGTCTGTATAAAAGTATTGGTAATATTATATTTTTAAACTCTCCTCATGTAACACGACCTTTGACTAGCTACCAAGAAGATAGCATAATTCATGTGACAAAGTGTGTGATAATGTGCATGCTCAATTAAATATAAAGATCGTGCATTTTGCATTTGTATTTAAAATTGGCTTGATAATTGCTCAACCATGTAGCATTTATTGACTTAGATCTTCCTGAATAGGCGACATCAGTTCTGTAATAGTCATGATGGTTTTGAATGATCCGAGGCAACTACTTCAATAGTTTATGTACATATTAACTGACAGGTTACCTTAATGACCCTGAGGCAACTACTTCAATAGTTTATGTACATATTAACTGACAGGTTATCTTAATGACCCTGAGGCAACTTCTTCAACTATAGACTTAGAAGGTTGGCTACATACGGGAGATATTGGTTATGTTGATGATGATGATGAAGTATTCATTGTTGACAGAGTTAAGGAGCTGATCAAATTTAAAGGGTTTCAGGTACTTGAAGCTAACTTTCAGAAGAAATAAAAAATTAATAATAAAGTTTATAAATCTTTGTTAAGCAATACAACTGAAATCAAATTGTTATGTAGGTACCGCCGGCTGAGCTCGAGTCTCTGCTTGTTAGTCACCCTTGTATTGCAGATGCAGCTGTGATTCCGTATGAGCCAAATTTCATATTTTTATACATGATATGCATGTTTAATACAAGCAAGCGGTAATTAATCAAATGCTTGCTTTTAATGTAGTCAAAAAGATGAAGTTGCTGGTGAGGTTCCTGTTGCATTTGTTGTTAAAGCTAGTGGTTCAGACATTACTGAAGAGGCTGTGAAGGAATTCATTTCAAAGCAGGTAAGTAATATCCATGTGTTATGAATCATATCAAAAATTTATGCCGTTCGAAGTGTCAATTCCAATGTTGTTAGAGAACCATAGATTATCACAAAACCAATAAGTTATGTGAATGATGTCTTTTAGTATTTATACATGATTTATATTGTAAATTGTCCGATGTGAGACTAATTTCAACACATGTATATATATCAGGTGGTGTTTTACAAGAGATTGCAGACGGTTTATTTTGTCCATGCAATTACAAAATCTCCTTCAGGAAAGATATTAAGGAAGGATCTGAGAGCTCGACTTGCTTCGTTTACATAGCATTCTATATTCTTAAATTACCATGACAAATCCGGTGATGAATGGAACCATTTGACAGTATATCGTTTAGTATCTATTTGGAGATCATATTTATAATGTTGATCAATTCTATTGTATAAAGTAGAAAAGAAAGTTGTATCATATGTTTGTGGATTTGTGCCAGTGTTCCGTTCTAGGTATTATATATTAGGTGTGATATTTATTTGAAGCAGTACATTTTGTTCATATGTCATATGATATGCGAGTTTCCTACTGAGGTTCAGGCATGGAAACTTATTAAATGTTCACCTGCTAAAAGTTGACACGTGACATGGATTTTGGACCGCACTTTGTACGAGTGTCCGATGTCCGTCCGAGTCCGTAATTGAAAAATGTCCATCCAAGTTTGTTCGATTTTCATTTAGAACATGAATTAAGACAATAAAATTTGTACGAGCAAAACCTTGTTCGGTTCCTGTTCATTCGAATTCGTCCGAATTTCTTATAATTCAGTATATCAACTGTGTACATGATAAAGGTCCATAAACTGCTTATACTTTTGTACATATTGATAAAAATAATATAAATGATACAAACTCTATAAAAAACATAAAATGATGTAAATAGCAATGTCTGTCCGATTCCATTTAAGACATGAATTAGGACAACAAAATTTGTACGTACAAAAAACTCGTCTAGTCCGTGTCTGGTCTGATTTTAATTAGGACAGAAACTAAACACACCTCCGTCCGGTCCAGTCTAACTGATTACACCCCTAATGTCAAATATGGCGGATCCAACTAATTTATCAATTTCTTGCAATCAGAGGTTGACGTTTAGTTGGTGTTGAGATAAAAAATGTCAAAACAAATTAATATTGAAAAATAAAATAAAAATCGAATCAATTTGGACCATATTAATTTCGATTAGTTCGGTCGGTGGCCGAGTTTATCAAACAAAAAAGATACATTATTATTCAAATGATTGATTGACTCAAGAGAAAACATAAATTTATGTTTGAAGAGATTTATCTAATATTTTTCACGTCTATAAGAAAAGTTGAGTGATTTTAGCTAAACTTTTTTTAATCACTAAACCAATGTATAAATTATTAGTAAAGCATGATAATTTCTGACTCTCTCATTAATTCTGAGTTTTTTCTCTTCTATTTGATTCTCCCTCTAAATATCTTATTTTCAAATTCATTAATCTATCACTTTACACTTATTTTATTGATTCTTTTCCATCATTGCACATTTTAGTATGGACATTCTAAGTTTATATGATTATTTACATATAATTTATTAGTTATCTCATAATATTTTATAGTGTTCTACTATTGGCCAAAAAAAGTATGTTTGGCTTTCAAACTAAAGGTCACCATACAAAGTTTGGTTCCCTGCTTCGTAACATCTACTATTATTTTATTTCAAGGGAATGGGAACCCAAAAATTTTCAAAACGCAACAAAAATTACAGGACATAAACAAAAACTTGAAAATAAAATATAATTTTGTGGTTGTATTTACGATGATGAAATTTTAAATAAATATTCACTTGATCGGTTAAAAAATAGTTTGTGTAAATCAACTTGCATTCCTTTTTAAGCATTTGATCGGTCATTGTTAACTCCTTTATTTTCGGCGACCTAAAACTATACGACCTAACAGCTCTTCACGACCTATGGAAGTTCACGACCTAAGAGATCTAAGACTTATAGAAGCAAGCAACCTAAAGGACTTAACGACCTAAGGTAGTTAGCGACTTAAGGAACTTAACGACTTAAGGTAGCTAACGACCTAAGGAACTTAACGACTTAAGGTAGCTAACGACCTAAGAGAGTCCCCGACCTAACGATCTAAGGGATGTCTCGACCTAACAGATGGCACGACCTAACTCTTGAAGCGGCTCAACGACCTAAAGCTTACCGACTTAAGAGCTTCACTACTTAGCACTTCAACGACCTAAAAGCTTCCCGACCCAACGAGTTAAGAAGCTAACGACCTACGACTTAAAGAGGCCTACGACTCAATAGGCTCCGATCTAAGGAATGGTCCGACTTAGTGGGTTACGACTTAAGGGCTGCCGACTTAAGAGCCTAACGACCTATGGGAACTTACGACCTACCGAGTTAAGGAAGTTCCGACCTAAGAAGACTCCGCGACCTAACATCACAAGGGACTACACGACCTAGCTATCAGCACGAAGGCAACGCGACTTACGACCTAACTTAGGTCGCCCACGACCTAAGACTTGCAACCTAGTCTGTACAAGCCGAGATAGCTGCCTATGCCGCTTTCCTCTAGGTCGCTCACTACCTTACTAGGTCGACCATGACCTATGCCCGCAAGTTGTTAAATCGGAGCCCATGCCTCTTAGGTCGCCTGCGACCTACGACCTAAGACTTGGGCAATATTTCTATCCAGAATTCAGCTCCTATAAATAGACCACCGCCTCAAACATGAAGAGGACTTTTGGCCAGCCATTCTTTGAAGCGTCATTACTCTGCCGAACTCTCAACTCAACCAACACACAAAGATCTTCAAATACTCGAGATGCTACAACAAGCTTCGAGAGGAATTTCATACATCCAACACGGATTCATCGAGTTTCATCATCGAAGTTTAAGCTAGTAGTCAAGGGTGTTTTTGTGATCAAATTGTATTGTAATTAGAAGAATATTATATCATATTGTAATCAAATCAGCAATAAAAGACTATAAAGTGGACGTAGGCTCAATTACGGGCCGAACCACTATAAATCTGTTGTCATTTACCATTTTACTGCTATTTTCAGCTTGTATTCTGTTCCCGTACCAACGGGTGGTGCTTTCACGAATCTATTACACACACCGGGTGTTAGCGTTCACTTTTTAGCGTTAACATTTTGGTGCTTTCACTGAGAGCTGAACTCAGGAAGATTTTCACCGTTGCTTCGCAAAAACTTGTGAAAAGAACCTCTCTTAAAACCAGAAGTTGATCTGAGATAATGGCTCCGGGAAGAAGAGGTAGACCTACCAGATCCGAAACTGCTCATGAAGGATCCTCCGCTTCTCCAACAGCAGATCAAACAACTCCTACCATTGGAGTCACCAGGGCTGAATTAGATGAAGCAGTTTTTGGATTATATCAACGAATTGAAACTCAAAACGCTTTGGTAATGGATAGATTAACTGCTCTGCTTGGGGCAAATCGTCAACCAGAAAACCATCAAACAACCTTTCCTGAAATGCCGCCTTTCCAAGCTGAAGGTTCTATGCCGCAGCCAACTTATCACGAACATGTGCCCAGGCAAGCTTCCGAGAGAAGGACTGATGCTTGTCTGGAGACGTCTCTGAACAATAAAGAGTACCAGTTCGAAATGGTTGGTCGCATCATGAAAGAGAGCATGCAAAGGGAAGAGAATGAGAGTGACTGAGATTTGCACCGAGCAGAACTCCATTTACTGAAAGGATCCTGAAAGCGAATTTCCAAGGAAATTTGCACCTCCTACTATCCAAGCCTATAGGGGAACGAGTGACCCTAATCATTTCCTATACAAGTACGATTGGCATATGACCGGTGCAAGAGCGTCAGATGAGATCAAGTGTCGATACTTTCCAGTGTACTTGGAAGGTGTGGCTTTACTTTGGTTTACAAAGCTTCCAATTCGGTCAGTAGATCAATTCTCCGACTTAACGCAAAAGTTCAAAGAACAGTTCAGATTGTATGCTTCGAAAGCTAAGGATATAATGTCACTGACTAACCTTGAACAAGCGCCCGGAGAATCAATTAAATCTTTCTTGAGCCGTTTCAATATAGCTTTAGCAGAAGTAGATAATGCAAAGCCACGTATGATCCTGACTTATTTGATGCGAGCCATCGATAAATCGAGCGAATTTGGAATATGGCTAAAGATGAAAGAACCGAACTCGCTTGAAAAGTTTTATAAAAAGGCCGACGAGTTCATTCGCCTTGAAAGCCTTTCTACGACATCGAAAGTACACTAGTACAAAACAGATCAGTTGCTTCGCCTCATTTGTGTCGGTTGTCCATAAAACCGACACAAATAGTGTAATTTGTGTCGGTTGTTTATTAACAACCGAAACTATTGACTTATGGGGTAAGAAGAAAATGTTAAAAATGTAATTTGCATCTGTTGTTCTTAAGAAACCGACACAATTGAAGGGAAGCAATAGATTTACTCGTGTCGGTTGTTTGAACAACCGACACAATTAAATACAATAGCATCGGTTGTCAAAAAACCGACACCATAGGCACACCACTTTCCCCCAGATCCATTTCAGCCGCCCCCATCTTTTCCCGCGAACCCTAAATTTTAGAGGGAAAATACTTCTCTTCGCGTCCATCGTTGTTGTCTTCATCCGATCATTAGTTCCCACAGTGTCTCAAATTTTAATTACCTAGCCCTAGTTCCCAATACTAAATTCCAATATTCCTTCGCTCCATTCGCTCTTCAATTTCTCCACCCTAACTCGAATACTTCCATGATTGTTCAACGCAATTAGCCGATAGCCTAATTCCTATTCAATGTCGTCAAAAATTCAATCGACCTACTACGGATAACCAGTTGTCGGAAGAGGGAACAAAAATCAAAAGAGGTACGCTGCTGCTTCTTTTCATTCCTCTTTTTTTTCCATTTTGATTGCTGTACTGAGATAGCAATGCTGAACTGAATCACTTTTGGTTTTGTTTATCAAGTTTTCCTACAATAACAAAGTTAAGAATAGGAGTTACTCTATTAGTTTGGAAGCTGAAGGATTGACTGATTTTGAGAATGTTTCGGCTGTGTTTAGGTCTGCAGATGCATTGGGTGTGCAGTCTGTTCATGTCATTACTCTGTTTGTTTGGTTAGACATTGAGATAGGAAAGAGAGAATTAAAAGGGCAGTTGAGAACAAGAGTTACTCTTTTTGTTTGGTTGTTGAAGGATTGACTAATTTTGGGAATGTTTAGGCTGCGTTTAGGTCTGCAGATGCATTGGGTGTGCAGTCTGTTCTTCTGCTCATGTCATTTCTACATATGGTTAGAAAAGGCATTGCTAACTTCTGAGGTGAGCTGATGTGTTTTTGGTTTCTTTTCTGTCTTCGTATTAGTGTAATTTTAGGGGATATAGTAGGGTAGATTATGAAAATAAATCTACATTTTAATAGTTTCTACTGAATTTTTTTCTCTTGCTTCGAAAGTATTAAATGAATTAAAAGTTGGAGCTGAGCATAATTAGATACTATGTTGTCTTTTAGAACAATTGATATGCTGAGATTCTCATTGCACTCTTGAAAATGAACCTAGGACATTCTTAAATATCTGTTGTGGCAGCTATTTGGTTCTCAGAGAGATTGTAGCTTATTGTGTTAGTGCATTTGTATCATATAAACTTCTGAACCTTAGTAGACGGAACCAAAAGAGTTTACCAACAGCAACAAGTGTCCACTCTGGCGCATCAGATCCCCATTCCTATAAATATTCACAGACTAATCCCCTCTGTTGCTTCGTATTCTTCCTCTGTAACTCTTCGTTTAATTATTATTTTTCACTTATATATTTTGTTCTTTAACCATGGCTGAAGAAGGAACTGCCAACTGCATTGATATTATTCTGGCTATCCTCTTGCCTCCTCTTGGCATTTTTCTCAAGTTTGGCTGCGGGGTATATGCCGTATAGTCTGATTTGTAATCTTCAAGGGATAATCGGAATCTGCGGCAATGGGAAATAGTAATATATGTGAAATTGAAGAGATAAAATTGTTTAGCTCGAAATAATGTCGATAATGAACTTTAATTTACAAATCTCAAAGTAAGACCGGTGATGAAAAATATATTGGGTAGCGAAAATAATGTTCTGGTAGCTGTAATAGATGTCAACTAAGTCAAACAGCGAAGGGACTCAGAAACACAAACTCTGAATGACATTGTTTATTCATTTGATTACAACACTCATTTGTCACTTACTTATATAACACATAAGGAATACAATCAATTAGTACCATATTTTAACAAATTCTAAGTTCAACAAAAATGAAATAAATAAAACTGGTAATTATAACCAATCAAACTAAAGACTTCATGATTCACTTATCCCCATCTAAGACAACACAACACAATCTACAAACCTATGAATTTCATAATGAAAATTGACAATTTACAGTTTAGGTGAATAAGCAAGTCAGATTTTAGACAATACGTACTTAAATAATTGGCTGAGCAAATCTTGTGCACAATGTGTTGATTGAGTAGTCAAATTGAAAATAGCTGTAATCACAAGTACCTCTCTTTTTATCAAAAATATAGTCGTATTATTAAGTGATCTCTGGGAAATCTCAGGGTAATATATCGTAGGTTGATCTGTATTATTAAGTGATCAAACAACATAAGCTAATAAATTCAGCAAGGGGAACCAAAGAATAGCTGTGAAACATGAAATAAATTTACACAGAGGTCAAATGAGTATTATTAAGTGAACTTGCTAAAAATATCAAATGTTTCTTCCCTTTCTCTTGTTCGATTATACAATTTCAAGTAAATTTATTTTTTGAATTTATAAATTACATTTCTTTCTCTGCTTTAATTATGTATTTTCCAAATATTTTCCTACCTATGTATGTTTCGAATTGGTAAACTTTAACTGTCTAAATTCGGGTTCGGTAAAAGCATCTTTCATATTGGAACACTGAATAGGTTATACATCTTTTCAAATTCTGCAGCTATTTCCTCCTTCCTCAGGGTATTGGAGGCATGGACGGTGCAATGGCGTCGGGGTTGAACTAATGTAGTGGAATCTGAAAATGTTTGCGGTGACTGGGGTTTCGTGGATCGCGATTAAAGGGTCCGATTCGGAATTAAGAGGTTTCCGGCCTGAGAAACGAGCGGCGGTCTGCTGTGACGGAGGCGATGGGGATTTGTGAAGCAAGGTAATTTAGTCTTGTACATTTAACGTAAATATGATTACTGAACACCAATCCACCAGAATGCAATCAAAATCTGTGTATATAAATGTTTTAAAATACATCTTTTCCACCACCAGGTCTGTTTTTCACATATTTTTGATTCTGCTTTCCACTTTATCAGCCTGCCCTCTTGAACCCTATCCTCCATTTCTATCCCTACACGTGTTTAGTTTACCAGTGCATATATATAGTAGAGCTCGTGTGCATATCAGTATATATAATAGATGTATGTACGTGGTGGCTATATGCATGTGTATAAATGGGCCTGCATATCTTTATATTATGCTCTGTCAATGTTCATATTTCAAGTGATAGATTTTGCATTGTTCTGTGTTTTAATGTCTTGATCCTGTTAGCACTTGGTAACCGCCATAACAACAATCTGACTCAAGGACAATAACATGAAAGCACCAAGCCCATATGTACTTGCAACATCCCTTTCATAAACACAGTATGTGTAGTGTTTCTCCCTAACCAGCACCACTTTCGCCTAACACCATAGATACCACCCCACAAGTAGACAAAATTAAAAATGCATAATATGTGAGATCTGGCTTTAAAATGAAAATCATTCAAATACCTTGCTTCTGTGCAGCTCTGCAGCAATTGCAAGACCGAGTGCGATCAAATCAAAGATAAATATAGTGCTGATTACTAGCTTTGATGCCATTTACTTTGAACAAGGTTTGGTATTATATTTTTTAATTTTCAGCTAAACTATTTTGATTTTTCACAGAATTCTAAAGTAGATATGAGAAGAAAAGGTGATTGTATCAGCTCTTTATCTTTCTTAACACTACAAGGAACAGAAGCAATAGCAACGGCAATTAGCCGTTGGCGGCCGTTGCTAGCCGTTGCTAGCCGTTGCTATTTGCCGTTGCTAATAAGGTCGTTGCTACGAGCTCCAGCAACGGCAATAGCAACGGCCCCGTTGCCAATTTAGCAACGGCTAGCGACGACTAATTGTGCGCGTGGAAACAGTTAGCTCCAACCGTTACCGTCCCGTGGCGTCGCGAACCGTTGCAAGCCTGGAACCAGATAGCCGTTGCTAACCGTTGCAAGCCTGGAACCAGATAGCCGTTGCTAGCCGTTGCTAACCGTTGCAAGCCTGGAACCAGATAGCCGTTGCTAGCCGTTGCTAACCGTTGCAAGCCTGGAACCAGATAGCCGTTGCTAGCCGTTGCTAACCGTTGCAAGCCTGGAACTTTTCTGTTTTCCAGCAGCTAGCTTTCACTCTTCCAACCTCCAAACCATTCCACAACACAACAATCACTTCCAAACCATCGTATAGATTCCATTCCAACCATAATATAACCAAATACATCGCAAATAATCAAATAAAACACATATACATCAATAATCACGCAACTACATAATCAACTAACACAAATATTTCATCATCAACCAAACAAAATACATCTCAAACCATTCACACATAATATCCATCACCAACACCATAGTTACACAAAACACCAAACAAACTACCAAGCCCGTCAACAAACATAAGTACACAAGTCCAACATATATCCATTAAAACCACAAATCTTGCCCAAAAAAATTAACGATCAACAAAACATACCTACTCATCGTCATCACCACCACCACCTGACCCTGGCATGGTCCCATGCTCTGAAACGAATGCGGCAATGCGCTCATCTATCTGCTGAGACAAGAAGCTCTGTCGCCAATCATTTATCTCGTCCAGCTGTCGTTGCATCTGGGCTATCTCCTCTTCGGCCATAGATTTCTTGTAAGCCCTCTGGAAGTTAAGAGCCTGTAAAAACGATCAAACAATCTAGTTCTAATTCACGCTCGCAACGGCTATATTAAATTCAAATATAAGTTATTAAAACAGTTTACCTCCTGATTGCCGTATCCATAACGCCTATTGCGAGAAGGCGGATCAATAATTCTATCCCATATTTGATTGGACTCTTGAAGCGTAATATCATTCCGTCCAGTTCTTTGCGCCATCGCTGCCCGCTCCGCTTCATATCTACCCTGCAATTACGAATACAAATTTAACTCAATATATAACTATACAATTTACTTATACACTACTAAAGGAATGTGAAAAGTTGTCATTGCGAATAAACATATTTACCATAACAGATTCAGCCTTCGCATCTGTCCACTCATAGGTGACATTCCCATCATCATCGGTCTGCTCCACCGCATGAGTGACTCTAAAAACCTCGGCCATTGTAGGCTCCTGTCCGGTTCTTGAATGCTGAAATTATACATGAATAAAAAACGTTACTAATATAATTAAATAATATTACAGTTTATAAACTCAAATTACGAATTTACCAATTCCCTCCGCCATTGTTGGAATGACTTGGACCCACCACGGTGTAACGCTGGATTTTTATTTCTGTTCGCACTATTTCGCTTTGCTATTTCCTGTTAATTTAAATACATGGTTAGTTAAATTAATAATGCAACTAGCTTACATAATGTAAATAAATAATACTAACAATACAGCAATACATAACTTACTTTGACAGCTTCACTTTCCCAGTGGGTGACAAATGCAGCCCAAACATCATTACCCATCCAACTGGGTTTTTTTCCGCTTAGCTTGGCCTTCGAAAGAGTTTCCCTGTAATTTTTCCGCATCCTCTTATTCCAATGATTGAAGAAGACATTGTTATCTTCCGGGCGGACACGTATTACAGCCTGCTTATTGAAAATAATTTGAATTATATACAGTATACTAATTTTACATTGAAATATAAAATTATACTTACCATCAAATCAGCAACTATAGCGTTCATCACTTCGCCTGGGATGTCGTCCCAATAAGGCCAGCAACCAGACATCCTACTCTTATAGGATTGCTTTGACACTTGAAGAATGTAATCCGCCGGCTCTATTTCGAAACCCCTGTATAAATGTTGATGTATATAATTAATATATTTTAAATAATTTAATTGAAATTATTTAGATACTTACCCAACACTCTTGGGAACTATCTCTATCTCACGGCGAAAGTCCGGAGCCGTACCGCTGGGACCCGCGCCATGAGAAGGCGAAGGAGAAGGCTGGGATGTACTGCGCCTTCTGTGAGACATATCTGCCACAAACATAATCATGTACACCGTTACAGAAATGTTCCTTTATTGATCCTTTCATACCAGTTCGGACTTCATACATCCAACTACGATCGAGAAAATAATCGAACATTTTTCCTGATTTGATAAAATATGTTAGAATATTCAACTAAACACTTCACTTCATATTATACAGTATTTTACGATTGATTTATAATTTGTCGTTAAATCAACTATTTAACAATTGAAAAACATTTTATAATTCATTGACGGCCGGTCATCCTACTTCCCATTACAAACACAATATCGTAATTACATTTTATAAATCATTTCAGGTTAAACGATTCAACAAAATTTCGGCAGCACTTCCCTTTATTCCCTGTATCGTACACAAAATGCGTGTACACAGGGAACAAAAAGGAAGTGCCACCAAAATTTTGTAAATCGTTTAAACTGAAATGATTTATAAAATGTGATTACTTTATTGTGTTTGTAACTTGTCCAAATACTAGGACAAATCCAACAAATATTGTATCAGATGAATATAAATGTCCGTTCTTAGAAAAAACGAATATCCATATAACGATCATATACAACACTTGTCAGACGGGGCCAAAATATATCTCTAAGGGATTTACAGAAATAAAACATATTTTCTAATTATTCGTCTAACAACTACAAAATATTTTATAATTAATTAATTCATTATATTTTAACTTTCACTGAATAATTAGCTCATTGTTATTACGCTCATTTCAAAATTTTATAATTCATTCAACGAATTATACATATTTTAAACTATGATAACAATTATAATTAGCACTTCTGATTTAAATTATCGTTAACTGTACCAATCTATCATGATATCTATTAATTTCTATACAATTAACATTGGCGTAAACTATACACATTATTTTAAATAAAAACAAATACTGTCATAAACTTAAATATCAACAAGCATGTTCATCAATAATATACACTAATTTTAAAATCAAACCACCAATCAAAATCAACTAATACAAATATTACCATAACTAATACGTCGCATTAATCATCATTTTCAACATAATGATAAACTAATTTAACTTCCACCTAACTTAAAACACTATAATCATCCAATATCACTATAAATAAATCACTATAATCATCACCCAATATCACTATGATCAACTAATACAATTATTTTCGAAATTAGGGTTTTCCAATTAATCCTAAATTAAACCTAAATCAAAGCCAAATCAAGTTTAGAAGATATACCAGCGAGTTTTGGAGGTGTTTGAGCGACGTGGAGGCAACGAGCAACGGCTGGAGTCGGAGAGGCGGCGGATTGCGACGGGGAGGAGGATTTGGGGAGGAAGATGGATTGCTGGAAAATGAGAAATCTGTTCGCGGGTTACAGATCTGTAGTCGCGATCTGCAACGGCTAGCAACGGCTAGCAACGGCCGCTTTTTTTAGCCGTTGCCAGCCGTTGCAACCTTCCGACACAAAAATGAGCCTTTTCTTGTAGTGTAAGTAATATAATAAATGAGTGTATATATTATAATAAATGAATGGATATGTAATAAATATTCTTTGGATTTAGTGGATGAATTTGTTTACCTAGTGGATGAATGGGGTTAAAATCATACATTGAATCAAGCAATTCCTTATTTATTAGATATATCTATCTTAAAAACACCTGATTTTGTTTCAATTATTACTCATGTGAAAAATAATTAGCTCTGAAAATGACAAATGCTTTTGAAAATATAAGGTAATCATCATCGTACTAACATATATCTTTTCTCAAAAAGGGGAAAAAAAGGAATAAGAAGAAATCTGTCATAATACAGTGCAACAGTTGTGCAATACAACAAAATTTGAATATTATACCATCTGCCAGCAAATACAAATTTTGATGCAGAGAGATAAAATGGGTAAGTCCACTTTGTTATGACACTGTCATATTCCTTTTAACTCTCTTCTTCTTTTTTGATGGACTTTATAGTTGGAAGCAATGCTGGCTACTTTTTCTCTGAAGAGAGTATTGCTTTTTTAGTTCCATATGGTAGCTCATTTGCAAAACACTGACATTTCAAATGAAATGTGCAGTAGTTGATTTCAAGTTCATTTGAATAATTTAAACATGTATTGGGTTAATTATTGTCTTTTGTATAACAATTCTCTTAATTGCAGGACTTTGTACGAGACGGTTCTTATAACCAACAAGAGATAGACGAGGTTCGAGAGAATTTAGCTAGTTATATCATGTATAATTGGATGTAGTTGTTTTTTGTTGTGTACGCTGATCTTTTGTAACTTTGTTCTGTAAACAAGAATTATGTTGATGGATAATATAATTATATTTTTTGTTCAATCAGTTCATAGTAACGTTCGTTTATAAAAAATTAAAATTCAATTTCATATTGTTTTTATAATTTTAAACGGTAATAATATATTTTTTTTGCTTCAGATATAACTTGTGTCGGTTGTTACTTCAAAGGGAACCGATACAACTGCATATCAATTGTGTCGGTTGAAAAAACAAACATAACCGACACAAATATCAATCATTTGTGTCGGTCGTCAATAAGGAACCGACACAAAACAAGCAACAGTTGTGTCGGTTTTTCTTAAAGGACCGACACAATAAACCGCGGTTTGCTTCACTATACAAGCTTATTTGTGTCGGTCCTATTAGAAAGACCGACACAACTGTTCATAGTTTTGTGTCGGTTCTTTATTACCAACCGACACAAATAATTGATATTTGTGTCGGTTGTACAACCGACACAACAGAAAAATGTCTTTTGTGTCGTCTTCATTTGAGTCGGTTGTAAAACCGACACAACAGGGGTTACACAACCGACACAAATGACCAGTTTTGTACTAGTGGTAGTTGTTGCCAATGTTACTGATAACAATGCTACTTCCAATAAAAGAGAATCTGGAAACCAGAAACAGGAAAACGCGAAGAAAGCTCGTTACTTTGAATCTTTAGGTTACACTCCTTTGACAGATACTCCAGAGAATATTTTCTTTGCAACTAAGGATACTGTTGAATACCCTAAACCGCATAAGTTGAGGATAGGGAAAAATGCCACGCAAAGTGGAAGATTCTGTAAGTTCCATAATCAGTCTGGCCATGACACCAACGAGTGCCGCCATCTAAAGGATTTGATTGAGGAGCTATTGAAAGAGAACAAGCTGCAACAATACCTGAAGAAAAGCAAAGTCGACCCAACCTCATCTACTCAGGGGCAACATCTTGCTACTCACCAATCCGGCTCAGACAACAGTACTGAAGCACAGGAATCTGAAAAGTTCGTCATTAATGTTGTCATAGGAGGTCCACAACTGGCATGCAGAAGTTGGGATGACTATTAACTACCCGCAAAACTGCAGCTGGGGCATCTTCAACTTTCTCTGGCATATGAGTACAAAGATGTGAATCTAATGGAAATTCAGCCTGGAGATTCTGAAACAACAGTCACTCGCATCCATTTTTTACTTAATAGCGTTGCTTAAATTTGTAAAATAATAATGGATGTGTAACTTTTGCATTGTAAACCACTGAGAAATCAGTGTGATTCAATAATGAAAAACTATGAATTCTGTCTTCTCTATTATAAAATGCCTGTTATATTTCGATGTGTAAATACTCTAAATGTATTGCTAAAATATCGATCTAATATTGCAGGTCATTAAAGCAAAGCTCACCCATCACAAAGCCAAGCGAGCCCTATAAGTCGCTCAATAAACGAATTTCAAGCAACAAAAATTCCAAACTCAAATCCCATACAAGAGGAACTTCACATAAAAAGTTGACAACCCCACTGTGTCAAGCCCTTGTTAACTGGTTGCGATCGTTGATATAAAAAGACATCCAACCAAGTAGCTTGCGTTTACCCTGTGGAGTCACTCAACAATGAGGTTTACTTCTTCGGATAAAGCAATTTACTTGCAAAAGAAAGGAAGACACGCTTGGAAGCAATGATGAAGGATCGCAGATGGGCAGATGATGGAAAAACATGAGCCGACAAACACAGAAGCAGCCAAAAGGAGGTATGCCTCTCAACAGGAAAGCCGGTAGATCCACTAAAGGGACACCTTCTCAAGCAGAAGGAACAGGACCCTTGCTAAATGGTTGTGATGCATCCGATCAGACAGCTTGCGTCCGTCCCGTGGATCCACTCACCCCTGAGACGCAACCTTCCTGGCATTCCAACCAACCAAAGCCCTCTAACGAGGCACGTCAATAAATGGGAGTGCTTTCCTCAATCAAAAAGATCGGTGGGACCACCGAAGGGGCACCTTGTTAGTTGATTGCGATCGTTTTGTACAAACGAACATCCAATTAAGCAACTTGCGTCCGCCCCATGGACCCGTTCGACCATGAGAAAGTAACTTCCAGGCAATCAACAAGCCTTCTTCGGAGGCACATTTCACCGGAGTTGAAGTGCAAAAATCTCTCTTCGGAGGCCCATTTCACGAGAGCTGAAATGATAAAAAGCCCTCTTCGGAGGCACATATCACCGGAGTTGAAGTGCAAAAATCTCTCTTCGGAGACCCACTTCACCAGAGCTGAAATGATAAAAAGCCCTCTTCGGAGGCACATTTCACCGGAGTTGAAGTGCAAAAATCTCTCTTCGGGGGCCCACTTCACCAGAGCTGAAATGATAAAAAGCCCTCTTCGGAGGCATAAGCCCTCTTCGGAGACCAAACTTGCTTCTCTACGGAAACCAAAATTGCTTCTCTCCGGAGACCACGAAGCCTTCTTTGGAAGCACTAAGACAAATAAAGCCTTTTGACAAGGCACATTCAAAAAACTTTGTTGATGGAACCACTAACATCCGCAGTTGAATACTTATGATTATTTGTACAAGCAAATGTGTAGTAAAACAGCCAAGGACTGTCCTGTGGATCCATTCAACAGTAAAATATAATTGTATAACAAACAGATCAAAACTTTCTTCAGGAGCTCACTTCACTGCCTAGGAAAATCCACTTTTTAACAAATAAAAAGTGATCATCCCCGAAAGTTGAAGTGTTCTTTAGAAAGGAAGAAAAAGTAAAATTTCTCCAAAAACGAGATATACTCTATTAAAAGCAGAATGATTCTTCCCCTAAAAGTGGAATAGTTATTCTCTGAAATAAGAGTATCAGTCTCGTAAATGTTAGAAATGTTGCAATACACTTGTGATATGGGGGCAACACTATGCAATTCAGTTGCATTAATAAAAGTAATATGCAAGCAACATACCACAAGTTCATTGCAATATCACGAAAAAGTAGATGTGGAATAAATGCATTCTCAAACACAGACAAAAAGTTTGTACAAGTAAAAAGAATCGTTTATTCTACACTAAAAAAATGAGAAATAGATGCATTCTCACATACACAAGAATTTGCACAAGTAAAATAGCTATTTTATTTAATACTATGAAAACTTTTTACATTGTGCAGATTGCAAAAAGAAGCGGAGACCGATATCCGCACAACTTCCGGTCAATACATACGAAAAGCAAAACAAGAAGTAGAAGATCCAACTTAATCATTCCTTCTTCCCACCGCCTTTGGAGCTCTTGCCCGAATTAATTTTAAGTTTTGGAATCCGGCGTGGACGAGTTGGAGAAGGAGTAGTCGGATCTTCCTCTGCTTTGTCTTCTCCAGTTGAAGCACTTTTCTTCCTCTTCTTTATTGAACACTTCCCCTTCCTCTTCGAAGAGAACTCACTTCCCGGAGAGAAAAAAGTGGAAAGCTTGGTGTCGTCGTCAAACGACTGCTCTGGAGTCCTCTCACTATCCTTCGTATCTTCTGTTTTCTGCTCTTGGGAAGCAGGTGGATCCTCTAAGCCTTGAAGGGCTGCTATTTGCTCTTCCTGCGACCCTGGCTGAGAAGCCGGAGTAATTTGAAGAGTTGGAGGAGGAACAGCTGGAAGAGGAGAGGAGTGCGCAGCGCCAGGTGCTTCCGCTACAAAAGACAGAAAGTTAAAATCAGTACTCTCCGAAAAAAGAGAAGACATCAAATCATCAGAACTTAAGTATTAAGCAAGAAATTCATCGAGATCGGTTGAATCGATTGAGTAGTCAGACTTGAAGTTACCTGGAGAAGTTGGTTTATTTGCGACGACTTCAAAATTTTCAGCTTCGGCGTCATCTTGGGTCTTCTCTTGGGAAGTGGAAGGCTCGACAGTTGCGGTCTTGATTTCGGCTTTCGCGGGAGGTGAAGAATAAGAACTAGAGCCGACAATGTCAGGGTCAACCGGAGCCGGAAGATGAGCAGGATCGGTTGAAGGTGCTTTCTCCAAATGCTCTTCTCCTGCCGCTTCGGCGCGTTCCCTAGCAAGCTGCTCTTTCCCTCTAGCAAGCGCGGCACGTGCTTCATCAAAAGTGCCGCAAGATCTGCCTCCGCATAGCCGGCAAACATGTCAAGAATGGCCTCCCAAACTTCAGCCAGTGTAGTCTCGTATTTAGGACCCAAGAACGAAAGACTACCGCGACCCATAACGCTGTGCATATAAAAGTCAAATAGAGTAGAATCGATGCTAGCTTTAGTGGCTTCGTGAGACTCTTCGGCCGCAACTTGTCCAGCAACCGCGTCGTCACACTCCTTCTCAACTTTAAGAAGCTTAGCTTTCAGCATCTCAATCTCCGCATTTTGGGACATAATTGTTCCTCGCAGCTCAGCATTTTCTGTGCGGTAATTCTCAGTAATGTGCTGCTCAGCTGCTAGTTTCGTTTCCGCCTCTCTTTGTGCAGTGTGTGAGTCCCGCACTTGCTTCTGCAAGACCTCCTCTTTCTGAGTGTGCGAAGCGGAGGAAGTGGCAAGATCGTCTTTAAGTCGCTTGACTTCAGATTCAAGCCTTGCATTGTCGTTCGCGATGCTTGTCATTTCTACATCATGCTGCTTGCACCATTTATCCCATTCAGCTTTATCGTTCTCCAGAGTCAGCATATTTTCAAGATTCATGTGATTGACTCTTTGGAGTTCATCAACAAGTTTTTGCCATTGCGACATCCTCTCAATGTCAAGCTTGACAGCGTCTAGATTTCTGAGCATGGCTTGTTTATCAATTGGAACCAAATCTAGATCAAAGCGCACTCCTTTTAGGCACCAATTTGGAAATCGGCTCTGGAGTGTTGGAGGGCCGTCTTTAACTTGATATTGTGGCCTTGAGATGATTGCTTGAATGTCGGTTTTCTTTAAAGGAGGAGAGCCGGCCGGAATATTAGAAGAGATAGGAGTGTCAGTTTTCTCAGAAATTGCAGACGCGTCCTTTTCATCAAGTTTAACCCGTTTACTCGGGTCATCGGTAGCATGCTTCTTCCCTTTGTCATCATGATACTTTCTTTTATGGGAGTCATCGTCCCTCCTTCTCTGCTGCTCTTCATAGGCACGCTTCTCTTGAGCCTTCCTACTTGCCCGCTCCTCATCAGATTCTCTACGAGGGGGGAGATAACGTCCATAATCGTATGAATCGCGCCCTCCGTAGCGCCGAAAGTTGTCATAGTACGAGCCACTTCGCACCATTGTAGAACCTGAAATTGAAGAAAAAGCAAGTCTTAGAAATCTTCGAAGTAGAGAATTTAAGTGCATATAAGTGCTTAGAATCCTAAGTGTGTGTGGCGTGTAAGCTACGCGCATCAGATTACAAACCACTCTGTGGTGTGGGAGTGGCAACGGCTTGTGTAGAAGGCTTTGTGGTTTGTCGCAAAGAAGAAGTTGCTTCGATAACAGGAGAGATCGCTTTAGGAACATCATCTTTAAAGAGCTCCTGAGAGGTTATCATGATGTCGCTCAAACTGTCAAAGGTATCATCGCCATGGGGCACGGGAGAATTATCTTTTTCAACTTCCACCTTAGCCATCTTTTCAGAAATGTGAAGATTTTCCTCCTCTTCAACAACTGGGGCAAGTGCTAACTTACTAGACGGCCCTGCAATGTCGGTAGAAGTAGAACACTTTACCAATGAAGTCTCAATGGTAAGTTCTTTAGGTGCGAGTTCTTCAGCATGAACTGGGGCATCCGATGTTTTTTCTGGAGAATTAGGGACTTCACAAGGCTGAGTAGATCGGGAAGAGTGTAAAAGTCCATGCTGGTGCAAAAATTCATCTTTCAACAAAAATTTGGCGCTTCTTTCTTCCGCCGCTACAACATTTAAAGTTTCAAGGATTGACTTGAGGCTGGGATTTCTAAGCGGGGGAGGAAGTGCTAAAAAAAGGAAAAGAGTGAAGATAAGCATTTGATAATTCGGGTTTCGAAAAACTTATAAGACGAACAGAGTAAGGAAATCTTACTCCCGATTCTCCATACTGCATAAAATCTCGGAGGACATCGAACATAGAAGAATTGATTTAGAAAGCCATGGGCACTATCAGGCAAATCCAAAATCAATTTTCGGTTTCTGGCACTTCTTACAAGTACGATCGAAGGATGATCTTTATTCTTAGAGAAGGTGCATAGATAGCAAATTTTGTCGAAGCTTGGGAGACGGTCAAGCGTCCTCCTAAATAGAACACATAACCCCATCAGAACGGCGTAACCATTGGGGTGCAGCTGAAAAGGGGAGATGGTTAATCGGAGAAGAAGCTGTCGAAGGAAATCATTAAAGGGCGGAATGGCTCCGCTCAAGCACATCTGACGATTCACAGCGACAAAGCCAAGAGGTGGCCTGTCAGCAGTGTCGCTCGCTCCAGGAAGTAGAGCATCTACTTCGACAATACCGAACTGGATGCACAGTTGTCTGAAGACTTTGTGGCTTAGTGTAGTCGGAGTTCTTTCCGGAGGATCGATCAGTGGATTAGCAATCGGAAAAGTTTCTCCGGCAGGTTCTGTATCTTCTTGTTGAGACGCCATTCTACACAAGGAACTGAATATTCAAATATGAAGGTGCACGTTTCCTAAAAAGAAGTGAAGTGTTGTGCAAAACTAATATAATAACAAGCAAATATAATAGAAACTAAATTAATTGATACTTGTCGATTATAAAGTTTCAAGGCTTGATATCTTAAGTCTAAGTGCAGTGTCGTGTTAATGCAAATAAATCAGCTTTAGTTGATCATTTCAATTTTGCTTTAATACTTCACTTAGACTTGTTAGTTCGCAGCATTTCATTCACAAAGTTTATTTAAGTTTGTTATTCTTTGTCGACTAATCTGTCATTCGATACGGGCAGTCAATGGCAGTATATTCGTCCCATTTTCCTGCAAATGTTGCTTTTAAGCAGGTTATTAGCATTAAAGTTAAGGCAATCTGAAAAGAAGTACAACAAAGTCCAAAACAGTTCAAATTCAAGAATCAGTCAAATTCTGCTCAAATTTCCAAGTCCTAGGTCGTTCACGACCTAACATAGGTCGAAGCATTTTAAGTCGTGCTGTTCAAATTAAAGCATTCAGGGCTGTGCAAAGTTGTTTAAGTGCTAGGTCGTTCAGCGACCTATCATAGGTCGGGGCATAGTTAGGTCGCACAATGCAACTGTGTGGATCTAGGCAATGCAATTTTCTCCATCTCCTAGGTCGCACACGACTTAGCATAGGTCGAGAACTCTTAGGTCGCAAAAGAGGCTGATCGGCTTCGTTTAAGTCGCGGATGTTTTTAGATCGCAAGGCTTAGGTCGCCAAGAATCTCGTTACGACCTAACTTTTAAAGTCGTTCGGATCTGCTTACGACCTAACTTTTAAAGTCGTCTGGATCTGCTAGGTCGCTGGCTTCCTCTCCAAGCAACATCTTACTGGATCCAATAACCCGATACTGCTAGTATAAAGAAAACGATTCATCCTCTTCTTGAATCCCATTCATCTCTACTTACCACCGAATCGCCCAGTAAATCGATTTCAAGTCCCTCTGATTCATTACGAACATTACCGTGCATTCACGAATCATGTCAACGTGTCGATTGTGATAATCATTCAAAAAACGAAACACAAATGCATGGAATTGAACTTGGGTCAGAAAACATGAACTCATGATTGGGCGGCGATTATGGTGGGATAGAGATCGAAACTCACTTACGTAGTTTATTAGAAAGGATGAATCGTCGATTAAACAAGTTGAATTCTCCCTTGGAAGTTCAAAGATTTGTCAATGGCAACGGGAAATTAGAGCAGAAGGATAAGGAGGAAGAAGGCGACTTAACAGTTTATATGGGGCTGAGAGTGGAAGGCGAATAGGCACGCAAGTTTTAGGTCGTCCACGATCTAGCAAGAGTAAGTCGAAGCACATGACCTATGGCATAGGCGTGTACTTCGAGGGGCAAATGTTAACTCCTTTATTTTCGGCGACCTAAAACTATACGACCTAACAGCTCTTCACGACCTATGGAAGTTCACGACCTAAGAGATCTAACGACTTATAGAAGCAACCTAAAGGACTTAACGACCTAAGGTAGTTAGCGACTTAAGGAACTTAACGACTTAAGGTAGCTAACGACCTAAGGAACTTAACGACTTAAGGTAGCTAACGACCTAAGAGAGTCCCCGACCTAACGATCTAAGAGAGTCCCCGACCTAACGATCTAAGGGATGTCTCGACCTAACAGACGGCACGACCTAACTCTTGAAGCGGCTCAACGACCTAAAGCTTACTGACTTAAGAGCTTCACTACTTAGCACTTCAACGACCTAAAATCTTCCTGACCCAACGAGTTAAGAAGCTAACGACCTACGACTTAAAGAGGCCTACGACTCAACAGGCTCCGATCTAAGGAATGGTCTGACTTAGTGGGTTACGACTTAAGGGCTGCCGACTTAAGAGCCTAACGACCTATGGGAACTTACGACCTACCGAGTTAAGGAAGTTCCGACCTAAGAAGACTCCGTGACCTAACATCACAAGGGACTACACGAC
This sequence comes from Allium fistulosum, assembly GCA_030737815.1. NCBI lineage: Eukaryota > Viridiplantae > Streptophyta > Magnoliopsida > Asparagales > Amaryllidaceae > Allium > Allium fistulosum. The sequence goes on from CM060901.1 coordinate 790,827,073, forward strand.
CTAGCTATCAACACGAAGGCAACGCGACTTACGACCTAACTTAGGTCGCCCACGACCTAAGACTTGCAACCTAGTCTATACAAGCCGAGATAGCTGCCTATGCCGCTTTCCTCTAGGTCGCTCACTACCTTACTAGGTCGACCATGACCTATGCCTGCAAGCTGTTAAATCGGAGCCCATGCCTCTTAGGTCGCCTGCGACATACGACCTAACTTAGGTCGTACACGACCTAAGACTTGGGCAATATTTCTATCCAGAATTCAGCTCCTATAAATAGACCACCACCTCCAACATGAAGAGGACTTTTGGCCAGCCATTCTTTGAAGCGTCATTACTCTGCCGAACTCTCAACTCAACCAACACACAAAGATCTTCAAATACTCGAGACGCTACAACAAGCTTCGAGAGGAATTTCATACATCCAACACGGATTCATCGAGTTTCATCATCGAAGTTTGAGCTAGTAGTCAATGGTGTTTTTGTGATCAAATTGTATTGTAATTAGAAGAATATTATATCATATTGTAATCAAATCAGCAATAAAAGACTATAAAGTGGATGTCGGCTCAATTACGGGCCGAACCACTATAAATCTGTTGTCATTTACCATTTTACTGCTATTTTCAGCTTGTATTCTGTTCCCGTACCAACGGGTGGTGCTTTCACGAATCTATTACACACACCGGGTGTTAGCGTTCACTTTTTAGCGTTAACAGTCATCTTCTTCCATATCGAACACTTCTTCCTTTGAAACGACAAGTAAATTCCCAATTTTATTATCATTGATATCATCCATCTAACAACCAAAAAAAAACAAAATTATAAGGAAAAAATGGCATAAACGTTATAAGATATAAAATTACAATTCAATAACTTACACTGAAAATTTCAATTACAACATCGTCAAACTTCATATCCTTCAAATTTATGTTAGTCACGGAATCATTAAACTTATCCTAAAAAACAGCCAGAAAATCCTAAACAACTAATTTAAAATTGGAATGTAGAGAAAAAGCAGACTGTAATAAATAAAAAGTAAACTAAATTTTCTGTGTTCATCAAAATTAGGTTCATTAAGTGAATCTTCACTTAGATTCATCTATTAGACAAAAAGAGTGATTTCTTCTTTCCTTTAGGGTTTGAAAATTTTGGTTTTTAATGATGTTTTCAGACATTGTAGGTGAGTTTTTTGAGAAAGGTGAAGAGGACACGGTTGTTTAGGACCGAATACTTAGCACCAATAAATTAATCAAACTTTTAAAACATTTAACTCACACTTGTGCTTGATTTGCACATCACAAATATTTGTAAAACACTTTAAAGCACTCTTTAAAAATATTATTTTAAAAGAGCTAATTATATTTCTAAGCATATTAAAAAGAAGAGTAAAAAACAATTGCCATTAAAACATTATTTCTATAAACCCAAGACAATTTACACTTAGCTTTATTTTCAAACAATTCCTTTTAAAATATTTTCTCATTTATAAACTATCATTTATAAATTTCAAACAACATTTATTTTCCCGGAAGATAATAAATTAATTAAATGCTTTTATAAATGCTTTTATAAATTTAAAACAATGTTACTCATCCTGAAAGATAATTGGTATAATTATTTTAATAATTTAAAACCACATTAATTACCCCAAGAGACAATTAATCAAATTTGTAACTCCTTTAATAAATCAACTAATTAACTTTAAACACCTTTATTAAATCAGTTAATTAATTTTAATCACTTTTATTAAATCGATTAATTAACTTTAAAATACTTTTATTAAATAAATTAATTAACTTTAAACATCATTAATAAATTTATTAATTAACTTTATTATAGTTAAATATATAATAATTAAGAATGTATTTAAACCTCCAATTTTTTTCAAATACTTGTATAATGCTTACAAACCCGTTTGTAAGAATTTACAAAATAACTGAGGTAAATAACTTTTATAAATTTAAACAAACATTAATTATCCCGAAAGATAATTAAATCCATTCTATAATCTTTTATAAATTTAAAACAGCGTGCTTATCCCGAAAGATAATTAATTAAATTTATAACTCCTTTTATAAATTTTAATCAACACTTATCATTTATTTTCAAAATTCTCAAAATACTTGAAAATATAGTTTAAACAACTTTCAAAGTGCAAAAACACAACCAAACATTTATTTTGTAAAAATACAAGCTCAAGTTCAGCACATAATAAGGGTTTAAGGAGTTGATATTTAATAAGCAACGGTATAGCAAAAATCACTATAACGACACATACACAAATCAAACCGTATGACACAAATATTTCAACCAAACATCAATATAATCAACATAAGAATATAAATAAATCTATATGAGTAAACTCACCAAAATTATAGTTGACGATTTGGCAGTCTGATTCGATCTAAAATTGAACGACGTAGGATTTTAACTCGAAATTCCACTAGATCCAAATTCGATGAATCTAATTACAATGCATAGATAACATTGATATAAGTCTAATGCAACTGACCTCATTCGAATCCGACCTCGTATAAGCAAGATATGAGTTTAATAAGATATCGAATTAAATAATATAATTAATCAACTACTTACAATTTTAATTACCCTGCTAATCTCAATTAATCCTAATCCACGTTTTAATTAACCCAGGTTACAAATTCTTCAACTCGACGACTCCGTTCATCTGCCTTCCATCACCGCCGCAAGAGATCAGACGTCGTCTCATCACCTTCACCGACTCCTCTGGCCAAGACCAACCCAACCCCTCAACCACTCCTCCTATCATCACCTTAAAGTCGAGAATGCACTCGAGAAAGATTCTCCATTCAACTCGACATCACCGCCGCTTGAGGCCTCTAGCCGCCGCATTACCACTGGAGCTAGCCCCGATAAAGGCAAACCAAAATCCACTAGAGCCACCACCCAACGTTGCCTGAAACTCGCCGTCCAACCCCAAAAACACGAACGCTAGCTATGCCGTTCAAACCTAGATCCACGCCGTCGTGCTCCGTTCCACGACGATCCATCCGATCATCTTCTACATCTCACCCCTACGCATATTTTTCATGTTAGGGCCATCACCTAATTTGACCTCTAGTGGCCCCGATCAACGATGGCCGTTGGATTTGGCTATCCTAGGTTCTGAGATGAGAAAGTAAGGAGAGAGCATGGGTCCTTTTATAGATTTTATCTCCTACAATATTCACCCCCAAAAAATCACGAACATCAATTGACACATGCCCACTGGCATTCTTAGCCAAATACCCCTATTCCGAACCCAATGTAATTTGTTACAGGACCTAATTCCTTCATATATAGAAGTTAGTTTTATGGTCACTCTATTTACGAATCGAACTTGACTCTCTAACTAGAAATTAGACGGTCGAAATATATCTGTAACGACTCGTAAATTTCAACTATTTTAATAACGTAATTAGTTGAAATTTTGTAAAATTTTAAAAGATAAAATTTTGAAATATAAATATGATATTTGGAATGCGTTTAGTTAAACATAGCAACTGGTAAATTTTCGTCCGAAAATATGAAAGTTTATTTCGCGCGTAAATTTACTTCCATTTAATCAGTTAAAAAGCGATGAAAATAAAATGTTTCCGAAACCTAAATATTTTTACATAGAAAAATTCTAAACAATCTTCTGAGCAAGATGCCAGTTTGTCGTTTTTCCAAATTCGGACATCTTTAGCTCCGTCGATCTTAATCTTCTGCGTTTTGCTGCATTTTCCGTCGGTAGAAAATTCGAATTTTTATAATTCAATCGTACCACTGATATCTGTATACCATTTTGATCGTCTCGTCGTGCTGATCTCTGCGGTATAATCAATTCTGTGTTTTGAAGTCTGATACGCAGCGGAATCCGCGAAACGTTTTCGTATCGGTATCGGTTTTCTTTTCTTTTCTTTTTACCTTTTGATTTTCATCTGTCTATTCAATCTCTATCCTTTAATATTCTCAGTATTCAATGTAAAATTTATGACTTGTCCTTTCACCTGCATTGCTTGGCTTTTCAGTTGGGTTCTTTATGTTCTCTCGAGAAAAAAAAGTATGTTGAAATATGAGCCATATTATATTGCTTTCGAGCTGTTCTCCCTCTGTTGTTTTTTCTTTTCTTCCAAATACATTACCAGCTATACTTTCTTCTTTCTGAAGCATTCATCCTCTCCTTGTATCCATGCGACCAAAACTTTGGCCGAACCTCCACCCGCCTTTCTTCAACTCGCACGCAACCTCTCCCTCTCCGGCCTCTCACTGACGCACTCAAATCCGCTCCGCCCCTCTCTCCTCCGTTCTACCCCTCTCTCTCTCACATCCCTCGGCCTCGGTCTCTCACGCGATTTTTCCACCTCCACACCCGAAACCCAAGGCCGAAGCCTACCACCACTTTCCAACCCAGCAGCCTAGTTCACCTCCGCCTCTTCACAATTTCCCCACCACTCCACCATGGCCGTGCCACGTCATCTGGCAACCAGCCTGCCCTTCAAGAACGCACAGCCATACAAGCTCCTCCGCATGCTCGGCCTATCACTTAGCTTGCGTGTTTAGTCAAGGTACTATATATATAATTCTAGTTTATAAGTTGTGTATATATAGTTATACTTTGATACGTTAGTTATACCAACAGTTGTGATAGTATATGTTTAGTTGAAGCTAGTAGTTTTATTATTATATTTAATATATGACACGTACGTTTTCCTATAATGTTTGGATTGTGTACATACAAAAGTTATATGAAAATTTTATTACCCGTTTTGCACTATATAAGTATATACATGAGTTATGAAATTTCTGTTACGTTCAATCTACATATATACATATATATATTATTGTATATTCATTTTGAAATGTTGTTTATAGTACTACAAAGTATATATCAATCAATATTATAATGTATGTTTGAAATATAGGTTCAGCCTAGCATTTAAAGAAGATTATGTATATATAGGTGTTTTGTGTAAATTCAAAGTATGTACATATTTTACGTATGGGTTTGTGTTAGTGCGCATATTGATGTTTTATATATATACACACCGTGAATACACTTATTTCTGTAGTTTTATACTAATGTCTATGAGTCGCCTATTAGCTTGTATATGAGTGCATACTAATGCCGACAGTTTAAAATTAAGTTACATATTTATATATTTATGGGTTGTTTTCATACGCAAGATAGAGTTATAAAGTTTTGAATATAAGTTTATATACAGCATACGTTTTGGATCTGTCTATACTATATTAGTGATGATTTTGGTGATAATATATATGGGTTTTGAAAGCTATTATTTAATATTTGCCTTGAACTTCAATATTGAAATAATAAAAATAAATAAAATATTATAATAATGTATATATCTTAGTTTATATCAAAATGATTCTGATTGGTTCTCATCATTCCCATTTTATCAGCTTTGGGTCCATCGTGCCTGTTTCTTCATTGAATCCGTGTCAATCTTAATTTGCTTTGGAATTCGTAGCTCAATTCATCATCTATTTTCTCTAGCCTCGGAAGGTGAGCAATCACTCACGATTTATGTTCTTTTATTTATTAAATCTGATTTCAATTGAAACGACAATTGAAATATGCTCTTGTTAGTTAATTACACTGTTATATATGTTATTACCTGTATCAGTTCTCCTGTGACATCTGACACCATTATATGTTATTTATACGATGATAATACAGTTTGGCTGATAATTGATTGATTGTTCGATGTTTATATTAGATGTTAATTTGTTGTGTTAAATGATAAATAGTATGCAAAATTGAAATTGATATAGGATAGTTAAAAATTTTAAAACTGATTTATATGTCAAATTCGATTAGTTGAATATGACCCTTTTTAATTGTTAAATTAATTGACGTAGAAATAGTGATAACTACACCTTAAACCATTGAATGTTTGATTGTATAAACTGATGTAGTATAAGTGGATAATTGATATCAAGTGAAGAACCGTATTAACTTTAGTGTAATAATCTTTAATCTACATGAAATGATAGTGTAGATTCTAGAAATGATTATATTAATTTACACAAATAACAATGTGAATTAATACGATTATTTCGGGATTATTTGAATGGATTATTGGATTGATATTGATTGTTGTTATTGCTTGTTTATTTACTTTGACACCATCCCAGTTATCACACTGCAAGTTCCCTTTGCTATGTTTTGATTTTGAATTGAATTGGAATCGGGTTGAAATGATAAATACCCAAAATTGAACTTTGACCTAGGATAGAGAATTAAATAAAACCCGATTGGTCAATAATTTGATTTAAAACTAAAACGAAGATTTTATTTGAATAAATAATATGGTTTTGAAATGAAGTTGAAATTTGAATTTTTAATGAAAGGAAAATGTTAATGTTTAATAATCTAAAACGAAATATTAACAAATGTAATTGATGAAAGAACGTTGTTAAATTTGAGAAATGATTGAATTAAGTTTGAAATGATTTAATAAGTAAGTTTGAAATTTATAAACTTTGAAATTATTTAAATAATTAAGTTTTGAATTATTTAATAATTAAACAAGATTGAATTATTTAATGATTAAATTGATTTGAATTCTTTAATAAGTGAAATTGAACTTTGAATAAGTGAATTTTACTTCGTAAATAATTGAAATTGAGTTTCTTTATTAATTAAGTTTTGGAAAATTATTTAAGTAAGTAAATAAGTGAAATTGAATTTCTTTAACAAGAAATAAAATGTGATTTATTGAAATAAATGTAAGACTTGAAAATTAAAGAATTTGATTTGATGAATTTAATTTAATACAATTTGTAAGTTTTGATATAATGAAGTTGAATTTTAATAATGGATTTAATAAATTGGAAATTTACTAAAAATTATTTTGGATGGCAAATTTACTTAATGAATATTGAATGAAATCGATAAATGAATTAAAATTGATTTAAATGTTAAATTAAATTAATTTAAATGGTTTTGGAATGAAACTTGTATCCGAACTTGAATCGATATTTGAATTGTTTTTTTAAAAAAAGAAATTGAAATTGAATTATAAGATTTTGAAATGGTAATTTGGATGTTTTGAAACGTAAATTACGGAAATTGATTTAGAAAGACAAATGAAATGTTGGTTTACAAATTCTATTTGAAATTGAATTTGTTTTGTTTTTGAAATTTATAAAACGACCAATCGGTGCAATAATTACGAAAGTTATTAAAGAGACCGGAATCAGTTAGGGACATACTCACTGTCTAAACCGAAAACCACTTTAATAACTATACGTGGAGTGTGATCCAGAATAAAGTGGTTGGAATGATGTACGTGATGACTGAAGAAAGAGAACGATAATGGATAGCCTTGACACTTGTGTCAAATTGGAAATGACTAAAACAGGAGCCGTGCCGGGCCAATGGAGGTCAGCTACCTCAAGCGAACACACTTCTTCGAAAACTACTCATTACTTGTTGTCGATTGGTGCACCCTTGATTTTGGGAGTGTTGTTTCGCGGTGTTGCGATCGCTGCGGAGATGCGTTCTCACCAGTTCGGATCAAGCAAACGGTAGTTTCACTACCTTGGGTATTGCCTCATGTGCCTTGTCATACTTGGATCCCTATATACGCGACCACTACGAATTTGTTTTGCGTTATACCTATGGAGTACTCCCTGATATCCCACTAGTTTACGGTGGAGTTTACAGTGCTGTATAGACTATAACGTTTATATAAATGTGTTAAGGGGGATAATGGTAACGCCTTAACACTATTTTGATACTTTATATTATTGATAGACATTATCTACTTATCGTACACTACTACATAGTAGATAGTTTAACGGATCCTTAAAGGATGGTTATTCCAAACATCCTTTGAGTTACTTGTATTTCAATTGCTATTTCACTTGAGTTGGATTTATTGATATAAGAATGTTAATCCTGGCTCGAGTGTTTTGTGTTTTGCTTTACGCTCGGGTCAGACTGAGTGTACCAGTATTCGAGACTCATCTTTGAAGTTGGAGCTTTGCTTGAAGATCCAGCCATCTATTCTGCTTTCAGTATTCGATGATTCCAGTGATGTATTCTGATTTGTATCTGATGTATCGTATTACTCTTCCGTTGTATCTGGTTTAACTCTGATGTAATTTATATATTTATATAGTAGCTTTATGAACTACTATCTCTTTTATTTCCGCTGCAATTATTACTCTGTGTCTGTGATTATTTTATTTACTGTATATGTTTAGTTTTGCCAATTTAAATTAACAACGCGGTATTTCGAGCAATTCAACTCCAGCATGAGTGTCTACCTATACACTTATAATGGATGCGAATGGTCCAAAATAGCGGGTCGTTACAATATCGATGCTTATACTCATTCTAGCTCGCTCCGACCATCCGGACCCAATGGAAGTTATCTCGAGTCCTAAAAAGTCCATCAGAAAAAATCAAGTTTTCAGCTCATCGATAAAATAAATCAATTTAATATTTAAATATCCACAATTTAAATATTCGGAGCTTTCTAAAAATACATGTAGTTACACTCATCCCTTAGAAAGATTTCATCCCCGAAATCCCAAAGGACTAAGCAACAAACCCAAACACCATAGCATAATCGATGATATAAAAAAATTATCTTCAACCTATATGCCAAAACAACAAGCTCCACACTAATATATCCTAGACACCATCCTACCCACATGTGCACATGCCTGCAATCATGGCATTCTCACCCGAATCGAGTTATAAACACTCGAAACGAATAAGTAGCAGCAACTACATCCACAACGACAACATACCATATTATCACTTACACTTCCTAATCACTCTTTGCTATTCCAAATGCCTAAGTAATGCACTGATATCGCATGAAAGAGAATAAGGGAAAATACAATGTACACTTGCTAGTCGAAAGTCAACTCAACTGGATATATCACACCACCGCTTCTTACGACAATCGGTGATGTCTAAAAATCTTTGCGCCAACTTTCCTTTCAACTATGGCCTAAATTTCCAAAAAAATTCGACAACACCTCCTTTGTGCGACTTGATCCAAAAAAACTACAACTCGCCACAACTGGCTCAAATCAACAAAGAAAACAAAAGCCCAAAAGTGGCCTTCCATATTTAGGGCATAAAATCACCAATCTCTAAATCTACTATGTACCTCTTTGGCATTTAATTTTTGACAAGCACTTACTATCTTGATGTGAATACGGGTGCGCAAGCAATCAAGTTGTAATCTCTTGCTTTCATGTACCTAACTTGTACTTAGAAAAATTAAAAGAGAATCATGCTGACAAAAGAGAAATACATTAGCTATTTCTATAATAAGCTCAAGCAGCATAAACAATGTAACAACCAAATGCAACAAGACGATATGATGCAACTAATAATATGATGCAACTCTACACACAAAAACCATCATGATATAAATCTACATGCAACTCTAGTGTGGTATAAAGTCACGTGCAACAAAATCAATATAACAAGCATATGCAACAAAAGTATAGCGGATATTCTGTAATAAAATACTATGCATCAAATCCTTTCAAAAAATAAATTTAGACCCAAATGCTCGTTTTTTTATATTCAAATATTTTCAAATTTCCCAAAAGAGAAATATAACACACTTGTTAAACTATAACACGCTAAATATTCACATATGGGAATTTTACTACGTGTGCTCAATAAAACATGTCGATGTTTTATTCAATTCATTTGGCTGCTTAATGTCACAAACACAGAACAATTTTAATAAATTTTCAAGAGCAATAAACCAAGCACAGATCATTAACTATTTTAACGATTAATAACTAATACTTAAAACGATTCACAAATCATGATTAAATTAATTTAAGTTAACTGAATCTAATTATATTCCTAACCCAAATTACCTATAATTTAAATCAATTATAAAAAACCATTTATTATAAATTCTAATTAAAAAGTATCAATCCATCTATAATACTAACTTTATTAATTAACTTAAGATTTTATCAATTTTGTGACGCCCCACCTCTATACTCACTATAACGACCCAGAATTTCTGTCAATTAAAATTTAAATATTTAATTTATTTTAAATATTAACAAGTAGGAATTATAAGTCGAATAATTTAAAATTCGAATAACTGGATTTAATTGGGTAATTAAATTGATAATTTAATGGTTGAAATTCCAGAAATAATTGAAATCTGGATTAAATATGATAAAAAAATGATTTATAAAGTTATAATAAATCATATTGAAGTTATAGTGATGTTATAGAACTTTTAAAATCGAATTTAAAGTTAAATTGTGAAAATTGAATATTTTAATATTTAATCGACTAGTGAAATTAGCCATTTTTCAACCAGTCTCGGATTTTGACGAAACCAGTTTCATCAGATCCGTAATGTGATATTATTGTAAGGTTTCAAATTTCGCGTCAATCGGATGTACCGTTTGTCCGGGGCAAGGCAAAACGCATCGAAATCGGTTTAATTTTAATTTGATCGTTTAATTCCATAACTCGCACAGATGATCGAATTAGCTCCCGAAACATGTTCCATTGCGTTCGAAAGGCGGGGTAAACCTTAGAAACGTCAGCCGGCATGCGTCGTTTGGAGTTCGGAAAATCCGGGATGAATAGTGTTTCGATCATTTTTCTATAAAAGGCCCTCCACATTCTCATTTGCAAACAAAGAAACCCTAGCTAGGGCAAATAGTTTCTGCCACCATTTTAAATTAGATGGCCAAAATTTTTCAATCCTTCTCCTCTTAATCTCTCCCAATCCACACGTTTTTAACAAAAGTTGTCAACTAACAAATTATAGAGCGGAGTGAGATCTTCACATCCATACGGGGATGATGAGCTTTAATCGAGCAGATCGTCATCAAAGTGGCCGCGTTCTCCTGTTGTATGTGCACGATTTATGAGGCGAGGGGAAGGTCGAGTGCCACATGACTCTCGGCGTGAGTGAGGCTGGTGATGGGCTTCAAAACCCCGGTGTTGGATCGTCGCCTAGGCAATGATGTTGGTCGCGTGTACTAGGGTTTTAACGGCGGCCGGTGGTTAGTTGTCTCGCGTGTTTGCCTGTTGGGGAAGAAGGGAGTAGGATCGGCCGTGATTTGCTAGCTAGAGGATGGACGGTCCAGATTTGAAGAGGTTTAAAAAAATAAAACAAAATTGTAAATTAAATTATATTATAATTTGTATAATATTTAAAATGCGATATCTTGTTCATACGAGGTCGAAAAATTACGCAACAACTTGCATTGGCTTCGTTTTATCGAGCACTACGCTATGAAATTGGATTGGAAGCGATTGGAGTCAGTGAAAATTTCGGGTAAAATTAAACGCACGTTTAATTTTATTCGAAATAAAACGCTGGAACAGAATTGAAATCAAGGTGAGAACTTCTCACTCAATCGAATTTGTTCGATTTAAATTTTAAATAGTTATATTTAAAATTTCTTGATTGTGTGATTGGATGATAAATTGTTATCTATTGTGATAAATACGCCGTTATTAGGCGGAGGTTATTTATTAAAAACATTTACCGCGAATATTTCACTGCAAAGTGAAATTGGTATTATATATGTACTTGGAGTTGATTTCCCGCATTATATAGCGGATGAGACCCTATTGCGCCGTATAATAGCGGATAATATTTATTAAACCCATATACCGCAATATTCCGTACTGGAACGGAATTGGTATTGTGCTAACATCTGTGGATGCAGGGAAACAGGTTGGAGGGATCCGACTAGATTCCTCACCAATATTTATTTGATTACAGATATTGTGATATTTATTGATTATCATATGATGATATATGATGTTTGATTATCGTGATTGATGATTGGTGCTGTTGCATCATCGAATCCATTTTTGAAGTTTAAAAATAATGATTTTGATTTTTAAATTGGGATTTTTGAATTATTATGAACGATTTATATAAAAGATGTACAAAATTGATATTTTATAAATTAAGAATACTGGAATTATAAAACGAATATTTTCCAAGTGTTAAAATGGAAAAAATGGATTTCATAAGTGAACGGAATTTATAGATTTATAAATTGTGAAGTTATTAAATGAATGGATTTTGTAAAATAAAAGATTTATAAGTAATTATCTTATAAATCGGATTTTGGAATTTAAATGAGATATGAATGGAATTTGTTAATAAAGAGATTTATAAGTTGAAGTTTTATAAATAGAAATGGAATTTATAAACGTTGTTTTATAAATCCAGAACCAATTGAATTTGATAAATTAAACATAGAAGTTTAATAAAGGAGATATATTCGTGATTTTGGACAGCGAATTATCCTTTAAGTTAAATGTTGTAATAATAAGAGTTTGGTTGGAAATTTTATCCACGATTTTGGACAGTGGATAATCTTTTAAGTAAAATGTGTAGAAACGTTAAATGTGTTAACGAAGTATATTTACGATTTTGGACAGTAAATATATTATTAAATTAAATGGATATGTTTTGGAGAAGTGATATTACGAAATGAAGTTAATTGTTTTAACGATGTATTAAATTGTGTTAAGTATCGAAGACATAGATTTCAACATTCATTGTTGAAATAGACGTTTTCGATAAATAAGGAAATGGTGGACTATAACACTGTTGTTATAGTAAATGGTTTCCGAAAGGAAATGTTTTATATAGTATTGGGATTTATATATCTATCTAAATTTCAGATCCCTATACTAGTGATTTTGAGTTGTCGTAACGATGTTTTACGTAACATTCGTTTTGACTCAAATAAATGTGTTTAAGAGAACGTTTTCCTTAAAGAATGAAATATATACTTAATTATGATTTAAGTATATTGAATATTTTCCAAGTGTTGAAAATAAATGGATTTGTGAAATACTTATTATTAAATAAGCATGGAAATGTTTTCCAATATGAAATGAAAGGTTTGAAATTTTATCTTTTAAAGATAAATTGAAAAGTGAATAATTGAAATTTGGTTTCAAATGGTTAAGTGTGGGAAATTTTATATCTTGTAAAGATATTTTTGGAAAATAAATAATTTGGAAAATTATTTGGAATCTGATGATGCTGTGCAGACCCATAGATAGTTAAATAACCGACTATCAATATTTACCCTTGAATGGGTATTTGTTGTGATTTGCTTGAATTTGAATGCCACACTTATTTTTGAATAAGCGCTCACTATTCGGGTTAGCCGGGAAAGGACCTTTGGGTCGTATAACCCATTCTGAATATGTGATACGTCGTAATGGATTGCATTTGATGACCGGTGTTGAAGACCAGATATTTTTGAAAACGGAAGGATTACCATCGAGTTACTCTACATCGGCTGATCTCCGATATAGAGGTTTTATCACCCTTAGTGACGGGAAGTCCGGACGTGATTTGAAAATTATCCGGATTTGCAAGGGCTTCGTGAGAAGTGCCTTCGGTTCTATTCGATCCCGGAACAGACTTGTATGGATTGTATGTCTGACGTTACAAATTGAGATATAAAAAAGCTGGTTTCTTTCAAATACATTTCTGTTAGTGGCGGAGAATTTATTCTCTTAGCTTAACACCCTTCTCTGAGACGTACAAGCTCAGAGGTTATGTAGTTGAAAGTTATCAGCAATATATTCCCAATTTGGTAATGTGACATGCTGAGTGTTGCTGTGTGATGATCATTGTTTGATCATTTGTGATATGATCATTTGTTTGATCATTTATCTTTGTGATCATTACTTTGATCATCTGTTTGACCCGAAGCATGGCTTTGTACCAAAGCGTAGCTTTGTGGACGAGACTTCGTCGGACCTCACACCCCGGAAATGGTCAAAACAGGAAGGATGCAGCAAGGTTATTAAGGGGTAGCGCCCCTTTAGTGTATGTCATTCCTTCTGGATAGAGGTGGTATCATGGTATGGAGCCCAGATATTTAACCTATGTTGTTGCTGCAAATTTATTACTTTGTGGTTGTTGGAAATCGAGGATCCTCGGGAAGATCGGTTACGATCGGGGGATGACATATTCGTGTCAGTAGTTACCCAGTTAGGGGTAACCCTGCCTTGTGTTGGCAGAGATCTAACCATAATGTTAGGTTATTTCTCGGGTCGTCTTTCCAGAGGCGTACCTATGTGGCAATGGGAAGTTCATTGGCCTGACCATTTGTTGGAAATCCAAAGAAACAATACGTGACTTGTACGGTTTTAGTTGTATTACCTGCCATGGAATGTGGCGGTAACCTGCTATTGAACATGATAGTTATAGTAGGCATAAGTGCGGAATGCCTATTGTAACGACCCACTATTTTGGACCATTCAAATCGATAATAATCCACACATGTCAGACTTGAATAATGCAAAATAACAGATTGTAATAAAATTTGGAGCAAATAAAATCATTCACAAAATCACAGACACAGAAATATCAGAATAACTCGCAGTGGAATTTAAAAATAACCATAGTGGTTCATGAAGCCACTAAAATACATAGTCTAAAATCAAATACAAAATACATAGTCTGAAACCCAATACAGTGCTGAAACAAATACAATAGAAATCCCAAATACACAAGTCTCTAAAACAAAAGCTGAAATAAGACAACTGAAACTGAAATAGGAAGATAACTAGATAAGCAGAATCTCCAGTGATTCCGAGCTCCAGAAAGGTGAATCCAAAGCTGTGAATACTCAGGCTGACCCGAGCGTAAAATAAAACATAACACTCGAGTCAGGATATACATACTTATACAATGTAAACCAACTCAAATGAACTGTAGTAAAGGTACAAGTAACTTAGAAGATGCTTGGGACCGCCCATCCTCTAAGGATCCGTTAAACTATCTACTATGTAGTAATATTCGCTATTATAATAGTGTCTAAATAAGTAAAGTATAATCATATCGGAAAATAGCGTTAAGGGGATGGAGAACCTTAACGCGGTCGGATCTTAAAATCATAATCGTAGTAAAGCTCGATATGGTAGATGACACGGCTCAACTAGGCAATGCCAAGGTAGATATACCAATTACGCACACGGACTGATGGATACGCATAGCAACCACTACCGTTCCACCTCGAACAACACTCCCAAATCGGAGGATGGCCATCTAATCAATCTCAAGTAAGAGTATAATATCAAAGAAATGTGTCCGAGAAGAGGTGCTACCTCACTGGTCCAAGATCGCTCCTGTTTTAGCCACCTTATGCCAACTCACGGGAGTTGGGTCAACGTAACATACCTTAAGAACGTCGCCACCATCCTACTTCATTCTGGAATCTCCACCGCGTACACGGTTGTCAAAGTGGTTTTCGGTATCGACAGAGAGTATGTCCATATCCGATCTCGGTCTCTTTGCCAACCAATCGTTATTATAACCCGTGGTTATAGATTTAAAACAATTTATCAAATATACTTCGAATTAAATCATTTAAAAACAAAGACATTATTCTTTTAAAAATCAAATATTAAATTTCTAAAATCTAACCTTTTCGGAGTTCACTTATTCACTTAAAAACAATAACGTTAAAATTTTCAGCTTTCACGGCATTTAAAAAAATGCGACGATAAGTTATATTTGAAAACAATTTTATTCAACAAAACAACATTTATAAACTGCTATAACAATTCAATTTTAAACAAAAATCATATTTCAGCCTACTGCAGTCCTTAACACGTGCTACAGTAGCCCTTTATTAGTTCAGGTTCAATTTTAGTTTCTGCTACAACAGCACTTACCAAGTACTATCATAGCCTTAGTTCATTTCAATCTTTTGGTTCACTTATACAATCCACAACACTTAACAAGTGTTACGGATTCTACCTAGTTAAAACTTATAAAATCATACATTAAAATGTTCATTTTCAATCCTTTAACAAATTTATTTAAAGAGAAATTTTACAAGTAAAACCAAAACTTACAAATTTGCTTATTACGTTCATTTCAACATTTAAACTTAAACTCCATTTTTTTCCACCAATTTAAAAGCTAAATTTCTTTTCAATTAAATTAACTTAAGTTCCCATCTTCCTTTTAATCAAAATTTCAATTTTAAATTTCGTTTTAAAAATCAATATTCCTCCATTTATTTATATTTATCACATAGAAAAATCATTTCTATTTTTAAATAAATCACTTAAAAAAATCGATTTAAATCAATTTAATATTATTACAATATTTAAATTATTTAAAAGTATCCAGAAAAATACAGAAAAATAACCACGGGTGTGTATAATATTTTCTAGCCTAAGTCAAGTGATACGGATACTATATCATTTCAATCCGTAATTTACAAAGAAAAATCCGGGTTTTATCATTTCAAACCCGCAATCCCAAGTAAATAAAATTTAATTGAAAATCGCTCAGGCCTATAATTTCAGCCCATAACGACCTTCCCTTATTCTAAAGTCCGTTTGGGTATGTATCATTTCAACCCATAGTGATTCTATTCTACAGGGAACTTGCAGTGTGATTTAACAGAATAGAGAACAGTAAAACAAGAACAGAATATAAAAGATGATACGATATGCAGTTTTAACAATTAACATCAAATATAAATAAATCACAGGTAGTTATAACATCATTTATTTGTTTATTTATTTCTACACATTCAGTTGCGGTCGTTTCACAATCATATAAGTATGGATATTCGTGTGAGATTTACTCACCTCTACGGAGCTGGAGATTCAGAAAAAGAAATACGATGCCTAACGGAAGCACGCGAATAGCACGATCAGTTGTTAGCGGATGCGCCAACTAGATTCAAACCAAAAGCACAATAAGAAATCAAAGTCTAAGATTGCACGTATAACAAATCTTCAAATGAAGCGACCAAAAAAAAAACAAGTTGAAAAATCGACAACAATAGCTCGACCACTCTGAAAATAGACTAACTCTAATGATTTACAAAAGTGACAACAGTTTACTAAAAAGTCTAGAGTGACAAAACAAAATTTTTCTCAAAACCATGGTCAGTAAAACAGCCTAAGATACCAACCCGTGACCAAAAGCATTTTTTTTTCTAAACAAATCCCAAAAGAACTATATTACAAAGTACAGCGTGACAGAACAATTTTTTTTTCCAGAATTGACCAAGTCGAAATATAATCCAAATCCAAAGATTCAAAAGGACATAACATTTTCCTTTTCATTTCTCAAATACAAATAGCATGGCTCTGACTTGGCAGTAAAACCTCAAGAGTGTGACAACGCATCATGCTATTCAAAAACAAAATTTGACAAAACCAATTCAATTCTTTTTTTTTTCAAAACAAGCCAGTAAAACTATATTATTTGTCTCGGCTAAACCCAATACCACACAAAACAAAACGAAGCAAGGGTTGAATGGCTGGTCTCATGGTGTGGCTCGGCATGGAGGCCTGGGGACATGACGTGGTGGTGGCGTATGGGGTAGGTTCGTTCGGAGGAGCGGAGGACTTTGTCTGGGTTCGGTGGTAGGGCTGGGTTCGGTTGGAGGGGGCGTGGCAGCTTCGTTCGTGGCGACTGGCTGTGGCTTTGGCGTGGTGGTGGATGAGCGAAGGCGTGGGACGTGATGGTGGTCTCGGTTGGGGTTGTGGCTGGGTAGGGTTCGGTGGTGGTTTCGATCTGGAGTAGGGGCGGTGGTGACGCGGTGGTCCGGCACTAGTTGGAGGGCTGTGGGTGGTATGGTCACGGTTGGGGTTGGAGGCGGTGGTGGGGTTCGGTGGTGACAGGCACGACGTGGGTTCTCGGCCTGGGTCCGGTGATTGGGTAGGGCGTAGGGGTGATGCGGTATGGGCTGGAGGTGGCGAAGCAAACATGAGCAGGGACAACCGAAATTCGAAATGCAAAAATGAAAAAGGGAAGAACATGGTACAGCAGACAACAAACAGGGGACATGCAAAGAAATAAAGTGAGAAAAAGTGAAACAAAAGAAAGTGGATGTTGTCTTTTACCTGTACCTTCCAGAGATGCTCACAAAAAAAATGATTTTTTTTTGTATTGAAATTTTTTTGTTTGAGAACGAGGACTGTCAAAAGCTATTCACTGATTTGTAGAGAAGGCAAAAGGAAGTGGTCTTGAACGGTAGAAAAAGAAGGCTTTTAAATTTCCAGTCAGTTGATGGAACCGTAAAGGAAGAAATAATATTTTCATGCACGTTTTTAGGCTTAAAACTATGCGGCTGAATTTGAAAAGTTAAAGCAAAACGTACAACTCTATGATTTGATTCTTTTTATTAATAAATTTAATTGTTAATATAAGTTAAGAACGGACATAAATATACGTAACGAAATGTAACGCTTTAAATTTTCCGTTTCAACAAATTACTACACTTTATATTTAAATCAATATTTCGAAATGTTTTGTTTTTAATAAAAATTTCGTTTAAAATATCGGGCTGTTACACTCTCCCCCACTCAAAGATTTTCGTCCCCGAAAAGGAACGAAGAAGGAAAACAAAGAAAGATAAGATAGAATAGCAAAAGTACCTGAAATAAACAATTTCGGATTCGAAGCACGAATGCTCTCCTCCGTCTCCCAGGTGCAATCCCGTTCATCAGTGCTCCACCGCACTTTGACCAGGTTGACAGATTTTCTTCTTAGCTGCTTCGTACCTCGATCGACGATACGAAGTGGCTTCTTCTCAACAGTCAGATTTGGCTCAATATCCAAACTATCAAGAGCAGAAGGCTGAATAATAAGAGATGGATCATGCAGATAGCGACGAAGATGAGATACATGAAAGACATTGTGTATTCCAGAAAATTTCTTGGGTAAATCCAAACGATAAGCAAGAGAGCCAATTCTTTCCAAAATGCGGAAAGGACCAACAAATCTAGGAGATAGCTTTCCTCTACGACCAAAACGAATAACATTCCTTAAGGGAGAGACCTTAAGGAAAACCAAATCACCAACAGCAAACTCTAAACTCCATCTTCGACGATCGGCGTACTTCTTCTGTCTATCCTGAGCAATCCTCATCTTCCTCTTAATCTCTTCGACTCTCTCTGAAGCTTCCAAAACCATCTCAGGACCAAGAACCAAACGATTACCGGATTCAATCCAACAAGAAGGAGATCTACAAGGTCGTCCGTAAAGAGCAGAAAATGGAG
The DNA here is from genome assembly GCA_030737815.1 of Allium fistulosum. NCBI lineage: Eukaryota > Viridiplantae > Streptophyta > Magnoliopsida > Asparagales > Amaryllidaceae > Allium > Allium fistulosum. The sequence goes on from CM060901.1 coordinate 790,846,133, forward strand.
ATGTCTCAATACTGGCCTGATAACTATTGTTATAAGTGAATTCGACAAGATGGAGATGATCTTCCCAAGATCCTCCATAATCAAGCACACAAGCACGAAGAAGATCTTCTAAAATCTGATTCACCCTTTCTGTTTGACCGTCGGTCTGTGGATGGTAAGCAGTGCTCAGATTTAGATGAGTACCCAAAGAATCCTGAAAGGCTTTCCAAAACCTACTGGTAAAGATAGGATCACGATCACAAACGATACTGAGAGGAACACCATGGAGACGGACAATCTCCCTCATGTAAATCTCAGATAAACTAGAAGCTGAACGGGTAGACTTGACCGGAATGAAATGAGCTGATTTGGTCAATCTATCCACAATAACCCAGATACTCTCGTTACCCTTCCTAGTCCTCGGTAAACCATCAATGAAATCCATAGAAACTTGTTCCCACTTCCAATTGGGAATCTAAAGAGGCTACAATAAACCAGGGGTCTTCTGATGATCTGCCTTGACTTGCTGACAAGTCGCACACCTATTGACGAAAATGGAAATATCTCGCTTCATACCTTTCCACCAATATAACTTCTTCATGTCCTGATACATCTTGGTTACGCCTGGATGAATAGAAAGTCTGGACTGATGATTCTCCCGAAGTAACTCCTGTCTCAATCCATCTACATTCGGGACACAAATCCTATTATTGATCCTCAATACACCCTTATCGTCAATCTGAGCTCCATTACCATCAAGACTACTACCTCCAACTCTGCTTCGAACACTCTCCTTAATCAATCTAAGCATCTGATCTTCATCCTGTCTAGCCATAATACGATCCACAAGAGGTGAAGAAACAACAATCTGACACAACAAAGCTTTCTTCCTACTCAAAGCATCCGCCACTACATTAGCCTTTCCCGGTGTATAGTTGATGTCGAGGTCATAAGAAGCAAGGAACTCTAACCACCTAACTTGTCTCTGATTCAAATCCTTCTGAGAGAAAATATACCTCAAAGACTGATGATCTGTGAAAAGCTCGAACTTGGTACCCAACAAATGATGTCTCCAAAGCTTCAAAGCGAAAACAACTGCAAGCAACTCTAGATCATGGGCAGCATAATTTACTTCATGGGTCTTCAACTGTCTACTAGCATAAGCAATCACTCTACCATCCTGCATCAGAACAGCTCCCAAACCTTCTCGGCAAGCATCAGTGTATACCGTTAATCCCTCATCTCCATTTGGAACGGTAAGAACAGGTGCGGAAGTAAGCTTGTCTTTTAACTCATTGAACGCGGCTTCACACTTATTACTCCAATTAAACTTAGCATTCTTCCGAGTTAAAGCAATGAGAGGTGCAGCAATCCGAGCGAAATTCTCAATGAATCTCCGGTAATAACCGGCGAGGCCCAGAAAACTACGGATATCAGTAGGAGTCTTAGGAGTTTCCCAATCCTGCACAGAATAGGGAAAAAGAAGGATAATAGAAAAGATAGAGTAAATTGAAATGAAGCAATGAAAAAGAAGGAAAGAAAGACTTACATTGATCGCAGCGATCTTGACTGGATCAACTGACACTCCATTACTAGAAACAATATTCCCTAGAAATCGGACTTCATCCTTCCAGAAATGGCATTTGGAAAATTTAGCTTTTAACTGATGCTTTCGAAGAGTCTCAAGAATAGATTTCAAATGTGACTCATGTTCTTCTTCAGACTTAGAGAAAATGAGGATATCATCCACAAAGATTAGAACAAATTAATTAAGCACATCACGGAAAACACGATTCATCAAGTCAACAAAGAAAGCGGGAGCATTAGTCAAACCAAAAGGCATGACTAACCATTCGAAGAATCCATTCTCAGTACGGAAAGCAGTCTTAGGAATACTTTCCTCGGCAACTCTAAGTTGGTGAAAACCTGTGGCAAGATCAAGCTGAGAGAAAACAGTAGCACCATAAAGCTGATCAAACATGTCATTGATGCGAGGCATTGGATATCTATTTTTCATAGTGAGTTTGTTCAACTCCCTATAATCAACACACATTCGAAGAGAACCATCGGACTTGGTGACGAAAACCACCGCAGCTCCCCATTAAGAAAAACTAGGTCTGATCAGACCCTTGGAAGATAGGTCTTCAATTTGTTTCCTTAACTCAACCTTCTCGCGGGGTGCCATTCTTCTAGGAGGAAGAACTATAGGTCGAGCTCCAGGAATGAGATCAATGCGGAAATCAATTTCCCGCTTGGGAGGTAAAGCAATAACTTCACCAAATACATCCGGGTAGTGATTGACTACACGGGTCGACTGAAGATCATCAATAGAAGCATCTAGAGAAAAGATAAAGCTACCAGCATAATCATGAGGCATACGGCCCTGAATAACCAAAGAATTTCCTCGATCATCCTTAAGAGAAACAATTCGGGATTTACACGAGATACGGGCATCATGTCCATCAAGCCAATCACTTCCAAGAAACAAATCAAAAGCATCGAAACCAGGGATATAGAAATCGCCACTAAAACTATGATCGGAATGGAGGAGTTTCACATGTTTACAAATCTTGTTAAGATTTGCGGGACCACCAATAGGATTAGAAACACATAGAGGAACAGAAGCATACTCAGGAGAAAGGAGATGTTCAAACTTATTACACAGGTCATCAGAAATAAAACTATGCGAAGCCCCAGTATCAAATAAAACACGAACAGGATGATTAAATAAAGTAAAGGTGCCTTGAAGAGTACCTTGACCATCGCTAGGAGCAGGAGCAGGTGCAGGAGCAGGTGATGAAGCAGATGTGACAGCAAATACGCCAGATGGCCTTCCCTTCTGATATAAAGGACAGTCCTTCTTAAAATGACCCGGCTGAAGACAAACATGATGAAGATCATTCCTAGTAACCTGGGGTGGAGGAATAGCAGCAACAGACGGATTAGGGCAACTATTGGCATAGTGTCCCTTTTGGTCACATTTGAAGCAAGTAATGGAGGAAAGATCAATATGGTGTCTTTGAGAAGGAGCAGATGCTGAAGATCCCAAGCCCACATGTTTGATCCAATTTTTCTTCTGCTGGTGGAAGTTGGGCTTTCTCTTCTTGGAATTTGCAGAGGAAGATTGTGAGACATGAGTACCCGAAGCAGCAGGACCCTTGGAAGTAGGGTTCTCATAGCGAATAGCCATATCCATGAGCTCAGTAAATGTGCTATGGACATGTGAAATAAGACGATCGTAGAACTCTGGGCGAGCTCCAGAAATGAACTTCTCATTCTTCTTTAGCTGAGTGTCGATAAGACCAGGACCGAATTTTGAAAGTTCATTGAACTTCCGTTCATACTCTGAAAAAGACATGGTACCCTGCTTGAGGTTCATGAATTCACGGTAAAGCTGAGATTTCCTGGCTTCGGGCATCCATTTTGCCACAAAAGCCTCCCTGAAAGAAGATACAAATCGAACTTAAGATAGATTCGAAAAGAAAGGAAATGGGGAAAAATTCAAGTTAACACAAAGGATACCTGAACTGCTCCCACGAAAGATCACCTTCGTTAGTGCGAGTCGTAACAGACTCCCACCAATCTAGGGCTGACTCTTGCAGCTGCCATGCTGCTAACTGACGCTTCTGGGCATCAGTGATCTCTAAACCAGTAAAGATTCTTTCCAAACTTCTTAGCCATTGCTGGGCTTCGATGATACTCTCTGAACCGGTGAACTTAGTGCCACCGAGCTGAGAGAATTCTTTGCAAAGAACTGTAAACTTAACGGGTGCAACAGGTGGAGGAACTGGGGCAATACCCCGACCCCTACCTCGAGCATTTCCACGATTCATCCTGGAAATATCAAGAATAATTTAGGACAAGGTACAGAGAAGACAAAGATAAGTTAAGATAAAATAAGATAAGGTCACTTGGGTGAATATACTAATAACAAAATTCCTAACAAGGTAGATACAGAAAGAAGGAAGTTTAGAAAATTTCTTCTTAAAACAAGAAAACTTTATATCAAAATAATCTTTGAAAAATCATTTGAAAAATCATTTTAAAATCATTTTATACTTTGAAAATACGTTCACTCACAAGGAAATGATTCTGAGTTTGATTTCACTCATTCTAGGGTATTTCTACCCTATCTCTAATGAGTTTTTGCTCCATATGCTAAGGTTTGCCTAAACCAAAGCTCTGATACCAAATGTAACGACCCACTATTTTGGACCATTCAAATCGATAATAATCCACACATGTCAGACTTGAATAATGCAAAATAACAGATTGTAATAAAATTTGGAGCAAATAAAATCATTCACAAAATCACAGACACAGAAATATCAGAATAACTCGCAGCGGAATTTAAAAATAACCATAGTGGTTCATGAAGCCACTAAAATACATAGTCTAAAATCAAATACAAAATACATAGTCTGAAACCCAATACAGTGCTGAAACAAATACAATAGAAATCCCAAATACACAAGTCTCTAAAACAAAAGCTGAAATAAGACAACTGAAACTGAAATAGGAAGATAACTAGATAAGCAGAATCTCCAGTGATTCCGAGCTCCAGAAAGGTGAATCCAAAGCTGTGAATACTCAGGCTGACCCGAGCGTAAAATAAAACATAACACTCGAGTCAGGATATACATACTTATACAATGTAAACCAACTCAAATGAACTGTAGTAAAGGTACAAGTAACTTAGAAGATGCTTGGGACCGCCCATCCTCTAAGGATCCGTTAAACTATCTACTATGTAGTAATATTCGCTATTATAATAGTGTCTAAATAAGTAAAGTATAATCATATCGGAAAATAGCGTTAAGGGGATGGAGAACCTTAACGCGGTCGGATCTTAAAATCATAATCGTAGTAAAGCTTGATATGGTAGGTGACACGGCACAACTAGGCAATGCCAGGGTAGATATACCAATTACGCACACGGACTGATGGATACGCATAGCAGCCACTACCGTTCCACCTCGAACAACACTCCCAAATCGGAGGATGGCCATCTAATCAATCTCAAGTAAGAGTATAATATCGAAGAAATGTGTCCGAGAAGAGGTGCTACCTCACTGGTCCGAGATCGCTCCTGTTTTAGCCACCTTATGCCAACTCACGGGAGTTGGGTCAACGTAACATACCTTAAGAACGTCGCCACCATCCTACTTCATTCTGGAATCTCCACCGCGTACACGGTTGTCAAAGTGGTTTTCGGTATCGACAGAGAGTATGTCCATATCCGATCCCGGTCTCTTTGCCAACCAATCGTTATTATAACCCGTGGTTATAGATTTAAAACAATTTATCAAATATACTTCGAATTAAATCATTTAAAAACAAAGACATTATTCTTTTAAAAATCAAATATTAAATTTCTAAAATCTAACCTTTTCGGAGTTCACTTATTCACTTAAAAACAATAACGTTAAAATTTTCAGCTTTCACGGCATTTAAAAAAATGCGACGATAAGTTATATTTGAAAACAATTTTATTCAACAAAACAACATTTATAAACTGCTATAACAATTCAATTTTAAACAAAAATCATATTTCAGCCTACTGCAGTCCTTAACACGTGCTACAGTAGCCCTTTATTAGTTCAGGTTCAATTTTAGTTTCTGCTACAACAGCACTTACCAAGTACTATCATAGCCTTAGTTCATTTCAATCTTTTGGTTCACTTATACAATCCACAACACTTAACAAGTGTTACGGATTCTACCTAGTTAAAACTTATAAAATCATACATTAAAATGTTCATTTTCAATCCTTTAACAAATTTATTTAAAGAGAAATTTTACAAGTAAAACCAAAACTTACAAATTTGCTTATTACGTTCATTTCAACATTTAAACTTAAACTCCATTTTTTTCCACCAATTTAAAAGCTAAATTTCATTTCAATTAAATTAACTTAAGTTCCCATCTTCCTTTTAATCAAAATTTCAATTTTAAGTTTCGTTTTAAAAATCAATATTCCTCCATTTATTTATATTTATCACATAGAAAAATCATTTCTATTTTTAAATAAATCACTTAAAAAATTCGATTTAAATCAATTTAATATTATTACAATATTTAAATTATTTAAAAGTATCCAGAAAAATACAGAAAAATAACCACGGGTGTGTATAATATTTTCTAGCCTAAGTCAAGTGATACGGATACTATATCATTTCAATCCGTAATTTACAAAGAAAAATCCGGGTTTTATCATTTCAAACCCGCAATCCCAAGTAAATAAAATTTAATTGAAAATCGCTCAGGCCTATAATTTCAGCCCATAACGACCTTCCCTTATTCTAAAGTCCGTTTGGGTATGTATCATTTCAACCCATAGTGATTCTATTCTACAGGGAACTTGCAGTGTGATTTAACAGAATAGAGAACAGTAAAATAAGAACAGAATATAACAGATGATACGATATGCAGTTTTAACAATTAACATCAACTATAAATAAATCACAGGTAGTTATAACATCATTTATTTGTTTATTTATTTCTACACATTCAGTTGCGGTCGTTTCACAATCATATAAGTATGGATATTCGTGTGAGATTTACTCACCTCTACGGAGCTGGAGATTCAGAAAAAGAAATACGATGCCTAACGGAAGAACGCGAATAGCACGATCAGTTGTTAGCGGATGCGCCAACTAGATTCAAACCAAAAGCACAATAAGAAATCAAAGTCTAAGATTGCACGTATAACAAATCTTCAAATGAAGCGACCAAAAAAAAAACAAGTTGAAAAATCGACAACAATAGCTCGACCACTCTGAAAATAGACTAACTCTAATGATTTACAAAAGTGACAACAGTTTACTAAAAAGTCTAGAGTGACAAAACAAAATTTTTCTCAAAACCATGGTCAGTAAAACAGCCTAGGATACCAACCCGTGACCAAAAGCATTTTTTTTTCTAAACAAATCCCAAAAGAACTATATTACAAAGTACAGCGTGACAGAACAAATTTTTTTTTTCCAGAAATGACCAAGTCGAAATATAAACCAAATCCAAAGATTCAAAAGGACATAACATTTTCCTTTTCATTTCTCAAATACAAATAGCATGGCTCTGACTTGGCAGTAAAACCTTAAGAGTGTGACAACGCATCATGCTATTCAAAAAAAAAAATTTGACAAAACCAATTCAATTCTTTTTTTTTTCAAAACAAGCCAGTAAAACTATATTATTTGTCTCGGCTAAACCCAATACCACACAAAACAAAACGAAGCAAGGGTTGAATGGCTGGTCTCATGGTGTGGCTCGGCATGGAGGCCTGGGGACGTGACGTGGTTGTGGCGTATGGGGTAGGTTCGTTCGGAGGAGCGGAGGACTTTGTCTGGGTTCGGTGGTAGGGCTGGGTTCGGTTGGAGGGGACGTGGCAGCTTCGTTCGTGGCGACTGGCTGTGGCTTTGGCGTGGTGGTGGATGAGCGAAGGCGTGGGACGTGATGGTGGTCTCGGTTGGGGTTGTGGCTGGGTAGGGTTCGGTGGTGGTTTCGATCTGGAGTAGGGGCGGTGGTGACGCGGTGGTCCGGCACTAGTTGGAGGGCTGTGGGTGGTATGGTCACGGTTGGGGTTGGAGGCGGTGGTGGGGTTCGGTGGTGACAGGCACGACGTGGGTTCTCGGCCTGGGTCCGGTGACTGGGTAGGGCGTAGGGGTGATGCGGTATGGGCTGGAGGTGGCGAAGCAAACATGAGCAGGGACAACCGAAATTCGAAATGCAAAAATGAAAAAGGGAAGAACATGGTACAGCAGACAACAAACAGGGGACAGGCAAAGAAATAAAGTGAGAAAAAGTGAAACAAAAGAAAGTGGATGTTGTCTTTTACCTGTACCTTCCAGAGATGCTCACAAAAAAAATGATTTTTTTTGTATTGAATTTTTTTTGTTTGAGAACGAGGACTGTCAAAAGCTATTCACTGATTTGTAGAGAAGGCAAAAGGAAGTGGTCTTGAACGGTAGAAAAAGAAGGCTTTTAAATTTCCAGTCAGTTGATGGAACCGTAAAGGAAGAAATAATATTTTCATGCACGTTTTTAGGCTTAAAACTATGCGGCTGAATTTGAAAAGTTAAAGCAAAACGTACAACTCTATGATTTGATTCTTTTTATTAATAAATTTAATTGTTAATATAAGTTAAGAACGGACATAAATATACGTAACGAAATGTAACGCTTTAAATTTTCCGTTTCAACAAATTACTACACTTTATATTTAAATCAATATTTCGAAATGTTTTGTTTTTAATAAAAATTTCGTTTAAAATATCGGGCTGTTACACCTATGCTGGCTAAGATTTATATTATACTTTCGAAATGTTTTCTACACTATGCACTAATAATAATATCAAAAAAAAGATTTGATTTTGCGTAGTAAGCATCTTTGACTATCATAAGAAGAAATCTCCTCCAATTCTGCGTTTGCATTGTGTGTGTGGCGGGAGGTCTTATGGTAGTCTCATTTTCCAAAAGCATTGCGAATTGATTTTAAAAATATCCTGTTGTTTGTTTTAAAGATAAGCTGTTTTAAGTTCTCACACCAGTCACCATGAATGACCTAGAGTTTATTGTTTCCTTCCTAAACTCTGGGTGCCCACCAATTTCCACACGGGCAGTCTAGAGTTAGGTTATCAGGTCATTCTGGATTCGGGATGCTGTGGAGCTTAGTGGCGAGCTGGATGACAAGACGTACCACTTGTATATGATATTATTTATTCCGCTGTGTATTCTGTATGAGAACAAGTTTATATAACTGTCCAATGTTGTATTGTTGTTGTAAACTCTGATGATGATGTAATGTATAAAATGATATAGTTCTTTGTTTTAAAGATTATTCATTTATCTATTATATGTTGTTCCGCTGCGAATGTGAGATTCTGATATTGTTTCTGTTTCTGTGTTTTTTTGTTGTTTCTTCTTTCTTTTTCTTCTATCTTTTCTTCTTCTACCTCTTCTTTCTTAAACCCTAATGGTTCGGCTTTCCGTTCATCTTGAGTTAATCGATGGAGATTAGTGTTAATTCAAGGGGTACGGAAAAGTGGACTATTACACTCACAATAACCAAGGACACTATTAGGTAATACCGTCAATTAGTTCGAAGAATAAGGCTGTTGAGGAGCGACCATCTGTGTAATTGCTTTATGCGAGTATCGATATGTTAGATAATATGTCATGCATTTCATTTCAAGAGGAAATCTGACATATCAAATACAAACTCAAAGCTACTACACAGTGGCTATGTAGCCTTCGGAAACATATATAAAATAAGCATAACATAAATTAGTCATAGATATTCATATCACTAAGGCGGAAACAGATATGAATATAATACATAGAAGTGAACATCAAAGTAGTGGTCGTACAAGATCCACTACATCACAAAAGAATAGGTACAAGTGCTATACAAAAGGATATGTATACATCAAGGAGTCTCCATCTCGAATGTATAAAAACAAAAACTACTAAGCTAAAGTAGTTTGCAAAAAGTTAGAAGCTAGTCCCTGCTATGAAGTCAAGTGGAAGCACTTGAAACACCCCTGTCTGACCCGAGTATTATTTAAAAATGAAAAATAATAAACGGATCGGTCTACCTATAAATATCATTCAAGATGAGATAGGATAAGAGATATGACAAAAATATATGATAACAATATGTTATACTATGACAAGTATATATTTGATAACAATGAAAATCATACAATATCTCAAATCTCCTCAAATATCCAAAAAAAAAATCATATTCTTTACTTATTCACCAAACCTCAAATATTGACAAAACATATCAATGCAAATCGAAAAAATTGGTGAAACATAAATTCCAGAAATCCCTAATTGAAAATCCAGAAAACATAAAAGGGGGAGGACGCCTATCATAAACGGGAGCACGAAAACTCACCAACACGTGTATCACAAACGGGACGCAATCCCATGGGTCTCTAACCCGTAATGAGCCGAACATCGACGTACCTAAAACGATATGCCCCATGGACAGAAACTCGATTGAGCCAAACATCGATGCACCTAAAAAGATACGCCCCATGCACATACTCATTGAGCCGATTGCTCCACAAACAGTCAAAAGACCATGGGTCGCTACCCCACCAAATTGAGCCAAAGCTCTACAGAACGAGGTATAGTCCCCCACGCGGACAAAGAGACATCGCATATCGCTAGTTTAAACCAAAAAATGATCATCATTGATCAATAAGTGTAAATTACACCAAGCTAGTAAGTAAATGAGTTTAGCTTCATATCCCATAACCACTGGCTTAACTTAAATATTTACGAACAAATTGTAGATTTCTACTCGAAAATTGTCACAAGATTTCAATCGAACAAGTCTAAGAATTAACCGACGAAGTAAACGCAAGCATTTCATACCACTTGTTTTGCTAAGTCGTTTAATTGGATTTCTTGTACGAATGAGGTAAAGGTTTGTATATACTAATAGATTAGAAAACGGTTTTCAAAAAGAGCTTTGTAAATGTTGAAATCATTTTCGTGAAAGAGTTTGAGTATTGACTACTAGTATAGAAACCTTTGTATTTTAAAGTGACAAATCACAGAAACGATTGTAAAAACAATCTATCACCAAAAATTCACATACGACGACGTGAATTAAAACAATGAAAATCGATATCGAATCCATCAAATGGATATTCCCAAAAATCTTGAAAAGAAGTCATCAAAGTCAATAATAAATGACAACAACTAACCGGATCAACAAAAATCGATAAAAATTGGAAATTTTCATAAAAATAGGCAAATTGGCTGATTTTAACAGCGCCAGACGTCTGATGGTTCTCCCAGTCGTCTGAGCTGAAGGTATGGAATTTTTCCAGATCACTCAGATGTCTAAGCCGTAGGTCTGGATTATTTATTCCTTTGCCTCAGACGTTTGAGTGTTTTACCAAACGTCTGAGCTGAAGCTCAAGGCAAATTTTGCCTAGGCCATTGATGGCCAATTCAACTCGGAAGCGATCAAATGAGCGATGGTGGCTAGGGATTTATGCCAAGCGATAAACCAGCCATATAGGCTCTTCAATACACTCCAAACAACATGTCAAAACATCCATAGTAGGATTTTTTTGAAGATTTTGACTTCGAAATAGCAAAAATGGGAAAATTCACCAAACCAATTCAAATCAAAAGCAAATGAACATGAAATAGATGTTAGGAATTCATACCTAACAACTATCAAAGGTATAGACATAGATGTGAGTTCAAGAACTCACCTTTAAATTCAAAAACAAGGATGAGAAGCTTTAAAACAAAGCAAGATCAATCTCCCTTTAACTTCACTTCAAGAACCTTTAATCTATGATAAAATGCAAAGTTTTTTTTCCTAAGTTAGGTTATAGGAAAAATCAAGAATTGAAGAGGAATTGAGATGGATAAGATGAAGAGCATGCTTACCTAAGCTTCTCCTTGATTTTGGAACTTGGATTTGAATTTCCTAACAATCTACGGTTTAGGAGTTTTAATTTCCTATCTTTTCCTCCATTTTTCCCTTTAGCTTGAGTGGTAGGAAATTATGAGTATAATGAATAAAGAGTAGAGGAGTTAGAGTATTTGGTAGAGGAGTTTGGGTTCTCTTATTGGGTTAGTGGGCTAGAATGAAACCCAAAGCCCAAATGAAAATACCAAAATCCTAATCAAATCCAAACATATCGATGTTTATACTCAAACAAGTTGTAAACGTCGTTTTGAACTCAATGAAAGTGGTCTCGAGTCTGGATTAAATTGTTTACAAAAGTCACATTTTGGACTTTAAATTAAATCAATGACGCTATATTTAAATAAAATATTTAAATATGAAATCGTAAAATATGAGGGTTGTTACAGACTCTCCTCCTTAAAGAAATTGCATCCTCGTAATACTTGAGAAGAAAATAAAGAGTAACAACCACACTAAGGTATGATAACACAAAAGAAAATTTTGAAGTGAGAAGTTCACCTTAAAGAGTGCTCGCTCGATGAATTCTCTGGATTCCCAAGAACAATCCTTAGGATTTGAGGACCATTGAACTTTCACAAGCGGAACATCTTTAATTCGAAGGCGTTTAACCTCCACAGCAATGATACGAATAGGATGTTGCTCATAAGTCAAATTAGGTGAAACTGTAATTTCTTCAATAACACTGGGCTCAAGAATAAAATCTGAATCTCTAAGGAATCTTCATGATGAGAAACGTGAAATACGTCATAAATAGCGGAAAATTGAGCTGGTAATAAAAGGCGATAAGCCACGGAACCAATGCGTTTGGTTATGGGAAATGGGCCAATATATCGAGGTGCTAATTTTCCCGATCAACTGAAATGCACAACACCCTTCATAGGTGAAACACGAATAAATACCAAATCTCCTACAGAAAATTCTAATTTCCTTCTTCGGTTATCAGCATAGGATTTTTGTCTACTTTGAGCTTCTTTCATACTATGACGAATATGGTCAATCTTTTTTTTGGCATCACAAATAAAACCTGGGCCTAAAACTAGCTTGTCACCGGCTTCAAGCCAACACGAAGGAGATCGGCATCGCCTTCCGTAGAGTGCCTCAAAAGGTGCCATACTAATACTAGATTGGAAGCTATTATTATAAGAAAACTCGACAAGAGAAATATGATCTTCCCAACTTCCACCAAAATCAAGAACACAAGCACGAAGGAGATCTTCAAGAGTTTGATTCACACGCTCCATTTATCCATCGGATTGAGGATGATAAGCGGTGCTAAAATTAAGTTTCCTTCCCAAAGCTTAATGGATCATGATCATGATCACTAACAATAGAAGTAGGAACTCCATGTAATTTAACAATTTCTTTAACATAGAGTTTGGCCAAAAGAGGTACGGTCCGATTGGACCGAACGGGAATAAAATGGGTGGATTTTGTAAGTCTATCTACAATCACCCATAGACTGTCATGACCCGAACGAGAACGGGGAAGGCCGTCAATAAAGTCCATGAAGACTTGATCCCACTTCCAAACTGGAATATCCAAAGGTTGTAATAACCCACCGGGCCTTTTATGCTCGGCCTTTATGAGTTGGAAAGTCATGCAATGCTTAATAAAGTTAGCAATATCAGATTTCATTCCATCCCAATAATAAAATCGCTTCATGTCCGCGTACATTTTACTTTTACAGGGATGAATGGTAAATTTAGAACGATGAGAATCTTCTAAAATGTCTTTATGAAGATCACTAATATTTGGCACGATAAGTCTATCAAATTTTCAAATGCCTCCACGAGCATCAATTTCAAAGTCTTTCAAACCATCAATATTATTTTTATCCCTACAACTTTGGCTAAGATAAGCCAATTTGGGATATTGTTTTTGGGCTTCAAGGATGCGGTCTAAAAGAGAAGGATGAGCCTCAAGGCTACACAAAACAAGAGATGAACATGAATTGGGGTCACGATCTCGAATCTCACATGTAGACAAAGTCTCGAGATCATTCCACTCAGATATCATCATGGAAACAACCACTACGACTAAGGGCATCGGCAACACGATTTCCATTTCCAGGAGTATAAAGAATATCAAGATCATAAGATGCAAGGAATTCGAGCCAACGTTGTTGACGCAAATTAAGTTCCTTCTGAGAAAACAAATACTTCAAAGATTTATATTGGTGTAGAGAACAAATTTCGCTCCCAAAAGATTATGACAACAAATTCTAAGGGCAAAAACAATGGCCGCGAGCTCTAAATCATGAGTGGCATATCTAGTCTCGGCCGGCTTTAATTGCCTAGAAACATAAGCAATAACACGTTCCCTTTGCATGAGAACGGCTCTCAAACCAACACAACTAGCATCGGTATAAACTATCAAGTCTTCGTTCCCTTCGGGATTACAAGAATAGGAGCATCGGAAAGGAGTTCTTTTAAATTCTAAAAAGCAGCTTCACATTTGTCTGACCAAATGTACTTAACTTCCTTCTTTGGCAAACTAGTAAGAGGTACAGAAATTTTAGAAAAATCTTTTATGAACCGATGGTAATAGCCCGCCAATCCAAGAAAGCTACGAATTTCCGTCACACTATCCGGTCTCTTCCAATTTTGAATCGCCTTAATCTTTGAAGGATCCATCGAAATTCCGGATTCAGAAATAATATGTCCATTTATTACCGAACGCATTGGTTCCGTAGCTTATCGCCTTTTATTACCAGCTCAATTTTCCGCTATTCATGACGTATTTCACATTTCTCAACTACGGAGATGCCTTAGAGATTCCGATTCTATTTTTGAGCCTGGAGTTACTGAAGAAATTGAAGTTTCACCTAATTTGACTTATGAGCAACATCCTATTCGTATCATTGCTACGGAGGTTAAACGCCTTCGAAATAAAGATGTTCCGCTTGTGAAAGTTCAATGGTTCTCAAATCCTAAGGATTGTTCTTGGGAATCCAGAGAATTCATCGAGCGAGCACATCCGAACTTACTCTCTCGTGCTCTTTAAGGTGAACTTCTCACTTCAAAATTTTCTTTAAAGTTCAATGGTTCTCAAATACCTTAGTGTGGTTGTTACTCTTCATTTTCTTTTCAAGTATTACGAGGACGCAATTTCTTTATGGAGGGGAGCCAGTAACAACCCTCATATTTTACGAATTCATATTTAAATATTTTATATAAATATAGCATCGTTAATTTAATTTAAAGTCCGAAATGTGACTTAAATTATTTATTGAGCGTTTGTAACTTAAACATACGTAGTAAAATTCCCATATGTGAATATTGACACTCTAAATATAAATTGTTTATTTTAAACAATTTGGCCTTTAAAATTTATAATTCTCTGTTCGAAGAGACCGGGATCAGATATTTGCATTATCCATAACCACTTCGATCCAATAATAATTACGAACCTCTATGGTTTTGATTATAGAGCCTAATATGCTGAAATTGGATTAATTTAACAAATTCAAGTATTTTTAAATAAGTATTATACTTAGACGCTATTATAATATCGATGGATTCCTGTAAAAGTGTTTTGGTCAGATAAAAACCCGTCGTGTTACTACGAGTTACCTTAGTTTCCGAAGAATTATTATAACTTAAGTATTTCAAATTAGTGGGTTTACTCACGCTGGTTTCCAGCCTGACTCGGGTGTTACTTTATTGTAATGCTCGCGTTAGACCGAGTATTACAGTTTTCAAGTTAGGACGCTTTGGAGCTCAAGAGACGAGTTAGACGGCACATACGTATTGCATGTAGTTGATTATATTTCGTTGTGTATTGTAGGATGTATATTTAGCATTTAGGGACAAGTTATTATAACTGTCCAAATTTATATGTAGTGATTGTACTCTGATAACTTGTATGTATATTAACAGTTACAGTTTTTCCCCTGTTTAAAATGTTATTATTGTATATTATATTTTGTTCCGTTGCGATTGTGAGATTCTGTGTTGTTATTTCTGTTCTTTTTCTATCTCTTTTCTTCTTAAACCCTAACAACCTGGTATTTTCGGCACTCGATCGCTTGGCGCTCTATACAGTGAACGTATTAGTGTCGATTTTCGGAGGTCAAAAAACGTCGGTCGTTACACGTGGTCAGTAGTACCCTAGAATGAGTTGAGTGTAATATATATGAGGGCGTACTTGTTAGTTTCTTATATAATGATTTAAAAACGGTTTAAAATAATTTTTATATATGATTATATTTTGATATAAAAAGAAATAATTTTTCTGAATTATTATAGTATATTAAAGTGATTAGTTGTTGTAATTATTATAATCAAATAAGATTATAAAATTTAAGTGGTAATATATATATAACCAAATAGAAATTGGGTAAGAATGAATTATGCAAATAAGTTAAGCTGAAAGTAGACTCAATACAGAATTTAAAATTCCTGAAATTTTGGAGGTGTTTTTCAAAAGTGTGAGAAATGAAGTAAGTTTACCCTGATTATATTTTATATATAGAAATAATCTTTCAGGAAATTATTACGGAATATAAAGTGTGTTTGGTTTTTAGGTATGGTAATATCGATTATTATCATAAATTGGTTGTTGTATCTTAATAAACAATGATAAAACAGTGATTACAGAATAAACAATGATAAAACAGTGTGAAATGTTTAAGGAAGTGAAATTATATAAGCATAAGTTATAGATGCGACTTATAAATTAAAATGGATTAAAATAGAGAAGTTTTGAATCTAAGTACCGAAAATTTTGAAATTGTTTCAAAGTGTTTGAAGGAATAATAAATAATATTTTTTAGAATATTTTTGAATATGGAATTTTTTTTAAAACAAGAGTTTTTTTGAAAAATTCCAAAGGAATTTGGTTTGGATAGAAACCAAGGTTGGTTTAAAAATTTAAAGGGGGTGATTTGGTATATAAATGGGATATATATGTGCATATATATCTATGATTTCAAAGTTGATTTGGAATAAATAACTAGGTGTTTGAATTCTGGAATCCCCCTTGAAATGAGAAGTATAACCCAAAAAAAGTAAGTTTTTGAACTTATAAGTGGGAAGTGATAATAATAAGAAATGGGATTTGGAATGTAAAATTTAAATGGAGTAAGTTTAAAAAGGGTTGAACGAATTAGGAATTAACTCAAGCCAAATTAAATAAGTTTTGTACTTATAATCTTAAATTGGAAATTTCAAGGTGAAATTAAAAATTTAATTTATGGAAGTTAAATGAATAAAATTGTAACAGAAGTTAAGTATGTATGAAGAATTTCAAACGTTTTTTTAAAATAAAAACGGATTACGAATTCTAGAAATTAAAATGAACCAGATTATCATATCAGTGGATTAAATTATAAAAATGACCGAGAACAAATAAAAGTATATTTGGAAATAAGAATAAAGCTGGAATTTCAACCAATCGAGGTTTTAATTATAGGTTAGGAAGTCCTACTAGATTCTAGTACAAGTTGTAAGAGATGGCAAAAGGAGAAGAATGGAAGCAAGGCATAGGGAGCGGAGAACATCTGCACGTAAGGCACAGGAAGAAGCAATAATGGAACATGAGAAATGGGTTAGGGAAAGGGCTTGACCTGGTCCCTATGATAATGTCATATGTTATAGATGTCACAGTAAGGGACATTACGTAGCTAAGTGTAGTAAACCAAGAAACGAAAAGAATGAAGTCAAACGGTTTCGCTCTGAGATTTTATGCTTTAAGTGTCAAAAGAAAGGACATTTTCGAAACCATTGCCCTAAGGCGACGAAGATGAAACGTAAACCCATAGTACCAATCGACGGATGAACCATTTGCTACAATTGTAAAATGATGGGACACATCGCTAGGGATTGTCCCAAGAGACGGAAGAAAGAGAAAGTTGTGGAACGCCCCACGGGAGGCGTGAAAATTATCTAGGAAGATGGGAGTATAAAATTCTTTTGTGGCAAATGCAATAAGTGGGGATACCCTGTTACGGATTGCATGAACGGGTTTGGCAAGTTGATAGGAAGTCCTTAAGAAAGTTTTTACGAAGGATGCTAGGGCTCTATTCTTTTCTAGACCCCTAGGTAGTTGTTAAGTGGTCTTGATTTATGAACTTTTGTAAGACTTTTTGTATGGGTTAATGGATGTAATGTTTGAACTCACTAGTGTTGTAGTCTATCGATGTTGTGAAATATTTTGTAGAAATACGATCTAATATAAAATCACCTTTTATATTGATTTGAATGTAAATTATAATTACTTAATTACTAATGTGGAAATTGAAATTGATTTGAATTGGAGATTGGGAATTGAATCAGTTTGACTTTGGAACTATCTTGTAATGACCCAGTATTTTGGACCATTCAAGTCGACAATAAATCCACACATGCCGGACTTGAATAATTGAAAACAATGGATTGTAAATAAAATTTTGCAAAACTCAGCATATACAGTAAATAAATAATCACATAATCACAGACACGGAGTAATATAACAATATGCAGCGGAAACAAATGAATAGTAGTTCATGAAGCTACTATATATATAATAGAGTTAAATAAGTTACAACAGATCTCGAATACAATAGTCAAATACAAGAATCAGAATACATCATTAGAATCAACTGAATATCTGAAAGCTGGATAGATAGCTGGATCTCCAAGCGAAGCTCCAACTCCAAAGGTAAGTCTCGAATACTGGTACACTCAGTCTAACCCGAGCGTAAAGAAAACACAAAACACTCGAGTTAGGATTAACATTCTTATATCAATAAATCTAACTCAAGTGAAATAACGACTGAAATACAAGTAACTAAAAGGATGTTTGGGATAACCATCCTCTAAGGATCCATTAAACTATCTACTATGTAGTAGTGTACGCTAAGTAGATAATGCCTATCAGTAATATAAAGTATCAAAATAGCGTTAAGGCGTAACCATTATCCCCCTTAACACATTTTATATAAGCATCATAGTCTATACAGCACTGTAAACTCCACCGTAAACTAGTGGGCTATCAGGGAGTACTCCATAGGTATAACACGAAACAAATCGTAGTGGTCGTGCATAGGGATACGAGTATGACAAGGCACATGAGGTACCCAAGGTAGTGAAACTACCGTTTGCCTGATCCGGACTGGTGAGAACGCATCACTGCAACGATCGCAACACCGCGAAACAACACTCCCAATTCAAGGGTGCACACCAATCAAAAACAAGTAATGAGTAGTTTACGCAGAAGTGTGTCCACTAGAGGTAGCTAACCTCACTGGCCCGGCACGGCTCCTGTTTAAGTCATTTCAAATTTGACACAAGTGTCAAGGCTATCCATTATCGTTCTCTTTCTTCAAATCTAGCAACGTCATCATTCCAACCACTTCATTCTGGATCACACTCCGCGTATAATAGTTATTAAAGTGGTTTTCGGTTTGGACAGAGAGTATGTCCCTAACCGATCCCGGACTCTTCAATAACTACGTAATTATTACACTGATTGGTCATTTACTAAACTTTCCAAAATAGTTTATATTTCAAAACCGACATATCATTGCCATTTCAAAACCATATCCATACGATATCAATTTTACTTCAAATAAATCCATTTCCAAAATCATATCACTTTCCAAAGTTATATCACTTTCGAAATCGTCAGTCTTTTAAAAATCAAAACACTTTGGAAATCAAAACCTTGAAATTCATAACACTTTGAAACTATAGTTTGAAATCATAACATTTTGGAATTCATAACACTTTCCTCTTAAACAGTTTAGATATTAAAATTTGTGTATATAATAAAATATTTTATAAAATAAAAATAGTTTATATAAAATAGTTATAAGTTAAAATAGTTTATAATAAAATAATATATATTGAAAATGATTTATATAAAATAGTTTATATTAAAATAATTTATAAAGTAAAATATAAATAGTTGTAGATATAGTTTAAAGATACTTTATAAAATAAAATAGCTTCCACAAATTCACAAATCGATTCAAATTAACTCAACTTCCAAATTCAACTTAATTCAATCTCAATTCATAAATTTCAACTCAATTCAATTTCTCAATAAATCATTTCGAATTATAACGATTTCAAATACAGATTAGAAGCACAAAATAAACCATTAAATTTCAGTATATTTCAAAGCTTTAAATATTCCACATTTCAAAAACTAAATTTGATAATTCCACTTATATCTCAATTTAATTTCATTACATTTAGTTTCTGAGATATTTCTCTAATCATTTTAATACATCTAAATACAACTTAAATTTACAAATTTATATAAACAAAATATCCCATTTAAATTTATTTAAGTTTGAAATATTCATTTAAGCCACTTTTTAATCAAATTCAAGTTATAAAACATATCTTAAAATTTCAAATTTAATAAATTTCAAATCAACCTTATTTAAGTAAAATTCTTAAATAAATATAATTTCAAATCAATTTCAAATTTATCTTTCCAACCTGAATCATTATAAACTCTATATTTGAAATTATAAATTTACATAAATACTTAAACATATTTATATTGATTCAAATCAACTTTATTAAATCAACTTTAATAAATCTTTAAAATCAATATTTATTAAAACCATATATTTCTTTCAAAACCATAGAAATCATTTTTCAAAATATTTATATATAGACCAACGGTGTCTGTATATAATTTTCTATCCTATGGTCAAGTAATACGGATATTTATCATTTCAATCCGCAATTTAAATATATACGAGTATATATATATATATATATATATATATATATATATATATATATATCATTTCAACCCGTAATCCCAAATTCAATTCAATTGAAAATCGCTTGGGTTTATCATTTCAACCCATAACGATTTTCTCCTATTCTAAAGTCCATTCGGGTATGTATCATTTCAACCCATAGTGATTCTATACTAACAGGGTACTTGCAGAGTGATGCCAGATATAATAATAATATAACAAGCATATATCATCAGATAATGGTGTCAGATGTCACAAGTGAATTGATACAGGTAATAGCATATATATAACACTGTAAGTAACTAACATCAGCATATTTCAATTGGCAGATAATGGTGTCAGATGTCACAGGTGAATAGATAGCATATAATGACATATATATAACGATGTAAATAATTAACAACAACATATTTCAATTGTCGTTTCAATTGAAATCGAATTTAATAAATAAAAGAACGTTAATCTGAGTGATTACTCACCTTTCGAGGCTAGAGAGATGCGACAAAGAAATAAGCTACGAATTCCAAAGCAACGCTGGATGGATACGATTTGATGAACGAAGCTGATAAATTGGAATAGACGAAATTAAATCAGAACTGGATAGCAAAGATAATTGATATGTGTGAGCTTATATATACTATATATGACTATATTTATAAAACCATGTCCTAAATTTTTTAAACATATACTAAATCAAAACATACCTACTTATTTCAACTCAAAATTAAATTTTTAATATAAAATAACATTTATACTCTGAAATCAAAATATATATCACAAATATATATATATATATATATATATATATATATATATATAAGTAAATGGATATAAACCAGTGCACATACACACTGTATATTTATAACTAACATAAATATACTTTAATATATATGCTATAAGCAAAATTGTGACGACCCGAATTTTTAACTGTTGTTAATTGGTAATTAACTGAACTAATCATTGAAATATAGTTTTGATTTGTCGAACAAATGAAATTCTGATAGTTAACATGTCGGATTGTACATTTAGATTAATGTAAAAATTTTAACAAAATGTAGTCTTATCAATATTTAAATATAAGTGTAAAACAAAAATATGGTTAAATATATATATATATATAAATATAAATATATAAACACAAGAAAACTATGAAATTGACATAAGTATAAAAATAATTAATAAATAAGAAATAAAATAAGTGTTGATGTAAAATAAATACCTTAAAATTTATAGGCATGTCAATAGAAAATGAACACTTAAGATAATTCTAGAACAAATATACACTATTGAAATACATGTAGATATGCAGAGAAAGAAGACAAGAATATATACAAATATATATATGTACATACAAAATCAAGGGGGTATGTATATATAAACATTTTAGGAGACATCATCATGGTAATTTCTTTTCAAGCCACAAAATAGCAAATCAACATGCAAAATCTTAAAATATCAAATAAGGGAATGACTGTACAAAGGAAGCTTGCTGTGTACAATAGGACTGCAGCAACCTCCATACTTACATGCCTTTACTCTGTCTTCTTCCCCTATTCATTCGAAACGAAAAAAAATTATAAATAAATAACCAGGCAAAGGATTCTTGTATGTGATGTTTAGATATACATAAGTGGGATAAGGATGTAAACGTGAAGGACACTTGCATTTAATGCTAGCACAAAATGAGTCATTTCACAAATTATACAACATCATTTCAGTGTTCAAAATTTTTTGTCTGGTCAATAAAAAAAATGTGCTTATGAAAACCTGTATATAAAAAAAATCAATCAAAGTCTGGCTTGCACAACACACTTCCTCCTCTTCTATATAACTATAACTACTAATCCCTGTCTGGTTCATACCACTCCAAACATAATAAAGCAAAGTTCTTTCATAAAAATCAGAAGCAAATCAAAGAAGCCAAAGCCTGTGTTTAAGCCTAGATCGTCTCAGCAAAAATCAAGCCCAGTTTCAAATTTTCAAGGCAAAAATCTGCTCTATTCAAACAGAAAGGTGAGTAAACAATTTAAATCAAACTAAGTATATATTTCTTTGTTGCTTGTAAAGTATGAGATTTGAAATTGCTTTGTTATGCATTTACATACATAAATCTCCTCTGTGTATAAATATTTGTATGTGTGAATATGTCTGTGCATGTTTGGAAACTAGAAAATGAAGCCTCTGTTTGAATAACAGACCCTAAATTATCATGAAAAAATTCATATATTCCCATCTAATCGAATTCAAGTAATAATCTCTAAAGAAGATATGTTGTATCAATATAACATCATTTTTTTTAAAAAAATATTATTAAGTAAAATAAATAAGTAGGATTGCTGGAAACCAGGAATATCAGTATAAAAAAAATGAAATGATGAATTCAAGTCGAAGATTTGATTTTGAAAATTTCAAGCTTTGATCATATGAACTTATTCGTATTTCAAAAATATGAATTTAGAAATTCATTTCATGATTTTTAAGGGTGTAATCATCGAGCATGAGTGAGTTGAACGGAAAATGCTTTTCCATCGATTACTGATTGTTAACCCTTAATATTTTACGACTTAAGTACTGGTCGACTCAAGGACTGTACGACTCATACGACTCAAGAACTGGACGACTCAAGTATTGCACGACTTAAGTGGATAATGCGAGTTAACGACTTAAGGCTATCAGCGACTCAACGAGTTAAGGTCTAAACAGCTTAAGAGATGCCACGGCTTAAGGGAAGCTCCGACTTAACTACTGTAAGGAATTACCGACCCAGGGGAGTTAACGACTTAAAGAACTAGACGACTTATGACTTAAAGGACTTACGACTTAAGGAACTCATGATTTAGCTTAAGTCGTCCATGACCTAAATGTTATCAAGTTAAAATCCAATGCCTTCACCTATGCCACTTTTATTTGATAAGTCGGCCACGACTTACGACTTATTATAAGTCGGCCACGACTTAGGACTTGTCATCTACCAATCCACAAGTTGAACTCAGTAAGACGCCCACGAGCTACCTTAAGTCAACCACGAGTCACGACTTATCTTAAGTCGGCCACGACTCATGACTTGGCAGAAACTCCTGTCCAGATTTCCCTATAAATACCCCCCTACCTTCAACATGAGAGGGACTTTTGGCGAATCATTTTCTGAAACGTTGATACTCTGCAGAATTCTCTTCTCAATCAACAATTGAAGATCTTCAAACATTCAAGACACTACAACAAGCTACGAAAGGAATTTCATACATCCAACACGGATTCATCAAGTTTCAACATCGAAGTTTGAGCAAGTAGTCGAGATTGTTTTTGTGATCAAATTGTATTGAGTTTCACAAGTGTATTGTACCGTTTTGTAACCAGATTCAATAATAAAGAGATTCAAAGTGGATGTAGGCTCGATCTCAAGCCGAACCACTATAAACTGCCGTCTTTTACCGCATTTTTGCTATTCTACTGCTTATTTTCCTGTTCCCGTCACACGGGTGGTGCTTTCACAATTCTACTACACACACCTGGTGTTAGCGTTCAATTTTTAGCGTTAACATTTTGGTGCTTTCACTGAGAAACTGCTCAGGCGATCATTCACCATTGCTTCACGAAAGTTTGTTGAAAAAGTTTCCTTCAAAACCAGAAGTCTATCAGATATAATGGCTCCTGGAAGAAAACGCAGATCTGTTAGATCCGAAGATGCTCGCGACAATACTGCCACTTCTCTTTCTCCAAGTCAGGCAGCTCCAAGCGTCGGGGTGACGCGAGAAGAGTTAGATGCTGTTGTGTCCGGACTCTACCAGCAGATTGAAACTCAGAATAATCAAATGATGGAAAAGTTGAATGCTCTACTCGGGGCTAATCAAAGACCAGTAAGTAATGAAGAAAACTTTGCTGATGCTGTTCCCAACTCCGAAGGGAGAAATATTCCTCAGGACAGATCTGGTGCCGCTGAAGGGGCACCTCCCCATGCTGAAGGGTCCAGGCCATTGCCAGTTCTTCCCGAACGCTTGCCCAGACAAACTTCTGAAAAAATGGCCGAAGCCTATTCTGCAAAGTCACTAAACAATGAGGAGTATCTCTCCGGCATGATTCGGCAAATAATGAAAGAAAGCATGCAGAGAAACGAAGATGAGAATGATTGGGGATTTGCTTCGAGTAAAACTCCATTTACTGAGAGGATTCTAAAGGCTGAGTTTCCCAGAAAATTCGTTCCTCCTACCATTCCTGCTTATCGTGGAACAAGTGATCCAAATCAATTCTTGTACAAGTATGATTGGCACATGACTGGCGCTAGAGCGACTGATGAGATTAAATGCTGGTATTTCTCAGTATACTTGGAAGGAGTGGCGTTACTTTGGTTTACCAAGCTTCCTGTGTGATCTGTTGACCAATTTTCCGATCTGACCCGAAAATTCAAGGAACAATTCAGATTGTACATTTCAAGAGCAAAGGATATAATGTCTCTTTCAAGTCTTGAACAGAACCCTGGAGAACCCATCAAATCCTTTTTGAATCGCTTCAATTTAGCCCAAGCCGAAGTTGATAACGCAGAACCGCGAATGATTTTAACCTACTTAATGCGGGCTATTGACAAGTCAAGCGAATTTGGAAAATGGTTGAAGATGAAAGAACCAAACTCGCTCGAAAAGTTCTACAAAAAGGCTGATGAGTTCATGCGTCTAGAAAATCTCTCCGCGTCAGCTAAAGTTGTGACAACAGTGGTGGAAAATAATACTACGGCTCAGAATAAGAAAGAATCTGTAAATCAGAAAAGGGAGAGTAATGGTGGAAAGAAGCAGAAGGATCTCAAAAAGCCCCGCTTTCTCAAGCCTTCGGATTTTACCCCTCTAACTGATACACCGGAGAATATTTTCATCGCCACTAAGGATGCTGTTGAATTTCCAAAACCACAAGCAGTAAAAGTTGGGAAAAGTGCTGCTCAAAGCGGAAGATTTTGCAAATTTCATAACCAACCAGGCCATGATACCAACGAGTGCCGCCACTTGAAAAGCCTGATTGAAGAATTGTTGAGAGAGAATAAGCTGCAGCAGTACGTTAAAAGGAATAGAAAAGACCCGTCTTCATCTAACCAGGGACAACAACCTCCAGCTCATTCATCTGGTTTAGGAGAGAGGTCCGCCGCACAAGAAACAGAAAGACCTGTTATCAATGTGATCACAGGGGGACCCCATCCGGCTGGTAAGAGTTGGGGTGAGATGGAGAGGTACGCTCGAGCTTTGAAATATGCCCCAGCTGAAGAGAGTGTCTTGGTATTGGAAGATGCTGCACCTCTGAAGCAGCAAAAGACTTTTCATGATGACATCATATTCAGGACCAGGGATTCTGTTGGTGTGGAAGCTCCTACTGTGGACCCGTTGGTTGTTTCTGTCGGTATTGGGCCGGCTATTGTAAGGAGGGTATTGGTTGATAGCGGCGCCTCATGCAACATACTCTTTAAAAAGACGTTTGACCAAATGAAAATTCTAATGGCAGACGTACAAGCTTCATCTCATAAAAATGTTGGATTTACAGGGGAGCCAAAACAGCCAATTGGAACAGTGGACTTGTTTGTTGAATTGGGAGAAGGACATAAGAAGGTGGTGAGGAGGCAAACTTTTATAATTGTCGATGAATTCTCTGCCTATAATGCCTTCTTGGGTCGGCCTACTCTTGCTGCTTTTAAGGCCGTACTCGCCCCGTGGTGCTTGACAATGAAATTTCCCACTGATAATGGAGTTGCTGTCATTAAGGGAGATCAGAACGCGGGACGAGAATGTTATCTTGTTGAACTCCGAGAAGCCAGGAAAAGAGAAATGGGAAAAGATGCGGCTGCTCCGCTCTGCATCAAAGCCCCAACCTTGTAGCAACTACAGAGTGGCCCCTGTATTGGCGAACACAGCAATGCAAGGAAAGAAATGGATCCCAGAAAAGCCAGTATAGGGGAAAATAGAGTGGTACCTATGGAAGTAACGGTACCAATTCCTGTTGACTCAAAAGACCCAAACAAAGTACTCAATGTGGGTTCGCAACTAAGCATAACAGTTCAGAACATGCTGATATCATTTCTGAAAGCAAATTTGGATGTTTTCGCTTGGTGTCATGCTGATATGTGTGGGATCTCTCCAGAAATTGCTGTACATACCCTGAATATCGATCCGAAATTCACACCGGTAAAACAAAAAAGAAGAACTCAAGGTCCAGAAAGGTCAGCAGCGTTAAAGGAAGAAGTTGATCGGCTTATGGAGAATGATTTCATCAGAGAATCCACTTATCCAAATTGGGTTTCAAATCCAGTACTGGTTAAGAAGGCAAATGGAAAGTGGAGAGTCTGCATTGATTTTTCAGATATGAACAAAGCCTGTCCCAAAGACTGCTTCCCGCTTCCCAGAATTGATCAATTGGTGGATGGAACAGCTGGGCATGAGTTGTTATCTTTTATGGATGCTTACTCCGGATATAATCAGATTATGATGCATGAGTCAGATCAGGAAGACACAAGCTTTATCACAGATGTGGGTCTCTACTGTTACAAAGTTATGCCTTTCGGATTGAAAAATGTAGGGGCAACCTACCAAAGACTCGTCAATGTGATGTTCAAACCTCAGATCGGCAAAACTATGGAAGTTTATGTTGATGATATGTTGGTAAAGTCAAAGAAAGCAATAGACCACATGGACCACTTGGCGGAAATGTTTGCAATTCTTCGAAAGTATGGAATGAAGCTCAATCCGTTGAAATGTTCATTCGGGGTAGAGTCCGGAAAATTCTTGGGTTTCATCGTGAGCACTAGGGGCATCGAGGCTAATCCTGCTCAAATTACAACTCTAAGAGAGGTCAAAGCCCCTAAAACAAAGAGAGAATTGCAAAGTCTTAATGGAAAAGTCGCCGCTCTGAGTCGCTTCATTTTCAAGGCCACAGACAAATGCATTCCCTTCTTTGATGCTCTAAAGAAAGGAAAGAAAATTTTTGAGTGGACTCCCGAATGCCAGAATGCTTTCGATCAACTGATTCATCATATGGAAACACCTCTAGTTCTTTCCAAGCCTAGTGATGGTGAAGACCTTTTCATCTATTTGGCGATTTCATCTCACGCTCTAAGTGCAGCACTTGTACGAGAAGATATGAAAATACAACGTCCAGTCTACTACATCAGCAAACGGTTCACTGGGGCAGAGATGAATTATTCAAAAATAGAAAAGCTTGCTTTTTGTTTGCTAATTGCTTCCAGGAAGTTGAGACCATATTTTCAGTCTCATCCTATCAAAGTCCTTACTGATCAACCTCTAAAGCAAGTCCTGTATCGTCCTGAAACTTCGGGTCGTCTTTTGAAATTGAATATTGAACTCAGCCAATATGACATCACTTACCATCCCCGAAGAGCAATCAACGGACAAGCTTTAGCGGATTTCATTGCAGAATCTACTAACAGAGGAGACAGTGAGAAAGAAACAACTGATGGCGTTCAAATCCAGTGGAAGTTGTATGTTGACGGTTCTAGAAATGATTGCTGTTCTGGGGCAGGGGTTGTGCTTGAAACTCCCGAAGGACGATCATTATGTTATGCATTGAGATTGGAATTCCCTTCAACTAACAATGAAGCAGAATATGAAGCTCTTATTGCCGGATTAAAAATTGCCAAGGAACTAAACATCAAAGTGTTACAGATCTTCAGCGATTCCCAGCTTATTGTTTGCCAGGTAAAGAAAGAGTTTCAAGCTAAAGGTGGAAATCTGCCCGCATACTTGTCAAAGGCATGTGAACTTCTCGAAGTTTTCGATCATTACACGATAAGTCACATTCCTCGGGTAGAAAACATGAAGGCGGATTCTCTAGCAAAATACTCAAGTTCTGGAGAGGCTCAATTACTGGGATTAGTTCCTGTTGAAGTTTTGTCAGCTCCAAGCATTGATGAGATGGATGTTGACTGGATTATGGCTATGTCTCAAGAACATGAATCATGTATGACTCCAATCAAAGAATACCTACTCAATGGTTCCCTGCCAGAAAGTTCAAAAGAACGTCGAAAACTATTGAGGAAAGCATCAAGATATATAATTCAAGATGGCCGATTATACAGACGGGGATTCTCAATGCCATTACTTCGATGTGTAACCAAGGAGGAAGCCAAGACAATTCTAACTGAGGTACACGGAGGAGAATGTGGGGATCATTCAGGTGGCCAAACTCTAGCCAAGAAAGTTCTCCGATATGGGTATTTCTGGCCAGACATTAATCGAGATGCTGCAATTTATTCCCGAAAGTGCGACAAGTGCCAAAGATTTGCAAAACTCCCAAGAGCGCCTTCCACCGAACTCACGCAAATGGTCAGCCCATGGCCGTTCGCCATTTGGGGAATAGACTTGATTGGACCATTACCGATCGCTAAATTTGGAATCAAATATGCTATTGTCGCTGTTGATTATTTCACCAAATGGGCTGAAGCTGAACCCTTAGCCACTATTACCTCTAAAAAGATGATAAACTTCGTAACTAAAAATATCATTTGCAGGTATGGTGTGCCACAGAAAATAATCACAGACAACAATACTCAGTTTGAAAGTGAAGAATTCCAGGACTTTTGCAAACGGTTCAAAATTCGTAAAAGCTTTTCAGCAGTGGCTCATCCGCAGGCAAATGGGCAAGTGGAAGCGGTAAACAAAATTATCAAGTCAACCATCAAAAAGCAACTCGATAAAGCAAAAGGTGGTTGGGTCGATAAGCTTCCATTGGCATTATGGGCATATAGAACTACTCACAAAACTGCGACTGGGCACACTCCATTTTCGCTGGCATACGGATCAGAAGCGATGATTCCAGTGGAAGTAGAAGTTCCTTCACACAGGAGAGTTCATTTCAACGAAGCTGAAAACGAAAAACTGCAACTTGAAGCCCTTGATTTTCTTGATGAAAAAAGAGAAGAAGCTAGGCTCAGAGTTTCAGCTTATCAACAAAGGATAGCCAGGCACTTCAACTCTAAAGTTCGCCAACGTAGCTTTGAGGTCGGAGACATAGTCTTGAAAAGGATCATGGCAGCAACCGGGGTGTTTGGGCCAAACTGGGAAGGGCCATATGTCATAGGCAATAAACTTCTTGATGGCACTTTCAAACTCATAACTGTTGAAGGAGATCCAATTCCAAGAGCCTGGAACAGCAACCACTTACGTCCTTATTTTACTTAAAAAAGCTTTGCTCAAAATTGTAAAATAGTGATGGATGTATCAGTTGTATTGTAAGACATTGTAAAATCAGTGCAAGTGAATAAAAGCTATAAAGTGGATGTAGGCCCGATTCTTGGCCGAACCACTATAAATCTTGTGTTCTTTACTATTTTATAATGCCCGCTTCATTTCGATATGTAAATGCTTTAAATGTATTGCTAAAATGTCGATTCAAAATTGCAGGACATTAAAACAAAGCTTACTCATCACAAAGCCAAGCGAGCCCTATAAATCATATATTAAGCAAATTCCAAGTGACAAAAATTCCAGATTCAAATCCCATACAAGAAGAACTTCACATAAAAAGTTGGCAACTTCACTGTGTCAAGCACTCGTTAATTGGTTGCAATTGTCAGTATTAAAAGACATCCAACCAAGTAACTTGCGTTTGCCCTATGGAGTCACTCAACAGTGAAGTATACTTCTTCGGATAAAGCAATTGACTTGCAAAAGAAAGGAAGAGGCGCTTGGAAACAATAATAAAGGATCGCTGGTGAACAGATGATGAGACAACATGGGCCGGCAAACATGGAAGCAGCCAAAAGGAGGTATGCCTCTCAATAAAAAGGCCGGTAGATCCACTCAAGGGACACCTTCCCAAGCAGAAGGAACAGGACCCTTGCTAACTGGTCGTGATGCATCCGATCAGACAGCTTTCATCCGTCTCGTGGATCCACTCGCCTCTGAGACGCAACCTTCCTGGCACACCAATCAACCAAAGCTCCTCTCCAGAAGCCAACAAAGCCCTCTAACGAGGCACGCCAATAAATGAAAGTGCTTTTCTCAATCAAAAAAGATTGGTGGAACCACCGGAGGGGCACCTTCCCAAGCTGACGGAACAGGGCCCTTGTTAATTGATTGCGATCGTTTGTGCAAACGAACATCCGATCAAGCAACTTGCATCCGCCCCGTGGATCCATCCAACTATGAGAAATTAACTCCCAGGCAATCAAGAAGCCCTCTTCGGAGGCACCTGACCTCTTCGGAGGCAAAGCCCTCTCCCGAGGCACCACAAGCCCTCTTCGGAGGCACCTGACCTCTTCGGAGGCAAAGCCCTCTCTCGAGGCACCACAAGCCCTCTTCGGAGGCACCTGACCTCTTCGGAGGCAAAGCCCTCTCCCGAGGCACCACAAGCCCTCTTCGGAGGCACAAGCCCTCTTCGGAGGCACAACTCTTTAGAGGAGCCCTCTTCGGAGGCATGTCCCGAAATCGAATTATCAAACAAAAAGCCTTCTCCGGAAGCACATTTCAACTCTCAAAGGAAAGTTAACTTATTCATCTCAAAAAGTTCTTCCTAAAAAGTTGAAATGCTACAAAAAAGACCTCTTCGGAGGCATATTTCACCATGCTTGAAATACCAAAAATAAGCCCATTACCGGGGCACAAAATCAAAATCTTCTTCAGAAGCTCATTTCACCGCATAGGGGAATCCACTTTTTAACAAATAAAAGTGATCATCTTCGAAAGTTGAAGTGTTCTTCAAGAAAGAAAGAGAAAGTAAAAATTTCTCCGAAAATGAAATACACTCTATTAAAAGAAGAATGATTCGTCCCTCAAAGAGTGGAATAGTTATTCTCTAAAATAAGAATATCAGTCTTGTAAGAGCAGGAAATATTGCAATGCACTTGTGGTATGGGGGCAACATTATACAATTCAGTTACATTAATAGAAGTAATATACAAGCAACATACCACAAGTTCATTGCAATATCACATGAAAAGATGTGGAATAAATGCATTCTCAAACACAGACAAAATGTTTGTACAATTAGAAAGAATCATTTATTCTACACTAAAAATAAGAAACAGGTGTATTCTTACGTACACAAGAATTTGTACAAGTAAAGTAGCTATTTTATTCAATACTATGAAAACTTTTTACATTGTGCAGATCACAAAAAGAAGCGGGGACCGGTACCCGCACAATCCCCGGTCGATACATGCAAAAAGCAAAATAAGAAGAAGAAAATCTAGCTTGTCATTCCTTCTTCCCGCTACCTTTGGAGCCTTTGCCTGGCTTGATAGTTAATTTTGGAATCCGGCGTGGGCGGGATGGAGAAGGAGGAGTGGTTGGGTCTTCTTCTATTTTGTCTTCCCCAGCTGAAGCACTTCTCTTCTTCTTCTTTAGTGCATGTTTCCCTTTCCTCTTTGAAGAAGATTCGCTTCCCGGAGACAGCAGCTTGGAAAGTTTCGTGTTATCATCGAGAGACTGCTCCGGAGTCTTTTCACTGTCCTCCTTCTCTTCTGCTTTTTGTTCTTGAGAAGCGGGTGGATCTTCCAAGTCTTTGAGAGCTTCTATCTGTTCTTCCTGCGACCCTGGTTGAGAAGCAGGAGTGACTTGGAGAGATGGAGGAGGAACAGCTGGAAGAGGGGAAGTGTGTGCAACGATCGGTGCTTCCGCTATAGAAGAAAAGAAGTCAAAATCAATATTCTCCGAAAAAAGAGAAGATATCGGATCACCAGGACTTAAGTAATAAGTGAGAAATTCATCCAAATCAAGGTAATCAAATGAATAATCCACTTGAGCCAGATCTGACTTGAAGTTACCTGGAGAAATCGGTTTGGACAAATCAATTTCAAATTTATCAGCCTAAGTTTCTTCTTGGCTCTTCTCTTCAATTTGGGTAAGAGGAGTCTCGGAAGTATCGGGCTTAGCTTCGACATCTTTTGCAGGAAGAGGAGAGTGAGAGCTGGAACCAACGATATCAGCATCGGTCGGAATCGAAGTGTGGACAGGGGCAGATAAAGATATTTTCTTCTCTAAGTGTTCTTCTGCCACTGTTCCAGCTCTAGCTTCAGCGAGCTGCTCTTTTCCTCTAGCAAGAGCGGCGCGGGTATCATCATCAAGGTAAATTGCCTCAAGCGCCGTCTCGTCATAGCCGGCTCCCCCAAGCATATCAATCGCAGCCTCCCATACTTCGGCTAAAGTGATCTCATACTTAGGCCCTAAAAATGCTAGACTTCCGCGCCCCAAGACGCTGTGAATATAAAAGTCGAATAGAGTAGAATCGATGCTAGCTTTAGTGGCTTTGTGAGACTCTTCGGCCGCGACTTGTCCAGCAACCGCGTCATCACGCTCCTTCTCAACTTTAAGAAGCCTAGCTTTTAGCATCTCAATCTCTGCGTTCTGGGAGTGAAATTTTTCCCGCAGTTCAGCGTTTTCTGTGCGATATTTCTCAGTAATGTGCTGCTCAGCTGCAAGCTTCATTTCAGCATCCCTTTGCGCAGCGTGTGCGTCCCGCACTTGCTTCTGAAAGACTTCTTCCTTTTGAGTATGCGATGCAGAAGAAGAGGCGAGATCTTCCTTAAGTCGCTTGACTTCAGATTCAAGCTTTGCGTTGTCATCTGCAATGCTCGTCATCTCCGCATCGTGCTGCTTACACCATTTATCCCATTCAGCCTTATCATTCTCCAAAGTCAGCATGTTTTCGAGATTCATATGGTTGACTCTCCGGAGTTCATCAACAAGCTTTTGCCATTGCGACATCCTCTCAATGTCTAGCTTAACTGCATCAAGATTTCTAAGCATGGCTTGCTTATCAATCGGGACCAAATCTAGGTCAAAGCGCACTCCTTTTAAGCACCAGTTCGGAAACCGGCTTTGAAGCGTTGGAGGGCCGTCTTTAACCTGATATTGGGGCCTGCTGATGATCGCTTGGATGTCGGATTTCTTTAAAGGAGGAGAGCCGGCCGGAATATCAGAAGAGATAGGAGCGTCAGTGTTTTCAAAAATTGAAGACGCGTCCTTTTCACTAAGTTTAACCCGTTTACTCGGGTCGTCGGTGGCATGGATCTTTCCTTTATCATCATGATGTTTTCTTTTGTGAGACTCATCGTCTCTCCTTCTCTACTGCTCTTCATAGGCTCGCCTCTCTTGAGCTTTTCTAATTGCTCGCTCTTCGTTAGATTCTCTGCGAGTGGGGAGGTAGCGTCCATAATCGTAAGAATCGCGCCCTCCGTAGCGCCGAAAGTTGTCGTAATACGAGCCACTTCGCACCATTGTAGAACCTGAAATTGAAGAAAAAGACAAGTCTTAGAAATCTTCAAATTGAGGAGGCCAAGTGCGTATAAGTGCTAAGCATCCTAAGTGTGTGTGATGTGCAAATTACGCGCGTCAAACTACAAACCACTCTTTGGTTGAGGAGTGATAACAGATTGAGAAGGGGGAGTTGATTTTTGAGCCGACAAAGTTTGCTGCAAAGTAGATGTCGCTTCTGTTACAGGAGAGGTAGCTTTAGTCATGTCATCTTTAAAGAGCTCTCGAGAAGTTATCATTATATCACTCAAGTCATCGAAGGTGTCATCACCATGGCGCCCAGTAGAGCTTTCCTTTTCAGCTTCCACATCGGCTGACTTTTCAGAAATTCGAGGATTTTCTTCCTCTCAATAATTGGAGCAAGTGCCGGTTTGCTGGACGGTCCGGCGACATCGGTAAGTGTGGGGCATTTTACCAGTGAAGTTTCAGTAGCAGATTCCTTCGGTGTGGGTTCTTCAACAGAAAGTGGGGCATTTGGTGCCTTCATAGGAGAGTTGGGAACTTCGTGAGGCTGAGTGGAGCGAGAAGGGTGAAGAAGCCCAAACTGATGAAGAAATTCGTCTTTCAACAAAAATTTAGCATCCCGCTCTTCAATCGGTACAGCCATGAGCCTCTCCAGAGTTTGCTTGTGGCTGAGATTCCTAGAAGGAGGGGGGAGCGCTGAAATGAGAAAGCAAAGTTAACACTTGGTGATTCGGACTTCACAAAACTCAGAGAATAGAAGAAGAAAAGATAGATAATCTTACTTCCTTCCCTCCACACAGCATAAAATCCCGGGGGACAGCGAACGTAAAAGAATTGAGTCAAGAACCCATGAGCACTATCGGGAAGGCCAACAATCAATTTACGGTTTCTGGCACTTCTCACGACAGTGATAGAAGGATGATCTTTGGTTTTGGTAAACGAGCATAAGTAGCATATCTCGTCAAAACTCGGAAGTCGCTCAAGTGTTCTCCCAAAAAGCACACACAACCCCATTAGAATGGCGTAGCCATTGGGATGTAGCTGAAATGGGGAGATGGCCAACTGTCGAAGAAGATGCTGGAGAAAGTTGTTGAAAGGAAGGACGGCTCCACTCAGGCACATTTGTCGATTCACTACTACAAAGCCAGGAGGTGCTACATTAGCAGTGCTATTTTTCTCAGGAAGTATGGCATCAGCTTCAGCAATGCCAAACTGGATGCACAGTTGCCGAAAAACCCTGTACGATAGAGTGGTAGAGGCTCTTTCTGGGGGATTGACTAAAGGAGCTGGAATAGGAGTGGACTCTCCGGTCTGGACTGTTACATCTCCTTGTTGAGAAGCCATTCTACACAAGCAACTGGATATTCAAATATGAAGGTGCACGTTTCCTAAATAGTGTGAAGTGTTGTGCAAAACTAGTAAAGATAACAAGTAAATACAACTGGAATTATGCTAGTCGATAATTGATCGATTATCAAATTTCAGAACTTGTTAATTTAAAGTTCAGGTACAATATTAATGCAAACCGGTCATTTTCAGTTGACTGTTTCAATATTGCTTTGATACTTTGCTTGAATTTGT
Organism: Allium fistulosum; assembly: GCA_030737815.1. Taxonomy (NCBI): domain Eukaryota; kingdom Viridiplantae; phylum Streptophyta; class Magnoliopsida; order Asparagales; family Amaryllidaceae; genus Allium; species Allium fistulosum. The sequence continues at coordinate 790,881,063 of CM060901.1, forward strand.
TGATTTAAAGCACTTCGTTCACATAATCTATTTATGTCGATTATCTGTTATTAACTAATCTGTCATTTGATGTAGGCAGTCAGTGACAGTATATTCGTCCCAATTTTCTGTAAATGTTGTATTAAACAGATTGTTAATTTGCAAGTTAGAGTGATCTGTGAAAAAATGCAACAATTCAAAAATGCAACAATTCAAAAATGCAACAATTTAAAGTTCATCAGTTCAAAGTCCATGTTCATGCAAAGCACAAGTCCTGAGTCGCCAATGACTTAAGTGTTGACTCGGCAACGACTTAAGAATTTGTTCCATGGGCTAAATTGAGTTGTTGTGTTTCTGGCTAACTCTTTCACGACTTAAGAATTTTAAGGCAAGTCAGGTCAGGTCGTTCCGATTTTAGGTCGTTGATGCTTTATGTCGGTAGTACTTCGAGTTGTAAGTCGTGTAAAAAAAAGGCTTCAGTTCAAAGCGGTGTAAATTCCCAAGTCCTAAGTCGTCCACGACTTAAGGCTTATGTCGCAAATGGATAAGTCGGTAAATATTTAAGTCGAGAGAGTCATAGGTCGTACAAGGCTGATAGATCATGACCAAGCTAACACCTCACTTCCTTTGACCCATTGACTTTTCTCCTAACTCCTAACCCGTTATCCTCCTAACCCGTTAACCATTAACCCCTCCATAAACAAAAGCTTTCGTTTTTCACACTGATTATATCATTCAAAAAAAACCGATTCGAGATCGCTAAAGCCTCGCCAATCCACTCGGTTAAGCCTAAAACACAGTAACCCATCGCCTTCATCGCCTCAATCATCTAAAGCTAAATCGAGTAGAATCGAGTTCACGGACTGTCGATATGGGGGAATTTGCAACAAAGCATTGCACAAGGGGATGGATTAAGCACAAAAAGGAGAATTCACAGATTAACGATGATCGAGGATCGGGGAGGAAGCAGGAGCACTTACGCAATGAAGAATCGAGGATCGGTGATTGTTTGATTGTTAAAGAAAGGAAAAAATCGCCTTAAGGAAGCTCGGAAGAACGTTAATGGCAGATACGACTCGGGAGATAAGCAATGAGAAGAAGGAAGTAAGGGGAACAACTCAAGCCTTTTATATCTCGGGGCAGTGGAACTCGAAGCGGCATACATGAGTTAAGATAAGTCGAAGCACACGACCCACGACTTAGGCGTGTACTTCGAGGGGCAAATGTTAACCCTTAATATTTTACGACTTAAGTACTGGTCGACTCAAGGACTGTACGACTCATACGACTCAAGAACTGGACGACTCAAGTATTGCACGACTTAAGTGGATAATGCGAGTTAACGACTTAAGGCTATCAGCGACTCAACGAGTTAAGGTCTAAACGGCTTAAGAGATGCCACGGCTTAAGGGAAGCTCCGACCTAACTACTGTAAGGAATTACTGACCCAGGGGAGTTAACGACTTAAAGAACTAGACGACTTACGACTTAAAGTACTTACGACTTAAGGAACTCACGACTTAGCTTAAGTCGTCCACGACCTAAAAGTTATCGAGTTAAAATCCAATGCCTGCACCTATGCCACTTTTATTTGATAAGTCAGCCACGACTTATGACTTATTATAAGTCGGCCACGACTTAGGACTTGTCATCTACCAAGCCACAAGCTGAACTCAGTAAGACGCCCACGAGCTACCTTAAGTCAACCACGAGTCACGACTTATCTTAAGTCGGCCACGACTCATGACTTGGCAGAAACTCCTATCCAGATTTCCCTATAAATACCCCCTACCTTCAACATGAGAGGGACTTTTGGCGAATCATTTTCTGAAATGTCGATACTCTGCAGAATTCTCTACTCAATCAACAATTGAAGATCTTCAAACATTCAAGACACTACAACAAGCTACGAAAGGAATTTCATACATCCAACACGGATTCATCAAGTTTCAACATCGAAGTTTGAGCAAGTAGTCGAGATTGTTTTTGTGATCAAATTGTATTGGGTTTCATAAGTGTATTGTACCGTTTTGTAACCAGATTCAATAATAAAGAGATTCAAAGTGGATGTAGGCTCGATCTCAAGCCGAACCACTATAAACAGCTGTCTTTTACCGCATTTTTGCTATTCTACTGCTTATTTTCCTGTTCCCGTCACACGGGTGGTGCTTTCACAATTCTACTACACACACCTGGTGTTAGCGTTCAATTTTTAGCGTTAACACCGATGATAGTGGGGTCTGGAATCGACGGGGTTGGAGCTGGAGAAGGCTGGGTTATTGGGGGACCTCAGAAATATATTCGTACATTTTTCAGATGACCAGAATGATCGAGGAACGGTGAAATAGGGTTTAGTAACCCATTGTGGTCAGTGTTAAAATCGAGTCGAGTTCGCCATCGGTGGTGAATCGAGTTTGACCAGAGTAAGGGAAATCGTTGCGTGATGTCGTGTCGTAGCCTTGGGTGGAATGGCGTGGGTTCTGGTGAACGGAATTGACTTCGACGAGGTCAATTGGTTGATCGAGTTTTGGGGTCCTGCTGTTTCGACAGCTCGAATTTGATTTCGTGTTCATATCGAAGGTTTGGGTTGATCAACGGCGACTTGGTGGTGATCAAAGACTAGGCCGGAGGTGATCGCGTCGTTCGTACACGTGCACGTGGTATCGTTCATGTCTGTTATTTTCGAAGGATTGGGAAGAAGATGGGAAACTCGAAGTAGGGGGTTTAACAGTTATTTTATATAAATAAAGGATATTTCACACTTTAAGTAATTGTAACTGAATTTAGAAATTTATTTTCTTTGTATAATAATGTTATTAATATTGGTTAAGAAGTTGTATAATAGGTTTTACTTAAATTAGATTGATTCTTAAGTTATTTTAACTTAATCTAAATATGTAATTAAGAAGTTAATATAAAGGATTTAATTATGTGATAACAAAGATTAAGTGATAAATAAGGACAAATGGGTTATCTTTAAGAAAGTCAAGGACTTTGGTGATTAAAGATTAATAAAAATTAAGGAATTAAAGAGAAATTTATTTATGATGGATTAAGGATAATTAATTTGTGAAATAATTAAAGGTATATACTTAATGTAATTAAAGTATAATTAATCAAGGATGATTAATTAAGTTGGAAAATTAAAAAGATGATTAATTAATTGGTTTGTAATGAATTAATGTTAAGTAAGGTAATCTAAGTGATTAAAGTTAGTATTTAATTAGAGATTAATTAAATTAATTAAGAAGTGATAGAACTTGCTTATGAATGATTGAATGATATTGAATGCCTTGGAAAGTTGATGTTCTGATATGGAATGTTTGTGATATGATAGGATTTGATGGATAATAATAATGTGGTTATCTATCGATGATGCACTGCTGTGTTAAAGTGACATCCTGTAATTCAAATTGAATTGTATTCACTTGAATAAGTTGGGTTAAGATGACATCGGATTCGAAGAGACCGGAGTCGGGTATTAGTAAATACCCGAAACCACTTCGATTCTTTATAAATTAATATGAGGAATCAATAGGCTGGAATGGAATGATTTAAGTAAATTGGACCATTTAATCTAAGTTTTGGGACTTAGAAACTGATGTGTAAATTAAGCACTGACTATATCAAGTTAAGAACTTGTAGTGAAGTACGAGTTACCCGGGTTTAAATAAGTTTAAGTATTTGTATTTCTTGTTAGATGAGTTTACTCACGCTGGTTTCCAGCCTGACCCGGGTGTTACTTTGATGTAATGCTCGGGTCAGACCGAGTGTTACAGATTTTCAGGTAAGGACGTTCTGGAGCTCAGGAGACGAGCTGGGTGGCAGGACGTATGGAGTGTTTCTGCTGTGACTATTATTTCTGTTTATCTGAGATATATTTGATTTGTATATGCTCAGTGTTGTGTATGAGAGTAACTCTGATGTATTATAAATGTAAATTGACAGATATAGTATTCTTTTGTAAACTGTTATTATTTGATATTATATTTTAATCCGCTGCGAATGTGAGATTCTGTGTTTTGTTTCCTGTTTCTTCTTCTATCTCTTTCTTCTTTCCATAACTATCTGGAATTTTCGGGATCGAAAATTCACGGTCGTTATAGTTGGTATCAGAGCTGAAAGGTTAAGCGAGAACCTTGGCTCTGGTGGGGGATACTCATAAGGATAGGGTCAAAGGTACCCTAAAATGAGTTGAGCGTATATATAGACGAGAGAGCGTACTTGTTATTTTCTTATATAAGAGATTTTAAATGATTTTATATAAGAATATATTTTGATATATAAAGCATTATTTCTTACTAATAAATGTTAAGGTAATTGGTTGTTAAAGTATTGAATTAAATATAAGAAGTAATAGAAATACAGCCAAATTGAAACTAAATAAAGGTAAGTTTGAAATGGATTTAAACTGAAATTAAATCTTGAATTTGGGAAAATGTTTCAGAATAAGATAATAATGAATTGGTTTCCTCATATGATAATCTTGGTCATTATCATAGTTGCGTTTAAAAATAAAATATGATTGTGGTATAAGCAAAATGAAATGTTTTAGGGAAGTAAAACATTTGGAAAAGTATGACTTATAAATTGGAATTGAAGATGATCTAAAATTGTGAAGTTTTAAATCTGAGCCCAAAATTTGAAAATTGTTTCAAAGTGATAAAGAAATAATAAATAATATTATTTGAATGAAAGGGCTTATTCAAACAGGAGTTGTTTGAAAATTTTTAAAGGGAATTTGTTTTGAAATTAAAAACCAATAATGGTTTAAAATCTAAGGTATGACTTGAAGTGCGAATGAAATAAATATGTATATATGTGGATATACATAAGATCAAAGATGATTGGAAGTAAACACTAGGCGTCCAGTTTTGAATTTTCCCTAAAATGTGATAAGTTTTAAGCTTATAAGGGAGATGGGATATTGATAAGATGTTTAAGAATTTGAAATGGAGAAATTCAAATTTTGTGGGGTTGACTGGATTAAGTAAATTGAATTTAACTTTGGAAAAGTTAAATAAGTTGGAATAAACAACCTGAATTGGAAATTTCAAGATGAAATTGAGATTTAACTTAGGAAAGTTAAATGGGTTGATTTGGTAGGGAATTATAAGTGATCTCAAATGGATTTGAGATCTGGGAATTGAAAATGGATGTTGTAAAATGGGTGTTTGGATAAATTTTTATGTTTATTCATCCTGATATCATTCTATTGTAATAAATAATTTATGAAACTGAGAATTGGTTTTGAAGTTAAAAATGGATAATAAATTAGAATCTGAAGAATTAATTGTTTTGAGTTTTGAAATATGTTAAATAAAAGATAATTTAAAATGGAATTTTGAGAATTGGACTCAGAATTAAAATTGTTTAAAGATTTGAATTAATTGATTTAAGGGGGTTAAATCAACATTTGAAAATTTAACTCGAATTTATAAAATTCGAGATGGTTTAAAATTGAGATTTAAATTGAGTTAGTTCCAAACTGAAATTGATTTGAATTAATGGGAATTGTGATTTAGGATGGATAAGTTTAAAATTCAAAGGGAAAATTTGAATTGGATTAATTTGGAATAAGATTGAAGATTGAATGAGTTCAAATTCAAATGGGAATGGGGATTAATTCATAAGGAAATTGAAATGATTTGAGATTGAAGTGGATTCAATTTGGAATTCGTCTAAATTAATTTGAATAATTTGGGATTTGTAGTTAAAGTGAATATGTTTAAAATAAAATGGAATTTGATTTGAATTTGGAAAGAAATCAAGGATAATTCAACTTGATTGGAATTGAATCAATATCGGAATGGGAAGTGATTGAAATTTGAAGTTATTTTGGTATTGAGTCAATTTAAATGGAAATTTAAATTGAATGATTGAGTTAAAAGTTGGGTAGTGAGACAGTTTGACTCTGAAACTTTTTTCAACAAATTATCTTAATATAAGTTTCTTGAATCTATCTTTCCAAGCTATTTACTATATCCAACCTTACTTTTCAAGGCCAAACTATTTTATACTTATTCTACAATTATTTTTGAAACTATTTAATAATTTTACCACTGTTTATGAACTAATTACTGTTTTTCAACTATTTATATAACTAGTTACTATTTTACAACTGTTTTGCAATTATTTTAATATTTTCCAACTATTTTACAATTACTTAACTTTTTACAGCTATTTTACAAACTAAAAATTATTTTTCAACTAATTATCTATTTTTAATTTTTCAAGCTATTTTCTAAATATAAGCTGGATAGAGTTCAAACTGTTTATGAGTAAATACCCAACTGAGGTAAGATTTGAAGTGATAATCCAAATGGGGATTAAGGCAAATGTGAATAAGTGAATAAAATTAAAGTGAATGTGAATTGAAAGGAAATTGATTTGGCTAATAATCAATGAAGATAAATACGTAGGATGTACGTATATTATTCTATTCGCATAGTGATTTGATCCAGATCCGAGCATAGAATTTCGAGATAGTATTATCGATCCGAGTTGGGATTTTTCGCTCGATTTTCGACGGCGAACCTGGATATGGATTTTTGATTGATTCTGGATATTCTCTATCATAGTTGTGACTATGCAAGGAGAATGACGGTTTCTGATTGAGAAACCAGATCTGAGTCCGCACTAGGAAGTCGGATGAACAGTACTAGTTCGGAAGTGAAATTGTGTGATCGAATGAGCGATCAAATTGATATTGCGTACGAATGATGTGTGGACATCATACGGGTTTGAATGAAATTGATATTGGAAATTTGTGGATAAGAAATGTGAAATGATTTTTGAAATAAAAGATATATTTTGTGGAACATATGTTGAATTAAAGTGGAAATTGAATATCTTTATGGTAAAAATTTACTCTATGGAAGTAAGTAAAATGGTAAGTGACTTTATAGAGTAGTCAAATTTGAATATTTGATTTGGAATAAACAAAGTTACGTATCTTTGTTATATATGATAAAACTCCCCTCATTGAATCCATTGCCAGAGGAAAAAGGTTTTTGAAAGTTTTTGAAGTATACAAAGGGAACTTATATAAGTATAGAGTGATTTAAATGTTTCCAAAAAAAAATTATATATATATAAAAGATTTTATGGAAATGTTTTGAGGAAAGGTTTTGGGAACCTTTGGCGTTGAAAAAGGCTTTTGATTTTCAGGGAAAATCAATATTGGAATTTGGAAAAGCCTACTTTGAGAATTATCGATTTAGGGAATCGATTTTGTGTAAAGGAGCTTATATGGAATTCATACTAGATGTATGATTTGGAAAAATACTATATGTGTATAGTATAAAGTGTTTTGAGATTGGCTCTAGGGAAAAAGGCGCTCCCTTGAAATGAACTTCTCAGGAGTGCCACAGGGTGGCACTGCCTTGAGCCTCTAAGGGGGAGGTTCTAAAGTTGATCCTGTGAGGAGTCCGGACAAAACTAGTTCCTGAGGATTATTTGTGTAGCGAAAGTCGAGGGGCTGGAGCCCACAGAGGCATTTGGGTTATGCTGTGACGACAGTGTAACTCAATGTCACTACGATCTACTGCAGACCATAGCGAAAGTCGTGTGTGCCGCTGAGAGCCAACGGTCTGTGTTTGATTTTATATCGGTAGACTACGACACTATGGTAACATAGCGAAAGTCATGTGTGCCGCTGAGAGCCAACAGTCTGCGTTTGATTTTATATCGGTAGACTGCGACCTATGTAAGAGTGGAGAAGTTCATTTTGATAGCGAAAGTCGTGTGTGCCGTTGAGAGCCAACAGTTACATGGACTTTTGCTGCGACGGCAACGTAACCCTGGAATGTAACTGCGATATGTTGTGGGTTCTATGGTGTAATCAGTTACATGGACTTTTGCTGCGATGGCAACGTAACCCAGGATGTAACTGTGACCATAGATGGGGGTGATGATTTCCAGAGCATTTTCACCAAAGATATTCCCTCTATTTTCGAAACTGTTTTCTATATATTCAATAAAATTATTTTCCAAAGTATTTTCACTGGGTGTTGGAAACGAGTTTACCGAGTACTTATAGATTTTCAGTCCTACGCCTAATCAACGTATGACCGAATCTCTATGAGAACGAAGATGGACTTGTCGAAACATCGAGTTATAAAAGTATTTTTATAAAAACTATTTTAGAGATGTTATATAGATTTTTAAAAGTAGTTTAAAAATGATCAAAGAAAATTTATATGATTTTAAGTATTTTAATAAATTTGGCTTCGTTCCTTTTCGAGGACGAAAAGTTCTAAAGGGGGGAGGATTGTGACGACCCGAATTTTTAACTGTTGTTAATTGGTAATTAACTGAACTAATCATTGAAATATAGTTTTGATTTGTCGAACAAATGAAATTTTGATAGTTAACATGTCGGATTGTACATTTTGATTAATGTAAAAACTATAACAAAATGTAGTCTTATCAATATTTAATATAAGTGTAAAACTAAAATATGGTTAAAATAAATATATATATATATAAAATATAAATATATAAACACAAGAAAACTATGAAATTAACATAAGTATAAAAATAAATAATAAATAAGAAATAAAATAAGTGTTGATGTAAAATAAATACCTTAAAATTTATAGGCATGTCAATAGAAAATGAACACTTAAGATAATTCTAGAACAAATATACACTATTGAAATACATGTAGATATGCAGAGAAAGAAGACAAGAATATATACAAATATATATATGTACATACAAAATCAAGGGGGTATGTATATGTAAACATTTTAGGAGACATCATCATGGTAATTTCTTTTCAAGCCACAAAATAGCAAATCAACATGCAAAATCTTAAAATATCAAATAAGGAAATGACTATACAAAGGAAGCTTGCTGTGTACAATAGGACTGCAGCAACCTCCATACTTACATGCCTTTACTCTGTCTTCTTCCCCTATTCATTCAAAACGAAAAAAAAATTATAAATAAATAACCAGGCAAAGGATTCTTGTATGTGATGTTTAGATATACATAAGTGGGATAAGGATGTAAACGTGAAGGACACTTGCATTTAATGCTAGCACAAAATGAGTCATTTCGCAAATTATACAACATCATTTCAGTGTTCAAATTTTTTTTGTCTGGTCAATAAAAAAAATGTGCTTATGAAAACCTGTATATAAAAAAAAATCAATCAAAGTCTGGCTTGCACAACACACTTCCTCCTCTTCTATATAACTATAACTACTAATCCCTGTCTAGTTCATACCACTCCAAACATAATAAAGCAAAGTTCTTTCATAAAAATCAGAAGCAAATCAAAGAAGCCAAAGCCTGTGTTTAAGTCTAGATCGTCTCAGCAAAAATCAAGCCCAGTTTCAAATTTTCAAGGCAAAAATCTGCTTTATTCAAACAGAAAGGTGAGTAAACAATTTAAATCAAACTAAGTATATATTTCTTTGTTGCTTGTAAAGTATGAGATTTGAAATTGCTTTGTTATGCATTTACATACATAAATCTCCTCTGTGTATAAATATTTGTATGTGTGAATATGTCTGTGCATGTCTGGAAACTAGAAAATGAAGCCTCTGTTTGAATAACAGACCATAAATTATCATGAAAAAATTCATATCTTCCCATCTAATCGAATTCAAGTAATAATCTCAAAAGAAGATATGTTGTATCAATATAACATCATTTTTTAAAAAAAAATATTATTAAGTAAAATAAATAAGTAGGATTGCTGGAAACCAGGAATATCGGTATAAAAAAAATGAAATGATGAATTCAAGTCGAAGATTTGATTTTGAAAATTTCAAGCTTTGATCATATGAACTTATTCGTATTTCAAAAATATGAAATTAGAAATTGATTTCATGATTTTTAAGGGTGTAATCATCGAGCATGATTGAGTTGAACGGAAAATGCTTTTCCATCGATTACCGATGATAGTGGGGTCTGGAATTGACGGGGTTGGAGCTGGAGAAGGCTGGGTTATTGGGGGACCTCAGAATTATATTCGTACATTTTTCAGATGACCAGAATGGTCGGGGAACGGTGAAATAGGGTTTAGTAACCCATTGTGGTCAGTGTTAAAATCGAGTCGAGTTCGCCATCGGTGGTGAATCGAGTTTGACCGGAGTAAGGGAAATCGTTGCGTGATGTCGTGTCGTAGCCTTGGGTGGAATGGCGTGGGTTCTGGTGAACGGAATTGACGTCGACGAGGTCAATTGGTTGATCGAGTTTTGGGGTCCTGCTGTTTCGACAGCTCGAATTTGATTTCATGTTCATATCGAAGGTTTGGGTTGTCTGGAGGTTTGGGTTGATCAACGGCGACTTGGTGGTGATCGAAGACTGGGCCGGAGGTGATCGCGTCGTTCGTACACGTGCACGTGGTATCGTTCATGTCTGTTATTTTCGAAGGATTGGGAAGAAGATGGGAAACTCGAAGTAGGGGGTTTAACAGTTTTTTTTATATAAATAAAGGATATTTCACACTTTAAGTAATTGTAACAGAATTTAAAAATTTATTTTCTTTGTATAATAATGTTATTAATATTGGTTAAGAAGTTGTATAATAGGTTTTACTTAAATTAGATTGATTCTTAAGTTATTTTAACTTAATCTAAATATGTAATTAAGAAGTTAATTTAAAGGATTTAATTATGTGATAACAAAGATTAAGTGATAAATAAGGACAAATGGGTTATCTTTAAGCAAGTCAAGGACTTTGGTGATTAAAGATTAATAAAAATTAAGGAATTAAAGAGAAATTTATTTATGATGGATTAAGGATAATTAATTTGTGAAATAATTAAAGGTATATACTTAATGTAATTAAAGTATAATTAATCAAGGATGATTAATTAAGTTGGAAAATTAAAAAGATGATTAATTAATTGGTTTGTAATGAATTAATGTTAAGTAAGGTAATCTAAGTGATTAAAGTTAGTATTTAATTAGAGATAAATTAAATTAATTAAGAAGTGATAGAACTTGCTTATGAATGATTGAATGATATTGAATGCCTTGGAAAGTTGATGTTCTGATATGGAATGTTTGTGATATGATAGGATTTGATGGATAATAATAATGTGGTTATCTATCGATGATGCACTGCTGTGTTAAAGTGACATCCTGTAATTCAAATTGAATTGTATTCACTTGAATAAGTTGGGTTAAGATGACATCGGATTCGAAGAGACCGAAGTCGGGTATTAGTAAATACCCAAAACCACTTCGATTCTTTATAAATTAATATGAGGAATCAATAGGCTGGAATGGAATGATTTAAGTAAATTGGACCATTTAATCTAAGTTTTGGGACTTAGAAACTGATGTGTAAATTAAGCACTGACTATATCAAGTTAAGAACTTGTAGTGAAGTACGAGTTACCCGGGTTTAAATAAGTTTAAGTATTTGTATTTCTTGTTAGATGAGTTTACTCACGCTGGTTTCCAGCCTGACCCGGGTGTTACTTTGATGTAATGCTCGGGTCAGACCGAGTGTTACAGATTTTCAGGTAACGACGTTATGGAGCTCAGGAGACGAGCTGGGTGGCAGGACGTATGGAGTGTTTCCGCTGTGACTATTATTTCTGTTTATCTGAGATATATTTGATTTGTATATGCTCAGTGTTGTGTATGAGAGTAACTCTGATGTATTATAAATGTAAATTGACAGATTTAGTATTCTTTTGTAAACTGTTATTATTTGATATTATATTTTAATCCGCTGCGAATGTGAGATTTTGTGTTTTGCTTCCTGTTTCTTCTTCTATCTCTTTCTTCTTTCCATAACTATCTGGAATTTTCAGGATCGAAAATTCAGGGTCGTTACAAAAATAAGAACTAATATAACTTAAGCATATCAACAAATATATATATTACCCATATGAGCTAAATATATTTATGTCTAAAATCTTAAAATAATTTATGTATACATCCAGACTGTGAAAACCAGATCTATAAACTTACAGTTAATAAACTTTGAAAACATATATATTATTGAAATAAAAAGAATACTTATATAACTTATACAACCCATATGTAACCATACATGAACAACAAAATGATATAAAACATGTATATATTCATACACACGAAGACAAATAGATTTATGAGGAAACTGATATACTATTTACCTACCTTTAAACATACAAAACTGTCATATAATAACTCATTCTTTATACAACCACAGACCATAATTTATACAGTTATATAGACTTATCAATTATTATATGTATATACACAATATGTTATACGGTAAGCAAAAGAAAATTGTAGAACGTAAACAATACATATATAAATATATATATATATATATATATATATATATATATACAAACAACATACGCCCAAATAGTTGTAGGCCCAACTTATGCAGACATTTACCAAATCTAATATGTAATAGGAACCAACTACTTTATAATCATTATATACCTATAAACATACATATATAATTATATATATCCACCCACAAAAGCTACTATATAATAATATATATAATACTTAAAAATTAGACAGTATTTATACTTAGAACAATACATATTTATTATATACTAAATCAAATTGCAAGATGCTATATATATGCAAATGGCTTCGCACTATTTACACATAGTAAACCAAATATACAATATATATCATAACTCATACTATAACCCTCAGCATATTACAAAACTCAACAGAATGCATGTTGACTAATATATATGTAAAACACGCATATATACTTATTCCGAGATAACAAAACAAAACATAAGAGTTTACAAACAAAATATAGCTAAAAAAATATATAACCTCATCTGAACTAACATGCGCATATATATACATTACCTTGTAAAGCAGTAACAGAATTTATTATATATTATATTCATATGTATTTTGTAAAGCTATAGTAGAATATGTAAAATACTAATATTAACTTATGCGGACATACTTTATAGAAATCTTTTATATACATCATATATAATACTTTAGGCTTGAAAAAAATCAAAACAGAGCACCAATATTATTCTTTGGAACAAGATATATAACTTTACTATATATATTAATAGTATATAAACTTAAAAACTTACTATATAAAATCCATCATATACACTCACTATAAAGATATATAATACTTACGTATATAACGCTGGTAGATTGCTCGGCAAACGGAAATAGGAGGAACATGCTTGTCGTTGACGAGCTGCGAAACTCGGCCGAGGATGGGGAAGGAGAATAGCACGGGGAAGCTAGGCTTGGACTCGATAAGGTTGAGGCTTCGGGTCGGTGAGGACGAGAGGGGCAGGTTGAGGTTGTTCGGTGCAGGCAGATGACGTTGAAGAGAGGGGAGAAGGCGATGGAGATGAGGCGTGTCCGCCTACGCGTGGGAGGGAAAAAGGGAAGAGGGTGAAGTGGTTTCGGCCAGGATCAGTGCAAGCGAACAATGAAGACTGGGAGAAAAGATGAGCTGGAAAAGAAAAATACTTATACAGTATTATTATTGTTTTATAAACGCAAGAGCTAGAAAAAGAAGAGTCTCCAATGAGTGAAGCAAAATTTATTGAAAAGGTGGAATGATAACAGTCAAAAGTTACAATATTGATTGCAAAGGCCATTACTTAATAGACGTTGGAAAATGAAAAGAAAGGGAAGCCAAAAGTCACACGTGATTCAAGAAATCATTAAAAGTTAACGGCTACTGGTTTAGACCCGTTAGAAAATCGAAAAGACAAAGGGAATCCAAAAGCTCTAAATTACGGAACCGATACGACCGACTAGTTTACCGATTTTATTGTGTTTCGAACTTCGAAACACACGAATGAATATACTACGGAGATCAGCACGACGAGACAATCAAAATGGTATACAGATATCAGTGGTATGATTGAATTATAAAAATTCGAATTTTCTACTAGCGGAAAATGCAGCAAAAACGCAGAAAAATAAGATCGATGGAGCTAAAGAAGTCCGAATTTGGAAAAATGAAAAAATGACGTCTTAGTCAGAAGATGAATTAGAATTTTTTGTGTAAAAATATTACGGTTTGGAAAACATTTTATTATCATCAATTTTAACTGATATAAATTGGAATAAAATTACACTAGAAAATAAACTTCTAAATTTCTGATGAAAATTTACCAGTTGCTATGATTAATTAGACGCATTCCAAATATTAAATTTTTATTTCAAAATTTTATCGTTTAAAATTTCACAAAATTTCAACTAATTACGTTATTAAAACAGTTAAAATTTACGGGTCGTTACATATCTTCAAATAAATTATTTTAATATAAACTGTTTAAAATCTACCTTCTTAAATATTCCAATTATTTTGATTTTTCCAGGCTATTTACTATACAAACCATTCTTTTTAAAACTCAAACTATCTAATACTAACTATTTAACTATTTTAAAACTATTCAAGCTATTTTCTAAATTCAAACTGGTCAGAGTGGAAATTGTTTATATTTAAATCGTGGATTTAAATACAAATTGGGATAAATTGGAGTTATAACCCAAATGGAAATTTGAAACAATTTTGAATTGGAACCAAAATCGTGATATTAAGGCAAAATGATTTTAAAGTGAAATAGTACATTCTAAGTAAATATGATGACTTAAAAATGGAGATTTAATAGTTACTATAACTGAAATTTACTTATAAGAAGTAAGAAATGTTACAAATAACCTGGTAAGGTAATCGAACTTGGAAATATTTGATTAGCATAAATAAGGTGATATATGTTAGTTATATATTCAAACTCCCCTTACTGAATTTATAACCAGAAAAAAAAATGACCTTTGAAAGATATTTGAAATACTAAATGGAGCATATATAAATATGAGGTGAACTCATAAATTATTGATTCGAAAATTATTCAAGTTGAAAAGATTGATCTTATATGTATATGAGAATGAAACTGAAATAGTTTTGGAACCCATTGATTTTTAGAAGCTTTTGATTTTGGCAAATAGTCAATTTTGGAAATTGGGTAAACCGAATTTGTAAACTATCAATTCTGAAGATATCGATTTTATATAGATAAAGTTTATATGTGATACATATAAAGAGTATGATTTGAAAGGTACTCTATATATATAGTACGATATGTTTTGAAACCGAAAGTATGGAAAGGCAGTCCCACGAAAGTCGAAACTTAGAGAAGGAGATCCACTGGGTGGTTCTACCTAGGAATCCACAGGGTGGGTTCAATAAGAATTGGGATCCTAGAGGATGTCTGGACAAAATTCATGAGTTCCTGGTGATCATTTGTTGGGTAGCGTAAGTTGAGAGGTGCTGACACCTACAGTTACATAGGGTTTTGTTGTGATAGCAACGTAACCTTTGTGTAACTGCGATCTATCGTAGTTCCATAGCGTAATTCGGGTGGCGGTGATTGCCTACAATCTACGTTTGATTTCGCTGGGATAGCGACGTAACATCGGTAGATTGCGGTCTATGTGGTTTGGTTCCATAGCGTAATTCGGGTGGCAGCGAGTGCCTACAGTCTACGTTGGGTTTCACTACCATTGTGTAGCCTGCGATCTATGTGGTATAGTTTCGTTTGATAGCGTAATTCGAGGGGCAGTGATTGCCTACAGACTACTTACGGTTGTGCCGTGATAGCAATGCAACCTTTGTGTAGCTGCGGACTATGGTGTTTCCATCGTGTAAGTCGAGAAGTGTGGATGCCTATGGTTTTCTTATGATTGCCGGGATGGTGATGCAATCATCGAGCTAACTGCGATCCATGGTGGGAAAGGGGGGTGATACTTTCCATATCAATTTTGAAAAAAAGATTTTCAAGTATTTTCATTGGGTGTTGAAACGAGTCTACTAAGTACTTATAGATTTTTAGTCCTACGCCTGATCAACGTTTGACTAAATTTCTATAAGAATAAGGATGGACTTGTTAAGACATTGAGTTATGAAAAATGTTTTAATATAAAATTAGTTTGGTAATACTATGTAATTTAAACCGTATTTATCTTAAAATTTGTATAGTAAATGAGTAAGAGGTTTAAAATGTTTAAAGATGATTATTTAATAATATACATCAAAATTCAAATTCCCATTTCGTTCCTTTTCGAGGAAGAATAGTTATAAGGGGGGAGGAATGTAATGACTCGGATTTTCAGTCACATGTTATTGGGGTAATTAACTGATTTTAATTATTGGAATATTAATTTTTATTAGTCGAATAAATAATTTTTTAAAATATCTGAATATATAAACTGATAAAACTATATAAAATTTTAATATATATATGAATTCTGGGTATGATAATGTGACGCCCCACCTCTGTACTCACACTAGCCAAGGACACTACGGAGTAATGCCGTCGACTAGTACGAAGAATAAGGCTGTTGAGGAGCGACCATCTGTGTAATTGATTTGTGCGAGTACCGATATGCCAGATAGAAGGTCATGCATTTAATTTCAAGAGGAAATTTGACATATCAAATACAAACTCAAAGCTACTATATAGTGGCTATGTGGCCTTCGGAAACAAATATAAAATAAGCATAACATAAATCAGTCACAGATATCCATATCACTAAGGCGGATGCAGATATGAATATAACAAATAGAAGTGTACACCAAAGTAGTGGTCATACAAGACCGACTACATCACAAAAGAATAGGTACAAGTGCTAGACAAAAGAATATGTATACATTAAGGAGTCTCTATCTCGAATGTATGAAAGCAAAAATGAGCTAAAGTAGTTAGCCAAAAGTCAGAAGCTAGTCCCTGCTAAGAAGTCAAGTGGAAGCACCTAAAATACCTCGGTCTGACCCGAGTATTATTTAAGAAGAAAAATAACAAACGGATCAGTCTAGCTATAAATATCATATAAGATGAGATAGGATAAGAGATATGACAAAAGTAAATGATAACAATAATGTCATACTAAGACAAGTATATATCTAATAACAATGAAAATCATATAATATCTCGAATGTCCTCAAATATCCAAAAAATAAGAATATCACATTCTTTAGCTTATTCACCAAACCTCAAATATTGACAAAACATATCAATGCAAATCACAAAAATTGGTGAAACATAAATTCCAGAAATCAATAATTAGAAATCCAGAAAACACAAAGGGGGAGGCCTATCACAAACAGGAGCATGAAAACTCACCAACACGTGTATCAAAAATTAGACGCTATCCGATAAAAATACGGGGTACAGTCCCCCACGTGGACAAATGAGCCGAACATCGACGCACCCTAAAAGATACGCCTCATGGACAGACTCTGTCGTGGTACAGTGCCCCACGCGGACGAATGAGCCGAACATCGACGCACCTTAAAAGATACGCCTCATGCACTGACTCTGTCGTGGTATAGTCCCCCACACGGATGAATGAGCTAAACATCGACGCACCCGAAAAGATATACCTCATGCACAGACTCTGTTGTGGTACAGTCCCCCATGTGGACGAATGAGCCGAATGCTCCTCGAACAGCCAAAAGACCATGGGTCGCTACCCTACCAAATTGAGCCGAAGCTCCATAGAATAAGTGTAAATTACACCAAGCTAGTAAATAAATGAGTTTAGCTTCATGTCCCATAACCACTGGCTTAACTTAAATATTTACGAACAAATTGTAGATTTCCACTTGAAAATACAAAATGATCATCATTGATAAAACAAAAGTGTAAATTACACTAAGCTAGTAAATAAATGAGTTTAGCTTCATGTCTCATAACTACCGGCTTAACTTAAATATTTACGAACAAATTGTAGATTCCCACTCGAAAATTGTCACGAGACTTCAATCGAACAAGTCTAAGTATTAACCGACGAAATAAACGCAAGCGTTTCATACCACTTGTTTTGCTAAGTCGTTTAATTGGATTTCTCGTACGAATGAGGTAACGGTTTGTATATACTAATAGTTCGGAAAATGGTTTTAAAAACGAGCTTTGTATATAAAAGTAGTGTTGAAATCGTTTATGTGAAAGAGTTTGTGTATTTACTACTAGTATAGAAACCTTTGTATATTAAAGTGACAAATCATAGAAACGATTGTAAAAACAATCTATCACCAAAAATTCACATTCGACGACGTGAATCAAAACCATAGAAATTGATATCAAATCCATCAAATGGATATTCCCAAAAATCCAAAAAAGAAGTCATCAAAGTCAATAATAAACGACAACAACTAATCGAATCTACAAAAATCGATAAGAAAATGGAAAGTCGCAGAAAATAGGCAAAATGGGCAAAAACCAACAGGACCAGAAGTTTGGTTGGTTCGGCCAGACGTCTGACTGGGGTTCTGCCATTTTCTGTTTCTTTTTCCCCTTTTTATTTTTCTCCAGAACCCCATCTAGACGTTTGGTATAGTCTAACCAGACATCTGGTCAAGGGCTCTCCATTTTTCCTTCTACCGAATCTCCTTTTATTTTCTTCTGTTGCCCTAACCAGACTTCTAAGTTCTTCAACCGGACGTCTCGTTGCCTGTACTGGGCAACAGTTTGCCTAGGCCATTAATGGCCAAATCGGTTCGGAAGCGATCGGACGAGCGACGGAGGCTAGGGAATTATGCCAAGCGACAACCTAGCCTTATAGGCTCTTCGATACACCCCAAATAACATGTCCAAACATCCAAGGTAGGATCTTTAAAGATTTTGACTTCAAAATACCAAAATTGGAAAATTCACCAAATCAATTCAAATCAAAAGCAATTGGACATGAAATAGATGTTAGGAATTCATTCCTAACAACAATGAAAGCTATAGACATAGATGTGAGTTCAAGAACTCATCTTTAAACCCAAAACAACAAGTGAGAAGCTTTAAAACAAAGGAAAGATCAACCACTCTTCAACTTCAACTCAAGAAGCTCCAATCTAAGCTCATTAGCAAATATTTCCTAAGTTAGGGTTTAGGAATTTCTGAAAGTTGAAGAGAGATTGAGATGGAGAAGATGAAGATCATGCTTACCTAAGCTTCTCTTTGATTTCTAGAACTTGAATTTGAATTTCCTAGTAAACTAGGGCTTAGGAATTTTGATTTCTTTTATCTTCCCCCATTTTTCTTTTAGCTTGAGAGTGTTAGGAAATGAAAATGAATGAAGAGGAGAGGAGTGGAGTGGGATATATATGGTAAGGGGTTTGGGTTCCTTGTTAGGTTAGTGGGCTAAAACCAAAACCCAAAGCCCCAAATGCAAATATCAAAATTCTAATCAACTCCAAACACATCGATGTTTGTACTCAAAAAGGTTGCAAACACCATTTTGAGCTCAATGGAAGGGGTCTCGAGTCCTAATTCGACTGTTTACAAAAAGTAGCATTTCAGACTTTAATACGACCAACGATGCTGTATTTAAATATATAATCGTAAAATATGCGGGTTATTACAGACTCCCCTCCTTAAAGAAATTGTGTCCTCACAATACTTAAGAAGAAAATAAAGAGTAACAACCACACAAAGGCATACAACACAAAAGAAAAATTTTAAGTGAGAAGTTCACCTTAAGGAGCACGAGAGAGTAAGTTCGGATGTGTTCGTTCGATGAATTCTATGGATTCCCAAGAACAATCCTTAGGATTTGAGGACCATTGAACTTTCACAAGCGGAACATCTTTATTTTGAAGGCGTTTAGCCTCCGTAGCAATGATATGAATAGGATGTTGCTCATAAGTCAAATTATCAATTTCTTCAATAACACCGGGCTCAAGAATAGAATCGGAATCTCTAAGGCATTTCCGTAGTTGAGAGACGTGGAACGCGCCATGAATAGCAGAAAATTGAGCCGGTAAGAAAAGGCGATAAGCCACGGAACCAATGCGTTCGGTGATGGGTAATGGGCCAATGTATCGAGGTGCCAATTTTCCCGATCGAATGAAATGCACAACACCCCACATGGGTGAAACACGAATGAACACCAAATCTCCCACAGAAAATTACAAATTCATTCTTCAGTTATCGGCATAGTATTTTTGTCTACTTTGAGCTTCTTTCATCCTATGACGAATAAGGTCAATCTTTTCTGTGGAATCACGAATAAAATCAGGACCTAAAACCAGCTTCTCGCCGGCTTCAAGCTAACACGAAGGGGATCGGCATGGCCTTCCGTAGAGTGCCTCGAAAGGTGCCATAACGATACTAGATTGGAAGCTATTGTTGTAAGAAAACTCAACAAGAGAAATATGATCTTCCCAACTTCCACCAAAATCAAGAACACATGCACGAAGAAGATCTTCAAGAGTTTAATTCACATGCTCTGTTTGTCCATTGGACTGAGGATGATAAGCGGTGCTAAAATTAAGCTTTGTTCCCAAAGCTTTTTGAAGACCTTTCCAAAATCCACTAGTAAATAATGGATCACGATCACTAACAATAAAAGTTGGAACTCCATGCAATTTAAAAATTTCTTTGACATAGAGTTTAGCCAAAAGAGGCACGGTCCTGTTGGACCGAACGGAAAGAAAATGGGCGGATTTTGTAAGTCTATCTACTATCACCCACAAACTGTCATGGCCTGAACGAGAACGTGGAAGACCGTCAATAAAGTCCATGGAAATTAGATCCCACCTCCAAACTGAAATGTCTAAAGGTTGCAATAACCCACCGGGCCTTTGATGTTCGGCCTTTACCAGTTGGAAAGTCATGCAACGCTTAATGAAGTTAGCAATATCATATTTCATTCCATCCCAAATAAAGTCGCTTCATGTTCGCATACATTTTACTACTATCGGGATGAATGGTAAATTTTAGAACGATGAAAATCTTCTAAAATGTCTTTACGAAGATCACAAATGTTTGGCACAATAAGTCTACCAAACTTTCAAATACCTCCACGAGCATCAATATCGAAGTCTTTCAAACCATCAACCTTATTTTTATCCCTACAACTTTGGATAAGAAGACCCAATTCGGGATCTAGCTTTTGAGCTTCAAGGATGCGGTCTAAAAGAGATGGATGAGCCTCAAGGCTACGTAAAACAAGAGATGAACATGAATTGGATTCACGATCTCGAATCTCACAAGTGGACAAAGTCTCGAGATCATTCCATTCGGATATCATCATGGAAACAACCGCTTGTTCCTTACGACTAAGGGCATCGGTAACACGATTGCCCTTTCCGAGAGCATAGAGAATATCAAGATCATAAGATGCAAGGAATTCGATCCAACGTTGTTGATGCAAATTATGTTTCTTTTTCGAAAATAACTTCAAAGATTTATGATCGCTGTAGAGAACAAATTTCTCTCCCAAAAGATAATGACGCCAAATTCTAAGGGCGAAAACAATGGCCGCGAGCTCTAAATCATGAGTGGCATATCTAGTCTCGGCAGGCTTTAATTGCCTAGAATCATAAGCGATAACACATTCCCTTTGCATGAGAATGGCTCCCAAACCAACACGACTAGCATCGGTATAAACAATCAAGTCTTGGTTCTCTTTGGGAATCACAAGAATAGGAGTATCGGAAAGGAGTTCTTTTAATTTTTGAAAAGCAGCTTCTATGCTAAATCATTTATTTCATGATTCTCTCTCCCGAAAAGCTAAGACATTCAAAATTATGATTAACTTTATGTAATCATCTTTTAAAAAAACAAATTTACTTATTACAAGTCAATTTACTGTGTCTGACTGTCTCATCATAGTGTTTAGGACACTCATATCGATAACATTGATCAGGCGCATCGACCGGAATTCTTAAAGCACTCAATGGGCAACACAACACAAAATCATCTTCTATATGATAAACATGTCACTTATAAAATTTACAAATACTCTTTGCTTGTCTTAATAACAGAACCAATTATACTTATAAATATATCTTATTAGAAAGATTTGCAATTTTAAATTGCTGTTTTCACCTATAATCAATGAATACAAGGACGGACTCATCGAAATATTTGCAGAATACTCGATTCATAAGATGGATGAAATAAGCTGGATAAACCGTATGACATCACGAGTCACTCATAAGAATCATAATGAGTGCGGAATGCGGTAAGTGGAATGCTACCCTCCGCAACTCGTAGCTGATGAAAACCGGTGGCAAGGTCGAGTTGAAAAGACCTTAGCACCACTCAATAGATCGCTTAGGTGGTAATCCTAAGACAAGCTCAAAAATACTGGAAAATTCACAAACAACATGAATGAGAGAAATAACATTTTCCTCATCATGTGGGTTTAAAGAATAAAATGATGCCATCGATTTGGAATCGAAATCATTAAGAAAAATTAAAAACTTGCTTAACAGATGAAGATTGTCGAAGATAGATAGTCCTCTTGGGACATAGGATATGGGCTTTATAATGATTAAGCCAATCCTTTCCCAAAAATAAATTCCGAAGCCTTAGTAGCACATAACATGCAAATCGGATCGGAAAGCACAATTACATAAAATAATCTCGACATCTTTACAAAGTAAATCGAGTGTTGCAGATCCACCAACCGGATTTGCAATTCTCGGTGAAGTCATCAAGCCCATAATATTTAAAGACAAAGCATCAACAAGTTCTTTTGATATAAAAGAGTGAGATGCACCCGTATCAAAAAGAACTCGAATAGGAAGATCACGAAATAAAATAATGCCTTCAAGGACTCAATGAAAAATACCTTGACCAGGAGAAGGGTTACTAGGGGCTTGCACAACATTCAGCGTTCCCTCCTTCCTACTTTGAAGTATGGGGCATGCAGATATATGATGACCCGAATTTTTGCAATAGCGACAATAAAGGGGTTGCAGATACTTATTTGCATAATGGTCCTTAGAACCACAATTGTAGCATTGTCCACGACCAGAGGTAGGAGTCTTTGCTACCGAAGTTGCCTGCTTCCCTTTCTTGTTGGGATTAGGGATTTTGAACTTAATATGCCCCTTCTTATTGTTATTGAGGCTCTTTTTGGACCTCTAACATCACTATCACTTCCTTTATCGGCCTCTTCTAGTCGAAGAGGGATATCTACAAGCTGATCGAAAGGAACTTCTAGTTTTAGAGGTAAAACCTTTTTGGGGTTCTTACTCAATGCACAGATAAACCTTTGATTCTTTACAAGATCCAAAAGTTGTTGGGTAGACACGAATACGCCATCTAGAGAAGGACTACTAGATTGACCAGCGCTAGGACTGCCAGATCTAACCATTTCTCTTCTTTAAGAAAGAAAGAAAGAAGAGGAAAAAGGTTATTCTCAGAATGAATATCAAACAAACTTGATTGATAAAACAAGGCATCATAAAAGAAAATAGGATAGAACGGGTCTTAAGACTCGAATTAAATCCTAAGGCACGATTCCTAAGAGAGACTTAGGACAATGATCCCTGTCATAATATTCTATATTGTTCCGAAGTTTGGCTCTGATACCAAGCTGTGATTCCCCACCTCTATACTCCACTAGCCAAGGACACTACGGAGTAATGCCATTGACTAGTACGAATAATAAGGTTGTTGAGGAGCGACCATCCGTGTAATTGATTTGTGCGAGTATCGATATGCCAGATAGAAGGCCATGCATTTCATTTCAAGAGGAAATCTGACATATCAAATACAAACTCAAAGCTACTACACAGTGGCTATGTGGCCTTCGGAAACAAATATAAAATAAGCATAACATAAATCAGTCATAGATATTCATATCACTAAGGCAGAAACAGATATGAATATAACACATAGAAGTGTACACCAAAGTAGTGGTGATACAAGACCCACTACATCATAAAAGAATAGGTACAAGTGCTAGACAAAAGAACATGTATACATTAAGGAGTCTCTATCTCGAATGTATAAAAGAAAAAACTACTGAGCTAAAGTAGTTAGCCAAAAGTCAGAAGCTAGTCCCTGCTAAGAAGTCAAGTGGAAGCACCTGAAATACCTCGGTTTGACACCAGTATTATTTAAGAAGAAAAATAATAAACGGATCAGTCTAGCTATAAATATCATATAAGATGAGATAGGATAAGAGATATGACAAAAATATATGATAACAATAATGTCATACTTAGACAAGTATATATCTAATAACAATGAAAATCATATAATATCTCGAATATCCTCAAATATCCAAAAAAAGAATATCACATTCTTTAGCTTATTCACCAAACCTCAAATATTGACAAAACATATCAATGCAAATCGGAAAAATTGGTGAAACACAAATTCTAGAAATCAATAATTAGAAATCCAGAAAACACAAAAGGGGGAGGCCTATCACAATCGGGAGCATGAAAACTCACCAACACGTGTATCACAAATAAGACGCTATCCCATAAAAATACGGAGTACAGTCCCCCCACGTGGACGAATGAGCCGAACATCGACGCACCCTAAAAGATACGCCCCTTGCACAGACTCTATCGTGGTACAGTCCCCTACGCGGACGAATGAGCCGAAAATCGACACACCCAAAAAGATACGCCTCATGCACAGACTCTGTCATGGTACAGTCCCCTACGTGGACGAATGAGCCGAACATCTACGCACCCTAAAAGATACGCCTCATGTATAGACTCTGTCGTGGTACAGTCCCCCACGCGGACGAATGAGCCGAACATCGACGCACCCTAAAAGATACTCCTCATGCACAGACTCTGTCGTGGTACAGTCCCCCACGCGGACGAATGAGCCGAGTGCTCCTCGAACGGTCAAAAGACCATGGGTCGCTACCCTACCAAATTGAGTCAAAGCCCCATAGAATAAGTGTAAATTACACCAAGCTAGTAAATAAATGGGTTTAGCTTCATGTCCAATAACCACTAGCTTAACTTAAATAGTTACGAACAAATTGTAGATTTCCACTCGAAAATACAAAATGACCATCATTGATCAAAAAGAAGTGTAAATTACATTAAGCTAGTAAATAAATGAGTTTAGCTTCATGTCCCATAAACATTGGCTTAACTCAAATATTTACGAACAAATCGTAGATTCCCACTCAAAAATTGTCACGAGATTTTAATCGAACAAGTTTAAGAATTAACCGATGAAGTAAACGCAAGCGTTTCATACCACTTGTTTTTCTAAGTCGTTTAATTGGATTTCTCGTACGAATGAGGTAAAGGTTTGTATATACTAATAGTTTGGAAAACGGTTTTAAAAAAGAGCTTTGTATTTAAAAGTAGTGTTGAAATCGTATATGTGAAAGAGTTTGTGTATTTACTACTAGTATAGAAACCTTTGTATTTTAAAGTGACACATCATAGAAACGATTGTAAAATCAATCTATCACCAAAAATTCACATTCGACGACGTGAATCAAAACCATAGGAATCGATATCAAATCTATCAAATGGATATTCCCAAAAATCCAGAAAAGAAGTCATCAAAGTCAATAATAAACGACAAAAACTAATCGATCTACAAAAATCGATAAGAAAATGGAAATTCGCTCAAAATTGGCAAAATGGGCAAAAACCAACAGGACCAGACGTCTGGTTGGTTCGGCCAAACGTGTGACCTAGGGTTCTGCCATTTTCTATTTCTTTTTCTCCTTTTTATTTTTTCCAGAACCCCCCTCCAGACGTCTGTTATAGTCTAACCAGACGTCTGGTCAAGGGCTCTGCCCTTTTTCCTTCTACCGAATCTCCCTTTATTTTCTTCTGTTGCCCTAACCAGACGTCCGAGTTCTTCAACCAAACGTCTGGTTGCTTGTGTTAGTCCATGAGTTGATGGTTTTGATGACAACAACCTTAGAATAAGATTATAAAATATAAATACTAACATTATAGTTTAGATATATATATGTATATGCAGGATTTAACCATGCAGGTACCAAGAATGAAGACTGTACAGTATAGAGATTCAAGATATCAAGATTGAAGACTCATGAGTATCAATAATATCAAGATTATCAAGAGTTCAAGATTTCAAGATAAGTATTGAGTCTAGAATTATGTTAAAACTTCACAATAGCACTGAAATCTTTATTCCGTATTTTCATTTGGGATGGGACTCATTTCTACCTTTTTAGTGGCTTACAAACCCACGACAAGTAGCTTACAAACATACGACAGGTGGCTTACAAACCCATGAACATCCTGGTTTTGTACAAGTTCTCAAGTCCTGATGTGATGAGATATTCTACAGGAAGAAGATTGCAAAACTACTTCAAAATGATTTTCAAAACTGCTTTTCAAAATGTTTTAGCCTTAAAAATTATCTTTTCAAATGATTTTCAAAAAGATGTTTTAGCCTTAAAAAATATTCATTGATTTTGTTCTTAAATAAATTCTTGTTTTAAACTTTGTTTGTCTAAAACTATCTTTTAATATATTTAACTTTTAATATTTACTTAGATTTAAATATAAAATTATAGTAAAATTATATATATATATTATTCTCTACATTTATCTATGTATTTTATCTATAGTCAAGTATATTAATAAAGTTTAAAATAGTTTTAATATCAGATAAATGTTATTTTCAAAGAAAAACAAAACATCAAAATTTCCTTTGGGATGTCAACATGCCCAAGTACCCCATGTTGACATAGTGTCAGTTAGGACAAAAAATTTGAATTTCAAAAGAAGCGTCTATTCGCCATAACCTTTCATGAATAGACATGGTTGTTGTTCTTCTATAAATAGGGGTTGGTTTCAACGAATTTTATATCAGATTTTCTGGTTTTTCACTTCTCTTCTTCTTCCACATTTTCTTATTCAAAATCCTATCATCACTCTGCCGAAATCAACATTGAATCTAACTAGATCATCTCTGGTTTGATTCTATATCATTATCTCAACAAGATCCCAATGCTATTCAGAGTTATTGGCTTCTTTGTAATCTATCTAGCGAGAAAAGGTATGATTGTAGCCTTGGAAATCAATCAAGCGAGAAAAGGTGTGATTGTAGCCTTGGAAATCAATTGGGTGAACTTGTTGCCACGGAAATCAAGTATCTCTACCTAGAGGATTGTGATTCTGGAGGGTGTACCTCGTAGCCTTGAAACTGAGGGTGAAATTGTACAATTGCTTTTGAAAGGAAATCCGTACTTAGTTGTGCGGGACTGGATGTAGGGTAACTCCGAACCAGTATAAAATCCGGTGCGTTCTTTTCTTTACTGCATTTACTTTATCTCTGCATCTGTGTTTGATTCTATGATTATATCTGTGTCTGAATATTGCATACATTTGTGTACAAATCAACAATAACTCAAAAAGAATTAGTAATTTCTTATAAACACTATTTACCCCCCCTCTAGTGTTCATTCTAGCCTTAAGATCCATATTCCGCATTCCTCACATTCGGTATCGGAGCCAGGTTTTCAAAAGTTTCATAATCTAAATTTTGAAAAGTTTTCTAAATGGCTACCAACACTGGTACTGTTTCTAACACTAGTTCATTTGTAGAAGGTCAGTTTACTGTCAGACCACCACTTTTTAATGGCAGTAACTATGCATATTGGGCATGTAGGATGATAATATATTTACAATCTCTAGGATTAGACACTTGGAATATTACATAGAATGAATAATCTGAACCCACAACTGACTTTGCATAGTGGACCACTGAGCAAAAGGCTGTTGCACAAAATAATTCTAAAGCAATGAATATTCTGTTTTGTTCACTTGATAGGAATGAATTTAATAGAGTGTCAGTTTGTAAGTCTGCATATGAAATCTGGAAAACTTTGCAAGTTACTCATGAAGGAACAAGCAAAGTTAAACAGACCAAAATTTCCATGCTCACAAATCAGTTTCAGTTATTTAAAATGAATTCTAATGAGTCTATTTCTGATATGTATAGTCGATTTCGGGATATTGTACATTCTCTCATATCCTTGGGAAAAGTGTTTTCCGAAGAAGATCAAGTTAGGAAAATTTTAAACTCTCTCACTCCAGAATGGGATCAAAAGACACTTGTAATCGAAGAGGCAAATGACATCAGTACTTTAAAGATAGAAGAATTAATTGGAAATCTAACGTCGTTTGAAGTCCAAATGATCAGGAGAAGAGAAAGCAAAACATCTGAAAAGAAATCAATGGCATTCAATGCATTGACCGATGAATCAGACTCAAATAGTGATAATGATGAAGAGATAGCTCTTATGACCAGAAAATTTTGGATATTCTTGAAATACAGAAAGATGAATAATTTCAAGAGAAACAACTATAAGAATCCGGGAAATCAGAATGTAGTGACAAATAATGTCAAATGTTTCAAATATGACGAACCATGCCATATCAAAAGAGACTGTCCGTATCCAGAAAGGCAGAATCCTCCTATAAACAATGAATCAGTAAAGAAACGGAAGCGTGCATTTACTGCTACTCTAGATGACTCAGACTCGTCCTCAAGCGATGATGATCAGAAGACAGATAACTCAAATTTGTGTTTCACGGTAGTTCACGACTTTAACAAATTCAAGGAAACGGACTCAGAAAAAGGTACACATTTACAATACAATTGATTGAAATTGCATGCTTAGAATTAGATGATTGATTGCTTGATTGATTGTTTTTTGAATTGGTGTGTTGATTGAACTTTAAATTTATTTTCTATTATTTTATTATAATTTTATTATTTTTATTATTTTTATTATTATTTTTATTATTTTTATTATTATTTTTATTATATATATATATTGTGGAATATAATATAATCATAATATTATTCCAGATATATATATATTTAGTCATATATATATATATATATTTGAGTAGTTAGGAAAATTTAATCATAGAATATCTCAGGCACATGTCGACATGGTCCCTACCATGATGTCGACATGAGTACAAATTTTGAAATTCAAAATTTGAATTCAAATGCTTGAATTTCCCTCCACCTTTTCACTTCATTCAATACTTTGAAAAGGCATCTTTTGACCAGAGAACATGTCTTTCAAAAATCTATTTATTCACTATCTTTTATGACAACTTTTCACTTTCATTTTCAAATTCAAACTCTCTCTTAAAAAACTCCAAGCTCTCTACTCTCTACTTTAATGGCTTCTTCAAGCAACCCCTCCACCATGTGACTTTCCAGAAACTTAAAAGAGCAACTCCTCAATAATCCGGAGGCAATAAAAGCATACATCAATTATGCTAACTATGGAAAAGTCCATCCCGGAAAGTTTGCTATTTTTCAAGATTTTGCTTCTTATGAAATTGATACTCTTTTTGCAAACAATCAAATTCTTAGTCTTGTTGATTCTTCTCAAAATGATTTTGTTTGTTACCCAAATCTTGTTAAAATTTTCTATGCAAATCTCAGTCGAGAATTTTATGAAGGAAATGATAATGAAATTTGGAGTAGTGTCAAAGGCACTAAAATTGTTTTGAATTGTGATCTTTTGGGTACCATTCTCAATTGCAAAAGCACGAGAATGGATCTTTCTAGTTTTCAAATCGATGAACATGATCGTGAGACATTTCATCATATTTTTGAAGGAGTTGAAAACTTTGAATTTAAAAACCGAAACTTTCGTCCTAAAGCAAGAATTGTCAATCCTCTTTTACAACATACTTTGACCCCAAGATCGGGAAATTTTGACAATCCTACTTCAAAAGTGTGCAAAGCACTTTTTTCTATCTTCGGAAATTATGATATCAATTGGGCGCAAGTTATTTTGGATAAACTTCGTCCTAAAAATTTTGAAATGGGAGAAAACACTTTATATCATGGAATTTATCTTACTCAGATTTTCAACTATTTTGGAGTAAATTTCAAAGGAGAAGAATTTATTTCAAGAAATTTTTTTAATATCTCAAACATTTCTCTCATGAAAATCCCATATGTTTTTTAACCTTATGAGACTCTTGCCGAAAAGGAAGAGCGTTTGGCTCATGAAGAAATGGAAGAGGAGGAAGAGGAAGAAGAAGAAGAAGAAGAAGAAGGGGATGAAATGGAAATAGAAGATGAAGAAGGTGAAACATCCCTAGAAAGTATTGAATATCCCTC
This sequence comes from Allium fistulosum, assembly GCA_030737815.1. Lineage (NCBI taxonomy): Eukaryota > Viridiplantae > Streptophyta > Magnoliopsida > Asparagales > Amaryllidaceae > Allium > Allium fistulosum. The sequence goes on from CM060901.1 coordinate 790,910,867, forward strand.
CAATCCTACCAACAAAACCCTTCTCAAAAACCAAAAGATAATTGTTAAGAATCAACGGATTCTTAAACGATCTGTTAGTAAGAAGTTGGACAAAATGTCATCCAAGTTGACCAAGTTTTTCTCCAAAGTCAGCAAGAAACTTGGATTATCTTCATCTTTATCATCCTCTAACTAGTTGTATCTTTTCATTTCATAATGTATTACTCTAGTTTGCTTTAGTTTGAATGTTTATGTAGTTCTTTATGGTTAATCATTGTATTATCCTATTATGCAATGAAATTGATTTCCTTTTCTGTTATCTAGCTTATCTTATCTCATGAATAAATGTTAGTATATTATATAAACATATATATATATATATACACAGTTATTCACAAAATCAAAAAGGTCATCAAAATTCACTGGACCATGTCGACATCCCCCCTTTGACCATGTCGACATGTACTGGTCAGAAATGACATTTCATTTCAAATTTGAAATTTGAATAACTACCCTATGTCTATTCATTTCAAATGAATTCCTACACCTATAAATACCTATTTCTTTCAGAATTCTTCACTCAATATTATTTTCTATCTTCATTCTTCTCACAAATTCAAAAATGGCAAATCCTATTCATAATTTAACCGAGAATGTTGAAGAGACTCTTAATTCGTTCAAGAATATTCTTCCGTTTATTCTTCGTAACCAGCGACACTTAGAGTTGAGTCAAATGCAGATGATCAAGGAGCAAGAAAGGCATTTCGATGCAATGCGATGGATGATTTCTTCACTGCACAAGGATGATAACGAAGCACATCCTCCTGTCTCTCTCACAACTGACAATGAAAATTGGGATGCCATCAAAGCAGACCCTATTTTCGGAGAAGAAGGATGGGTGGAAGTTCCTCAAAACATTTGATGTTGGTTTGTTTTCTTTGTTTGATTTGATTGCTTTGATTGAAATTGTGGGTTTTGATTGGTTTGATTGACACTTGGTGTGGATTGATGAATGTATAAATATACATTGATATATTAATTGAATATCATGTCTATAAGTATAGTTATTTCTTAATCTATCTATTATATACTCTATTATATAGTTTAATCCAGGTACTTAAGTACAAGAATGAGGGGGAGTTATATAGTTTGGAGTTAGTTTGTTTTTGTTGATGACAAAGGGGGAGAAATATAAAATAGGAGAGTTAGGCATAGATTAAGGGGAAGTTATCAGTATTAGGGGGAGTTATTAGGATAGAAGTAATATTTTATAAACAACAGTTGTCATCATCAAAAACGGGGAGATTGTTAGTCCATGAGTTAATGGTTTTGATGACAACAAACTTAGAATAAGATTATAAAATATAAATACTAACATTATAGTTTAGATATATATGTATATGCAGGATTTAACCATGCAGGTACAAAGAATGAAGACTGTACATTATAGAGATTTAAGATATCAAGATTGAAGACTCATGAGTATCAAGAATATCAAGATTATCAAAAGTTCAAGATTTCAAGATAAGTATTTAGTCTAGAATTATGTTAAAACTTCACAATAACACTGAAATCTTCATTCCGTATTTTCATTTGGGATGGAACCCATTTCTACCTTTTTAGTGGCTTACAAACCCACGACAAATAGCTTACAAACCTATGACAAGTGGCTTACAAACCCAGACACATTCTGGTTTTGTACAAGTTCTCGAGTCTTGATGTGATGAGATATTCTACAGGAAGAAGATTGCAAAACTACTTCAAAATGATTTTCAAAACTGCTTTTCAAAATGTTTTAGCCTTAAAAATTATCTTTTCAAATGATTTTCAAAAAGATGTTTTAGCCTTAAAAAATATTCCTTGAATTTGTTCTTAAATAAATTCTTGTTTTAAACTTTGTTTGTTTTAAACTATCTTTTAATATATTTAACTTTTAATATTTACTTAGATTTAAATATAAAATTATAGTAAAATTATATATATATTATTCTCTACATTTATCTATGTATTTTATCTATAGTCAAGTATATTAATAAAGTTTAAAATAGTTTAAATATAAGATAAAGGTTATTTTCAAAGAAAAACAAAACATCAAAATTTCCTTTGGGATGTCGACATGCCCTAATACCCCATGTCGACATAGTGTCAGTTAGGACCAAAAAATTGAATTTCAAAAGAAGTGTCTATTCGCCATAACCTTTCATGAATAGACATGGCTGTTGTTCTTCTATAAATAGGGGTTGGTTTCAACGAATTTTATATCAGATTTTCTGGTTTTTCACTTCTCTTCTTCTTCCATATTTTCTTTTTCAAAATCCTATCATCACTCTACCGAAATCAACATTGAATCTAACTAGATCATCTCTGATTTAATTCTCTATCTGTAACGACCCCGAATTTTATATAAGTTTAAATTGATAATTTATTTAATTTTTGAATTAAAATTTTATAGTTAATTGGAAATTTAAGCGAGTTTCCCCGAATACAGATAAATTTTGTATAAATCATTTAAATTTTAAAAGTATTGTGAATATTGTACATATATGTGAATATATATGTATACGTGATATATGAGAAAATTTGAAATTAATATATATATATATATATATTGAATTCGAGTTTAAATCTAAAATAAATGGTTTAATAATAATTTGAGTTTATAAAAATATATTTATAGAATTCAAATAAGTGTTGATGTTAAACAAATATTTCAAATAAATTTATAGTCATATAAAATGTGAAATGAACATATTAAATAATTCTAGAATTATATAAAAATGAAAATATATATATACGATATAAAAGTGATAAAATAAATGAATGAAAAATAAATGAAATCTAACAACAAAGCTTTATTTATAAAGTGGCATTATAAGGACAAGTTAAAAAGGAAACAAACATATACATTCAAGTATATTCTAGTGTGAATAAATATACATACACTTGCAAAAGAAGATCTGTTCAAATTTGTACAAAGCTAATAAATGAAGCACTCACAATGTTCTTACCAGCCGAAGTTAACAAGTATGCAAGGTAAGAATAAACAAAGTAAATTAATGAAACAAAGAAAAGCAAAAAGAAATACAACACCCTGTACATGCTTTTTCTTTTATATACTATCTCTATATTGTACAGCCGAGATGGAGGAAATAGTTATAAGTACAAGCTAATAAATGCAAAGATATGTATGTGTACAAGCTCATAAATGCAGCCCCAAACAAGTTACCTCAGCCTAATTAAACAATCCAACACCATGTACAAAATAGTATACACCCTGTTAACTTCTCATTTCCTATATATCAAACTCTTCCTTTAGTTTTTCGTCCATCTTAAAAACCATAAACAAATTCAACTTCAACTCAAATCTTTTGCATGCAAGTTTTCAAGAGCATTTCAGTTTCAAGTTTGCAGCTTGCAAATTTAAAACTGCTTTCAACATAAACCTGCTCTGTTCTTCATTTGCGGTGAGTAACTAACCTTGAACTAGTTATAATATTTTGATGCTATTGTTTGTATGGATGTTGGGATGCTTGTATGTTTGTGTGTATGAATATATCTATATATACCTATATATATTGTATATAGATTGTTTACAGGCATCTGTACCTCTGTTAAATATTCATAAGTAAAGGACAGTAGAAGAAAAAAATCTATACCTTCTTAAATAAACATTATCAGATTATGATTCTTGAAAAAAAATTTGTAATGGGGTTATGTTATTTTTAAAAATAAAAACAAGTAGTAATACTGAGTAATTCATCTGGAAATTCAAGTCTGTTTCAAGATGGAAACAGTTCTGTTCATTTCCTCTAGAAAAATCACTGTGAGCCAAAAAAAAATTTTAAAGAGAAAAAAAAAACTAGACCTCTTTTTTCTTTTACCTGTGAGTAGACAAACTGTTTTTAAAATTTAAATTTATATGTTTGATTTATGAATTACTTATGTTGCTGTACATTGTAAAGAAGAAGCTCTGGGTATTTTCTGTTGTACTATAACTTTTTATATGGTCTACTCTTCTTCATTTCTAGTTCAGAGCAAAGCAGATTTGGAACAAAAATTTAATAAATCTTTATACAAACATCTTCAACTTAAGATTTTATTATACAAAACAGGTTTGTTTAAACTTAAACCATGGTCCAGAAGTTTTTTTTTGCTTGAAAAAGAATGAACTTGACTCTGTAAACTTAAAAAAAACCATATGATAGATTCGAGTGTTTTAAATCACTGAATTTGATTACATAATTTGAGTAATTATACAAAGATAGGATTTTTAAGACCAATTTGGTAATTTCTAGTTGCTTAGGTTAGGAGCAGTTTAGAGTTGATCAAAACATGCTTTTTAATCAATTCCTAACGATCAAACAAGTTTTAAATGTTGAAATTTAGTTTGAAGCTAGCTGGTTGACTAACAAAGACAGGAAAATTGTTAAAAGAATTATTCATGGCAAGAATTGATAGGATGAATTGAAACTAGGGTTTAGTGAAGCAGTTTGAACAAGATGGTAAACTTGGCTGCTGTGGCCTCTATGGGGTATCGGACTTCATCGCATATGGGGGGATCGAAAGGTGGTGATGTGAGGCGGCTGTAGGTTGGTCGGCGTGGCTTCCAATCGACGAAGTTCGTCGGTGCGAGGGATTATAGGTTGATGGGTTTTTGGGTTCTGGGTGTTGGTGTCTCGAATTTGGATTTTCGCGTTTGCTCGAGGATCTGGGTGTCGAATATGGTCGAGTCGATCATCGTTGATGTGTGGGAGGTTACGACAACGATCGTCGTTGCTTGAATGGATCGTGCAAGTGCACGGTGATCCCGTGCACATGAGGGATTGGGTACCTATTGCTGTTTGAAGATTTGGGGAAGAATGGTGTGCTGGGGTTCAAACTTGAGGAAGACGTGGGTTCGACTCGAAGTAAGGCGCAATTATTTCAGGGTTTAGCTCGGGTCTGGGTGATTGGAAATAAACAGTTTAAAAATTTTAAATGCTAAACCAGTTTTATAAATTTAATCAAGTTTTAAACAAAACTTTATCAAACCACTTCCTTTATATAATATGTGTTACTTTTGTATTGATTAAAAAGGTTTTTTTTTATAGATTATTTTTAAAATTTATTAATTGAAAGGGAAAAAAATGTTTTAATGTATTTAAAAATAACCTATGATATTTAAAGGAATAAATTTAAGTTTGATTAATCAAGTGTTTAAAGGTTAATTAATTTAAGGGCTAATTAATTAATGTGATTAATTAAGAATAATTTATTAATTAAGGGTTGATTAATTAATGAAGGTGATTAAGGAATGATAATTAATTGAGGAATAATTAAATAAAGTAATTAATTAAAGATAATTAATTAAATGGTGAATTTAATAATTAAAGGTTAATTATTGAATAATTAAAGATTGATGAATTATAAGTAAATGTTAATTAATTTATAATTAAAGGTTAATTAATAAATGATTAAATGTTAATTTATTAAAATGGTTTATAATTAATTAATGATTAATTAACCAAGATTTATAGTTTACTCATAAGTAATTAACCTGGTATAAATTAATTATAATCAGACAATTAACTGACCTTACCTATGGATATTTGGATTCTATTGGATGACTTGATTGTTTGATATCTCTGATATATGATGCTTTGTGATACATCCTGATTTATGTTGTGATCTGTAATTTACTTATCTGTGATATATATCTGTGATCTGTGAATGAACGATAAGCGTGATAGTTAATACCGCTTATCAATTATATTTCTGTATTCTGATCTGTGATGATTGAATGATATTGTACTACTATGTGAAACTCCTGGACTACACTTTTACACACACACACACATATGGATTTCACGTGGAAATCGGTTAAGTCACAGATAATTTAAATTTGATGTTTTTGAAATTGAAAATTTTAATTTCATTTGATTTTGAAATTGGAAATTTGGGTTTAAAGTGAAAAGCTTTTGAAATGGAATTTCAAAGATAAAAGTTATTTTTGAATAACTTAATCGAGTTTTGAAAATTTAAATAATTTGATTTAAATTTTAATTCAAGTTTGAAATTGAATCTATGATTTGAAACTAGGGATTAAAGATGATATAAATGTGTTTGTATGAATTTAAACCATTTTAAAAGTATAATTTTGAGAATTTGGATTTAACCCAAGAACCTTAACTCGTATAAATGAATCAGATTTCCAAAATGAAAACTGTTTGTTTTAAAAGAATAAAAGCTTTCAGATAAGAAATGAAATTCAAGTTAATTAAAGGAATTTCAAGATTGAATTGAAAAAATGGTTTTCCAAGTTATGAATGAATTGTTTTTGAAAGCTATGAATTGAATCTGTTTATTTTTAACAGATTTAAAATGATGATTTGTTTAAACCATTCGAATTGAAATTGTTTTGAAAGCTAAAAGTTGAATCTTTGTTTTAAAGATTTAACGAGTTAATCCAATTGAAACGGAAATTGTTTTGAAATCTATGAATGGATTTTTGTGAAACTGGGTGAACATTGTGAAATAAATCTTTTTCTTTAAAAGATTTGAAATGGTAATCGATTGAAACCATTTAAAAAGAAGTTGAATTATTAAGTTATGACTTAATTAAAATCACATATCCATATGTTTTAAATATTGCGCTCACTATTCGGGTTAGCCGGGAAAAGACCTTTGTGTCATATAACCCATTCCGAATAGTGATACGTCGTATATGGATGGCATTTGAAGACCGATGGTGAAGACCGGATATTTTCGAAAATGAAAGGACAACCTGTCGAATGTCACTGCACCGAGTTGCTCCGGTATAGAGATTTATATCACTCTTTTTGTGATGGGAAGTCCGGACGTGATTAGAAAATTATTCGGATTTGCAAGGGCTTCTTTGGAAGTGCATTTGGTTCTGTTCGAACCCGGAACAGACTTGTATGGATTGTATGTCTGACATTACGTTTTGAGATATAAAGCTGATTTATTTCAAATACATTTTTGTTGGTGGTGGAGAATTTATTCTCTTAGCTTAACACCCTTCTCTGAGACGTACGAGCTCAGTGGTTATGTAGTTGAAGGTTATCAGCGATATACTCCCAATTTGGTAATGTGACATGCTGAGTGTTGTTGTGTGATGATCATTGTTTGATCATTTGTGATATGATCATTTGTTTGATCATTTATCTTTGTGATCATTACTTTGATCATCTGTTGACCCAAAGCATGGCTTTGTGACAAAGCGTAGCTTTGTGGACGAGACTTCGTCAGAGCCTCACAACCCGGAAATGGTCGAAACAGGAATGATGCGGCAAGGTTTCAGGGGTAGCTTCCCTAGGGTATGACCATTCCTTCTGGAAAAGGGTAGTATCATGGTATGGAGCCCAGATACATACTCATGTGGACACACTTTATTTATTATGTGTGATGTTGGATACCGAGCGCTCGGATAAAGGTCCCAAAGGACCGGGGGTGGCATATCTGAGATTTTGTATATTCCCGGGGAAGGGGGGTAGCCGGCCTTGTTTGGCAGAGAGCTGTTTGTCTCTCGGAACGTCTAGCCAGAGGCGTTCTTTCGTGGCATAGGAAGTTCCTTAGCCTGACCATTCGTTGGAAATCCAAACAAAACAATACGAGCCATGTACGGTTTTAGTTGTATTACCTTCCATGGAATGTGGCGGTAACCTGCTATTGAACATGGTAGCTATAGTAGGCATACGATAATGGTCGTATGTTGGCTAAGATTGATATTTTATTTTCGAAATGATTTCCTCACTATGCACTAATAATAATATCAAAAATGATTTGATTTTGCGTAGTAAGCATCTTTGACTATCATAAGGAGAAATCTTCTCCAATTCTGCCTTTACATTGTGTGTGTGGCGGGAGGCCTTATGGTAGTCTCATTTTCCAAAAGCATTGCGAATTGACTTTAAAATTATTTTGTTGTTCGTTTTTAAAGATAAACTGTTTTTGTTGCTCACACCAGTCCCATGACTGATCCGGAGTTTATTTTTTCTTTCCTAAACTCTGGGTGCTCAAAATTTTCTACACGGGCAGTCTAGAGTTGGGGTTTTTCAGATATTCAGATTTAGTAGATTATCTGGAGTTAGTTCAGTCTTTGGATATGGACTACACTTGCGTATCTTTGTTTCTCGTTATTGGGAGTTCGAGCTATTTCTGGATTGGTGCTTTGAAGATGGAGATTATCCGCTGCTGATGTTATCGTTTTCTTTTCCATTACTATTTCTTTTATCATATCTCTGGTGTATATTGATATTCATTGTATCATTCTGTTGTAACAGATATTGTATATCAATGTATTATTCATTTCTTCCGTTGTGTTATTTACTTAACTGTGTTATAAGCTCCGGCGACTCGGATTTGAACGGTCGAATCTATGGCATTCGAGTACGATGTAAGCTATGGATGTCGATTTTCGAACGCGAAAAATTCAGGACGTTACATTTGGTATCAGAGCTAAGGTAAAACTTTAGCTCAGGAGTATAACACATTAAGTAGCTCATTAGAGATAGGGTGAAGTATCCCTAGAATGAGTATCCCTAAGATATCCGTCTGAATGTCTCAATAAATTCCCTTGCTATCCACTGATGGTGAGTATGAATGCAAGAAGAGGATGAGATAGGGGACAAGGGAATACGACTATAAATGGTCAATACCGTACAACAATGGAAATAACTTTCTTTATCAATTTCTTTTGATTCGTTACCAAATTCTTTTGATTTCTTCGTGACGACTACAAGAAAAAGTTTCGGTGTGATGATGGTCCTACGAATCGTTGTAGAAAAATTCTTACTTCTTATCTTCATCAGTTTCTTATCAGCTTTTTGATTTAAACCTTAATGAAAATGAATTGGAAATTTGGAGTTGGAAATTCTAAATAAATTGGAAATTTTAATTTGAGGTAAATTGATTAATAGAATATGAGGATAAAATTGAATTAAATCAATAAAACGATATCGTTTGAAACCAAATTTTGAATTTCTATTGTAATTTCTTGTGAATACCAAAGTCCGAAGAAGGACAAATTGGTATGTATTCTGAGATATTCCGATTTAAGTTTGGAATCCATAACTAGTGTTTGAGGAATTATAGGAGATCGAATCTGTCTATCTCTGTATTGTGTTCGTGCCTGCGAATTTCGAGGACGAAATTCTTTTAAGGGGGGAAGTTTGTAACGACCTCGAATTTTATATAAATTTAAATTGATAATTTATTTAATTTTTGAATTAAAATTTTATAGTTAATTGGAAATTTAAGCGAATTTCTCCGAATACAGATAAATTTGGTATAAATCATTTAAATTTTAAAAGTATTGTGAATATTGTACATATATGTGAATATATATGTATACGTGATATATGAGAAAATTTGAAATTAATATATATATATATATATATTGAATTCGAGTTTAAATCTAAAATAAATGGTTTAATAATAATTTGAGTTTATAAAAATATATTTATAGAATTCAAATAAGTGTTGATGTTAAACAAATATTTCAAATAAATTTATAGTCATATAAAATGTGAAATGAACATATTAAATAATTCTAGAATTATATAAATATGAAAATATATATATACGATATAAAAGTGATAAAATAAACGAATGAAAAATAAATGAAATCTAACAACAAAGCTTTATTTATAAAGTGGCATTATAAGGACAAGTTAAAAAGGAAACAAACATATACATTCAAGTATATTCTAGTGTGAATAAATATACATACACTTGCAAAAGAAGATCTGTTCAAATTTGTACAAAGCTAATAAATGAAGCACCCACAATGTTCTTACCAGCCGAAGTCAACAAGTATGCAAGGTAAGAATAAACAAAGTAAATTAATGAAATAAAGAAAAGCAAAAAGAAATACAACACCCTGTACATGCTTTTTCTTTTATATACTATCTCCATATTTTACAGCCGAGATGGAGGAAATAGTTATAAGTACAAGCTAATAAATGCAAAGATATGTATGTGTACAAGCTCATAAATGCAGCCCCAAACAAGTTACCTCAGCCTAATTAAACAATCCAACACCCTGTACAAAATAGTATACACCCTGTTAACTTCTCATTTCCTATATATCAAACTCTTCCTTTAGTTTTTCGTCCATCTTAAAAACCATAAACAAATTCAACTTCAACTCAAATCTTTTGCATGCAAGTTTTCAAGAGCATTTCAGTTTAAAGTTTGCAGCCTGCAAATTCAAAACTGCTTTCAACATAAACCTGCTTTGTTCTTCATTTGCGGTGAGTAACTAACCTTGAACTAGTTATAATATTTTATTGCTATTGTTTGTATGGATGTTGGGATGCTTGTATGTTTGTGTGTATGAATATATCTATATATACCTATATATTGTATACAGATTGTTTATAGGCATCTGTACCTCTATTAAATATTCATAAGTAAAGGACAGTAGAAGAAAAAAAAATCTATACCTTCTTAAATAAACATTATCAGATTATGATTCTTGAAAAAAATTTGTAATGGGGTAATGTTATTTTTAAAAATAAAATCAAGTAGTAATACTGAGTAATTCATCTGGAAATTCAAGTCTGTTTCAAGATGGAAACAACTCTGTTCATTTCCTCTAGAAAAATCACTGTGAGCAATTTTTTTTAAAGAGGAAAAAAAACTAGACCTCTTTGTTCTTTTACCTGTGAGTAGACAAACTGTTTTTAAAATTTAAATTTATATGTTTGATTTATGAATTACTTATGTTGCTGTACATTGTAAAGAAGAAGCTCTGGGTATTTTCTGTTGTACTATAACTTTTTATATGGTCTACTCTTCTTCATTTCTAGTTCAGAGCAAAGCAGATTTGGAAGAAAAATTTAATAAATCTTTATACAAACATCTTTAACTTAAGATTTTATTATACAAAACAGGTTTGTTTAAACTTAAATCATGGTCCAGAAGTTTTTTTTTGCTTGAAAAAGAATGAACTTGACTCTGTAAACTTAAAAAAAACCATATGATAGATTCGAGTGTTTTAAATCACTGAATTTGATTACATAATTTGAGTAATTATACAAAGATAGGATTTTTAAGACCAATTTGGTGATTTCTAGTTGCTTAGGTTAGGAGCAGTTTAGAGTTGATCAAAACATGCTTTTTAATCAATTCCTAACGATCAAACAAGTTTTAAATGTTGAAATTTAGTTTGAAGCTAGCTGGTTGACTAACAAAGACAGGAAAATTGTTAAAAGAATTGTTCATGGCAAGAATTGATAGGATGAATTGAAACTAGGGTTTAGTGAAGCAGTTTGAACGAGATGGTAAACTTGGTTGCTGTGGCCTCTATGGGGTATCGGACTTCATCGCATATGGGGGGATCGAAAGGTGGTGATGTGAGGCGGCTGTAGGTTGGTCGGCGTGGCTTCCAATCGACGAAGTTAGTCGGTGCGAGGGATTATAGGTTGATGGGTTTTTGGGTTTTGGGTGTTGGTGTCTCGAATTTGGATTTTCACGTTTGCTCGAGGATCTGGTTGTCGAATATGGTCGAGTCGATCATCGTTGATGTGTGGGAGGTTACGGCAATGATCGCCGTTGCTTGGATGGATAGTGCAAGTGCACGGTGATCTCTTGCACATGAGGGATTGGGTACCTATTGCTGTTTGAAGATTTGGGGAAGAAAGGTGCACTGGGGTTCAAACTTGAGGAAGACGTGGGTTCGACTCGAAGTAAGGTGCTATTATTTCAGGGTTTAGCCCGGGTCTGGGTGATTGGAAATAAACAGTTTAAAAATTTTAAATGCTAAACCAGTTTTATAAATTTAATCAAGTTTTAAACAAAACTTTGTCAAACCACTTCCTTTATATAATATGTGTTACTTTTGTATTGATTAAAAAGGGTTTTTTTTATAGATTATTTTTAAAATTTATTAATTGAAAGGGAAATTTTTTTTAATGTATTTAAAAATAACCTTTGATATTTAAAGGAATAAATTTAAGTTTGATTAATCAAGTGTTTAAAGGTTAATTAATTTAAGGGCTAATTAATTAATGTGATTAATTAAGAATAATTTATTAATTAAGGGTTGATTAATTAATGAAGGTGATTAAGGAATGATAATTAATTGAGGAATAATTAATTAAAGTAATTAATTAAAGATAATTAATTAAGGGGGAATTAATTTAAAGGACAAAGATTTGTATATTTTTTACCTCAAGGACACAATCTCAATATTTTTACCACAAGGACAAACATTCTCCTAAAAGTTATTCATAAGGACAAACATTTTCCAAAATTATTCATAAGGACAACAAAACTGATACCAAGCTAAAAACTGATACCTAAAAACTACTGCCGATAACTACAAACTGATACCTAAAAACTGCTATCAATGACTAAAAACTGATACCTAAAGAAAGTTGTCCTTTAGAATAAAATATTGAAGGCCTGTCCTTGAGGCAAAAACTTTGAGAAATTTTGTCCTTGACAATAATTTCCTGATTAATTAAATGGTGAATTTAATAATTAAAGGTTAATTATTGAATAATTAAAGATTGATGAATTATAAGTAAATGTTAGTTAATTTATAATTAAAGGTTAATTAATAAATGATTAAATGTTAATTTATTAGAATGGTTTATAATTAATTAATGATTAATTAACCAAGATTTATAGTTTATTCATAAGTAATTAACCTGGTATAAATTATTGTGAAAATTAGGCATACATCCTTAAAACGGAACTTAATTCAAAGCAGATCCATGTGGTAAAATATATATTTTCTACATCCCTATTTTTGTTTTCCGCCAATTTTTTTCCCAAATTACCCTTGCGCTTCGCTGTTGAGCTGATTCTTCTTCTTATTTTTCGATTTAAATGGAAAACTGCAATTAAATTAAAGACGAATCAATTATTTTTATATGAAATATGATATTCTTAATATTTGCAGGTATGAATAATCGCAATAAATTTCTGCAAATATATGTACAATAGTTGCAGAAATTTCTGCAACTATACGCAATAGTTGTAGATATTTCTGCAACTATAAGCAATAGTTGTAGAAATGTCTGCAACTATAAGCAATAGTTGCAGTAATTTCTACAACCATACGCAATAGTTGCAGACATTTCTGCAACTATTAGCAATAGTTGCATTTCTTCAACTATATGCAATAGTTGCAGATATTTCTGCAACTATACGCAATAGTTGTAGACATTTCTACAACTATTTGCAATAGTTGCATTTCTGCAACTATATGCAATAGTTGCAGAAATGTTTGCAACTATGCGCAATAGTTGCAGAAATTTCTGCAACTATACGCAATAGTTGCAGACATTTCTGCAACTATTTGCAATAGTTGCAGAAATGTCTACAACTATATGCAATAGTTGCAGATATTTCTGCAACTATACCGTATAGTTGCATAAATTTCTACAACTATACCCAATAGTTGCAGACATTTCTGCAACTATACCATATAGCTGCAGAAATATCTGCAATTATTTGCAAATTTTGTAAATTTGCAAAAAAATCAAAAAGGTTTAAAATTTGCTGAATTATCTGCAAATATTTGAAATAATTGCACCTTTAATACAAATATGAATTTTTGGTATCAACAATGGATCTCATTTCAAAGATCATAAAATTTGTGATTTTTTGGTGAAAACGGTTTGTTGATCCGGTTTTTGTACATAAAGTTATACGCGTTTGAATTGTTAAAAACGTAAAGGGTATTTGTGTATTTTTGCTTGCACGAATTTGAAAATAGGGAGCAGAAATGTAAGTTTTGTATGTGAAGGATGTTTTGTTTATTTTGAAACTTATTAGGGATGTGAGCCAAACTTACCCTAAATTAATTATAATCAGACAATTAACTGACCTTACCTATGGATATTTGGATTCTATTGGATGACTTGATTGTTTGATATCCCTGATATATGATGCTTTGTGATACATCCTGATTTATGTTGTGATCTGTAATTTACTTATTTGTGATATATATCTGTGATCTGTGAATGAATGATAAGCGTGATAGTTAATACCGCTTATCAATTATATTTCTGTATTCTGATCTGTGATGATTGAATGATATTGCACTACCGTGTGAAACTCCTGGACTACACTTTTACACACACACATATGGATTTCACGTGAAAATCGGTTAAGTCACAGATAATTTAAATTTGATTGAAAATTTTAATTTCATTTGATTTTGAAATTGGAAATTTGGGTTTAAAGTGAAAAGCTTTTGAAATGGAATTTCAAAGATAAAAGTTATTTTTGAATAACTTAATCGAGATTTGAAAATTTAAATAATTTGATTTAAATTTTAATTCAAGTTTGAAATTGAATCCTATGATTTGAAACTAGGGATTAAAGATGATATAAATGTGTTTGTATGAATTTAAACCATTTTAAAAGTATAATTTTGAGAATTTGGATTTAACCCAAGAACCTTAACTCGTATAAATGAATCAGATTTCCAAAATGAAAACTGTTTGTTTTAAAAGAATAAAAGCTTTCAGATAAGAAATGAAATTCCAGTTAATTAAAGGAATTTCAAGATTGAATTGAAAAAATGGTTTTCCAAGTTATGAATGAATTGTTTTTGAAAGTTATGAATTGAATCTGTTTATTTTTAACAGATTTAAAATGATGATTTGTTTAAACCATTCGAAATGAAATTGTTTTGAAAGCTATAAGTTGAATCTTTGTTTTAAAGATTTAACGAGTTAATCCAATTGAAACGGAAATTGTTTTGAAATCTGTGAATGGATTTTTGTGAAACTGGGTGAACTTTGTGAAATAAATCTTTTTGTTTAAAAGATTTGAAATGGTAATCGATTGAAACCATTTAAAAAGAAGTTGAATTATTAAGTTGTGACTTAATTGAAATAACATATCCATATGTTTTAATTATTGCGCTCACTATTCGGGTTAGCCGAGAAAAGACCTTTGTGTCATATAACCCATTCCGAATAGTGATACGTCGTATATGGATGGCATTTGAAGACCAGTGGTGAAGACCGGATATTTTCGAAAATGAAAGGATAACCTGCCGAATGTCTCTGCACCGAGTTGCTCCGGTATAGAGATTTATATCACTCTTTTTGTGATGGGAAGTTCGGATGTGATTAGAAAATTATCCGGATTTGCAAGGGCTTCTTTGGAAGTGCCTTCAGTTCTATTCGAACCCGGAACAGATTTGTATGGATTGTATGTCTGACATTACGTTTTGAGATATAAAGCCAATTTCTTTCAAATACATTTCTGTTGGTGGCGGAGAATTTATTCTCTTAGCTTAACACCCTTCTCCGAGACGTACGAACTCAGAGGTTATGTAGTTGAAGGTTATCAGCGATATACTCCCAATTTGGTAATGTGACATGCTGAGTGTTGCTGTGTGATGATCATTGTTTGATCATTTGTGATATGATCATTTGTTTGATCATTTATGGCGCAGCGGATAATTCAAAACAATGTTGATCGTTGAATGTAGCAATCGATGGATTGATGAATGCTGAATTGCCCGAATTCGTTGATCCGAAGATACCGAACTCTAGCTATCTCGAACTCGTTGATCGCGCACGATACCGGGTTCAAAGATCTTCAATTCTTCAAGCGTTGATCAAGCGCACTTGATTCCGCGAATCGGCTTCTACAATCGTTGAATCGAGCGCACTCGATTAACCGAAAGAGGAGATAGGAGATTACACTCAACTACCAATTTGAATGAAAGCACAAAGCAATCAAAAGAGAATTTTATTCAATATTCAACAACCTTTTACAAATGAGAGACTCGGCCTATTTATAGGCATTTTATAACTCACACAAAAAAAACAACAAAATTTACAAGTATTAAGTCGGTTCCGAGTTATGGCTTCCGACCTACGACTTAACAAAGACTTCGACTCAACAGTACAACTTTAGAAGCCTTCAGCGAATTTAACAAACAGACAAAACATTAAAGAAAATACAAGTACTTAGGTCGGCAACGACCTACGACCTAACATGGTGCGACCTAAGGACAAACACGACTTAGTATAGGTCGGCAGCGACCTAACAGTTCAATCATAAGAAAGTACAACACAATGACTTGACGACTTAACCATCAACGGCAGAGATCCACGCGGCATAAGAATCAATGGCCTCCAGAGTTTTGCGACTTAAGAACTTTGCGGTATCCCAACTCAACGACTTAAGGAAATCAATGGTATCCAGAGCTTTACGACCTAAGAATGAACGGCATCCTTTCGTTTGCGACCTAACACAAAGCGGCATCAGGAATCAAAGGCAGAGATTAACTCGGCAGACACATCAATGGTTTCCAGGACTTCGCGACTTAAGATAAAAGCGGCATCTGACCTTCGCGACCTAAGCTTTATGCGACCTAAGCCTTGCGACTTAACTCCTGCTTCATTAGGTCGTCCACGACCTAATACTTCACCAATTTGCTCTGTTTTCTTATTTCGTAACTCGGTAGGTCGTATACATGTTAACCCGGTAAGTCGTTCCAGCCTCTCGTTAACTCGCACCCTCCCACTAAGTCGTTGCCGATCTTCACTAAGTCGTTGGGACGACTTAAAGTTTTTGTTAGGTCGGTTGCGACCTAGAACTTCACTTTTCCACCATTTCTCACCAAATCTTGACTCGGTGGCTTCCTTCTTAAGTCGTACCCGACTTACCAGCATCATAGGTCGCACACTACCTATGTCTTCAACTTTCTGGGCTGCATCATCCTCCCCAGGTTGAGAGAAATTCGACCTCGAATTTGTAAATTTATCTTCATCAGCTCGTTCATTCCCGTGATATGGTACGAGATGCTTAACATTGAACACGTCAGATGTATACACATCATCTGGCAGCTTCAGTTTATAAGCATTTTCATTGATTCGTTTCACAACTTCCACCGGACCAATTTTTCGTGCTTTCAATTTATTGTACGCGCCTACTGGAAAACGATCTTTCGTTAATACTGCATAAACCAAATCACCTTCATGAAACTCAACACTTCTTCGTTTCAAATCTGCAGATTGTTTATATTTCTCATTTGCTTTCTCTAATCGTTCTTGAACGATTTTATGACACCCCGTCAGCCCTTCAACAAAATCAGCAGCTTTCTTAATTGTCTTCTTTGATTGTGGCACTACCGTTAAATCCAATGGTCCCTTCGGTAAGCTTGAATAAACTATCTGGAATGGACTGAACCCAGTACTTCGATTCACAGCATGATTATGGGCAAACTCCGCCTGGCATAACTTCACATCCCAACTCTTCAGATTATCTTGAACAAGACACCTCAACAAGTTTCCCAATGATCTGTTGACCACCTCAGTCTGTCCATCCGTTTGTGGGTGATAAGCACTACTAAACTTCAGCTTCGTTCCCACCATTTTCCACAAACTTAGCCAAAAATGACTCAGAAAACGAGTATCCCTGTCCGACACAATCGATTCTGGTAATCCATGAAGTCGATAGATCTCTCTGAAAAACAACTGAGCAACATGAACAGCATCCGCTGTCTTCTTACAAGCGATAAAATGTGCCATTTTCGAAAATCTGTCAACCACCACATAAATGGAATCATTACCACGCTGCGTTCTTGGCAACCCCAACACAAAGTCCATACTCACATCAACCCATGGTTTAGTGGGTACCGGTAACGGCATATATAAACCCACATTAGTCGCAGTTCCTTTCGAAACTTGACAGATATGGCATCTCTCAACAAATCTTTCCACCTCTTTCCTCATTGATGGCCAAAAGTAGGACTGTGAAATCAACTGTAAAGTACGGTCTCTCCCAATATGTCCCTCGTCATGTAACTCCTTGATAATCTTCATTCTCAGACTACCCTCCGGTATGCACAATCGATTCCCTTTGAACAGAAAACCATCTACCATCACGAAATCATCCGTCTCTCCCTCCTTGACCTTTTCAACAAATTTCGCAAAGTAAGGATCATTAGTGAATAATTCTGGCAATATTTCAAACCCCGTCACTTCAACCTTTAGTGTAGTCAACAAATGACTCCTCCTACTCAAAGCATCAGCCACACGATTTGTCACCCCTGACTTGTGTTTCAAAACAAAAGTAAACTGTTGCAGATATGCAATCCACGATGCATGTCTTGCTGAAATCTTGTCTTGCCCTTGTAAATGCTTCAACGCTTCATGATCAGTATACAGAACAAATTCTTTCTGAAATAGATAATGTCTCCAGTGTTTAACAGATTGCACAACAGCATAGAACTCCACATCATATGTATTGTATCGCATCTTCGCTCCTGTCAACTTCTCACTGAAATATGCAATAGGACGCCCTTTCTGACTCAACACCCCTCCAATCCCAACCTTGGATGCATCAATATGTAGTTCAAACACCAACTGAAAATCAGGTAATACTAGAATTGGTGCAGATGTCAGCAACTCCTTGATCTTCCCAAAAGCATTCCCGGCTTCCTCTGACCATGTAAATTGTTTACCCTTCATACAATCAGTAACAGGTGCCATCACACTACTGAAGTGTGGTATAAACCTTCGATAGAATGAAGCCAACCCATGAAAACTACGAACTTCCGTTATCGTTTTGGGTTGCGGCCAATCTCTGATAGCTTCAACTTTACTTTGGTCCACCTGTATTCCTTTCTCTGAAACAACATACCCCAAAAATAAAACACTGTGCGTCATGAACACGCATTTCTTTGTTGCAGCATAGAATTGTTCTTGTCGCAATACCATCAACACTTCTCTAAGATGATTCAAATGTTCCTCTGGACTCCCACTGTAAATCAGAATATCATCAAAATACACCACCACAAATTTCCCAATGAACGGTCGAAAAATCTGATTCATCACTCTCATGAAAGTACTTGGTGCATTTGATAAGCCAAACGGCATGACCAACCATTCGTATAGACCCTCCCTGGTTTTAAAAGCAGTCTTCCACTCATCTCCTGGTCTGATACGAATTTGATGATATCCACTCTTCAAATCAATCTTCGAAAATATAGTAGCTCCGCTTATTTGATCTAACAAGTCATCCAACCTCGGCATCGGAAATCTATATCTCACAGTAATCTTGTTCAATGCTCGGCTGTCAGTGCACATCCTCCACGTCCCATCCTTCTTGGGTACCAATAAAGCTGGTACAGCACAAGGACTCAGACTCTCCTGCACACGCCCCTACTCAAGCAATTCCTCTACCTGCCTCCGCAATTCTTCATGTTCCTTCGGACTCATTCGATAATGTGGTCGGTGTGGCAATACAGCACCTGGAACAAGATCTATATAATGTTGTATGTCCCTCAACGGTGGCAACTTCGTTGGTAATTCCTCTGGAAATACATCGTCAAATTCTTTCAAAACTGGTTTAACTTCTTCAGGAATTTCAACCTCTTCACTGCTCTCACGCCCAATCAACAAGAATACTTCTGGTTCTTCCTCAACCTCTTTAACAAACTCTTTTAAAGTCAATAAAGTTTTCAGCTCTTCAATTTCTTCTGACTTACTTTCTTCTTGTGATCTCTTCTTCGGAACTAAGATAATCTTCGTGCCTTTAAACATAAAACTGTAGCTATTGGTCCGACCGTCATGTTGTACTGCTCGATCATACTGCCATGGTCTTCCCAATAATAAGTGGCAAACGTCCATCTCTACTACATCACACCATATTTCATCTTTGTATTTCTTCCCAATAGAGAATGGTACACGAACTCGTCTATCCACTTTCACTTCTCCTCCTTTTCTCAACCATGCTAACTTGTATGGACTCGGATGTTTCTCTGTCTTCAATTTCAACTTTATCACAGCTTCGGTTGAAATAATATTATCACAGCTTCCTGCGTCGATCACAAACTTACACACCTTCCCCAGAATAGTACATGTTGACTGAAAGATATTACTCCTCAACCAACTAGCTTCCTCCTGCTTCGGTGTTAAACACGATCTCCTCAGCATTAGGTTACAACCTTCATCCCCTGACGCAATATCTTGCTTATCCTCCTCAGCTGGACTAGAACAATCCTCATCAACATCCTCATCTTCAACCTCTACAATCATGGTTCTCTTCTTTGGCTTTGGACACTCACTGCTTTTATGACCCAATTCCTGACAATTGTAACATTTGAACCCATTGTTAACCCTTGTCTTCTCAACCTCCTTCATCACTGGTCTACTGATAGGTTTAGTAACATTAGAACTTCCACCAACACCCTTTGCTTGGTTGTTAGAATTAGTAAACACACCACTTCCTCGTCTCCCTTGTTTTTCCCAAGCCAACGCTTTCTGATGTGCTTCTGCCATAGATCTTGGATCGAAAATATTAACCATATCTTGAATCTGCATTCTCAATCCTCCAATGAACCTAGATGTCAGCTGCTCTTCTGTTTCCATAATATCATTCCTGGCAATGAGTTGATAAAATTCATCAGCATAGTCATTAACGTCTTCGTGCCCTGCCTCAAGTTCTGCAAACGTTGATACATCAAAGATTGATAATTGTACGGTAAGAACGTTGCTTTCATCAATTTCTTCATCTTCTCCCAAGATTCAACTTTTGACTTCCCCATTCGTTCTCGTGTAAGTTTAGTTTGCTGCCACCATGCCAAAGCTCTACCCCTCAGCCTCGTAGCAACCAACTTCACTCTACGATGTTCTGGAACTTCTTTAAAGTCAAAAATTTCCTCAACATTAGCTACCCAATCTAGAAACTCTTCCGCTTGCATACCACCTTTGAATTCAGGAATTTCTGTCTTCATCCCCGACTCCCACTTGTGATCATATTCAGAATAGTTTCTTCCTTGACCTCTTCCTTGAATACTACCACCATCATATTCCTCTTCAAAATCAGATGCATAACGATGTCGATTCTGACCACCAACATCTCTACTACCATTGCGTCGTCCACCTTCATCCCTTCTATCTACATTCCTCCGTTCACGACCATTCACGTTCCTCCCACGCCCTTGGTCATTCTCAACACTTCGGTCTCGATTGGAATGTGGGGAGACTCTACTACCTCCATGATTAGATTCTGGTGAAACCCTTCTCCGATTTTGATTCATCTCCGTCATAAGCCTCTCTAACCGGCCAATTCCTTCATTAAGCTTCTCACTAAAATTCTCATTGATTCTTTGCTCCATCTCATCAGCTTCTTCTCTTCGATACAAAGCTTCTACGTTTTGGTGGCGATTAGCTCTTCTTGGCGGCATACTTGAAAATCTTCCAACACTTCAAATTCAAACACTTTCCGGATTTTGATCCAAAATGAAACGGATCGAAAACTTCCACTTTGTAGCAAATCGCGATGAACACGATGGACAAAGTTTCGGCCTCCAATGCAAATCCGATCAAACAATCTTCGAAAAAATGATGACTCTTCTTCTTCTCGGCCACGGCTCAACACTTCAAGCACTCGGCTTCTCTTCAAACTTCAAATGAATAGGCTCCAAGTCTCGATCTAGCTATGATTGGCTAGAACAAGCTCTGATACCAAAAACTGGCGCAGCGGATAATTCAAAACAATGTTGATCGTTGAATGTAGCAATCGATGGATTGATGAATGCTGAATTGCCCGAATTCGTTGATCCGAAGATACCGAACTCTAGCTATCTCGAACTCGTTGATCGCGCACGATACCGGGTTCAAAGATCTTCAATTCTTCAAGCGTTGATCAAGCGCACTTGATTCCGCGAATCGGCTTCTACAATCGTTGAATCGAGCGCACTCGATTAACCGAAAGAGGAGATAGGAGATTACACTCAACTACCAATTTGAATGAAAGCACAAAGCAATCAAAAGAGAATTTTATTCAATATTCAACAACCTTTTACAAATGAGAGACTCGGCCTATTTATAGGCATTTTATAACTCACACAAAAAAAACAACAAAATTTACAAGTATTAAGTCGGTTCCGAGTTATGGCTTCCGACCTACGACTTAACAAAGACTTCGACTCAACAGTACAACTTTACAAGCCTTCAGCGACTTTAACAAACAGACAAAACATTAAAGAAAATACAAGTACTTAGGTCGGCAACGACCTACGACCTAACATGGTGCGACCTAAGGACAAACACGACTTAGTATAGGTCGGCAGCGACCTAACAGTTCAATCATAAGAAAGTACAACACAATGACTTGACGACTTAACCATCAACGGCAGAGATCCACGCGACATAAGAATCAATGGCCTCCAGAGTTTTGCGACTTAAGAACTTTGCGGTATCCCAACTCAACGACTTAAGGAAATCAATGGTATCCAGAGCTTTACGACCTAAGAATGAACGGCATCCTTTCGTTTGCGACCTAACACAAAGCGGCATCAGGAATCAAAGGCAGAGATTAACTCGGCAGACACATCAATGGTTTCCAGGACTTCGCGACTTAAGATAAAAGCGGCATCTGACCTTCGCGACCTAAGCTTTATGCGACCTAAGCCTTGCGACTTAACTCCTGCTTCATTAGGTCGTCCACGACCTAATACTTCACCAATTTGCTCTGTTTTCTTATTTCGTAACTCGGTAGGTCGTATACATGTTAACCCGGTAAGTCGTTCCAGCCTCTCGTTAACTCGCACCCTCCCACTAAGTCGTTTCCGATCTTCACTAAGTCGTTGGGACGACTTAAAGTTTTTGTTAGGTCGGTTGCGACCTAGAACTTCACTTTTCCACCATTTCTCACCAAATCTTGACTCGGTGGCTTCCTTCTTAAGTCGTACCCGACTTACCAGCATCATAGGTCGCACACTACCTATGTCTTCAACTTTCTGGGCTGCATCAATTTATCTTTGTGATCATTACTTTGATCATCTGTTGACCCAAAGCATGGCTTTGTGACAAAGCGTAGCTTTGTGGACGAGACTTCGTTAGAGCCTCACAACCCGGAAATGGTCGAAACAGGAATGATGCGGCAAGGTTTCAGGGGTAGCTTCCCTAGTGTATGACCATTCCTTCTGGAAAAGGGTAGTATCATGGTATGGAGCCCAGATACTTACTCATGTGGACACACTTTATTTATTATGTGTGATGTTGGATACCGAGTGCTTGGATAAAGGTCCCAAAGGACCGAGGGTGGCATATCTGAGGTTTTGTATATTCCCCGGGAAGGGGGGTAGCCGGCCTTGTTTGGTAGAGAGCAGTTTGTCTCTCGGAGCGTCCAGCCAGAGGCGTTCTTTCGTGGCATAGGAAGTTCCTTAGCCTGACCATTTGTTAGAAATCCAAACAAAACAATACGAGCCCTGTACGGTTTTAGTTGTATTACCTGCCATGGAATTTGGCGGTAACTTGCTATTGAACATGGTAGCTATAGTAGGCATACGATAATGGTCGTATGTTGGCTAAGATTGATATTCTATTTTCGAAATGATTTCCTCACTATGCACTAATAATAATATCAAAAATGATTTGATTTTGTGTAGTAAGCATCTTTGACTATCATAAGGAGAAATCTTCTCCAATTCTGCGTTTGCATTGTGTGTGTGGCGGGAGGCCTTATGGTAGTCTCATTTTCCAAAAGCATTGCGAATTGACTTTAAAATTCTTTTGTTGTTCGTTTTTAAAGATAAACTGTTTTTGTTGCTCACACCAGTCCCATGACTGATCCGGAGTTTATTGTTGCTTTCCTAAACTCTGGGTGCTTAAAATTTTCTATATGGGCAGTCTAGAGTTGGGGTTTTTCAGATATTCAGATTTAGTAGATTATCTGAAGTTAGTTCAGTCTTTGGATATGGACTACACTTGCGTATCTTTGTTTCTCGTTATTGGGAGTTCGAGCTATTTCTGGATTGGTGCTTTGAAGATGGAGATTATCCGCTGCTGATGTTATCGTTTTCTTTTCCGTTGCTATTTCTTTTATCATATCTATGGTGTATATTGATATTCATTGTATCATTCTGTTGTAACAGATATTGTATATCAATGTATTATTCATTTCTTCCGCTGTGTTATTTACTTAATTATGTTATAAGCTCCGGCGACTCGGGTTTGAACGGTCGAATCTATGGCATTCGAGTACGATGTAAAGTATGGATGTCGATTTTCGAACGCGAAAAATTCAGGACGTTACACTATCACTATCTCAATAAGATCCCAGTGCTATTCAGAGTTATAGGCTTCTTTGTAATCTATCTAGCAAGAAAAGGTGCAATTGCAGCCTTGGAAATCAATCAAGCGAGAAAAGGTGTGATTGTAGCCTTGGAAATCAATTGGGTGAACTTGTTGCCCCGGAAATCAAGTATCTCTACCCAGAGGATTGTGATTTTGGAGGGTGTACCTCATAGCCTTGAAACCGAGGGTGTAATTGTACAGTTGCTTTTGAAAGGAAATCCGTACTTAGTTATGCGGGACTGGATGTAGGGTAACTCCGAACTAGTATAAAATCCGGTGTGTTCTTTTCCTTTACTGCATTTACTTTATCTCTGCATCTGTGTTTGATTCTGTGATTATATCTGTGTCTGAATATTGCATACATTTGTGTACAAATCAACAATAACTCAAAAAGATTTAGTAATTTCTTATAAACACTATTCACCCCCTCTAGTGTTCATTCTAGCCTTAAGATCCATATTCCGCATTCCTCATAGCCTGTACTGGGTAACAGTTTGCCTAGGCCATTGATGGCCAAATTGGTTCGGAAGCGAATGGACGAGCGACGGAAGCTAGGGAATTGTGCCAAGCGATAACCCTGCCTTATAGGCTCTTCTATACACCACAAATAACATGTCCAAACATCCAAGATAGGATCTTTAAAGATTTTGACTTCAAAATACCAAAATTGGAAAATTCACCAAATTAATTCAAATCAAAAGCAATTGTACATGAAATAGATGTTAGGAATTCATTCCTAACAACAATGAAAGCTACAAACATAGATGTGAGTTCAAGAACTCACCTTCAAACCCAAAACAATAAGTTAGAAGCTTTAAAACAAAGGAAAGATCAACCACTCTTCAACTTCAACTCAAGAAGCTCCAATCTAAGCTCATAAACAAATATTTCCTAAGTTAGGGTTTAGGAATTTCTAAAAATTGAAGAGAGATTGAGATGGAGAAGATGAAGATCATGCTTACCTAAGCTTCTCTTTGATTTCTAGAACTTGAATTTGAATTTCCTAGTAAATTAGGGCTTAGGAATTTTGATTTATTTTCTCTTCCCCCATTTTTTTAGCTTGAGAGTGTTAGGAAATGAAAATGAATGAAGAGGAGAGGAGTGGAGTGGGATGTATATGGTAAGGGGTTTGGGTTCCTTGTTAGGTTAGTGGGCTGAAACCCAAACCCAAAGCCCCAAATGCAAATATCAAAATTCTTATCAACTCAAAACATATCGATGTTTATACTCATAAAGGTCGCAAACGCCATTTTGAGCTCAATGGAAGGGGTCTTGAGTCCTAATTCGACTGTTTACAAAAAGTAGCATTTTAGACTTTAATCCGACTAAAGATTGTATATTTAAATAAAACATTTAAATATATAATCGTAAAATATGCAGGTTGTTACAGATAAATTATATATATATATATATGAACTTCACCATTAAAATTCAAGGTACGATATCCATATATTTATATATAAATATATACAAGTTAATGATGTTTAAATATGTATATATATATAAGTATATTAGTATATATATGTATATATGCCCATATGAAGTAATGTTAATGAAAATTTATATAAATGTAAATATACATAGATATATGTGATGATAAGATGAATGTAAGTATATGTGTATGTATATATGCTCAAAAGATAGTGTAAATGAGATTATATATAGATATATAATGTAAAAGCTTCATGATAATAAAACTCCTAACTTTGGATGAAATAAATATATATGGATATGATAAAATATATACAAGTATGTGAGCATGTATGTATGTTAAATTAAAATAGTGGGTGGTTAAATCTATATATATACGAATGCATATAATTGTATATATAAACATAGAGGGGAATATCATAATGATAAGCATTTAATTCAAGCATACAAAACATTTAATCAAGTCAAAACAAAATAAAATCAAGTCATATGGAAAATCAAATCAACTTTATATTCAAATCAAGTCTACATATTTTCAAATCAAAATAAAAAAATGAAATAAAAAGAAAGTACTGTGCTTGTGCAATAGGCTTCAGCTTGTTCCCTTTCATCTATATATATACCACCTGTAGGTTTTGGTTCACGTATACTTTCTAGCATGAAAAAAAGAGAAGTCAGCCATTTTAAAAACCTTAAGAAACTATGTATTCAAGCTACAAGGAGGAAAAGCAGCAGTTCATCTATTTTCAAAAAACTGTGAGTAAAACATCTTGTTTCTTCTAACAAGTCATTACTTTTGTATATATATAATGGTGTTTGGGTGAATCTTTGATCTGTTACAAAAGTTTATGTTTCTATTGCAAGTTTATGCATATGTAAAAGTGTGTTAGGCATGAAAATTTCCACCTATATGTCAAGAAGAAACTATATCTTCTCTCTGTTCATGTTGTTGGTTTAAAAACAGTTTGAACCCTTAACTTCAAAAATCATTATCTCATCATCTATTTAGTTTTAAGTCTTGATTCCAAGATGAAAAGTGTTTGTTTTTGAATGTAGAATATTTAAAAATTGACTTCGTGCAATTTCATCAGGCATTGGTAGAGAAAAATAGTTATAACAGTAAGTGATTCCATATTGGTCGAGTTTCGACTGTAATAATTTATTGATTGAATTATATGATCGGGTTCGTTGTTGAAAATCTTGATTTTTGAAAGTGGTTTAGTTATTTTTAGTTGTGTGTAATGGGAGATATTTCAAGATGAACGTAATTGGGGAAATGTGAAATTCCGGTGGCTAGGTCGATGTCGTAGCGTGGGTTTTGGCGTGAAGGAGTGTTGGATGAAGGCGCACACGAGAAAAATGGAACCATGATTTTTAGCGGTGGGTGTGTGGTGAACGAGGCAGCTTTAGGGTTTAGGTACGTGTTTGTTGGTGGTTCGGTCTCGAGCAAATGGCAACGTCATGGGGCAACTAGGGAGGTGCGGTATAAGGGGAAAAGGTAGAGGAGGTTGTGGCAGAGCTAGGGGTGAATTCTGGTGAGGTACGGTGGTCTGAGGTGATGTGGCGAGGGGTTTGGGTGTCATGATTTTCGTTCTACTTATGGGTGAGCAGCTCGAAATTTCGAACTGTGTGTTCGATCGAAATTCAAGTGGACGATGGTGTGGAGATGGTTGTAGGTGGTTTGTGGGGATAGTCGGCGGTGAGTCAAGGCCGACCGGAGTTGAGTGCATGTGCACATATGCGTGCACGTGTTCATGCACAAATTTACCTGGGATGTCAAACGAGGAAGGGAGGAGAAGGAAGAAGTAAATATTTTGGGCCGGGTGGCATGGGCTGAAGAAAAAGAAAAAGAAAGGAACGAAAAAGAAAAGGAAAAAGAAGAAGAGAAAGAAAGAGAAAAAAGAAGGGAAAAAACAAATTTAACAAAATGTTATATTTATAATCTTTTAACTTTTAAAACCTTAACCTCTTTCCATTTAAATTCAAATCAACTTGAAATCCTTGCATTATGATTTCGTCATCAAGTAAATTGAAGCCTAGTTAATTTTTTTTGTAAATTTTCGACAAAATGTGAAGATTAAATTGATTTTAATAATTGAAGTTTAATGAATAGTTAAACTCTAAATTGATAAAATCTTAAGTTAATTAATAAAGTTAGTATTAGATAGATTGTTAATTTTTAATTAGAATTTATAATAAATGGTTTTTTTATAATTGATTTAAATTATAGGTAATTTGGGTTAGGAATATAATTAGATTCAGTTAATTTAAATTAATTTAATCCTAATTTTTGAATCGTTTTAAGTATTAGTTATTAATCGTTAAAATAGTTAATGATCTGTGCTTCGTTTATTGCTCTTGAATATTATTAAAATTGTTCTGTGTCTGTGACATTAAGCAGCCAAATGAATTGAATAAAACGTCTACACGTTTTATTGAGCATACGTAGTAAAATTCATATATGTGAATATTGACATTCTAAATATAAATTGTTTATTCTAAACAATTTGGCCTTTAAAATTTATCGTTCTCAGTTCGAAGAGACCAGGATTAGATATCTGCATTATCCGGAACCACTTCGATCCAATAATCATTACGAACCTCTATGGTTTTGATTATAGAGCCTAATATGCTGGAATTGGATTAATTTAAGAAATTTAACTATTTTTAAATAAGTATTGTACTTAGACACTATTATAATATCGATGGATTCTTGTAAAAGTGTTTTGGTCAGATAAAAACTCATCGTGTTTGTACGAGTTACCTTGGTTTCCGAAGAATTATTATAACTTAAGTATTTCAAATTAGTGGGTTTACTCACGTTGGTTTCCAGCCTGACTCGGGTGTTACTTTATTATAATGCTCGGGTCAGACTGAGTATTATAGTTTTCAGGTTAGGACGGTTTGGAGCTGAGGAGATGAGCTAGACGGTAGAGACGTATTACACGTAGTTGATTATATTCCACTGTGTATTGTAGGCTGTATATTCAGCATTTAGGGACAAGTTATTATAAATGTTGTAAAGACCTGCCTTTTTGGACGTTTTAAGCAGACACCAATGTCAAACTCAAATCATTCAAAAGGGCAGATTGTTATGGGGTAAATAAGAAAAGGCAGAGGAATGAAGAAACAAATACAGAATCTCGCAGCGGAATTACCAAATCTAATAATCAAATAAACAGTTCATGAAGCTGTATACAAATAACATTGATTAAACCTTTATAATACAGATCAGAGTTACATACAACACGGATAAATAATAAATAAATGCAGCAGAACAACATGATGCAGTGGAATTGATATAATAAGTAATGATAGTACAAAATCTTCGTCTTCGTCCTCTAGAATGCAGCCTTCAATAAACTGAAAAGCTCATGCTGAATCGAGCGAATTGAAAAGACAAAGACAAAACACTCGAGTCAGAACTAAAAGATCTTATGTAAGTTAAATCAACAATAAGTAAATATGAGTGTAATGACGTCAGAGATGTTAAAGGGGTTTGACATCTCCTATCAAGTGTCTGACGTGAGTGTAGTAACTTAAGAGATGTTCGGGATTCCCATCTCCTAAGGATCCGTTAAACTATCTACATACATAGTACAATACGCTATTATAATAGTGTCTACAGTAAAGTAAAGTACTAAAATAGTGTTGGCGTTACCCATATCCCCCTTAACACATTTTATATATTCCCGTAGTCTATACAATGCCGTAAGCTCCACCAAACCGGTGGGTTACCCAGAGGACACCCCATAGGTACAGTACAAAACAAACTCGTATAAGGCGCTCTAGGGCATGTGAACACGGCACTCGAGGCAATGCCAGGGTAGATTTACCAATTGCATAACCGGGTTGATGGTAACGCATATCAACTACTACCGCCCACCTCGAAACACACTCCCATAATCAAAATCAAGGGATGGCTAGCAAATCATCACAAATTCATAATATGGTATCGAAGAAGCATGTTTGATCAGATGAATGACCTCACTTGGCCCGGGTATAGCTCCTATTTTAGTCACATCTCAGCTGACTTACGGGAGCCAAGGTCACGTAAATACCTCATACAGAATCGTTTGCCAAACAATCCTACTTCATTTCTGGAATCTCCACCACGTACATAGTTGTTAAATTGGTTTTTGGTATTGGTAGAGAGTATGACAATATCCGATCCCGGTCTCTTTAACAACCAAACGCTTATTTCACACCAGATGGTTCTTTTACATTTCAAAAGGTCAATTTCACAATTGATATCAAAATATCATATTCATTGTCAAATCATATTTCCTTCGAATTCATATTCACTTTCAAAACTATATTATCTTTCAAAATCATATTCACTTTTTGAATTTATCGATAAGATAGGTTAATTAAATCCTTGTTCCAAAATCATCATATTTACTCTAATACGTCAATTAACAAAAAGGTATCAATTTCACTTTCCAACCTAGATTGTGTCATCATCAAAGATTTAAATATAAACACTTCAATTTTACATAGTCTGAAATTTTAGAAAATAGTTTAGATAGTCAAAAATAGTTTATATAGTTTAAAAATAGTTTAAAATAGATTAAAATATTTTAAATAGATTAAATAGTTTAAATAGTAAAAGTTGTTTAAAAAGATTTAAATTTGATTTAATTAGATTTAAAATGATTTAAATAGGTTAAATATAGATTAAATAGATTTAATTAGGGTTAAAATGATTTAAATAGATTAAATATAGATTAAATAGATTTAAATTATATTAAGTAGATTTTAAATAGATTAAATAAATTTAAATTATATTAAATAGATTTAAAATAGATTAAATAAATTTATTCAGTTTAAAATAGGTAAAATAGATTAAATTTTATTGAATAAGTTATAATAGATTAAAATAAATTAAAGTAGTTTGAATTGAATAAAATATTTAGCCTAATTAAAATAGTTTAAACTAGTTTACATTAGATTTCACAGTTATATCCAAACATTTTCAAGATGAATTAATTTGATTAGAATATAAACTATTAAAAAGGTGATTTGAAATGAGAATAAATGAATGATATCTTGGAATTTAAAAGATATTTAAAGTTAAATATGGGCTTTGAATTCAAATGATGATTGGATAATGAAGTTTTGAAAGATATGATATTTTGAAATATTGAAATGGTTTAGAAATGATTTAACCTTTGATTTGATAAAGATTTGAATTTGAAATGATATTTTGTTTTGAAGTATAAAATATTATTTTGGAATATTATAACCACGGGTATACTTCTCTGTATGTCATTTGATTTCCTGATGATGGCTGTAATGCGCATTAACACTGTTAGTTACATTGTTTACATCGATATGGACATTTCTGTGATATTGTTCTTACTGTTTAATTGATGGTTTTATGAATCCTTAAAGGATGGGCGATCCCAAGCATCCTTTAAGTTATTATGCATTGCTATTACAGTTCACTTGAGTTGGTTTACATTATATAAGTATATATGTCCTAACTCGAGTGTTTTGTGTTTTACTTTACGCTCGGGTCAGCTTGAGAATCATAGCTTTGGAATTTATCTTCTGGAGCTAGAGATTTGCTGGAGTTTATCTGTCCATCTGTTATTTCTTATCTTCTAATCCAGTTATTTACTATTCGGTATTGCTTCTGCATTAGTGATTTATGTATTCTGACTTCTATTGTATCCATTTTTAAACTATGATATTTTATATATGTTTTGAGAGTTGTATATAGTAGCTTCATGAACTACTATGGTATTTATTTCCGCTGCGAGTTATTCTGATTTTCTGTGTCTGTGATTCTGTATTTGATTTTATTTGCTCCAAATTTTATTACAATCTGTTATTTTGAATTATTCAAGTCAGACATGTGTGGATTATTGTCGATTTGAATGGTCCAAAATAGTGGATCGTTACATATTGTTTACTTGTGCATTTTTTATATTAAAAACACAGTCCCACCTCAAAAATTATGCTGGCTCCGCCACTGGTCTAGGTGGCCTATGCCTAGGGCACCTAGATGAATTGCTTAGGTAGACATTTCATTTTTCATTGATATGAAATTTTGAAAATTATAAAAGGATATGGCCTATTATTAGCAAATCAAATTGTTGGTACATAACATGTGTTAAAAATTAATGAAGTTTCATAGTATAGGACAATATTTATTTTCTTTTAAGATTTTACACTACTTCCTTATTACTGTCTAAAGATTGGAAGACAATTTTGTCGATATAATCGAATGATATTTAAAATCAAAACCTTTTTTATTATTACCATTAAATAAAGATATTTCTGCCGATTCCATCTTAAACAGAGATGGAAAGAAATATGATAACTATAAAAATTTAACAATTAACATTTAGAACATCAATATCTCTTTAACTTGAAAATGAAAGCTTTTTATTTCTGTTTTATTTTTTACAGGATCCCTCCTTCTCTTTTTTCGATAGAAACATATGCAAGTATTTTGTTAAAAAAAATAAAAACAAATGCACATATAATATAAGTATGTGATGGAAAGCCATAACTAAATCTATATAGCTGGATGTGAGTCGTAATCAATGTTAAATATCAGTTTTAATGCCTACAACCCAAAAGCGAACATGAAAAGTTTATGCAAGAGTTTTCAATGAACAATCAATTCAAAAAGTACAACATTACGTTCATTAATTAAATGAAAACAGTTGCAAAACACTTAATTGTTCTGAACTAGGAGATTACCAAAGACAAAAACCAGCTAATTTTACTTTGTTTATACCATGGTTCGACATTCCGTCCGGCACGCCGGAATTTCGATCGTTCCGTTCCGTTCCGTTTCCATCGCTGCTCGAGACGGAATACACTCAATTTTCCGATTCCGGATCAAGATTAAAAAAAAAAAGTTTTAAATAAGAAGAATTACATAATACCAGCTCAACTAAGCGAAAAGAAGATGCTTCAAATTGTTAAAGCAACGAAAAAACCTGGAAAGTATAATTTGAGGCTTAGAGCACGGGAATGATGGGTTTCCGAACAAAATCAGCGGCATCTAGTCTGAACGAGTAGTTTTCTTTTTAGTGCATTAAATCATAAAATCAAATCAAAATTTTGAAATAGATTTAAGGTTTTGAGTTTGGAGGCGGCTACTACAGGAGTTTAGTCGTTATATTTGACTGTAAGCAGAAATGTTCAAATTGGACTGTATGTAAATAGGCTGATGTATTAATTGGGCTTTTGAAATTTGTTTTATTACATACAAATAAAGAAGACTGAGTACAATGGATTTGTTTGATATATAATGGATATGATAGAAATGAAGGTAGATGCTAAAAAATACAAAAATCCGAAACCGGAACTTTAACAGAATTTTCGAAATTTCCGAAACGGAACCGAAATCTATATAATTTCAAATGAACGAAACGGAACCGAAAACCGGAAATTCGAACCTTGGTTTATACTTTTCAAGTTCCTTACCCCAGCTGTTCTGCTGATCAGAACATAAATCTCAATGGTTTCCATGTTCACGGAAAGAAAACCCGAACACTCCCAGTTTTACCAACATGGCAAACGGGACATCTAACTACCTTATATTCCACAACATCACATAGAGGACACATACACAAATGCCTGCACGGCAGCAAAACAACTGATACTTCCCATATGCCACAAACTCGACACAATCTCCCCTTATTCACCTCCACCGGACTGTTCGGGTCGACAAAAGCTGACTCGGCGGCTGACATGGCTCCACAAGCCTCTGACCTACTGCTTTCCACTTGTTCAATTTGGGTACGGAGATAGGCTGCCTTTGCCTCCTCGGAAGACGCTCTGTCCTTCCACAACTGCATCTCTTTCTGCAGGCTACTAATTCTTTCTTCCAACTCTGATGATCTTTTGGCTGCTTGACTTAGTTCAAGGTTTTTTGTGTAAATTTCTCGAGTTGTGGTCTGCTCTACAACATGTAGCAGTCTAGGGTATTGCCATTTTGCTCTTTCTGCTAATCCATGCATCAAATTCTCTCTCTGTTCAGACGTAGAGTTAGCGGTTGCTTGCCACCTAAATGACTTATAAGTTAATTGTGGAACTTTATATGTTTTTTCTAGAGCCCGTTTAATTCAATTTATTTTGAATTTCCTTAAAGGAGAGTGTTAGACAGTAACGTCAAAGTAAAAGTAGTTGGATGTCATTTGACTTTTAGGTTAAAATATGATAGTTTTGATGTCATTTGACTTTTAGGGTATTGCCTTTTTGCACTTTCTGCTAATCCATGCATCAATTTCTCTCTGTTTAGACGTAGAGTTAGCGGTTGCTTGGCACATAAATGACTTTTAAGTCAATTGTGGAACTTTATATGTTTTTTCTAGAGCCCGTTTAACTCAATTTATTTTGAATTTCCTAAAAGAGAGTGTTAGACAGTAACGTCCAAGTAAAAGTATACTTGTAGAAAATGAATTAAATTAAAATAATGTCAATTTTGTTTTCAAATTGATTGAAAACATAAAGTTATTTTAGCCATTTGTCTGAACAAAAGCGGTTATGATTTTTTTTTACAAGTTATAAACAACAATTTTTTTTTCCTCCTAAATTTATTTCTAAACCACTTTTGCTGGGTTCGTTATAAAAATTAGCTTTCAAACACTATAATCAAGTAGCACTTGTAAGCAGCTTATAAAAGTTGTCAAATATGCTCTTAACAACTTAAAACTTTGGCTTAAATGTTGCAGATAAGTCGGTAAGTATTAAGTAAAAAATAGCTACTTATTTCAATTTACATCTTCTAAGGCAAAATTCGACAAACATTCCTTAAATATCTAAACACTTCTATTAATTACGTTCATACAAAACTACTTAAATTATACAACAAAAACTACTTTTAGATTGAAGAAAAATTGTTCCCAAACTAACTCTTAAGTTAAACTTTTTGCTAACATGTAAATAATAATCATGTTCTTACTTGGGTCGTCATGTAGTGCTCTATTTCCTTTTCTTGTTGGTTGATCAAAGAGGGTAGATCATTTTGAACATGATGATTGTTAATTTGTTCTGAAGATGAGTTTTGCATCGTCACTGGATTTGGATTTTGCCTTCGATGTTGCATGAATGGAGATAGATTGATCATTAAGGGAATAGTATAAAAAAATTCATCTCTTCCTCTTTTCTTTTGGTTCATCAAATCAGTCGCTGCAAAAAAAAAAATATAAATGTAAACAACATCAGCATTAGAGAATGTAAAAATGTCATTTGTGATGACTTACACTCACCGTTGTGGCTGTGCTTAAGATTTTTGTTGGTCCAGATGCACTTAAGAATTGTCCGTCTCTAAATTTTCTTCCTTTTGAAACAATCAAACACTCCAAGGTTTTAGTTTTATAAATATTAAATAGAATATGAACACAACAAAGAGAAGAACTATTGAATAGCCATAAATAAGTATGTTACAGAAGAAGAAAGATTGCGGGAGAAGAAAAGATAACCGAATTAATAAAATTAATGATAACGAAGTTGCGTGGAATTTATGAGGGGAGTTAGGCTTTTCAAGGCAATGTTTTTCTACTCGAAGCAAGATCCATTACTGCACTTCATCCAACAAAATAAAATCAAATGACCCCGTGAATTCCGGCAATTTCTCCACTTCCCTGATCTAAATTTTCTGGTTTTCAAGCACTTTTCTTTGAGCTTCTGTTCTTTCGTTACTTTCTTTATTGGGAAACATGCACAGTGAAAGTATGACCATGTTTTTTTTTTTTTGAAACAGATAAATTAGGTTCAAGGCCTAGAAAGTAACAGGTAGGTAAATAACACTACTCAAAATAAACAAATAACAAACCCCCGCCGCTACATTTACTCAGAAACGAAAAATAAAAGCCTAAAACTAAACAATGGGGGAAAGAATGCGATCCATAGCGATCCATAGCGATTTTGAAACAAATCGGGGAGGTCATGGAGGCTTCCATGCAAAACCCTTCCCCCGCTAACTTTGTCATTGATAACAAGAGGGTCTCGCCGCTCCTTTTGCTTTTTATTTTTGATAAATAACTCAGATGAAAGCAGATCTCTGATGTTTGAGGGGTATCGATTAGAGATGTCTTGAATCACATGCCAAAGTAGGGGCTTTAGCTTATTGCAGTTGATAGAATGAGTAGATGAGCAGAAATCCAAGTAATCGATTGTAGCAAGCTTGCTATTACATGCTACTATCTCTTGCTATAAGCTCTTCATTAGTATAATGCTTACTACAGTCTCTTTTGTCCCAAACAGATAAGTGATAGATATGATTGTTGATGTTACTTTTGTAGAAATCTTTCGAAACTCTTTGATTATTCATATCCAGCTGCAAAACCATATCTTTATGCAGGAGATAATCGAAATGCTCCTTATGCCTGTGTGTGCGGTAGCCTCCGCCCCTATCAGGTAAATTAGAAGAAAAAACAATGTTTGAGTTTGTATAATTATTAACATCATGATTATAATAAAGTATACTTCCCTTTTTGTTGTAGGATGGATTACTGATTTGCTGGTAGAGGTGGCCGCCACCAGTAGAGGTAGTTTCATATTTGGAACTCCTGTGGCTACTAGACTCCTTCATCCAGTGATAGCCACTATGGTAAAGGGGTTTGCCTGTAGGGAAAACCGAGTTAAATTTCTCATTCTGTAAGAAAGTTTCTAACTCTTCCTCATAGCTGTCTGCCCTCTAGAAAATTTGATTGAGATTTTCAGAGTATTTTTGTTGACTTTCAAATTTTCTGAGGAGAATTTGGCTCTCCATTTCTATTGTTTTCCATAGTTGAATGCTTCCAGTTTCCTTTAGAGTACGTAGTCTTTGGTTTCTTTCTTTTAAATTGTGAAAGATAGTTTTTGTGAGAATAATGCTAGCATTTCTGAAATCCTTTGATTTTTCCTTCAAGTTTTCCTGTATGAATTTGATGCTTTCTCTGATGTTTTGCACAGCATGATGTTGATTTATTTTATGTTTTGACTTGGCTATGTACCAAATATGCTTTGAAAAGACACAATCAAAAAATAAATGGTTTGTACTTTCAACCTCTTGTTTGCAAAGTAGACAAACCGTTTCTACATTTTTGTTCCATTTCAAGCACCTGTCCCTTATTGGTAACCTGTTAATAACAGCAAAGAAGGCATAGTGGGACATTTTTGGGCAGTTCGATTTATTCCAGATAACATTGTACCAATCTACTTCACTTTCATGACCCCTAATAAAATTCCAAGTTTTTTAAAAAGAGAAAGTCCCTTTTTTTGAAAGCCTCCAATCCCATGTGTCTTTTTGAAGATTTGGGTTAATAGTAATCTTTTTTATGGCTTCATTAAAAATTGAAGTAGCTGGGTGCCTAAATGTATTCCAAGAATTATTTTGAATAATGGTGCTAACATTATCAAAAGTTCCACCAAACCAAAGCAAACTATTCCAACCCAAAAGACTGACCAAAGATTTTCCATGTATCCATGGGTCAAACCATAAGCTGGTCTGGTTACCATCCTTAAATTTCCTTTCCAAAAGTTTTAGACTAATATCCCTGCAACTTAAAATATTTTTCCAAGAGAAAGTGAAATGATTTTCAGATTTAGCAGTCCAAAAATTCTTATTTTTAAGATATTTTGTTTTCATCCATCTAGCCCATAATGAATTCCTATTGATAAATTTCCAAACAAGTTTAAGTTTACAGACTTCTCTCAAATCATTTATATTTCTAAGGCCTAGTCCACAAGATTTTTTTGGTTTACAGACCATATCCCAAGCAATTTTATGTTGTTTTCCTTTTCAGATGAAATTAGCACAAGCTTTTTCCAATTTATGAAAAGCTTTAACTGGAATATTGTTGGCTTGAATCTAATAGATTATGATTGAAATGATGACAGTGTAGGTTAATTCTAACCTACCAGCTAAAGATAGAAGCTTACAGGCCCAACACTCAAATTTATTTTGACTAATATCCAAAAGTCTAGTGCACTCTGAATCATTAATTTGATTAACACTCAAAGGCAAGCCCAAATATTTGACTGGTAAACTGCCCTCTTTAAATTTAAGGATGTTAAGATTATCAGATTTTCTGGTACAAACTTTACTAAAAAAAATTTGCTTTTAAAATCATTCACTTTCAGACCTGCATGTTCTTCCAGTTTCATAAAAATATTTGAAATAGTTTTGGCACTGTTAGAGTCTGCATGTAAAAATAAAAGAAAATCATATGCATATAACAAATGAGTAATAGATGGATGGATTCTATTAATGGGTTTAATATTTCCTTTGATGAGATCAGTTTCCATAATACTAGAGAAATATTCCATAGCAATAGTGAATAAGTAGGGATAAAGTGGGTCTCCTTACCTAATCCCTCTATTGCTATGAATAAACCCCTTAGGAGAACCATTAACTAAAATTGAGTAGGAGACATTTTTGATACATTTTTGTATATGAGAACAATTTTTTTTATCAAAAGCCATTTGTTGCATCATATAAATAATAAAATGCCTATTAACTTTACCAAAGGCTTTGTGTAAATCAATCTTGACACACATAAGATTTCTATTTTTATTATTAAAGTTTCTAATTAACTCATGAGCATGAAGGCTATTTTCAACAATGAGTCTGCCAGGTATGAAAGCGCTTTGGTTTTCAGAAATTATGTATTTTAAAAATATTTTTATTCTATTGCACAAAATATTAGAAATGATTTTATAAATGAAGTTACAGCAAGCAATAGGTCTGATATCTTCCAAACTATTTGGGATTTGAATTTTTGGAACCAAAGTTATAAAAGTATGATTAATTTTTTTTAAAAGCTTACCAGTTCTAAAAAACTCAGAAATAGAATCAAATTAAAAAAACTTTGTATCATCCCAATGAGTTTTATAGAATTTTGCACCAAAGCCATTAGGGCCAGGGCTTTTATCATTATTAGAATGAAAGATGAAAGATAATATTTTTAATTTCCTCAAGGCAAATAGGGGCAAGAAGAATATCTTGGCTATTAGTATTCAATTTAAACTTAGATTCAATAGTAGGAAAACAATTAGAATAGCTATTAGTATTGTAAAGATTAGTAAAATAATTAATAGCTTTCTTTTCAATGCAAGATTCTCCATTGATAACTGTAACGACCTGTGAATTTCGTTAATTAAATTTGTCATATAAATAAGATTTTTGAATTAAATCTACAAAGGAATATAATTGTTATAATCTGTAATGAAGTAAATGTTAAGAATTAACCTATGAAATATTTTATTTATTAAAATAGACCTAATTCAAAAAGGTTGAATTGAATAAATCCTATTTATTGGAGCCTAAAATCTTTGTTATGCAAATTTACAATAAATGAGTTATTGCAAGAAATTGAAATTTGAATGAATAAAAGTAGTGAAAGGATTTTTCCCGGATGTAATTGTATATGAGAAGTAAAGGAAAGTATTAATTTGTTTAATGTAATGAAACCTTGGAAACGGTAATTGATTGTAAATTAAGGAACGGGTTAATGCAAGTTATTATTTAACGAACTTGAATGAACGTTACAATTTAATTGAAATTCAAATATTATGACTTAGCTATAAACGATATATAATAGAAACAAATACAATCAATGTTAGAAACTAATTGTAATAGTGTAATTAAAATTAACAATTTAAAATGAAATTGCAATTAATGGAAATAGCGTAAATTTACATACTTGGTTTTAGTTTAATATAAGAAACAAATGCGAATGTTGAATTTGTGATTTACCAATAAAAATATTAACTAGAAGGGAATTCAAATTTATATGATAATGGAAAGTGTAAATTTGTCGCATTTGGGTATAAATTTAAAAGATAAATAAAAGTAGGCATTTAACTTACCGATGGAATAATACGTTGATTAATTGTAACCGAATGTAAAAATAAGGTAGGAATGTTAATGACAGTTGATAAGTGACATATTTAGTGCAATACCAATTAAATTGCAACTATTGTAAAATTTTAATAAATGGGATTTAGTACATTTCGGAAATAAATTCAAATGCATATAAATTGATAGAATAATAAGTAGTAAAGTGGATTTAGTTAGAATTACATGAAAAGATGGTTAAGATTTCTAAGTTATAATTGAATGTAAACATGAATATTTGGTAATTAATTAAAATAAGAAGAATGAATGTAAATGTTATAACTTAGTTGCAAAATTTATATACGGAAGTGGATGAATATATGAATTTATTTAATGTACGCATTACGTATAATGAGATAAAACATAAATTAATGTAATTAAGATGATGTAGGTTGATAAATATTCATAAAGGTTGTGTTGATGAAAACGTACTTTAATGATTGTGATATAAAATAACGTAAGTGTGAATGGAAACTTATAGAAACGTAAACATATTTTAAGGTAATAAACGAAATGATTGTGGGTTAAAAATAAAGTGTGAATAGGAAAATGATTGTTTATAGTAATTGAATGGAATTCCAATTTGTTGGAATAGAGTAAATGTATACTGGGTAATAAATTTGATAGAGGA
Organism: Allium fistulosum; assembly: GCA_030737815.1. Classification (NCBI taxonomy): domain Eukaryota; kingdom Viridiplantae; phylum Streptophyta; class Magnoliopsida; order Asparagales; family Amaryllidaceae; genus Allium; species Allium fistulosum. Next base: position 790,950,822 of record CM060901.1, read on the forward strand.
AAACGAACTTAAATGTTGAATTAATTAATTAATATATATATAATAAATGATGATTATAGGAGTGGAAATAATAAGCTTATAAAAGGTGATTAAGGGTTTGACCACAAATTTTTATGAGTATACATATATATTTAATTCATTCAATGGAATTGGAAATCATTGCTATAAATCTAAAAAAAAGGTTACGTTAATATAAATTTGGGAATTGGAGAATCAATTCAAAAGTTTAACTAGGAAAGTAATACGTAACAATTGGAATATTACCTAATAAATTGGTCAATGAATTCATTACAAGTTACCCGTTTATTTGGGTTAATAATTAATAGGGGAATCAATTGGGATTAATTGTACTTTAATGTATATTAATGAAATTAATTACTACATTTTCTGAAATAAAAATAATATGAGAAAAATTAATGAAATAGCTTTAAATCCATTCTATTTCACTTTCTCTATAAATATCCTGCTATAAACCCTAGCCTCCCTAATTCTCATTTGTTTGTACATAAATTCATTTTATTCCTCCTTTTCCTCAATGGCAGACAAAGTTATATATTTCCAGATCCAATCCCAAATCAAATCCAAAGCTGAAAATTCAAACTCCTCAGAAAAATTCAGAAATTTTTTATATCGAAGCTCTTGGTGTACACATCTCAGATCTGCAGTTCATTCTTGGATCTGAGTTTCTATAGCCGAAATTGGTTCGTTGTTTTTTTTTTTATTTTTAATTTTGATTTCAAATCATTCAAACACGCATTTCTTCCTCATACGAACTCCAATTCACACGCGGTTTCTTTTGTTAGGATCGTAGTGAAATTTCTAACACTTTGACGCTAGTTTGGACGAATTTGGAGACTGTCAAATTTTTGAATTTAAATTAGATTTAAATTCAATTTAAATTCAAAAGGTGGGTGTTTTAACCCACTCACAACTTCTAAGATTTCTTGTGTTTGTTAAATTAAATTTTTATGTAATTTAAAATTTATCTATGATTGTTTGGGCATATATTTAATCATCACCTCAGTTAGATAGCATTTATTTAAATTAAATTGTTATTTAATTTTATTATTTCATATAGATTTACAGTTAAATTTATTTATTATTGCATATAAACTGCCAGTCAAACAGTTATTAATTTTTATTGAATATAAACTATTCGTTGATGCCTGTTATATTTTATATGCTTTATATTCATGTTTTGTTTAAATTGGATGATGATTGTAGTAAATGGTTGTTTATTGATATTTGGATGAATGGATGCTATATTTTATATTGTATAAACTGCAAGTTATTATGCATTTTCATTTCATTCGGGATTGCGGTTTGAAATGATATATAATCGTAAACTTTTATTTTTTAAAATTACGGATTGAAATGATAAATATCCATATCACTTGACCATAGGATAGAAAATTTTATATACAGGCACCATGGTCTATATATAAAATATTTTAAAGTGATTTTCTATGGTTTGGAAAGAAATATACGGTTTAATAAATATTAAATTTTGATATTATATAAATATTATTTTATATATAGTTAAATTCTAAAATTTAAGCTATGTGTAACTTGATGATGTTTTAAGTTTGATTTACGAATATTTCAAGTTTGAGTTTTATTTAAGTGATATTGAATTTATTAAATAAATATTTCTAAACTAAATAATAGTAAATTGAATTAAGGTATATATAAGATTATTAGATTTGGTTAGGAATTTTGGAATATTTTAAGACTTGAAATATATCAAAATTGAAATGTTTTATTTAAATTAAGGTATTATTGTTTTCAAAGTATTGGTTTCGAAATTGTTATAACTTTGAAAGTAATATGGTTTGAAAATGAATTTATTTGAAATAGAATTTATTTAAGAATTATCTTTGAATATATTGATTGAAACCGATTGAAATTTTGAGATTTAGAATATGACTGCATTATGTGATTTGGGTTTAAGATGATTTTAAAGAATATTTCGAGTTTTATAAATAAAAGTAAGAATAGTGATTGAAAATTTGGATTTTATTTAAATGATATATTATTGAATTTGGTTTTAAAGTATATACTATTTTGAAGTAAAGGATATGTTTTGAAATGGCAAAAATATTTTGGTTTTAAAGTATATACTATTTTGAAGTAAAGGATATGTTTTGAAATGGCAAAAAATATTTTGGTTTTAAAGTATATACTATTTTGAAGTAAAGGATATGTTTTGAAATGGCAAAAGTATTTTGGTTTTAAAGTATATACTATTTTGAAGTAAAGGATATGTTTTGAAATGGAAAAAATATTTTGGTTTTAAAGTATATACTATTTTGAAGTAAAGGATATGTTTTGAAATGGCAAAAATATTTTGGTTTTAAAGTAGAGACAGTTTGGCACAGGTCCCTAACAAGTTTCAAAATACACAAAAACCCCAGTAAAAAAAAGTATGTAAATTTGGTCCCTAAAATTAAGTTACTGAATAATGGCATACACTTATGCAATTATTCAGTGGATAATTGCAGACATTTATGCAATTATATCAAAAAATTGTAGACATTTCCGTAATTATTCATTGAAAAATTGCGGAAAATTCCACAATTATTCAATAAAAAATTATCACCAAAAAAATTATGGAAATTTCCGCAATTATTCACCAAAAAAATTGCATAAATTTATGCAACTTTTGGATATAATTGCATATATGCCTGCAATTATTCGGTGAATAATTGCATAACTGTATGCAATTACTTAGTGACTTAATTCCAGGGACCTAATTTACGTACTTTTTTTAACCGGGGTTTTTGTGTATTTTGAAACTTATTAGGGACCTGAGCTTAATATTCACTTTAAAGTATATACTATTTTGAAGTAAAGTATATACTATTTAAAACATATCCTTTACTTCAAAATAGTATATACTTTAAAACCAAAATATTTTTGCCATTTCAAAACATATCCATTACTTCAAAATAGTATATACTTTAAAACCAAAATATTTTTTGCCATTTCAAAACATATCCTTTACTTTAAAATAGTATATATTTTAAAACCAAAATATTTTTTGCCATTTCAAAACATATCCTTTACTTCAAAATAGTATATACTTTAAAACCAAAATATTTTTTGCCATTTCAAAACATATCCTTTACTTCAAAATAGTATATACTTTAAAACCAAAATATTTTTGCCATTTCAAAACATATCCTTTACTTCAAAATAGTATATACTTTAAAACCAAATTCAATAATATATCATTTAAATAAAATCCAAATTTTCAATCACTATTCTTACTTTTATTTATAAAACTCGAAATATTCTTTAAAATCATCTTAAACCCAAATCACATAATGCAGTCATATTCTAAATCTCAAAATTTCAATCGGTTTCAATCAATATATTCAAAGATAATTCTTAAATAAATTCTATTTCAAATAAATTCATTTTCAAACCATATTAATTTCAAAGTTATAACAATTTCGAAACCAATACTTTGAAAACAATAATACCTTAATTTAAATAAAACATTTCAACTTTGATATATTTCAAGTCTTAAAATATTCCAAAATTTCCAACCAAATCTGATAATCTTATATATACCTTAATTCAATTTACTATTATTTAGTTTAGAAATATTTATTTAATAAATTCAATATCACTTAAATAAAACTCAAACTTGAAATATTCGTAAATCAAACTTAAAACATCATCAAGTTACACATAGCTTAAATTTTAGAATTTAACTATATATAAAATAATATTTATATAATATCAAAATTTAATATTTATTAAACCGTATATTTCTTTCCAAACCATAGAAAATCACTTTAAAATATTTTATATATAGACCATGGTGCCTGTATGTAAAATTTTCTATCCTATGGTCAAGTGATACGGATATTTATCATTTCAATCCGTAATTTTAAAAAATAAAAGTTTACGGTTATATATCATTTTAAACCGCAATCCCGAATGAAATGAAAATGCATAATAACTTGCAGTTTATACAATATAAAATATAGCATCCATTCATCCAAATATCAATAAACAACCATTTACTACAATCATCATCCAATTTAAACAAAACATGAATATAAAGCATATAAAATATAACAGGCATCAACGAATAGTTTATATTCAATAAAAATTAATAACTGTTTGACTGGCAGTTTATATGCAATAATAAATAAATTTAACTGTCAATCTATATGCAATAATAAAATTAAATAACAATTTAATTTAAATAAATGCTATCTAACTGAGGTGATGATTAAATATATGCCCAAACAATCATAGATAAATTTTAAATTACATAAAAATTTAATTTAACAAACACAAGAAATCTTAGAAGTTGTGAGTGGGTTAAAACACTAACCTTTTGAATTTAAATCTAATTTAAATCTAATTTAAATTCAAAAATTTGACAGTCTCCAAATTCGTCCCAACTAGCATCAAAGTGTTAGAAATTTCACTACGATCCTAACAAAAGAAGCCGCGTGTGAATTGGAGTTCGTATGAGGAAGATATGCGTGTTTGAATGATTTGAAATCAAAATTAAAAATAAAAATAAAATAAAAAAACAACGAACCGATTTCGGCTATAGAAACTCAGATCCAAGAATGAACTGCAGATCTGAGATGCGTACACCAAGAGCTTCGATATATAAAATTTCTGAATTTTTCCGAGGAGTTTGAATTTTCAGCTTTGGATTTGATTTGGGATTGGATCTGGAAATATAAAATTTTGTCTGCCATTGAGGAAGAGGAGGAATAGAATGAATTTATGTACAGACAAATGAGAATTAGGGAGGCTAGGGTTTATAGCAGGATATTTATAGAGAAAGTGAAATAGAATGGATTTAAAGCTATTTCATTAATTTTTCTCATATTATTTTTATTTCAGAAAATGTAGTAATTAATTTCATTAATATACATTAAAGTACAATTAATCCCAATTGATTCCCCTATTAATTATTAACCCAAATAAACGGGTAACTTGTAATGAATTCATTGACCAATTTATTACGTAATATTCAAATTGTTACGTGTTACTTCCCTAGTTAAACTTTTGAATTGATTCTCCAATTCCCAAATTTATATTAACGTACCTTTCTTTTAGATTTATAGCAATGATTTCCAATTCAATTGAATGAATTAATTATATATGTATACTCATAAAAATTTGTGGTCACACCCTTAATCACCTTTTATAAGCTTATTATTTCCACTCCTATAATCATCATTTATTATATATATATTAATTAATTAATTCAACATTTAAGTTCGTTTTCCTCTATCAAATTTATTACCCAGTATACATTTACTCTATTCCAACAAATTGGAATTCCATTCAATTACTATAAACAATCATTTTCCTATTCACACTTTATTTTTAACCCACAATCATTTCGTTTATTACCTTAAAATATGTTTACGTTTCTATAAATTTCCATTCACACTTACGTTATTTTATATCACAATCATTAAAGTACGTTTTCATCAACACAACCTTTATGAATACTTATCAACCTACATCATCTTAATTACATTAATTTATGTTTTATCTCATTATACGTAATGCGTACATTAAATAAATTCATATATTCATCCATTTCCGTATATAAATTTTGCAACCAAGTTATAACATTTACATTCATTCTTCTTATTTTAATTAATTACCATATATTCATGTTTACATTCAATTATAACTTAGAAATCTTAATCATCTTTTCATGTAATTCTAACTAAATCCACTTTACTACTTATTATTCTATCAATTTATATGCATTTGAATTTATTTCCCAAATGTACTAAATCCCATCTATTAAAATTTTACAATAGTTGCAATTTATTTGGTATTGCACTAAATAGGTCACTTATCAACTGCCATTAACATTCCTACCTTATTTTTACGTTCGGTTACAATTAATCAACGTATTATTCCATCGGTAAGTTAAATGCCTACTTTTATTTACTTATCTTTTAAATTTATACCCAAATGCGACAAATTTACACTTTCCATTATCATATAAATTTGAATTCCCTTCTAGTTAATATTTTTATTGGTAAATCAAAAATTCAACATTCTCATTTGTTTCTTATATTAAACTAAAACCAAGTATGTAAATTTACGTTATTTCCATTAATTGCAATTTCATTTTAAATTGTTAATTTTAATTACACTGTTACAATTAGTTTCTAACATTGATTGTATTTGTTTCTATTATATATCGTTTATAGCTAAGTCATAATATTTGAATTTCAATTAAATTGTAACGTTCATTCAAGGTCGTTAAATAATAACTTGCATTAACCCATTCCTTAATTTACAATCAATTACAGTTTCCAAGGTTTCATTACATTAAACAAATTAATACTTTCCTTTACTTCTCATATACAATTACATCCGGGAAAAATCCTTTCACTACTTTCATTCATTCAAATTTCAATTTCTTGCAATAACTCATTTATTGTAAATTTGCATAACAAAAATTTTAGGTTCCAATATATAGGATTTATTCAATTCAACCTTTTTGAATTAGGTCTATTTTAATAAATAAAATATTTCCTAGGTTAATTCTTAACATTTACTTCATTACAGATTATAACAATTATATTTCTTTGTAGATTTAATTCAAAAATCTTATTTATATGACAAATTTAGTTAACGAAATTCACGGGTCGTTACACTCTCCCCCACTCAAAACTTTTCATCCCCGAAAAGGAAAAGAAGGGAAAAGAAGAATTAAGAAATCAATATATCATATTTAAATATTAGGTTTATAAATAAATAAATTTTACAAAATTAATTAATTTAAATAAAATATACTAATTTATAACCATTAAATCTTTTTATACTCAAATTAATAAAGTTGGAAAACATTTTCAAAATATTTTCTAAGTCCAAAATTTACGGAAAATTTTGGCAGAGTCTCCTTTGTACGAAGAGGCTCGGGGAAAAATATAATATAAATATAACAATATATAACATATAATTTTTAAATAATATATATCCCAGCACGGGAAAAATGATATAATAGCGCTATAAAACGTAATCCGAAAACGTACCTATTTGTCAGGCAATAACGCTCAAATTATGAAACCAAAAGCAGTAGCAATTGCTTCCATAACCTGTATTTCACTTATAACAATTATATAAAATGAAATATTTAGCGTTGTTTCAATCAATAACAATCAATACCACAACAATCACCTGCAACAAGGCATACAACCATCACATAGAATCAACACAAAACAATCATTCATTTATATCAAACAAAACAAACAGTTGTTTGGGTTCAACCTTCAAATTGTACCGAATGAAAAATAACTACTAAGTGTACCCTTCACTCAACAGTCTTAGGCGAACTAAATAGATTATTTGTTCATCCAAACAATATTAAAGTATCCTTGCCCAAACAACCATAAACCAAACAAACAAAAAATCCAAACAATAAACTAAGTTTATTCTTGTCAATTTCATTTCATACTATTGTTGTTTGACTTCTTTTTTTTTCTTCATTTATTTGCAGTATTCATCTTCCTGCTTATTTAAATAATAAATAGCTTCAATCATTTACTTACGTTTATTATCTTTCATTTATACTACTTAATTTCATTTAGTAGTCTTTTCAATTACACTAAAGATTACAGTATTACAACATCAAATTCTTATTTATTAAGGGATTTCATTAATTACTTTCATTACCTCCAATTTATTACTTGTATAATATCTATTTCATTTCTTATTAACATTTCAACTTTTAATATTTGGTAAGTTATAAATATGCTTTTTAAGAATGTAATTGAAAGTTATACAAGTTTCCTCAATTCTCTTAATTAATTTAATGTTCAGTAATTATATCCTTTATTTCATAGGTTAAAATTTCAAATTTCATTTAATACCATTTATAACCTATCATTCAATCTCTTATTTCCTTTAGAGGTTTCACTTTATTAATTACCTACGTTCCAATTCACTACACTGATTGAAACTTATTAATTAACAGAAACTTAAGAATTAAATACCGGGTTTTAATAAAAAATCATTTTAAAATAATAGATAGATGTATATACTTGCAACATATGTCTCTAATTATTTTTAAAACAATTTAAAATTTATATTTGTTTATCAAAATAAATCTGCAGTAAAACTACTACAGCGGTGTTCCTACTTCGAAACTCGAAAATGAATGTCGATGATGCATGCACTCATCACCGAAATTATTTTCCAACGACAGAGAGGGGAGTACAGAACTTATCTCTTTCCAAAATTTTCTTTAAAACAATTCTTTCAAATTATGTTGAAATATTTATATCAGAAAATACTTCTAAATAATATTATTATTATATTCCAATCATCATTCAAAGAAATTTTTCCAAAAAATCCCAGAACTTAAGTTCTAAAATTTCCAATTTGATTTATTTTATTTTCAATCTTATTTCAACTATTATTTATAAATTTCATTACCTAACAACCAATATATATCATTTATAAAATTTTATTTTATATATAGAAAATATAATAGGAAAAATTATTTCATTCACCTATATTTTAAAACAAATATTGTGTCGATTTGTCTTATTAAGTGTTTAGAAATCCCTATTGATGTCATAGCGTCCAATGCACCAACCAGAATTTATAAATACAAAATGGAACAGATTAACACAATATGAAAACCTTTTATAACACTAACAAATACGCTCTCTCATATATATATACTCAGCGACTCCCATAGGGTATTACTACCCTATTAATAAAGAGTCAGACCCCACAAAGCTAAGGTTTTTCGCTAAACCAAAGCTCTGATACCAACTGTAACATCCCACCTTTTTGTACGCTTAAGCAGACACACGTGCCAACTTAAACCATATAGTGTGACGACCGCCCATGACCCCTGCACCGAATCTAAAGATAGAGCGCTGTAAAGTGTGCCAGGCGACCATGGACGATTGTCAAGGTAAGATTTAAAACAACAGAATCTATCGTATTACTCACAGCGCATGGACAAAATACAATAGAACATATGTATAGTGAAGCTTTACAGAACAAAATGACATCATATAAAACTCCATAATAGTTGAATACAGCATCCACATAGGCAATACATCCAGCCTCACTACATATCTCTCAGAGAATACAAAACAACGGAATATCCAGTACATATAATAAGAAGATAATATGCAACCCTCTAGCTCGTCTTCGATATCAGCATCGTGAGAAGAGAACAGCACCTGCCACCTGCTACCTAGTCTGCCCATCCTAAAATGAACGAACAGCCCAAGGCAATAAGAATTAAAACATAAAGCCTTGAGTCAGACAACAGTCTTAGTGAGCAGTAAATTAACTAACAACATACCAAAAGAGCATAAAGGAAAAGGAATAGGAATACAACCCTCCCACTCCAACCTCATTCTACAGTGATAGCCCCCGGACACACACTAAGCGGAAGCAAACATAGCAGAGCATACAATTAAAGTAAAGCTACTATCACTCGAGTCGAGGGCGATGTTTTCCAAGTACCAAGGCCTAAATCAGATAAGCACTCAGAAAATACCGCTCTTGAGTCCGAAATGACGTTACAACCAAACATCCATGACTCTGGCTATCACTGTTATCATTGCTTCGATATCACCGTTAATTGAATGACCGGCACATTCTTTCAGCTGTCCGTCAAGGGCTAATGGAAACCCCGGTTCTAGACATAACTCCCGCACGTCGTCGCAGCCCGTGCCTAGGACTATCGAATCTGCCCAGAGTACTCGACCATCAACAGTTGGCCGTTGGGACTATCGAATCTGCCCAAACGTACTCTTGCTTAGAGCATGCTAGAACCTTCAACAACGATGCTATCCAAGCCTCCTAGTCATCCTCCTCGACGACTATTCTCATATCCATTCATTATCCTCAACTCGAATCATATCACCGAGTTATCAACATGCTTGGAATGATCCCGTCTGGATTAGACCAAGTCTTCATCACATGATTGCCTCGCTTCATTACATCCTCGCAAAGCCTTATCTCATCATCACATCATCAAATCTATGCATAAGAGCTTCATCATCCCGCTACATATGCCACGAGCAGCTTTCCCAATTCAAGAGCCTTTCCCTTAGCTTTTGAATCTTTGTCTTCGGTCAAAATCTAATCATCAATCATCTAGTTCATAACAATCAATCAAATCAAACATCAATCCAAACAATCAAGCATTCAAATATGATCTAAGTAGACAATTATAACAATAATGGCATTTTCGTAATTAAAGAGTTGAAAGTCCAATAAGCATGAAAACATGGATTATATCTCTACAAACTTGATGAATGAACTTGCATAGGTTAACATATGATAAAATGGATGTAACATCATCATGAACAATGGATCTATATGGATCTACACTTAGGATGAAGAAAATGCATGGAAATCTCTATTTAACACTAAATCGAGCCAACAATCCTATATACTCCTTTGGATCCGTGTGAGAGATAATCACCACTCACCAAATAACCTAAACAAACCCAAATCAACACGCTTCAGATCTGGACAGCAAAGGATCAAGCTTGATCTATCACGAATCCGCTTCAAACGAAGAAATCTCTCTTGAAAAGATGAAGATCTTCAACTTTTAGCTCTTGGATCTTCAATCTTGATCTTCGATTTGGATGGATGGAAGCACTAGATTAGAGTGGAGAAAAGAAGTGAAGAAGTGTAGAAGTCGAGCTCTAAAAATGGCAGCACTTCGTCGCTTCAAAATCCGGATCCCAAAAAGTGAGAACAACCCCTCCTATTTATAGCTGAAAACTGCCCTTAAGTCGTAACTAGTCTAACTCCTAAGTCGTTTCCGACTTACGACTTAAGCCCCCACGACTCAACAACCCCCCTTACGACTTAACTAAGCTACGAGTCAGCACACGCTCCTACGACTTAATCCTCATCTGTCTACGACTCACGACAAAGCAGCCATCTCCTAAGTCGTATACGACTTATAGCATCTTCCGACTCAACACAAAGGCTACGACTCATCAGAAGATACGACTTAACAAAGAGCTCAACCTACGACTCATAAAATAACCGGTACGACTCATCAGACAACATAAGTATACGACTCAACAGCTTACTGGAATACGACTCATCGAACAAACACTTAACTCGGCAACGACTTATGAATGCGTGTGACCTAACATATGACTCGGTCACGACTTAACCCCTTAGGTCGCCTACGACCTAACCAAAACCAACAACTAGCCTTCCTTAAGTCGTCTAACGACCTAACTCCAAGCTCTGGGTCAACACTCCCACCTCCTAAGTCGTCCAGGTCTTAAGTCGACCACTACCTTAACTCGTCTGCCGACTTAACACTTAACTCAAAACCTTAAGTCGTCTATAATAACTAAGTCGGTCACTTCCTTAGGTTGTCTATCCCTTAACTCGGCAACGACTTACAACCTACGACTTAACACTTGCCGAGTTAACTTCAACCTACTAACCTAGCCCAGCTACGACTTATCTCCTTAGGTCGTCGCCGACTCACCCCTTTGAGTCCTTAACTCGCCCAGACTCATCACTAACTCGTCTAGAACTCCTATCTCCTAAGTCGTATACGACTCACGACTTATGCTAAGTCGTGAACGACTTAGGACTTAGGCAAAATTTGCCTAAAATATGAAATGGCCCAAAACGCTAAAACTCCAGATTTGACGAACTTTTCGATCCGTAAAAATACGGGTCGTTACATTCTCTCCCCCTTAGGAATTTCGCCCCCGAAATTCCAAACAAACAAAGCATTCGAAGTTCTGTACGCCTACCAACCATAACAATCAGCAAACCATGCATCCAATTCTAGCTTAGCGTACAGAATTCTAAGACTTAGAACAAGTTACAATGTTGTTAGATGATACGACACCTTAGGGCCATACCTCGAAGAGTTCAGGATGAGCTGCTTTCATCCTCTCTTCCACCTCCCACGTACAGTCGTTATCATCATCACTCCATTGTATCTTGAGCAACTTTACTACCTTCCTCCTAAGCTGTTTTGTGTCGGTTTCAACAACACGAAGCGGCTTACGAGGTCTTCTATCAACTGGATCAACTTCTAAGTCCTCACAGCTATCAGCAGAAACCACCGTACTCGAGTCGTGCACATACTTCCGTAGATATGATACATGAAAAACATTGTGCACACTCGACATCTTCTCTGGTAACTCCAATCTGTAGGCGAGCTTTCCAATTCGCTCGATGATCGGGAATGGTCCAACAAATCTCGGAGTCAATTTTCCTTTCTTCCCGAATCGAATAACATTCTTCAGTGGAGAGATCTTCATAAAAACCATATCTCCTACGTCGAATTCCAAATCCTTACGACGCTTATCGGCATAACTCTTCTGACGGTCTTGGGCTGCCTTCATTCGTTGCCGAATGATCTCTATACAGTCTGAAGTCTGACGAATCATCTTTGGCCCAAGCATCAGCTTTTCTCCAGTTTCCAACCAACATGTCGGAGAGTTACACGGTCTTCCATACAATGCCTCATACGGTGCCATACCAATGCTTGACTGGTAACTGTTGTTGTACGCAAACTCCACCAAATGAAGGTGATCTTCCCATGATCCTCCGAAATCCAAAACACAAGCTCTGAGGAGATCTTCCAAAACTCGGTTGACTCTCTCGGTCTGACCATCTGTTTGAGGGTGATAAGCTGTACTCAAACACAACTCGGTTCCCAAAACTTCCTGGAAGCTCTTCCAAAATCCACTAGTGAACAATGGATCTCGATCGCTCACTATACTTTTCGGAATACCATGGAATCGGACTATCCACTTAACATACAACTCAGCCAACTTTGATGCAGTCCTAGTCGATCGAACAGGAATGAATCGTGCACTCTTAGTCAGACGATCCACAATGACCCAAACCCCTTCATTTCCCGTTCTGGTTCTAGGAAATCCATCGATAAAATCCATCGACACTTGTTCCCACTTCCATGTAGGAACTTCTAATGGCTGAAGCAATCCACTTGGCTTCTTCTGTTCGGCTTTTACCAACTGGCAGTTCATACATTTGGAAATAAAATTTCCAACATCCTTCTTCATACCTTCCCAGTAGTAGGTTCTCTTCATATCCCGATACATCTTATTTCCACCTGGATGAATTGTCAGCTTCGAGTGATGACTTTCCTTCAGAACTTCACTCCTCAATTCATCTATATCGGGAACAACTAGTCGTCCTTGCTTCCGAAGCCAACCCTCTCGATCGACCTCGAATCCTTTATCCTTTTCTGGATCCAATCCAGATTCCAATTCACGGAAAATCTTGACAAGCTTATCATCTCGCTTTTGGCTCTCACCAATCCTTTCCACAAGAGTGGGTCTTATTGATAAGTTTGCCAACATCTCAGGTTCCAATTCGCATCTAGGCCTGAAGTCAAATCCAGCTAAATACTCGAGATTCTTCCATTCTGAAAACATGGCTCCCTATCCTACATGTCTTCGACTTAACGCATCTGCCACTGCGTTACCTTTTCCCGGAGTATAAGCTATACCAAAATCATATGATGCCAAAAACTCTAGCCAACGTTGCTGCCGAAGATTCAAATCCTTTTGGGAGAAAAGATACTTCAACGACTTGTGATCCGTAAACAACTCGAATCGAACTCCCAACAGATAATGCCTCCACATCTTCAGAGCAAATACAATCGCCGCTAATTCCAAATCATGAGTTGGGTAATTCCTTTCATGCGGCTTCAGTTGTCGACTGGCATACGCAACAACTTTATCCTTCTGCATCAGCACTGCTCCAAGTCCAGTACCACATGCGTCGGTGTAAACCACCATCTCATCATTCCCACTAGGAATAGTCAAAACAGGGGCACTCGTCAATCGCTCTTTCAGGATTCCGAAAGCTTGCTCACACTTAGCATCCCAACTGAACACTTGGTTCTTTTTCGTCAATCCTGTTAACGGTGCAGCTACCTTGGAGAAGTCTTTGATAAACCGTCGATAATATCCTGCTAATCCAAGAAAACTTCTCACATCAGATGCATTCTTAGGTCTAACCCAATCTTGGATCGCTGCCACTTTAGCGGGATCAACCGCTATTCCACTTCCAGAAATCACATGGCCTAAGAACCTCACTTCACTCTTCCAGAAGTGACACTTCGAAAACTTAGCCTTCAGCTGATGTTTCCGCAAGATTTCCAAAACAATACGCAAGTGCGTCTTGTGCTCTTCTTCAGTTCTGGAATAAATCAGAATATCATCCACGAACACAAGTACAAACTTGTCCAACTGATCTCTGAACACTCTATTCATAAGATCCACAAAATATGCTGGCGCGTTAGTCAATCCAAACGGCATTACCAGCCACTCAAAGAAACCGGATGGTGTCCTAAAAGCAGTCTTCGGCACACTATCCTTCGCTACCCTCAACTGGTGAAATCCCGTTGCCAAATCCATCTGAGAAAACACCTTAGCTTCGTGAAGCTGATCAAACAAGTCATCTATCCTTGGCAATGGATACTTGTTCTTCTTAGTCACCTTATTCAGCTCACGATAATCCACACACAATCTCAACGACCCATCTGCCTTGGTTGCAAACACAACTGGTGCACCCCACTCGGACACACTACGCCGAATGAATCCTTTCTGTAAAAGGTCATCAACTTGCACCCTAACTCCTGCTGTTCCCTAGGCGCCATCCGCCTAAGAGGCATCACAACAGGTCTGGCTCCTTCAACTAGATCTATACGAAACTCGATCTCTCTATGCGGCGGCAACCCTTTGACTTCGTCAAAGACATCCTCGAATCCATTTGCGATTGGCACTAAAGACAGTCCATCCCGTGGAACAACTAGCGAATACATGAAGCTCATGAAGACGCCTTCCTCATGCTTACATCGTATCACAATCTTTCGCCCCTCCACATTCTCGACTGTCACTTCCAACCTTTCGCAATCAACCTTTGCCGCATACTTCCTAAGCCAGTCCATACCCAAGATAATTCCGAACCCCGCAAAGTTCAGAACAAAGCAATCACAAACAAAAGAGCAACCATGACTCGACACAACTAGACCACGGCATAACATACACAAACAAGACGAACCCCCAACTGGATTAGTCACAACCAATGGCCTATCAACAATATCCGGCTTCAAATCTAACCGGCCTACTAGTTCATTACAAACAAACGAATGCGATGCTCCAGTATCAAACAAAACTCTAACTGGAATACCACATAGGAAAAGAGTACCTTGAACCACCACACTCTTTCCCTTCTCTTCAGCAGTAGGAGCTTTCGAAGACGACGGAACAGCTCCCAAAGCATAAGCTTGCACAATCTGCTTGTCCCTCTTCGGCTCTGGACAATTCTTCCTGAAATGTCCCGGCTTGTCACAGTTGTGACACTTCATCGGCACCTTAGGATTCTTACAATCATTCGAGAAATGGCCCTTCTGCTGACAATTGTAGCAAGTCACCTCGCCTTTCGGCTTCTTCTGGCCATCCTTACCCTTCTGCTGCTGCTGCTTCCTCTTCTTGTTTCCACCCTGCTGGGGTTTAGACTCTTCCCTGGTCACAGCAACAACAGATCCATCCTTAGGAAACAGACTCTCATGCCTAAGAGCTTTCTCCACAAGCTTCTCAAATGAATCGTCCAAATGATCCACCAACTGTCTCCCAAGATAACTATCCAAGCCGGTCACAAACTTCTCATTCTTCTGGTAAGCAGACTCAATATATGACCGGGCATACTTGGACAAAGCTTCAAACTCAGAAACATACTCAAGAACAGATCTTCCACCCTGCTTGAGCTCCACAAACCTCTTGAACAGAACAGACTTCTGAGCTGTAGAAATGAACTTAGCTTCAAATCTGACTTGGAATTGCTCCCAAGTAATCTCTTCTTCCGGAGTAGTGATGGTAATAGAGTTCCACCAATCAGAGGCTCTCCCTTGAAGCTGTCTTGATGCCAACTTCCTCTTAGTTGCATCATCAATTCCCAAATCACCAAAGATCCTTCTACAAGCATCTATCCATCTCTAGACTTCGATAGTTGATTCTGTTCCCAAGAAAACCTTCCCTCCAAGAGCAGTATAATCCTTGCACAACTTAGCAAAATCCACTGGTTTCGGAGCTTGGACTTGAACTCCAATGTCTACTGCTGCCCCCGGAACTGGTATCCTACTCATGATCGAAGTCATCATAGCTTCGAACATGGCTGCATAATCAGCAGTCTCTTCAGTAGCACAGCCTTCCCTAGCAGTTGGTCTCCCTCTTCGACTCATTCTCAATATCTATAAAAAGGAATGATTAGAACATCTAGAGAAACAACTGCATAAAGGACTCAAACTCAACTAAGCTACTATATTATATATAGTAATCATCCATCAAAATACAATTACGTCTCTCATACGTAGTTACGACGGCGAGCGTTGGGTAAAATCGATTAACCTGGCTCTGATACCAAATGTGACGACCGCCCATGACCCCTGCACCAAATCTAAAGATAGAGCGCTGTAAAGTGTGCCAGGCGACCATGGACGATTGTCAAGGTAAGATTTAAAACAACAGAATCTATCGTATTACTCACAGCGCATGGACAAAATACAATAGAACATATGTATAGTGAAGCTTTACAGAACAAAATGACATCATATAAAACTCCATAGTAGTTGAATACAAGCATCCACATAGGCAATACATCCAGCCTCACTACATATCTCTCAGAGAATACAAAACAACGGAATATCCAGTACATATAATAAGAAGATAATATGCAACCCTCTAGCTCGTCTTCGATATCAGCATCGTGAGAAGAGAACAGCACCTGCCACCTGCTACCTAGTCTGCCCGTCCCAAAATGAACGAACAATCCAAGGCAATAAGAATTAAAACATAAAGCCTTGAGTCAGACAACAGTCTTAGTGAGCAGTAAATTAACTAACAACATACCAAAAGAGCATAAAGGAAAAGGAATAGGAATACAACCCTCCCACTCCAACCTCATTCTACAGTGATAGCCCCAGACACACACTAAGCGGAAGCAAACATAGCAGAGCATACAATTAAAGTAAAGCTACTATCACTCGAGTCAAGGGCGATGTTTTCCAAGTACCAAGGCCTAAATCAGATAAGCACTCAGAAAATACCGCTCTTGAGTCCGAAATGACGTTACAACCAAACTTCCATGACTCTGGCTATCACTGTTATCATTGCTTCGATATCACCGTTAATTGAATGACCGGCACATTCTTTCAGCCGTCCGTCAAGGGCTAATGGAAACCCCGGTTCTAGACATAACTCCCGCACGTCGTCGCAGCCCGTGCCTAGGACTATCGAATCTGCCCAGAGTACTCGACCATCAACAGTTGGCCGTTGGGACTATCGAATCTGCCCAAACGTACTCTTGCTTAGAGCATGCTAGAACCTTCAACAACGATGCTATCCAAGCCTCCTAGTCATCCTCCTCGACGACTATTCTCATATCCATTCATTATCCTCAACTCGAATCATATCACCGAGTTATCAACATGCTTGGAATGATCCCGTCTGTATTAGACCAAGTCTTCATCACATGATTGCCTCGCTTCATTACATCCTCGCAAAGCCTCATCTCATCATCACATCATCAAATCTATGCATAAGAGCTTCATCATCCCGCTATATATGCCACGAGCAGCTTTCCCAATTCAAGAGCCTTTCCCTTAGCTTTTGAATCGTCTTCGGTCTAAATCTAATCATCAATCATCTAGTTCATAACAATCAATCAAATCAAACATCAATCCAAACAATCAAGCATTCAAATATGATCTAAGTAGACAATTATAACAATAATGGCATTTTCGTAATTAAAGAGTTGAAAGTCTAATAAGCATGAAAACATGGATTATATCTCTACAAACTTGATGAATGAACTTGCATAGGTTAACATATGATAAAATGGATGTAACATCATCATGAACAATGGATCTATATGGATCTACACTTAGGATGAAGAAAATGCATGGAAATCTCTATTTAACACCAAATCGAGCCAACAATCCGATATACTCCTTTGGATCCGTGTGAGAGATAATCACCACTCACCAAATCACCTAAACAAACCCAAATCAACACGCTTCAGATCTGGACAGCAAAGGATCAAGCTTGATCTATCACGAATCCGCTTCAAACGAAGAAATCTCTCTTGAAAAGATGAAGATCTTCAACTTTTAGCTCTTGGATCTTCAATCTTGATCTTCGATTTGGATGGATGGAAGCACTAGATTAGAGTGGAGAAAAGAAGTGAAGAAGTGTAGAAGTCGAGCTCTAAAAATGGCAGCACTTCGTCGCTTCAAAATCCGGATCCCAAAAAGTGAGAACAACCCCTCTTATTTATAGCTGAAAACTGCCCTTAAGTCGTAACTAGTCTAACTCCTAAGTCGTTTCCGACTTACGACTTAAGCCCCCATGACTCAACAACCCCCCTTACGACTTAACTAAGCTACGAGTCAGCACACGCTCCTACGACTTAATCCTCATCTGTCTACGACTCACGACAAAGCAGCCATCTCCTAAGTCGTATACGACTTATAGCATCTTCCGACTCAACACAAAGGCTACGACTCATCAGAAGATACGACTTAACAAAGAGCTCAACCTACGACTCATAAAATAACTGGTACGACACATCAGACAACATAAGTATACGACTCAACAGCTTACTGGAATACGACTCATCGAATAAACACTTAACTCGGCAACGACTTATGAATGCGTGTGACCTAACATATGACTCGGTCACGACTTAACCCCTTAGGTCGCCTACGACCTAACCAAAACCAACAACTAGCCTTCCTTAAGTCGTCTAACGACCTAACTCCAAGCTCTGGGTCAACACTCCCACCTCCTAAGTCGTCCAGGTCTTAAGTCGACCACTACCTTAACTCGTCAGCCGACTTAACACTTAACTCAAAACCTTAAGTCGTCTATAATAACATAAGTCGGTCACTTCCTTAGGTTGTCTATCCCTTAACTCGGCAACGACTTACAACCTACGACTTAACACTTGCCGAGTTAACTTCAACCTACTAACCTAGCCCAGCTACGACTTATCTCCTTAGGTCGTCGCCGACTCACCCCTTTGAGTCCTTAACTCGCCCAGACTCATCACTAACTCGTCCAGAACTCCTATCTCCTAAGTCGTATACGACTCACGACTTATGCTAAGTCGTGAACGACTTAGGACTTAGGCAAAATTTGCCTAAAATCTGAAATGGCCCAAAACGCTAAAACTCCAGATTTGACGAACTTTTCGATCCGTAAAAATACGGGTCGTTACATATAGAAGGGTGGATTGTTATGGGGTAAATAAGAAAAAGTGGAGAAATAAAAGGAACAAAATAGAATCTTGCAGCGGAACAATAAAATATAATAATCAAATAACAGTTCATGAAGCTGTTTTACAAAACATTTGATTATACTTATACAATACATATCAGAGTTACACATACCACAGAATGATAATTAATGCAGCGGAATACAATGGTGTAGTGGAATATAATAAATAGTAGTAATAAAATCTTCGTCTTCGTTCTCCAGACATAGGGCCTTCAAATCCTGAAATGCTCAGGCTGACCCGAGCGAATTGAAAAGACAAACACTCGAGTCAGAACTAAAAGATCTTATGTAAGTTAAATCAATGAAATAAATATGAGTGTAAACGGCGTCAGAGATGTTTACGGGGTTTGACATCTCCTATCCAGTGTCTAACGTGAGTGCAGTAACTTAAGAAATGTTCGGGATAACATTACCTTTAACATCGATTATTTTACCAATATCATTTCTAAATTTTCTGCTAGACATCCTAGCATAAAAAAATTTACTAGCCTCATCTCCTTGAGTAAGCCAAGGTGCTTTAGCTTTTTGCCTCAAATTTATAGACTGCACTTGAATGGACTTGATTAAATTATTTTGGGCTTCAAAAAATTTGTTGACATTTTCAATGTCTGAGCAATCATTATCCAAGATATTCTGCCTGATCATACATTCCTCTCTATAAAGAGAGACATCATTTTTATTTCTGAGTTTGTTCCAGTTTTCAAGTTTCCTTTTGCAATTTGAAGGAATTTACTAAATTTGTACTGGGCAGCCCTGTACCTTGAAAGCCAGACTATTTTTGATGATATCTTTGTAATTGTTTTCATAAACCCACCCATTAATAAATCTGAAAGGGAAAGTTTTCTTTGAAAATTTATTTTGAGCGAGAAAAATTTGAATTGGGGTGTGATCACTAGAGGCTTGAGGTAAAGTGTAGCATTTGAAATCTTTAAAACAATTAGTAAACCTAAGATTAAGTAAGATTCTGTCTAATTTGTAGTGGATATTTTTGAATTTTCCAGATTTCCAAGTATATTTGTTTCCAAAAATAAATGGTTCATATAATCCAGTTTTGAGTAAAAATATGTTTAAAATATCTATTTTTTTAGAAGGAAAAGGGATCCCACCTCTTTTTTCATGAGCATGCATAATAGTATTAAAACCCCCTATAATAATCCATGGGGAATGCGTATTAGAATTGATCAGATCAAGGTTTTCCCAGATTTTTTCCCTTTCATACTCACTATTTGATGCATAAACAAAGGTAATTTCTATTTGAAAACCTCCTTTATTAATACATTTTCAATGAATAAATTGGAAATTAACAAAACGTTGAGAGATATTCCAAATATTAGGATCCCAAATGACCATGATTCTACCATTGCCCCCCCCTCTGATTATTATTAACAATATTCCAATTATTTAAGCTTTTAATACGATAATCCTTAATCTTAGAATTATCTAATTTATGTTCAAGCAATCCAACCATACTAGGGTTTTCAGTCTTAAGAAGATTAGATAGGTCCAATCTTCTTTCAGAAGAATTGAGACCTCTGACATTCCAAGAAATTATAGACATAATGAAAATAATTAAAGATTAAAATAGAAGGATACATAAAGGATACATGAAGCAGTAACAGCTAAGCATTTTGACTGCCCTCTTCTACAAAAGATTCTATCCTTTTCCCTTTCTTTTTGTATGTGGTTTTGCTAAGTGCTTTTAACTGTTCATCCCATTTGAGTTTTTTGGTGATGTATTTCTTTTTGAATTCACTGTCTTCTGTATTTTCAGTGCTTCCAATGTCAACTATCTCTTTTAATACTTTTCATTCTGCCTTTTCTCTTATCTTTACTGTATTTTCTGCTTTTCCTTGAGATCGAAGTAGAATTTGAAATCAAGCTGATAGCCTTTTGAATATTTCACTCTGAATTAGAATTAGAATTTTTGATTATTGGAGAAAGATGAGAAGCAAGGTGACTGATATTGGGGTTTTCAAATGGTTCTTTATTTAAGATATTATTAATGTATGAACCATCATCCAAATTCATAACCTCTGTATCAGTTGAGACCTCATTTTGTTGATAATTATTGACCTTTGCTTGAGATATTTCAGTGTTTTTCTCTGGACCTCCATATGTTTCAGAAATGATTTCAATTTCATTGCCTTTATTTGTCAGATCTTTGATACCTTCTTGTGTATCCTTTTCAAGGGGAAGTTCTTGAATATTAAATGTTTCTTCAATATTCCAAATTTTCCCCGAAGTATCATTAAAAGATTGTGAATTCTTTTTGTTGTAATGTTCCGTTAATGCTTTTCCTACAGTAATTTCTCCTTCCACAGTGAAGGTGCTGCAATTTACTTCTGAATTTTCTTGCCTGCTTTATTTTACTTTCCAAACCAAATTAGAATCACAGCTTTCCATTGAATGCCCAAAACAAGAACATGTTTTACATCTGGGGGGAACCCATTCATACTCAATGTTTTGAACTAAGTTTTCACCATCATGCAAAGAAATAGTAACTTCATTTGGAAGGTCTGAAACTGCTTTAATTTCGACTAGTATTCTTGCAAAAGAAAGTCTTGATTCTTTTGCAGTGTGTTCATCTAATTTGAGAGGAGTACCAACCACACTGGCAATAGCACTTAAAATTTGACTGTCCCACAATCTGAGATTTAATCCAGGCAGTTTAATCCATATAGGCATAGTAGAGAGTAGATCTCTGTCAAGATTAATTTTACTGCTCCATTTTTTCATAATGATAAGCTTTCCATTAATAAAGAATGGACCTCCATTAATTGCATTGTCACAATCAGTGGCATTTAAGAATCTGATTAGAAAGAATCCATTAATTATTACGAGTAAAAATGTCGAAATTACTAGTGGGATTGCATGATTTAGCAATAACCGCCTTGAAGTGATGATAAGCGGGTCTATTGCCAAATACATAGGCAAGAACTGAGAAACTCCATTTACTCTCAGCCCTTCTACTGGCCTCCGCGCTCACTACCACTATTTTCTTCTCATTAATGGATAAAGGAGCCACATATTTTAGGTCAAATTCAGAATTTGATCCACCTTTTTTGATCATTTCTGCCCATGAAGAGGGTTTGATCAGGTTAGTACTCGGTTGGGATGAAGTTCCATTATTTTGAATGATTCTTGCATTGATTCTTGAATTTCTGGACTAAATTTCTAAGTTTGAAACTTGCTGGATGGTTCTTGCCATATTTCTTGCAGAATTTCCTCTATATACATTATTTCTTGTATTGAAGGATCCTTGATTTGCATTTCTGTAATTCTGTTTAGAGTAAAACAAATTGTCTTGTTTCAGGTTGGATTGATAAGAGCCTTTACCAGCATGCTGCCAAGCAGATACTTTATTCAACTTTTTATATTTTCGGTTTTGTACAACCTGAAATCCTTCTTCATCGGTATCAGGCACCCTGTCTGACAGTGGTGGTACATGCGACAATGGATGTAGTGGAGGAGGAGAGGAGTGAGATGGAAAGGAATGAGAAGACACATCTATTTAATCAACATTATAGATAGGATTGTTTAAGAAATTTGTAAAAGAAGCCATGGCTGCAGAGTTTGATTTTCTTACTAGATGATAGAAAGTTAGATTTCATGATGAATGATTTTTTTTCCTATATGACCATGTCTTTGATACGGCCATCATAATAGGCCTAAGAGAGCCCTTGCCGTCCTTGCCAGATTTAAAGAATTATAACGTATGGAATCTATACTGCATGTGCACAATCAAAAAAAGGCAAATAGGACAAAAGGAAACCTCTATTAATATCTTTATTATCTTTGAATTATCTAGAGTTAGTTACAAACTTTTAGCTAGCCCGCAAAATGTAGCCACTTGGCACACTAGTATCCAATGATTTTTAATTGCCTTCCTATAAAAGAAGGCGGGAATTAGCTTGAATGACAAGAAATATTTGCTCAAATCACTTTCATCTGGTATCTTCTCTTCTTTTCTAAATTTTCCTGTGATGTTCATACCATCCCCTTTTCAGTCTGACATTTGATGCTTTCGCCTTACTCTCCCCTCCTCCCTTTACCTCTTTCCTCCTGTATAATAACATCCAAACTACAACCATGACACGCCTAGATGATGCTAGCCAACAACTAGACCACCATCAACAAACCATTGATAACATCCTCTTTACCCAATCCATACAACAAACTCAAACCTACGACATCCAAATACACTTCAAAACCACGTTGCATCCCTACAACAAATCACTAAAAGACTTGCCGACCTCCACCTCAAGTTATATTCCACATCCAATACATCACCCTCCTCTACGACCACCACCAATACATCAAATCCAAATTCACGCATACACTTACTACCTAATCCACCCTTTCCTTCACCACGACCACCCAAATGCGAACTAACCGTTTTTGACGGTTCCAATGGTAACATCTCTTATCTAGAGGCCCAAAGCTAAGCGCTACAGATGCTACAGTCTTCCATAGTATCAATTTTTGGCGACTAAACAGCTATGTTAATGTTTTCCATAATATCAGAAGCACTTGAATATAAAACAAAATCATAGATTTTCAAAAACATATTTTCACATTACATTTTCAATGCACATGTTTCACATTCAAATTACATATTGTATAATCGTTTCCCAGGTTCAGATAAAATATAATTATTACATAAGTACGCCAAGAGCGACATATGATGATGCCCCTTGGTTGACCAGAGTACTACATAGACATAAATGTCTTAAAAACAACACAGCAAAAAATAAACAAAACAGCAACTCCTATATAGCTATCCGTCAGCCACCTGCTCATCTCCGGATGTTTATTCGTCAACCTACTAAAACCTGTAAAACCTCAACCCTCGGCTTACTCAAATCAATTTTGAGTATCCGAGAGTTTAAGAGGAAAAACATAAAATTCGAGTTAGACATAAAGCCTGGTGTGAATGATACTATGCATCTCGGATATACGATATTACGTGAGGCCACGCCGCTTAGCAGAATGGGTTTCCCCTCATTAATATCCTTTTAAAACATATCTTTTGCAAATCAAAATCCTGCAACCAAAACTGGTTAAAACTGTAAAGCATTATTATGTAAACATACATATCAGGCAACAAAAGGACTATCTGTCCGAACACTATAGTTTTGTTTGGCTAACTACTGACCTTTGGCTGACTCGGGCCTGCCAGACAATTTAACAAAATAATCTAACATCTGTTAAACACACCATTTCTGAACGGTCTGTCCTTAACTATATTTTAGAAACTTGTCTTTTGGATGGTTTGTTCCTAACTTAACATCTCCCAAGGTCACGTGATCCTAATGGTTTTGCAGGCTCACCAATAACTTTTCTGTATACAACGTATATTCCCTTCTGTATGTAATCATAATTTTAGTCTTACCTGTGACAAAGGCTTACGCACGAGAATTTTCGACTAAATTAGCTGGGGCTAATAGCTAATGTATAAGGCGCGACCATATACCAGTCTCATATGGTATTCTAATATCTGAGTCATTTTACTTCGGATTCCTTCCCAAAATTTTCCTTGAAAATCTTTTCAAAATGATTGATTTAAACCTTTAAATTAAACTTAAACAAGGAATATATATAATCACTATGCTTTACTCAAAATCACCTTGTCATGTTATATATATATACACACTTTACCCAAACCTTTTTGTTGATGAACACATTTAACTTTTGAAAATACTCCTTTCGAATCCACTAAAAGCACTTCTTTCGAGACCAAGTAAAACCCTTTATTCAATCTTGGCCAAAGACCAATCCATCCTTTCAAAACCATTCATAGAAACCTTTAAAAACCTTTCTTTCGAAAGCTTTATAACCTTAGACATGTTTCTTTTAAAACACTTTAAAATTTCCTTTCAAAAACATTAGAAAAACCTTTCCTCTTAGACCTTTCGAAACCACTAGAAAACCTTCCTTCAAAACCTTTCGAAATCATTGGAGAATCACCCCTTCGAAACCTTTCATTAAACCTTTCGAAAGCATTGGGATAGCACCCCTTTGAAACCATCATTTACAACCTTTCGAAAGCATCAAACCTTTTTAAACAGCAAAACTTTCGAAAGCATTTGGATTCAATTTATAACATGTGGAAAACACATTTCGAAACCTTTGAAAACCGTTTCAGTCGAAACCATTTGGATTATGCCTTCAAGTAGAGCAAAAGGATCTGTAACCCATTAGAGTCAAAAGCATTCCCCTCGAAATCTATTCTTAAAAAAAAGTGATGGTGTCAAAACCACCCTTCCAAAAGCTTTGGAGAAGTGGCCAAGTTTAAAAACAAAGTATACCTTCCGAAACCATTGACTTCGAAAGGTAAGAAAAGCGGCAGCTAAAGGGCTTCGACCTAATCAAAAGCCTATATTTAATAACAAAGACGCAACCTCCTTAAAACCATTTCTTTAAACTATATGACCCAGTCGGAAGCCAACCAAGTCGAAAACAACATAGTCGAAAGCAAAGTAGGTGCATTTTTCACTTTAAAACGAAGGCATGCTTCAACCCCTTCGGAACCCCTAGGTTTCGACCTCATACCTTCTGCCTTCTTTCCAATGCGCTGCGCACCTAGTCTTTGATGCCCTGTGTATTGGCTTCGTTAATGATGGAGGTGGAGGAACTAAGTTTAAAGCCATCTGTGTCGGAAGCAAGGTGCCGAAAGTGGCGAAACAGGCTAAAAACAAGTAAATTTTGTCTTTGACTAAAAAGAGAAATACTTTTTTACCAACCTGCTATGTTTGTTAAAATCTAATCGGTTGCTAAATTTTCTTTTCTAAAAGTAATGCCATAATTTCATAAATAAATAATAATTTTATTTTATAAAATATCTCTTCTCCTTTTATAAATATATAAAACAATTAAGTCTCATACCTTAAATAATTTTATATATTCATCAACACACTTTAGAAAATTCTACAAAAATTCTAGAAAATCATTATCAATATGTTTTCTAACATATATAAATTTCAGACCCAAATAAATAATTATTTAGCCATAAATAATTTATAACCCAAATAATCATTTTCTTCACTAGAAAATTAATATAAAATCCACATTAATTCAGAAAATTATAAAAATTGAAACCCATCTCTAAAATATAATTTTTGATCTAAGTCTAAAGTTGCAAGGCATTTGGATGTCATTAACTAGGTTTTTCACATCAAAACATATCATAAAATCTATATGAATAAGCATAAATCATCAACAAGCATAATCCTTCAAAACATGGCATAAACTTGCAAAAACCTTCGGGTTTAACTTAAAACCAAAAAAATTAGAAGAATGAGATGTAATCATTATTCACCTTAGCTTGAGATTAAGGTTTTGAGATTTGATTAGCTTTTGATTTGATTAATCTTCTTCCTTAGATTTTTCTTCCTTTAATTATTTAAAACGGTGGTCGGCCTCTTTGTTTTTAATTTAGCAAATGAGAATGAATAAGAGAATACACGGCTAAGGGGTTTAAGGTTTAGGGTATAAGGATTTTCCTTTTTCCCATTTTGCCCCTGCCTACTTCTTAACCCTTTATCTATTTTATTTCATGTTATCTCATTTTGATTTACTCATTAACATGGCACGGCTACCCCTGTTAATCACAAACCTCAATCCATTAATCAACTTACATTATTTTATTTTATTTAGCTAATTAAATATCCTAAATAATGTCACTAAAAATATGGGGTGTTATAATCTCCCCTCCTTAAAGAATTTTCTCCACGAAATTATGATAAGGTACACAACAAAACAATCAAAGGTAAAACATACCATCAAATAAATCAGGATAAGCATCTCTAATCCTGCTCTCAGTCTATCAAGTACAGTCTCTAACATCGTCACTCCATTGGACCTTCACTAATCTGACTGTCTTGTTCCACAACTTCTTCTCATCTCTTGCGACTATCCAGATAGGCTTCCTAACTATAGTCATGTCTGGTTCCACCACTAAATCTTCTAACACAGTCGGTGCAACAGTAGTGTCTGGATCCCTAACACACTTCCTCAGATGAGATACATGGAAAACATCGTGGACTCCTGCCAAACTACTCGGTAACTCTACTCTATATGCAAGTTTCCCGATCCTCTTTAAAATAAGAAATGGTCCTATGAATCTCGGTACTAACTTCCCGGTCTTCCTGCACCTGATAACACCTTTCATCGGCGATACTTTGACGAAAACATAATCTCCAAGAGTTCTTTCCATCTTCTATCTGCATAGCTCTTCTGCCTAGACTGAGCTTCCTTCATTATCGCCCTTATCAGCTCAATCTTTTCTACTGCTTCTTCTCTTACCAAATCAGGACCAAGGACTAATCTATCTACGGTCTCTAACCAACATGTAGGAGATTTGCATGGTCTTCTGTACAAAGTCTCAAACGGTGCCATCCCAATACTAGTCTGATAACTGTTGTTATTCGAAAACTCAACTAGGTGTAGATGGTCCTCCCATGATCCCCCAAAGTCTAATACACAAGCTTTTAACAAGTCTTCCAAGGTCTTGTTAACTCTTTATGTTTGCCCATTTGTCTGCGGATGGTAAGCGATACTCATCTTGAGCTTGGTTCCTAAACTCTCTTGTAGACTCTTTCAAAATTCGCTACTGAATAAAGAATCTCTATCACTAACAATACTACTAGGAATTCTGTAAAGTCTAACCACATTCTTACTAAATAACTTAGCCAATATAGGTGCCGTCCTATTTGACTTAACGAGAATAAAATGGGCACTCTTGGTCAATCTGTCCACTATGACCCATATACTTTAATTTCCTCTATTAGATCTCGGCAACCTGTCTATGAAATCCATAGAAATAGAATCTCATTTCCAAACCAGAATGTCCAATGGCTGAAGCAATCCACTTGGCTTCTGATGCTCGGCTTTTACCTATTGACAGTTCAAACATTGTTTCACCTATAAGCCAACATCCATCTTCATTCCTTCCCAGAAGAAACTTCTCTTCATATCTTGATACATCTTCATTCCTCCTGGATGAATAGTGAACTTCAAACGATGGCATTCCTCCAAAACTTCCTTCCTTATGTCTCCCACATCTGGAACACATAATCTACCCTTCTTTCTCAACCACCCACTTGGTCAAGAATGAAGTCTTTCAAGTCATTTCTCTCCGTTCCATCTCTCAATTTTTTGATCTTTTCAGCTAACACTGGATCTTCTTCCTGTTTAGAAGCAATCTTCTCAATCAATACCGGTCGGACATTTAAACAAGACAATATAGCAGATCCTCCACTAGACCAAGCCTCGGATCTCCACTATGCTCTGCAAGTCGACAGTGCTTCTAAGTCTTTCCATTCTGCTATCATAGCTAACTCTGCATTCTGATGCTTCCTACTAAGCACATCTGCAACCTTGTTGCCTTTCCTTGGTGTGTATTCAATTCCAAATTCATAAGCAGCTAAAATCTCTAACCACCTCTGTTGTCTCATGTTCAGCTCCTTCTGAGAGAACAAGTACTTCAATGACTTATGATTTGTATATAGCTCGAACCTCTCTTTCAAAATGTAATGCCTTCACACCTTCAAAGAAAAAATAATTGCAGCTATCTCCAAGTCATGCGTTGGATATTTAACCTCATGCGGTCTAAGCTGTCTAGAAGCATAGGCAATCACTTTGCCTTTCTGCATTAACACTGCTCCTAACCCAGTACCACACACATCTGTATAAACTATCAAGTCCTGATTCCCTTCCAGAACAACTAACACAGGTGCATGGGTCAACAAGTGTTTCAAGCTTTGGAACGCTTCCTCACACTTATCGGTCCACACAAACTTCGCATCCTTTGGCGTTAGCTTGGTCATCGGCGCTGCTATCCACGAAAAATCTTAAATGAACCTCCGATAATATCCAACCAATCCAAAGATGCTTCTTATCTCAATTACTATTTCTGGTCTCTTTCAATAATTAATAGCTTCAATCTTATCTAGATCGACTGACAACCCTTTCTTCGAAACCATGTGACCAAGAAACTTCACTTCCTTCTTCTAGAAATAAGATTTCGAAAACTTTGCCTTTAGCTGATGCTGCCTTAGCGTCTCAAGCACAACTCTAAGATGAACTTCATGATCCTTCTCGTCCTTAGAGTATATCAAAATATCATCTATGAAAACCAACACGAACCTATCCAAGTGCTCTCGGAAAATCCGGTTCATCAAATCCACAAAGAATGCCGGCGCATTAGTGAGTCCGAACGGCATAACTAACCATTCGTATGACCCATACCTTGTTCTAAACACCTTTAAAGGTATACTATCTTCTGCCACTCTAAGTTGATGAAAACCTCTTGTCAGATCCAACTGAGAGAATATCTTAGATCCACTCAACTGATCGAACAAATCGTCAATCCTAGGCAATAGATATCGATTGTTTATCGTTTTCTCATTCAACTTACTATAATCGATACATAGCCTTAACGATCCGTCCGACTTCTTAGCAAATACGGCGGCATCTCCCCAAGGTGAACTACTCGGTCTGATAAAAATCTTGCCTTCCAAATCTACCAACTGAGCCTTCAACTCCCTCATTTCTATCAGCGTCATCCTGCTTGGTGGTCTACTCACCGGTTCTGCTCTAGGCACCAAATCTATCTGAAACTCAATGGCTCATTTCAGTAGCAATCTAACTACCGGCTCGAAGACATCTTCGAATTCTTTAACCACGAAAACGCGATTTAACTCATCCTCTAACTCCACAACCCCCAACAAAGAATTTACCTCATGGCTAGGGTTTTCTACGATATAAACTATCTCATCAATACAGTTCGGGTGTCTAATGTTAGTCCCTGATAAGTTGGTTTTGATGACAACAACCTTAGAATAAGATTATAAAATATAAATACTAACATTATTGTTTAGATATATATGTATATTCAGGATATATATACATGTACCAAAGAATGAAGACTGTACAGTATAGAGATTCAAGAACTGATGAACTCAAGATCGAAGATATCAAGATTCAAGACTCATGAGTATCAAGATTATCAAGAGTTCAAGATTTCAAGATAAGTAATTTAGTTAGGAATTTTGTTAAAACTCCTAGAAAAGCATTGACATCTTAAAATCCATTTTATTCGTGGAATGGAATCCACTTCGAGACCGTTAAAGGGATGGAACCCTAAGTAGGATGGAACCTATGAAAAATCTAGTGGAACATTGTTTTATATCCACTAACTTTTATTCAAATGTTTTACAAAATTATATCTTGTTTTCAAAATGATTTCAAAATCTTCCTTTTTAAATCAAAAACGTCTATCCTGGTTTTAAAATACTTTTAGCCTCAAAATAATCTTTATTTTCAATATCAAATTATCCTTGGTTTTAAACTATCTTTTAATTATAGTATATTTAACTTTTAATATTTATACTTAGATTTAAATATAAAATTATAGGAAAATTTTATATATACCAAAATATTATTCTCTATACTTATTTAAGTATTTTAACTATAGTTAAGTATATTTATAAAGTTTAAAATAGTTTTAATACAAGATAGAAGTTATTTTCAAAGAAAACCAAATTACCAAAAATAACATAGGCTTGTCGACAACCCCAAGGACCCCTTGTCGACAAGGTGACAGTTTGTTTCAAAAGTTTGAATTTCAAAGGAAGTGTCTATTCGTCGTATCCTTTCACGAATGGACATGGCTGTTGTTCTACTATAAATAGGGGCTGTTTTAAACGAATTTACAATCATATTTTCTCTGATTTCACTCCTCTTCTTCTTCCACATTTCTTTATATACATTTTTACCATTACTCTGCCGAAATCACCATTGAATCTAACTAGATCATCTCTGGTTTGATTCTCTATAACTATCTCAACAAGATCCCAGTGCTATTCAGAGTTATAGACTTCTTTGTATTCAATCGAGCAAGAATAGGTGTGATTGTAGCTTGGAAAGTCAATCGGGCGAACTTGTTACTCGTAAAATCAAGTATCTCTACCTAGAGGATTGTGAATCTGGAGCGGTGTACCTCGTGGCCTTGAAATCGAGGGTGTATTTGTAAGAATTGATTTTGAAAGGAAATCCATACTTTTGTTGCGGGACTAGATGTAGGGTAACTCCGAACCAGTATAAAATCTGGTGTGTTCTTTCCTTTGATGCTTTTACTTTATATCTGTATCTGTGTTTGATTCTGTGATCATATCTGTGTCTGAATATTGCATACATTTGTGTTCAAATTAATATAAACTCAAAAAGAATTAGTAATTCCTTAAAACACTATTCACCCCCCTCTAGTATTAATTCTAGCCTTAAGATCCGTAATCCGTATTTCTCAAATTTGGTATCAGAGCAAGGTTTTCAAAGTTTCATAATATGAATTTTGAAAAAGCTTTTAAAATGGCTATGTTTGAAAAAATTGTTAATACTAGTTTATAAATATTCAGATCATCACTGTCTCATGATTCTGCATATAATCGATATTCAAATTCAAGTTGTCTACCAAAATTGTATGATGTGCAGGAAACATGTTTTATGGGCGTTGAGGAATCAATCCACAATGGACAAATTATGCAGATCAAAAAGAATAAATGGATACTCGATAGTGGATGCTCTAGACCATGACTGGTAATCCAGATATGCTGAATGATATAATATACAAAGACGGAGGACTGGTTAACTTTGGAGACAACTCAAAAGGATATGTGATTGGCATCGGCAATGTCGGTAACTTTGAAACTCCTATTATTACTAATGTTTTGCTAGTTAAGAATCTGAAACATAATCTGCTAAATATTAGTCAACTTTGCGATAAAGGATATAAAATTAAATTTGAAAAAGATAAGTGTCACATTGAAGATAATAATTCAACCATAATTTTTGAGGGAATTAGGAAAAAGAATATTTATATTCTTAGTATGAAAGTTTCAAATGATAACCTGTGTCTTTTGTCAAATACAAGTGACCCTTGGATTTGGAATAAGATATTTGGGCGTTTGAACTTCAAACTCTTATCTAGACTGTCAAAACATGATCTAGTAAGAGGTCTCCCTAAAATGAATTTTAAAGTAGATAGTTTATGTGATGCATGTCAATTAGGAAAACTTAGAAAAAGTTCCATTAAATTAAAAGTTATGATTTCAACTTCAAAACCTCTCGAATTACTTCATCTTGATTTATTTGGTCCATCTCAAATTCAGTCAATAAATCACAGTAAATATGTTTTTGTAATTGTAGATGATTATTCTAGATTTACATGGACAATGTTTTTGAAACATAAAAGTGATACTTTTGAAAGTTTTAAGAACTTTACAGAAAGGATTCAAAATCAACTATCTGTAAAATTTATAACCATCCGTAGTGATCACGGTGGTGAATTTGAAAATGAAAAGTTTGAGGAATTCTGCAATAAAAAGGGAATAACTCACAATTTTTCATTTCCAAGAACTCCATAACAAAACGGAGTAGTAGAACGTAAAAATAGGATGATTCAAGAGTGTGCGAGAACTATGCTTTCAGATAGTAAATTACCAAATCATTTTTGGGCAGAAGCAGTTGCTACCGCCTGTTCTATTTTAAATAGAATTTTAATTATACCTTTAACTGATAAGACATCTTATGAACTTCTTCAGGGAAAGAAACCTAAGGTATCTTATTTTAGAATTTTGGAAGTAAATGTTTTATTTTAAATACAAAAGATAACTTAGATAAATTTAATCCTAAATCCGACAAAGGTATCTTTATCGGATATCCTAATAGAAGTAAAGCATACAGAGTGTTTAATTTAAGAACTAACACCATCGAAGAAACAATGCATGTTTCATTCGATGAAAATCTCAAAAATTTTGAAGATACAAATGATGAAGAGGATTTAATTACTCAAAATCAGGAATCAACTGAAACTAATAATGAAATTAATCATCCTAATAAAAAGATTAAACTTTTAAAAGATCATCCTATAGAAAATATACTAGGAGATATGCAATCTGTTGTTACAACTATAAATCAACTAAGTAAAATGGGCAATGTAGCCTTTATATCAACTATTGAACCCAAAAATCCAAAAGAAGCATCAACTGATGATTCATGGATTTTGGCTATGCAAGAAGAACTAAATCAATTCACTAGAAATGATGTTTGGGAACTTGTTCCTAGACCTGAAAATAAAACTATAATTGGAACTAAATGGGTTTATATAAATAAAATGAATGAACAAGGTGAGGTCGTGAGAAATAAAGCCCGGTTAGTCGCTCAAGGTTATTGTCAAGAAGAAGGAATAGATTGTGATGAAACCTTTGCTCCCGTAGCAAGATTAGAAGCCATTAGGATTCTAATTGCTTTCGCAAATCATAATAATTTCAAATTATTTCAAATGGATGTTAAAAGTGCCTTTTTAAATGGATTTGTAAAAGAGGAAGTATATGTTGAACAACCACCACTTTTTGAAGATGAAAAATTACGAAATCATGTTTACAAACTTAAGAAAGCTCTATATGGTCCAAAACAAGCTCCTAGAGCCTGGTATGATAGACTAAGATCTTACTTATTACAATCAAACTTTGAAATTGGTAAAGTAGATAATACTCATTTTACTAAAAGAAATAAAAATGATACTCAACTAGTACAAGTTTACGTAGATGGTATTATTTTCGGATCAACTAATTTTGAAATGAATAAAGAATTTTATAAAGAGTTTGACATGAATCATATGGGTGAATTAAACTTCTTTCTAGGATTGCAAATAAAACAATTAGATAATGGTATCTTTATCAGTCAAGAAAAATATGCTAAAGACCTAGTTAGTAAATTTGGTTTGACTACTGCAAGTGGAAAACCCACTACCATGGCAACCAATGAGTACCTAAGTAAAGAAGATCTCTCGAACGATGTAGATCAAAAATTATATAGAAGAATGATTTGATCACTACTCTATATCACTACTAGTAGACCTGATATCATGCATAGTGTTTGTCTCTGTGCAAGATATCAATCCCAACCTAAAGAGACCCACTTAAAAGCTGTAAAACGTATCATAAGATATGTTAAACACACCTTTAATTATGGCTTATTTTATCTTAAAAATGATTCTTTTGAATTAATATCTTACTGTGATGCTGACTATGCTGGTTGTAAATCATACCGAAAAAGTACAAGTGGAACTTGTCACTTTTTGGGGCATTCTCTGGTTTCCTGGTTTAGTAAAAAGCAAAACACAGTTTCTTTATCAACAACCAAAGCAGAGTATATTTCTGCTGCATATGCTTGTCCTCAAGTAATATATATGCAACAAACTTCAAAAGATTTTGGTTTAAATATCTCAAAATCACCAATTTATTGTGATAATACTAGTGCAATAAATTTATCCAAAAATCCTACTCATCATGCTCGAACTAAACATATTGATATCAGACATCATTTTCTCAGAGATAATATAAGTAAGGAAGTAATTACTCTCGATTATATCAATTCCGAGAATCAAATTGCTGATATCTTAACAAAACCCTTAAATGTATCTATATTTACTAAATTAAGAAGAGAATTAGGTATTTGTTCAATAACTGAAATATAGAATATAAATATATAACAAGTATAATTAAAATTATTTTAAAATAAATCAAATAGCAAATATATAAGTACCTTGTCGAGAACCTCCTTTACCCCTGTCGACATATAACGAAAATTTTTTCTTTTGAAATTTTCCCACTAAAATTCAAATGGGTGGTTATATATTCTTCTTATTTCGAAATTTTGTTCATTCTTTCTGTTCTTTCTCTGTTCTAACTTCTGAAAACATTAAAACAATGGCCTCCTCCGCCAAATCAAACAAAAATTCAACCTTTTCGTTCCCTTCTCCTTCTACCGGACCATTTCAACGAACTACGCTTGCACGAGTGATGAAAATGGAGGTTTCCTTGAAAGATGCACTGCAACTTATGACTAAAATTCAAGTGGTGCAAATCAGAATGGCCAAAGAACAAGAACGGCAAGACAAAATCCTAAGAAACTTGCAAAAGTTTCTAATGGACAATCACGCCAATCCCATCTTGATCGATGAAGAATCCTCAAGTGTTCAAGTGCAAGAGGACAACGAGGAAGAATAAGAAGAAGCCCCCATGGAAGAAGAGCACGCTGAAGATGACGACAAAGTTGTTTGCATTGGCGAAGTGTGCTTTGACAAGGATGGAAATCTAGTCGAACAACGTGGAAATTTCTGTTTCCACTACCCAAATTGCTCGATTCATAGATCTCCCATTGTCCAGGATACACATTAGTTTCTTCTCTCTTTCTTATCATTATTTGTATATGATCTTACTTACGTTTTCTACGCAAATAAAAATATAACATTATATAATTAATAAATGATTTATGTTCTTATATTTGAATTCTCACATTATCATTATTATAAATATTATCATATATGGGTTCTTAGTTAGGAGAGTTAGTTATTAAGGGCTAAGTTTTAGTTTCAGAATTAAGTGTTGATTATTTATGGCAACACTATCATTATAATCACATGTAATATATTATTAGATTAAGGGGGAGTTGTATAGATTTAAACTTTGTTTTTGTTGACGACAATGGGGGAGAAGTATAAAATAGGATAGTTAAGCATAGATTAAGGGGGAGTTATTAGTTTTAGGGAGAGTTATTAGGATAGAAGTAATATTTTACAAACAAAGGTTGTCATCGTCAAAAAGGGGGAGATTGTTAGTCCCTGGGAAGTTGGTTTTGATGACAACAACCTTAGAGTAAGATTATAAAATATAAATACTAACATTATTGTTTAGATATATATGTATATGCAAGATATATATACAGGTACCAAAGAATGAAGACTGTACAGTATAGAGATTCAAGAACTGATGAACTTAAGATCGAAGATATCAAGATTCAAGACTCATGAGTATCAAGATTATCAAGAGTTCAAGATTTCAAGATAAGTAATTTAGTTAGGAATTTTGTTAAAACTCCTAGAAAAGCACTGACATCTTAAAATCCATTTTATTTGTGGAATGGAATCCACTTCGAGCGCGTTAAAGGGATGGAACCCTAAGTAGGTTGGAACCTACGAAAAATCTAGTGGAACATTGTTTTGTATCCACTAACTTTTATTCAAATGTTTTACAAAATTATATCTTGTTTTCAAAATGATTTCAAAATCTTCCTTTTTAAATCAAAAACATCTATCCTGGTTTTAAAATACTTTTAGCCTCAAAATAATCTTTATTTTCAATATCAAATTATCCTTGGTTTTAAACTATCTTTTAATTATAATATATTTTAACTTTAATATTTATACTTAGATTTAAATATAAAATTTTATATATACCAAAATATTATTCTCTATACTTATTTATGTATTTTAACTATAGTTAAGTAAATTTATAAAGCTTAAAATAGTTTTAATACAAGATAGAAGTTATTTTCAAAGAAAAACAAATTACCAAAAATAACTTAGGCTTGTCGACAACCCCAAGGACCCCTTGTCGACAAGGTGACAGTTTATTTCAAAAGTTTGAATTTCAAAGTAAATGTCTATTCGTCATATCCTTCCACAAATGGACATGGCTGTTGTTCTACTATAAATAGGGACTGTTTCAAACGAATTTACAATCATATTTTCACTGATTTCACTCCTCTTCTTCTTCCACATTTCTTCATATACATTTTTACCATTACTCTGCCGAAATCACCATTGAATCTAACTAGATCATCTCTGGTTTGATTATGTATCACTATCTCAACTAGATCCTAGTGCTATTCAGAGTTATAGACTTCTTTGTATTCAATCGAGCGAGAAAAAGTGTGATTGTGATTGGAATAAAGGATTTTGGAATCAGAATTGAAAACTAATTGGTTTGGGCAAAACAAAAAGATAAGAAAAAGTGAATGTCGAGTTTAACTAAGTGGGCTTTGTTAAGTTATGGGTTTGGAGCATTTTCCTACCTTAGAAATTTCGGGGACGAAATTCTTTTAAGGGGGGAGGAATGTAACGACCCGAATTTTTCAACGGTTAATTTTGAATAATTAAATGGTTTAAATATTGGATTTTGAATTATAATGTAGGTAGTAAGATTTTAAAACTAGAATTTCAAGCGATTTCGCAAATTTTTGAAATCGTTATTTAATCGGCGAGTTAAAATAGCGATCCGAGGCACAGTCTCAGAATTCGACGAAACCAGTTTCATTGCTTCCGTAATAGAATATTATTATCGGATTTTAAATTTCGTAGTGTTTGGAGTTATCGTTTGATCGTATGGGGTATAAACGCGTTGAAATTAATATCGAAAATTCAATATAATAATTAGGTCCAGAAACTTATCTTCTCCATACGACCGAATTAGGACTCGGAACTTTTTCCATTGCATTCAGAATAGGGGTATAACATTATAAACGCCTAATGGGACGCATCGATAGGAGTTCGAGATTTTGAGTTGTGTAAATCGAGATGTTTTGGAATTTAAAATTTATATATTGTCTAGTCAATATCCATATCAGCTCTTTCCTTCCTTACATGTCAGTGTACCATTTCCCCTCCCCAGCACGCAATCATCATGCCAAGTCGACTCCTTTCATTTTAAAAATCACATCTTTCTTTTCCCCCCCTCTTCCTTTCAGTTCATTCAAGAAAAAGAAATGGTCGTTCTCTAAAGAAGAAAAAGGAATCGAACAAGGCAGCACTTAACCAAAATTTGATTTTCGTTTCTCCCCTCACCCTCTTTCCTCTATTTGATTTTTCCCCCTCTCTTCTAAAATTGAAATCGACAGAAAAGGAAAAAAAAATTCACGAGCTTCGTCTTCAATTTTCTTCAGCTCGTAATAAAAAAAATGGGGGAAACGAACAAAATAAAATCGTTCGTATGTATATAAAAAAAATTAATATCGCGCTCGCTTGGGGCGACCTCGGTGAAGGTCGGCGAGTGAACGATGGTGAGGGGATGGAGTAGCGACCGTGGTTTACGATGGGCATAGCAGTGTCGCGTTCATTTAGGGTTTGGGCGTTTGGGTTGTTCGTTTAGAAGGGCAGAGACGCGTGAGAACTGGGATGATAAGCGGCGTGATTTCATTCCCTTCTCTGGTTGATCATTTGTAGAGCTGGCATAGAGGGGTTCGAACTCGCGCTCAAGCTACAAGCGACGAGTATGGTTGGTCGATGGCGATGGTCTGGACCGTACGAACAAGAATGCTGGGAGGTGGTAAATGTGGATAATAAGGTTTGATAATAAGGTAATCATATCATTAGCACTAATTTAATTGTTTATTGGTTTATAAAAACTCAAATTGTTAATAACCCGTAATATGTTCTTACGAGGTCGAAATTTCGCAATAAAAAAATTGGTGTGGGATTTATTGAAGTTAACTAGAATTTAAATTAAATTGAACTCTGCTCAATTTGATTTAAAATTTGAACGGACTACAAATAAAAATCAAGGTGAGTAAATCTCACTCTTTTTGGACTACTAGCTTTTAAATTTTAAATAGTTAAAATTAATTCTGGATCTTTGGTTGTTTTGATTATCTGTTGAATGATATTATATTACATATATAGTAGTATATATATGCTAGTATTTAAAGTGATATTCCCGCACATTATAGCGGATGAGACCCTATGCGCCCCGCATAATAGCGGATGACCCTATATACCGCGATATCCCCCTCGATGTAGGATTGGTATTTTTATATGTTGTATTAACATATGTGGATGCAGGAAAATAGGTTAGAGGGATCCAACTGGTTTCCTCAAAATGTTGATTAATTTTCATATATAGTGATATATGATTAGTGTGAATAACCTGTTATAGATTATTGCTATGATATTGAATTATTAAATACTATAATAGCACGGACCATAAATTTGGTATTTTAAATACCATAAATAGTTATTTTTTAAATTTAAGGAATGAAAAAGGAGATTTTGAATATAAAAATATTTATAAGGAAATTTGGATTATTTTAAAAGAAATTAAGCGGAATAAAAAAATATATAACTTGCTTGGGTTATACTTAACTATTCATAAATTGGTTTAAATAAGGATTTTTAAATAAATTTTTATAAAGGGATTTAAAAATGATATTTTGAAAATACGGGAAGAAGTTGAAATTGATATTAAAAATAGGGTTGAAATAAAAATGAAATTTATTAAGGAAGGGATTTATAAAATAAAATTTTATAAATAAAATTGGTTTTACAAAGAAGTGAAACTCAAAGTTGTTTATAAATTTATAAACGATGTTTATAAATAAGGAAAATGATGGTCAGTTGACAAATTGGAAATATAAGTTTACGATGTGAATTTATATCGAGCTATGGGAATCAATTTGGTAAAGAAATGGTGAAATCTATTTTTGAATGTGAGAATAGTGATAAAATGGGGTTATAATCGATGTGATACGAATCAAGAGAGTTTATAAACTGAATTTGGCAATATTGGATTTTTAAAATAGATTTTTGTCGAGAAGTTGAAAATTTGTAAAAAATGGGATTTTTAACTACTATGCAATATAATTTAAACTATTATTTAGACTAGAATATTCCGAAAGGTTAGTTATTATAATATTTAATATTTATTGAAATAAATTCTAATTTTATTAATCAGCCTTGTAAATTGATTTGTCATTAAAAATGATTTGGATATGAGTTATCAATGTTATTTGGAATGTTTTGGTTTACTTAAACATATTTTAAAAATAAACTACTATTCCTTAAAAATACTTATTATATATATATAGTTTTAAAAGACTGAATTTATTTATAAATCCTCTTGGGATTAGAGACGAAGTTTATTTAATAGATATGATTTATAAGAGAAATCTTATAGTGGGATTTTGGGAGCTTGAAGAAAAATTCCAAAGTGTTAAAAATACGAGAAATTCAGAAAATGAATTAGAATTCATAAAAGAAGTTAGAAATGGGTATTTGGAGATATAGACAAGTGCATTCGACTTTGGAAATATTAATGGGTTTACAAATAAAATTTGTAAGAATGGTGAGAATAGGAAATAAATGGGCTATTTCCAGAATATTGGGATAAAAAGATCTTAGGAAATATACTTATAAATATTCCTAAGTATTGGACGGAAATGATTTGATAATAGTTAACTTCGAGATTTTAAATATAGAACATATTTGCAAAGGGATGAGTTATAATTGGAAGCAAGAAAATAATATTCTTAGTATTGAAATGACTTGAAAAATATTCTGTTAAGGATATAAGAATTCAAGTTTGATTTCCACTATTGAAATATTGGAAGGGTTTGAATATATATATCTTATAAATATAATTTGAGAATATTTTTGGAAAATTCTAATAAGGCCAGATGATTGCTTATGGATGTTTTATTGATAGTTATATAACTGACTATCAATATTGGCCAATTTCGATAATCGTTTCGAAGAGACCGGGATCAGATTTAATTATATGAAAACCACTTCGATCCGGTTTGAACGTAACGAATGGATACCATGAAGATGATGAAGACGGTTATTTGGTTTGTCCAGACCCAGGACAACTTGTATGGACGAATGCTATCAGAGCATCATCATTTGAGGATGATGAGCATTCTAAGTAAAAATTGTTCTGGAAAGGTAACGCTTAGCCTCCAACGTCATCAACCGGGAATGACTAAAAAGGGGAGATGCAGCAAGCCTAATTGGGTCGCACCCAATTAGGGTATGTTATCACTTTTCTAGATGTCCTCGGAAACCTTTATATTATGGATATGGTTGTGCATAAAAGAAGGTGCGCTCGATAGTAAGGGTAGGAACACCCGGGGTGATAACATATTCGGTTTATCCAGGTTAGGGGTAGGCCAGTCTTGTGTAGTAGGGGATCCCGGCGATGGCCCGCGATACATTGTTCTAGAGGTGTACTGTGATTGGCGGTACCCTATAAGCCCAGTCATTCATATGGAATCCATTCTCCAATACGAGCTTACAGTTTTGTTTGTAGAGTCTAGTATGCTGGAATTTAATTAATGTAACAATTTCGGCTATTTGAATAAGTATTTGTGTTTAGACACTATTATAATATCAGAGGATTTTCTATAAAATTGTTTTGATTATCGTAAGGTAAACACCCGTCGTGTTTATGTGTTATGCGGTCTTACGAGATACCTTTGTTTTTCAAAGGATTTAATAACTCTAATAGTTCAAATTGGGTGTGTTTTCTCACGCTGGTTTTTCAGACTGACTCGGGTGTTATTTTATTATAATGCTCGGGTCAGACCGAGTATTACAGATTCAGGATAGGGTGCTATGGAGCTCAGGAGACGAGTTGGATGACAGAGACGTATTTCTGTACAACCTTTTATTTCCGCTGTGTGAGGATAAGTTATTATAACTATCTATTTGATGTATTGAATTTTTGTACTCTGATGATTGTAAGTATAAAACAGTTACCGATTCTTTTGTATAAAAATATGTTATTATATATCATATTTTGTTCCGCTGCGATTATGAGATTTTAGTGTTGTTGTTCTATTTTTCTTCTACCTTTTTCCCCTTTACCCTAGTTATTCGCTCTTCCGTACAGTTTGGGTTGATCAGGAGTGAATTATTATCGACTCAAAGGGTTCGGAACTGCGGGTCGCTACACTTCGTCTCTAAATATTTTTCAAAACCCTTCCATTCCAACACATAGGAAAATATTCTAAGTCCACTTTCCGAAGTCATTTCTAATATCAATACTTAGGGTATTTTCCTATCCTATCTCCTACATT
The DNA here is from genome assembly GCA_030737815.1 of Allium fistulosum. Lineage (NCBI taxonomy): Eukaryota > Viridiplantae > Streptophyta > Magnoliopsida > Asparagales > Amaryllidaceae > Allium > Allium fistulosum. The sequence continues at coordinate 790,992,854 of CM060901.1, forward strand.
TCCGAAAATTTATATTAATTCCTTTAACATTTTCCAAAGTCGATTCTACTCACTTGTAATCTCGTCTATCCATTTACAACTTTTAAAAACCATATCCTTTTCACATCTCGAGAGAGTTTATATATAAATAAAAATCATTTTCAAATCTCTCTATATATATAATACGTATTTTTATAGAATGATAATTTATTTTAAAAAAACACGTTTAAGTAGTTATTTAAGATTTTAAAATACTTTAATAAACATTGATATTTCATTCCCTATTTTATTTTCAAATAACAAATTGATTCACGAAGCTTATTGTAAAAATTAGAAATTTATTTCAATTAATATTAAATATTTGAAAACATTCCACTTTCGGAGTATTTTATTACTAAAGCGGCTTTAAATTACATAGTTTCAATAAATAAAAATTCTCTTTTAAAACAATTTAACTTCTCGATAAAAATATTTTTTTTAAATCCCAATAAGCAATTCAATTATAAATCCCTCTTGATTCATAACACATCGATATCATCCTGATTCCTAACCATTTTCACTTTTCAAAATAGAATCCAATATATTTTCTCCAAACCTATTCCCATATCTCGATATAAATCCATATCATGAATTTATATCCCCAATTTATCAACTTAAATCATTTTCCCTTATTTATAAAGATCGTTTATAAATTTATAAACTCTTTTGAGTTTCACTTGTTTATAAAACGAAATCTTATTTATAAAATCTCTTTTTATAGGTTCATTTGTTAATAAATTCCATTTATTCCACAAATCTATTTTTAATATCGATTTTAACTCCTTTTCATATTTTCCAGTAATATCGTTTAAAAATCCACCGTTTTAAAAATCCTTTATATAAATTATTTTAAAAACTCCACTTAAAATATTTTTTTACGAATAGTTAAACATCAACCAAAATCAATTATTATTTTTATCCAAACAATTTCTTAAAAATAATCCAAATTTTGATATAATTATTTTTACATTCAAAATCTCCTTTAAATCCTTTCAAATTCAAAAAATATTAATACAACATAAAAATATATTAATACAACATAAAAATACCAATCCCACTTCGAGGGGGATATCACAGTAATATAGGGTCATCTACTATTATGCGGGGTGCATAGGGTCTCATCCGCTAAATATGCGGGAACATATCCAACTACCGATACATACACACACACAGTACTATATATATAATAACATCGAAACTGATAATAATTTATAAATTCAACCAAGCATCCAATAATTAATTTTAACTATTTAAAATAAATTCTAGCAATCCAAATGAGTGAGAATTTCTCACCTTGATTTTTATTTGTCGAATATCCAGATTTTAAACTAAATCGAACATCATTCGATTTAATTTAAAATGCCAACGAACTTTTCCAAACCACTTCCAAAATTTGAATTTTGCGACTAAGAATTTGACGTGATCGATTTCGTGATTTTTGGACCTTGCAAGATCATATTATACATTTAAATAACCTAAACTAAAATCAACTTAAACTAAGTAATAGTTTTAAAAATTTATACCTATCAGTAAATCATCCTCCTCCCACTCACGTTCGCAAACCACCCACTATCGCCGCCTCGCCTGAAACTGCCCCGCCGATCCTTTATTTTCTCAAAGCTCATCGATACTCCCGTTTTGCATATGTGAAGGACCCCATGATGTGCACTTAAATGTCCATATTTTTACCACCATGTTTAATCTAGTTAAATTAAATAAATGATCATATTGGGTATTTTAACATGTTTAAACAAAAATTCATATTATTCTCAAATCGTCATATATTCATCTTCATATAGGGGCAAAATGATCACTTTTGTGCATATATTAATTTATGAAAATTTACTTGGAAATTTCTACATTATTTTATAGGAAATTGGCTTCAAATGAAAGAGAGTTTCATGGAAAATATGCATGCACAAATGAATACAAAGCAATGAAGATGGAAATAATTCAAACTCATGATAATGGAGGAGCCACCTACCCACCTATCTTAATGTACAAATTAGAGGCTAATGCACATGCTAATAGCGTTTAAAGCTTCATGCACACTTAAATGATAATTATTTAATGCTAACGATTACTTGGCATACATACTTCCTAAGAGGGTATTTTGGGCATTCCCTAAAAAAGTGGATTAGGGTTTCATACATGTAAAAATACCCCTTATGCTTCATATAACCTCTCTTCTCTTAGTCTCTCATAGGCTCTCTTCTCTTAGTTAGTCTTAGCTTAGAATAAAAATAAAAGAAAAGCTCTCTTTCTCTTTTCATGGCTACTTAGCCATATTTATCTTATGTAATCTTCTTTTTTTCATGCAATGTTAGTTATTGTTTTCTTTTAATTTCTTGTTTATTTCCTTTCATGCTAGTAGTATAGTTTATTTTCCATGCAAGTAGATTAGTTTTATTTCTTGTTAATTAGCTCTTCTTTCATTTAGCTCTCTTTTTCCTTTTCATTTTATTCTATGTTGCAAGCTACAATTGTTGATATGGTAACAAAAATGAGAGGCTAAATCACTTCAATTTAGGGGTGATAAAGCTCTCTACTTATGTAGCTTCAACATTTTGATAATTATTGCTCTATTTTTTTGCTTAATGACAATGCTTGAAGTGGTTTAATTTGTTGTTTTTGCTTTGAATTTGATAGCCTATATTGTTGACACCAAATAGGCTATGCTTAAACAATCACTAAACACAAATTACCTCTTCATCTACATATGACTATGGTAATGAAGTGGATTTTAAAATAAAAATTTGATGGTCTATATTTCTAATTAATAGTTAATAGGTCATGCTTAGAATAGATTTCTTTTTCAACTTGTTGTCATTTTTCATGAGAATTAGTAAGTGGTTTAAGGGGTGTGTTAAAGTTTGATGGCTTATGTTGGGCTAATTAATATCACAAATACCTCATACTTATGATAAGCACATCAATTAAATTCACTAATGACCAAAAAAGAGTGATCATAATTTCATGTTTTGTTGAACTATGTTATCTAGAGAGTGGATTTATCTCTAAATTGTCATTTTATTCTCATAGTTTTTATTAACTTTTGTAGTTGTTAGTTTGTATTTTTTACATTTTTCTAGTTTAATTCGCTCTCGACTTTGGTTTAATTTGATTGAATAGAGATTTAAAATCCAACAATTTCTTGTGGATCGACACGTACTCGCCACGTACAAGAATTGTACGCCATTCGTTTGTGGAAATTTTATTATAAATTCGTTCGACGGTTTTCTAACTCGATAGAATTTCCGTCGTCGAACAAGTTTTTGGCGCTGTTGCCAGAGAATTAATTAGATTTTAATTTCTATTCTTCAAATTATTTATCATTTTATTTTTATTGTGTGTGTTGCATTTTAAAAAAAAAAGAAATTTTTTTTTCTATGTTTGTTGTTTGATTTTTGTTTGCATTTTTGTTTGTGTTTTCCACTGTGTTGTTCAATTGCATTACATTTTGTTTGTGCTCATTTTGCATTTGCATTGCTATTATTAAAAAAAGAATTTATTCAAGTTATTTTCTTCGCTTTACATTGCCTCTCTCTTGCAAATCCCTTCTATTACAATTTCACTTACAAACACTTGCAATCATATCCCAGTTTCCTCTTGCAACTGCATCTACCACATCTTCCCTTCCTGACATCTCTGTCCACAGCCCACCACAACGTGCTCACATCAAAACTTTCACAACAACCTTCATACACAATCCATTCAACCGACAAATTTCACAATTCAACATACAAACGAACTGGCAACACAACTTCACAATACCAAAGCAACACCATCAAGCTTTCCACAGCCCCTGTCACCACACAGTAATCAACTGTCCACAACAAAATCCTACAAACCACCTATTGTGCCACCAAACATCATCCCAAACCAAAACACTGATCAAACTACGATTCCATCCATCAACAGCTCTACCCTGCACACCACAACATATACAAGGACATCTCCAGTGGTATGTCCAGATTCTGAATTTGGATAAAAAACACCTCCAATCGTCAAATTCAGGCTTAATATTAAACTGAAAGTTCAGGATCCAATTCAGGATCCTGAACTGGGGTTGGGCGCCCATTTAATGGGCACCCAAGCCCTGGCGCTCATTTTATGGGCGCCAGACGTCTGGCGCCCATAAAATGGGCGCCCAAGCCCCTAATTATGGGGGGCCTCAGGCGCCCATTTAATGGGCGCCTGGAAATCAGGCGCCCATTAAATGGGCGCCTGATGCCAGGCGCCCATTTAATGGGCGCCTCACCCAAGCCCTGGCACTCATTTTATGGGCGCCAGACGTCTGGCGCCCATAAAATGGGCGCCCAAGCCCCTAATTATGGGGGGCCTCAGGCGCCCATTTAATGGGCGCCTGAGGCCAGGCGCCCATTGGGTGCCCGCCCTGGATTCAGGGCTGAATATTCAACGGGCAGAATATTCAGCCCTGAATTCACTGGAGATGCCCTAACATTCCAAACACAGCATTCCAAACAATACAACAGCCACTTAATTTCCATTTCCAACCCTTACTCTTAAACAAGCCACCACCCCAGCCGGAACCACCCAACCGAACCACACAACTGTCTGGCTACAACAAACACCATCGACAATTTCACTTCGACTGCCACTGCCCAGAAACAACATCACACAGCTCAACATAATTCCACTGCCCAGCAACCTATCAATCACCACCTACGATCACTGCACAGCCGCTCCTCCTCAAATACTTCAACCCGCTTCCAATTCGCAACCTGCTTACTTCTTCTATCAGCAGCTCCCTACCCAAACTCACGAAAATAAACAAAAAAAGAATAAAATAAACTGTCGCTTACATACTTAACTTCCCCCATAACAATCGCTACCACCCTCATCATTTCAACAGTCCACTGCCCTAACACCCTTCACCGAAACCACCTCCATCTCACTGCGAACAGTCACCAATAAACAATCGAATCCCCAATCTCCACAATCGAACAACTACAAACGGCGACCAAAAATCGCAAACCCATCGCTTCCTGAAACATCGACGACCCCAAGCGCAGCCTCACCGAAATCCACCAATCACCTAAAAATAAGCCACCCAGCCGCCAGCAAATCGGATAGCCAACAACACAAAACCCGTATTTGATTTCGTTCTCATGATTTTCGGATTCGTATTCGATTTTGGTTTCATTTTTTGTGATGTCTGTGAAATTATTTTCGATCGTGGAAATTCTGGAGTGTTTATGAATTACTAGAGGATGCAGGCTTTAAAAAAAAGTGGGTCGGGTTTATGTTGTTTGGGCTCGTTTTCTTAGAGTTAGAGTTGTTTTATTCTTTTGAGTTAGAGTTGTTTTATGCATGAGTTAAAAAAGTGGACTGTTTTGAGTTAGAGTTGTTTAAAACAAAAAAACAAAAAGAAAAGAAGAAAAATTGTTTTGTTTTGTCGTTTTCATTTGACCATTGTTTATCTCTAAAAAAACAAGTTTTAATTGTCTTTGTTTGTTGTGTTTTGTTTTGACTTGTTTTTATTCCCTTGAAAATAAAAGAGTTTGAATTTATTTTCATTTGTTTTGCTTTCACTTGTTTTGTTTTCATTTGTCTTAAATTACATCCTTATATATATAGACTTGTATATATATTATTTTTGAGTTTCAAGTTGCAAAAGCAGAAAATTGCAGGTGCCAGAAGTGCTTGCCAAAAAATTGCTTAGCTTGCTTGCTATAAAAAAATTGCTGTTTTAAACCCCTATATGTTGTTTTTATTTGTCTTGCATTGTTGTTCGCTTACATTTAAAAAAAATTCAAAAACTAAAAATAAATTCATTCGTAGTCGCATTGTTAATACACATTTAATTTTTGCTATGCATTTCATCTTAGAATTCGATTAGTAATAACGCACTTAATTGTATATTGACAAGTTGTCTTCTTTGAACAATTTAATTTCTTGGTGTCTAGGCTACGGCAGAGCTATAATCAGTTATAAATATTACGGTGATTCGTAAATATTATACCGAATTGTTTCTGTGAAGGTACTTAAACCTTCGGTTGCACTGCTACGGTGATTCGTGGTGCACCGATAAATCCTATCCGTTACCTGGCTGAGAATTATCTTATTGATCTAAGACAAAGTATGATTATACAATGTTGGGTTAGGATAGATAATATGTAATTAACCCTTGCATTCATTTAGTTGCATTAGTTCATGCATATATAAAAAAAACAATTTTTTTTTTCAAAATCCAAAATTAATAAAAAAAACTGTATATATTCCTTTTCCTTTTCAATTTTTAAATCCTTTTCCTTTGAATTTTTCTATTAATCAAAATCAAAAATCCTAAAAAAATATAAAACCTTTTCAAAAAAAATATTGAAAATCCAAAAAAAAAAATCAATTTTCCTTTTAAAAAATAAATTTTACTTATATATATTTTTCCTTTATAAAAAAAACCAAAAACATTCATAAAATGTCTGAGTTTCCCTACTTACATGAATTTTATGATAGTTGTGAAAATTAATATAATCCATATAATTTCATTCCAAATTCTTATAGATATTTTAACAACAACTAGTGTAAATAATTCGAATTTCAAACAACAAAATTTTCAAAATGATGAACAACCCTCAACTCTTGAAAATAGCATTTCTTCTTTACTTGAACTCATCGCACTAAATCAAAGGATGAACAATTTGTGCAATAAGTCAAGTCAAAGTTTTCAAAATAATCAAGATTTGAATTCACTTCAAAATTCAAACAATTTCGAGTATAACCTATGCCAATTCAATTTCGAACTCCAAAGTGAATTTCAAAATGAAAATGAAAATGTGAACAATTTTTCAAATAATTTTGGCAATGGGAATAATCTTGACTACGATGCGAGTGAAAATTTTTGTTCTCAACAAATCTAAATTGAAAATTCTCAAATTAATAATCGTGAATTTGGTTTAGTTGAGCAAACGGAAAAGGATTACGAGGATTTATTGCATGAAACCTACAAAAAATTCCGCGAGAAACAAAATCAAATCCCATCTTGTGAAGAATCAAATAATAATCCACTGTTTATCGAAATTGACGATTCTTGTTCCCAACAAGTCGAAATCGAAAATTCTCAAGTGAATAATTATAAATTGGATTTTGTTGAGCAAATGAACGAAATCTACAATGATCACGGGGATTTGTTGATTCAAATACAAAAAATTACGTGAACAACAAAATAAAATCCCAACGTGTGAAGAGTCGAGTGATAATCCATCTTTTACCCAATTTGACGATTTTGAAATAACAACTTTTGAAATTGAAAATGACAATCTTAATGAAGTTGATGAAAATACAATAACTGAGCTGGATTTCAATTCTTTTGAGGGTGTGGAACTAAATTTAAAATTCGACCTTCCTTTTCTTGATTTCAAAAATTTAAATATTACAACTTTGGATTTTGAACTTGAAATACGCAATGAAGTTGTTGATAATCCAACAAAGGAAGATGAATTTAACGAACATGGTTTCTTTGGACTCTTTGAAAATGAGTTGTCGAATTCTGAAGGGCAAGATTTAAAATACCATTTTGATTTTTAAATCGATAATTTCAAAAAATTTATCAACAATGAGTTTGAATCTCAATTTGGTGAAAATAAAGGTAAAATTCAATCAATCGTTATATCACCCCAAAAATTATCGAAAATAAAACAACTCATACGATTTTTAATAAAACGATATTCGTTTTCCCAAATCAACATTCAACTTTGAAATCATTTATTGTTTGGTTTTTCGAGCTTAAGTTGTGTCTCGCATACTTGACGAGACAAATGAATCTGTCTTTGGGGAACATCGTTTCATTTACTTTTTGACGATATACTTTCTTAACTCTTGTAAATAATAATATTTTTGTTTTCATGTAAATATGGTCATCTTTTTATTTTTGTTTTATTTTTTCTCCTTTCACTTAGGTAGACTGTGGAGACACAGTCAAAATTAAGTGTGGGGGGAGTCTCATCATTTTCATTTTCAATTTTTCATGGTTTATTTTTGCATTCTCTTCCCAAAACTGAAGAAAAAACTCATAAAATTAAGAAAAAAAAATAAGAATTTTGATTTATTTTTAAAGAAACACTATAGGATAAGTATAAGATTTTGGTTATAAAATTAAAATTTTTGAAAATTTATTTATCTCAACCATAATAAAAATAAAGTTTGATTACAAATAACGATGGTTTAACTAGTATATAGGTAGGTTCATGGTGATAATTATGAAGTATATCCTAATTGAAAATCTTTGTTTAAAAAAGTGGTGAATTTAAAGTAAAGGATATAACATTTTTATTGTCTTCTAAGTTAAATGGTGCTAAGAAGATTTTGCAAAACTCTCTTTAAAAAAACAAAAAACAAAATACAAAAAAAACAAAAAAAATATATTTTTATATATGTATATAATTTTTATTAACACCTAAAGTTATGTGTTCACGCTCGTGTGTTCACTCGCCATGCTCTGCACCCTTCTCACGTAAGCCCGAAAGGCAGTGCACGATCGGTATATCTGGCCTTAGTTTATCTAAGTTAGGCGTGTGTATATAAAAAAATTCTTTTATTAATAATGCCTACAGTCGATAAGTGTTCACTTGTGTGTTCACTCGCTGTAACGACCCGTAAAATATTAATTGTTTTAATAATATTTTAGCTGGAGTTTTGTGAAGTTTTAAATAATAGAATTTTGAAATAAAAATTTAATATTTGGAATACGTCTATTTAAACATAGCAATTGGTAAAATTTCATCAGAAAATATGGAAGTTTATTTTCTTGTGTAATTTTATTTCAATTTAAATCAGTTAATAACAGCTGAATTTAAAAGTGTTTCGAAACCTAAATATGTCAACATGAGAAGATTTATTTAGAACACTCTGAATAAGACTGCGTAATTCGTTTCACAAATTTTGGAAGTTTCTAGCTCCGTTTGGATTTTTCCGTATGGAATAGCAACGTATATCAGTGTCCGTATCGACTTTTGATAGGATGATCGTACCACTGATATCTGTATATCGTTTTGATCGTCTCGTCATGCTGATCACTGCGGTATGTTCAATTCTGTGTTTTGAAGTCCGGTACAAAGCGGAATCCGCGAAACCGGTAACTGTATCGGTACCGGATCCGTGACCTTTTATTTTCTTTAGCGTTTCAAACTTTGAACCGTGACTGCCCAGCAACAAATAAATTGCTATAATTATCTTTCTGAATCAATGTCTAGCCGTTGTTTTTAATGTTTTCCAGGAATTTATATTTGTTGTTGCTTTCAAATTTTCAACCTGCTCCAACTTTTCACCTTCAAACTCTTAACACGTGGCCTTCCTTCTTCATTGATTTATTCACAAAAAATTGTATACAAGACAACATATATATTATATTGTGCCTGCTCATCTTCGTGCCCGACCCTCTCATCCACTTTCGTTTCCTCTTAAAAAAAATTATATTTGCAAAGTCAATCCCCAGCTTGCATCCTCTCCACTACATCATCACTTCGCCTTTCCCATCCGAGCAAGCCCCAGCGCCTCGTCTCCGTGCTCCGCCCCGCACGACCGTCCTTCACCCACCACAAGATCACGGCAACTCCAGCGCACTACAACCCGGATTCGCCATAACCTGCTTCCAACTTTGCTTGTTCCACTGGCCATGCTAACCTCCACCACGTGATAACCTACGAACCTGAGTTCCACATCATCGCTAGGCCTTGTCTCGGCCTCCCTGCCCTCTATCGGCAACTTGAGCCTACTAGGCCGAACCATCATCAACTTCCCTCCTCCTCTTCTTGTTATGGTATGTGTACTTATGTAAAAATGTATATAAGTATTTGATTTTTTTGAATATTCATGCCTGCTTTATTATATTAATTAGGGTGTTAGTGTTTTCATATGTTATCAGTTATGTACATATTTATTTTATAATAGTATTACATATATGTATATACTCTGTTTCATAAGTTATATACGAGTCTAAATAATTTTATAATCTATCTGTTTATATGTATCAGTTATATATCTATATATATATATATTAGTTCATAGTATATAAAGTTATAAAGTTTATATGTGTATATATATGTATTTGTATATTGCGCAAGCTATATTTGATTATAATACAAAAGCTATATCAATGTTTGTTACACATAAGAAAATATTTTATATATATAGACTTTACGAATTCCGGTTGTATATATTTAAATATATATATGTTTAAAGGGTATTTTTGTGTGTGTTGTTTGTTATGTATATCTAAATATCTATGTGGAAAGCATTATATAACTATACTTTGTATTATGTAGTTCGGCTTCTTATTCTCTCATATGTTTAAAGGAAGAATACTATATTATATGAAGTATATTTATGATATTTTAAAGTGTTATATATATAAAGTTGTTTAATGTATATTTGATATTAGCTAGATATATAAGAGCTTACTTTAAAGTTTTATAACAGATCTGTTTATATATAACAGTGTATGTATTTGAAAGAACAGTGAATATATATATATATATATTGTTAATTATAAAGGCATATAAGTTTTGGTTTAGTTTACATATATATTATATAATTTGTATATTAGCCTTAGTATTGTATGTTTTGTTGTTTTCTCGGTTTACTGAAGTAGATGTTATATGTTTATATTAGTTTATATATATGCTTTTAAGTATTTTATTTTGCAGTAGGAATATGTTTATAAAGTTTTAAAGGCATATGGTTCATACAGTTTTATATTAAAAGATATTCAAAATATATTAGCTACATTGGTGTATCTTACTTTCCTCATACTTATATATTTGCTATTATATACTTCTCTGTTGGTTTCAAACGACTATTAATGTTTGGCAAACAATTTTATATAAGAATATATATATGCAGTTACTTTAGTCTGGTTGAAAATCTGTTAAGAAGAATATAGATGCCTCTGTTTTACTGTAAGAAAGGAAATATGTTTATGTATATATTTGTTTTTTGTATATATGTGGTCTGCTATAATTTGTACATATGTGTGTATATACATATATATATAATTTTAATGAATTCCAAAATTTATATGGGTTAAGAAAATAATATAATAGTATAATATATATATATATCGTTTCAGTCTAAGCAGTTTCTGATTTATTTTTTTCATCGACTCCTTATATATCAGCTTGTCCATCAAATTCGGGTCCATCTAGCTTTACTTTGAAATTCGTGCTTGGATTCGTAACTCATCTCAGTCTCGTTCATCTCTAGCCTCGAAAGGTGAGCAATCACTCACGATTAACATTCTTTTATTTATTAAATTTGTTTTCAATTGAAACGACGATTGAAATATGTTGTTGTTAGTTATTTACATTATTATATATATGCTATCTGTTCACCTGTGACATATGACACCATTATCTGTTATTTATATTGATGATATATGCTTGTTATATTATTATCATATCTGTTATCACTTTGAAAGTTCCCTGTTAGTATAGAATTCACTATGGGTTGAAATGATACATACCCGAACGGACTTTAGAATAAGAGAAAATCGTTATGGGTTGAAAAGATAGACCCAAACGATTTTCATTTGAATTGAATTTGGGATTGCGGGTTGAAATGATATATACCCGTATATATTTTAAATTGCGGATTGAAATGATAAATATCTGTATCACTTGACCATAGGATAGAAAATTATATACAGACACCGTTGGTCTATATATATATAAATATTTTAAAAATGATTTCTATGGCTTTGGAAAGATATATATATATGGTTTTATTAGATATTGAAATTATTTTATAAATAAGTTTTGAACTAAAGTGGATTTGAAATTTATTGAATTTTTATTTAATTAAGAATTGGCTTTAATTAAATTGATTTGAAACTTATTGAATTGGAGATTTAAAGATATGACGTTATAACGTGGTTTTGATTTAAGATGATTTAAAGGAATATTTCAAGTTTAATAAATTGAAGGAAATATCCAATGATTTGAAATTTGGGGTTTATTTAAATGATATTGTATTTTATTATGTGAATATTCCAAAGCTAAATAATATGAAAGGGAATTCGATATATATATATATATATAAGATTTTTAAATTTAGTTTTGAAATGTGGAATATTTAAATCTTTGAAAAATACTGAAAACAAAATGGTTTATTTTGTGGTTCAAATCTGTTTTTGAAATTGATATAATTTGAAATGGTTTATTGAGAAACTGATTTGAATGGAAATTGAGGAATTGAGATTTGATTAAATGTGAATTTTGGAATTCGAGTTACTTTGGAATTGATTTGTGAGATTTGAGGAAATTGTTTTATTATATAAAGTATTTTAGATTTTTAAATATATGGAACTTTTAACTTAAATTTTGATTTAAGTTAAAGTAATATGATATTTTATAAAAAAAATGATATTTTACTTTTGGTCATATTTCTAAAGTACTATGATTTCCAAATGATAACATTTCCAAGGTATTATGATTTCGAAGTATTGTGGTTTCCAAATGATAACATTTTCAAAGTGTCATGATTTCCAAAGCGTTATAATTTCAAGGTGTTTTTGTTTCGGAAGTGTATAACTTTTAAAGTACTATGATTTTGGAAGTATAATATTTGAAATGGAAACGATATCATATTTATTGAGTTTTTGAAATGGTAATGATATCATATTGATTTGGTTTTGAAATGAAAATGATATCGTATTTGGTTTTGAAATGGCAATGATACTTGGTTTTGAAAGTATATACTATTTTGAAATGACCACGGTATTATAATAACGTTTGGTTGTTAAAGAGACCAGGATCGGAAGTTGCCAACTCCGAAAACCGCTTTAACAACCGTGTACGCGGTGGAGATTCCAGAATGAAGTAGAATGGTGGCGACGATCCTATTGAGGTATGAACGTGGACCCGACTCCCGTGAGTTGGCATAAGGTGGCTAAAACAGGAGCGATCTCGTGCCAATGAGGTAGCACCTCTGATCGGATACATTTCTTCGATACTATTCTATTACTTTGTGATTGATTTGGTGGCCACCCTTCGATTTTTGATTTGGGAGTGTGTTCCGAGGCGGGCGGTAGTGGCTGCTATGCATTTCCACCAGCCCGTGTGCGTAATTGGTATATCTACTCTGGCATTGCCTCGTTGTGCCGTGTCACCTACCATATCGAGCTTTACTACGAGTTTCTATTTGTGTCATACCTATGGAGTATCTTCTCGTAGCCTCCCGATCAGGAGGTACGCAGGTACTGTATAGACTATTGGCACTATTATGTGTTAAGGGCTATATGGGTAACCCCTTAACGCTATTTAAAAGTAAGTTTATTTTACTATATACATTATTATATTAGCAAAATATTACTACATAGTAAATAGTTTAACGGATCCTTATTTCAGTTGTTATTTCACCTAAGTTGGATTTATTGATATAAGAATGTTAATCCTGACTCGAGTGTTTTGTGTTTTGCTTTACGCTCGGGTCAGACTGAGTGATACATCATTCGAGACTCACTTTCGGAGTTGGAGCTTCGCTTGGAGATCCAGCTATCTATTCCTCTTTCAGATATTCAGTTGATTCCAGTTATCCAGTTGATTCCAGTGATGTATTCAGCTTTGCACTTGATTTTCATATTGTTACTTCCATTGTATCTTGTCTAACTCTGATGTATTTATATAGTAGCTTCATGAACTACTATCTCTTTGCTTCCGCTGCATTATTATAAAATACTCTGTGTCTATGATCTGTGATTTATTTAGTTACTGTTTATGCTGTGTTTATTTAGTTACTGACGCAATTTATGCAACTTTTGGATATAATTGCATAAATGTCTGCAATTATTCAGTGAATAATTGCATAACTATATGCAATTACTTAGTAACTTAATTTTAGGGACCTAATTTACATACTTTTTTTACTGGGGTTTTTGTGTATTTTGAAACTTATTAGGAACCTGAGCCTAATATTCACTTAAAGTATTATGATATTTTATATAAAAAAATTGAATATTTTACTTTTGGTCATATTTCTAAAGTACTATGATTTCCAAATGATAACATTTCCAAGGTATTATGATTTCGAAGTATTGTGATTTCCAAATGATAACATTTTCAAAGTGTCATGATTTCCAAAGTGTTATAATTTCAAGGTGTTTTGGTTTTGGAAGTGTATAACTTTGAAAGTACTATGATTTTGGAAGTAAAATATTTGAAATGGAAACGATATCATATTTATTGAGTTTCCGAAATGGTAATGTTATCATATTGATTTGGTTTCGAAATGAAAATGATATCGTATTTGGTTTTGAAATGGCAATGATACTTGGTTTTGAAATTATATACTATTTTAAAATGACCACTGTGTTATAATAACGTTTGGTTGTTAAAGAGACTGGGATAGGAAGTTGTCATGCTCTCTGCCAACTCCGAAATATGCTGTTAAATTTGAACTGTTAAATATTTGATTGCTATATATGATATCCCGTTATCTGTAACTGTTCATCTATGACATCTGACACCATCACCTGTTGTTATATTAAATTTATCACTGATGATATATGCATGTTGTTGATATGTTATATTTTTATCATAATTGTTCTCACTCTACAAGTTCCCTGTTAATTTAGAATTCACTATGGGTCGAAATGATATACACCCGAACGATCTTGTAGAATAAGGGAAAATCGTTATGGGTTGAAATGATAAACCCAAGCGATTTTCATTAATTTTAAATTTTGGGATTGCGGGTTGAAATGATATATACCCGTAGATATTTAAATTGCGGATTAAAATGATAAATAACTGTATCACTTGACCACAGGATAGAGAATTATATACGGACACCGTCGGTCTATATTTTGAAAATGATTTCCAAAGTTTTAAAAGGAAATATAAGATATTTATTAAATATTGATTTTTAGAATATAATATATAATGTTATTTTTATGTATGTCTAAATTTTAGATTTTTAAAATTTATATGTTCTGGAAATTTTAAATTTATAAGTTAGTTTTGAAAAAATATAAATTTTAAGATTTTACTTATAATTTTACTAATTTAAAATATATAAACATAATATTTAATATAAAATAATTTAATAATAATATTTAATTTAATAAAAATTTAATTTAATTAGTTTATAATATGTTTAAGTATTTATTTAAATTTATATTAATATTTTAAAAGATAGATTTTTATAACCTTAATAATAAAGGTTGGAAAGATAAATTAATGTTGACTTGGAATTTTAATTGGTTAATAATTGAATTTAAATAAGAATTTATTTGTAACTTATTGATTTTGAGATTTTGAAAATATGATTTATAACTTAATTTGATAAAAAGTGATTAAATGAATATTCTTAATTTTAAATATAATTGAGATTGAATATTTAATGTTTATTTAAACTTCTGAATTTGGGATTTTAATAAATCGTTATTAAAATGATTAAGTGAATACTTCCAATTTGAATAAAATTAAAGTTAAATGTTGAAATATAAGTGACATTTATACTGTAAATGTTTGAATATTTAAACTTGAATCTTATTGGAATTGAATTGATAGTTCAAACTTGGATATGAAATCGGTACTAATTGAAATGATTTATTGAGAATTTGAATTGAAACTTTGACCTTTAAATCCGTTTAAATCGATTTTTTGGAATTTAAGACGATTTGGATTGACTTGCGAAATTGGAAGAAACTAATTTTATTATATAAAGTATTTTAATATATATAAACTATTTTAATATATAAATTATTTTAATATATAAACTATTTTAATTTATAATTATTTTAATATATATACTACTTCAATGTCTAAACTGTTTAAGTCAAAAGTGTTATGTTTTCAAAAGTGTTATGATTTCGAAAGTGTTATAATTTTGAAGGTGTTACGATTTTGGAAATGAATATTATTTAAAGTGAATAATGAGATCGAAATCGAAATGGTTTTGAAATGAATAAGATATTTTGAACTATTTGAAATGAAATGACTACGGTGTGAACTAAGTGTTTGGTTGTTAAAGAGACCGGGATCGGATATTGTCATACTCTCTGCCAATACCGAAAACCAATTTAACAACTGTGTACGTGGTGGAGATTCCAGAATGAAGTAGGATGGTTTGACGACGATTCTATATGGTATTTACGTAGCCCTAACTCCCGTGAGTCAGCTTGATGTGGCTAAAACAGTAGCCATGCTGGGCCAAGTGAGGTCATTCCTCCTATCAGACACATTTCTTTGATACCATTCTATTTCTTTTGTGATTTGATTGGGTGCACCTTTGATTTGGGAGTGTGTCACGAGGTGGGCGGTAGTAGCTGCTATGCGTTACCACCAGTCCGGATTCGCAAACGGTATATCTACCCTGACATTGCTTCGCGTGCCTTGTCACATGCCCTATCGCGCCTTCTACGAGTTTGTTTTGTACCGTACCTATGTGGTGTCCTCTGTGTAAATCACCGGTTAGGTGGAGCGTACGACATTGTATAGACTGCGGGAATATATAAAATGTGTTAAAGGGGATATGGGTAACGCCTTAATGCTACTTTAATAGTTTACTTTACTATAGACATATTATAATAACGTATATTACTACATAGTAGATAGTTCCACAGATCTTTAGAGGATGGAAATCCCAAACATCCTTTAAGTTAGTTTTATTTCAGTTGACATTTCACTTGAGTTGAATTTATTAATATAAGAATGTTAATCCTGACTCGAGTGTTTTGTATTTTGCTTTATGCTCGAGTCAGACTGAGTGTCACAGTATTTGAGACTCACCTTTGAAGATTGGAGCTTTGTTCGAAGATCTATCTATCTAGCTTTTAGTTATTCCAGTTTATTTCAGCTTTTCTCGTTGATTTGTTCAAAAATGCCATCTGTTTGTATTCGAGACTGCATTGTATTTGAGAGGTTCTGTTGTATTTTATTTCGAACTATGATGTTTATATAGTAGCTTCATGAACTACTATTTATCTATTCCGCTGCTTATTGTTATATTACTTTGTGTCTGTGATTCTGTGATTGATTTATTTACTGTATATGCTGAGTTTTGCCAAATATAAATTAACAATCTGTTGTTTTGAGCACTAGAATAAAGTATACATCATAGAATCTCTATCTCGAATGTATAAAAACCAAAAACTACTAAACTAAAGTAGTTGTTATAAGTATACTTATTCTTTATAAAAATCTGTTGTTTTGAGCAAAAGAATAAGTAGCACTTTTGGCTAACTACTTTAGCTTAGTAGTTTTTGGTTTTTATACATTCGAGATAGAGACTCTATGATGTATACTTATTCTTTAGTGTAGCACTTGTACCTATTTTTTGTGTTGTAGTGGATCTTGTATGACCACTACTTTGATGTACACTTCTATGTGTTATATTCATATTTGTTTCCGCATTAGTGATATGAATATCTGTGGCTGATTTGTATTATGCTTATTTTATATTTGTTTCTGAAAGCCTTATAGCCACTGTGTAGTAGCTTTGAGTTTGTATTGGATATGTCAGATTTCCTCTTGAAATGAAATGCATGACATACTATTTGGCATATCGGTACTCGTGCAAAGCAATTATACAGTTGGTCACTCCTCAACAGCCTTATTCTTCGTGCTAATTGATGGCATTCCCCAGTAGTGTCCTTGGTTAGTGTGAGTATAGAGGTGGGGCGTCACAACTGGATGTTAAGTTATTTTATATATATATTGATATCACACTGCAAGTTCCGTTAGTTTATTGTTAGTAAATCGCTATAGGTTGAAATGATAAATACCCGAAAGATCTATAGATTAGAGAAAAATTGTAATGGGTTGAAATGATAGACTCGAGCGATTTATGGATTTTGAATTTTAACTCGGGATTGCGGGTCGAAATGATATATACCCGCAAATTTAAATTATTGTGGGTTGAAATGATATATAGTTGTATCACTTGACCATAGGGCAGAAAATTATATACGGACACCGGATTGGTTCAATTAAATGATTTTAAATTCTTAAATTTGAATTCAGTTAAATGGTATTATGAAATAAAATTTGCTTTATATAAACTGAATTATTTTTGAAAAACCCAAGCTTTAAATGTTGAAATTGGAATTGGTTTAAATGAATTGTTTAAAGAATTTGAATTGAAATTTTAAAGTTGAATTTGAAGTATAAATGAAATTTATCGAAATTGAGTTATTGTAAACATTTGAATATTAAACTTTGAAATCTATTGAATTTGGAGTAGCTTAAATTTATAGTTCAAACATGGATTTGAAATCGATAAAGATTTGAATGGTTTTAGTGAGAAGTTTTGTTGAGAATCCGAATTGAGAGGTAAAAATTGAGTTTTGTTGATTTGAAAGCTGGATATGGTGCAGATTTGTTGAAATGAAAGAAATAGTTTAATATTAATTTCAAATTAATTATTTTAATGTACATTGTTTAAGATGTATAATTTTAAATTTAGATTTATTTAGATTTTCAAAATATTTATTATATAAACCATTTTAATAATTTAACCATTTTAATGTATTTTAAACTATTTTAATCTATTTAAACTATTTTAATCCATTTTAAACTATTTTAATCTATTTTAAACTATTTAAAACATTTAAACTATTTTAAAGTATTTTAACCTATTTTAAACTATTTTAATCTATTCAAACTATTTAAACTATTTTAATCTATTTTAAACTATTTAAAACATTTAAAGTATTTTAAAGTATTTTAAACCATTTTAAAACTATTTAAACTATTTACGATTATCTAAACTATTTTCTAAATTTCAAACTGTGCAAGGCTGAATTGTTTATATATAAATAATTCATTTAAAAGTGAATATGGTTAAATGGTGTTATATAACCTACGTTGGAAATGACATATTTTGAGTAAATATGATGATTTTGAAATGAGGGTCTAACTTATTTAGTGAATATGATTTCGAAAGTGAATATGATATTTTGATATCAATTATGAATTTGATTTTGGAAATGTAAAAGAACCATCTGGTGTGAAATAAGCGTTTGGTTGTTAAAGAGACCGGGATCGGATATTGTCATACTTTCTGCCAAGAATCCAGAATGAAGTAGGATGGTTTGGCGAATGATTCTGTATGAGGTATTATCGTAGCCTTGACTCCCTCGAGTCGGCTTGATGTGACTAAAACAGGAGCTATACTTGAGCCAAGTGAGGCCACACCTCCGATCGGACATGCTTCTTCGATACCATATTTATTACTTTATGATTGATTTTGTGGCTACCTCTCGATTTGATTATGGGAGTGTGTTCCGAGGTAGGCGGGAGTAGCTGCTAATGCTATGCATTACCACCAGCCCGGTTCTACAATCTGTAACAACCCGGAGTTTTACAACAATTAATTGTCATCAAATGACGATTAAATTGTTTGATAATTACTATTGGAATTTTAATCGGTTGGAATTCTTTGATAAAATTTGCTAAGCGGTTATGCTGGCTTTTAATTGAATCTAGCCCATGTTTTATTGTAGTTGCCGTGATAGTTATCAATGCCGTTCTCCTTTTGTTCATCCGCAAACCCGTTCCCCTCTTTATTTTCATCTTTCATTTACAAACCCTAAACAGAATGAACGAAAGAAAATTAGAAATGGCGGTCTCGTGTTATCCTTTTGTTCGTTCATTTCGAAGTTGCGACTTCAAAGACTCGATCAAAACTTAATTTCTTTGCTCTGATGGAAGATCGCCTCTTCGATTTTGCATTGGCTGATAGGGTTTGTCTCCGATTCTGGAGTGCCACGGCTTCGATTTGACTGTTCGATAGTTGGTTTTGAGCTCGTTGAAACGAAGGTGAGTGATTTCTCTTCACTCACATCTGATTCCTCGTCTGCTTAATTTTTTTGTTGCCTTCGAGTTCGACTTTGATTTCGGCATGTAACTTACTCCTTTTGCTTTGCTGGTTTTGGCTTGCTTGAACTCGATCAGAGTCGAGTAGTTGATTTTTGTTCTCTGTTTAGCTTGGACTCGAATTGATACTCTTGTCGATGATGTATATTAGGGTTTATATAGGATTCTAGTTCCTATAATTTTTTTCATGTATATAATACAAATTTGTCTGATGATTTGTTGAATTTGTCAAGCAATTTATCTTGGCCACTTGATTTTGCTTGAATGATTGAGATGATTTTTGACTGCTTCAAATTATGTATATTTTTGTTGCTTGTTTACTTGATACACACGGCTTTGTTTTTACTGTTCAATTTTGTTGGTCATTACAATTCTTGATTTAAACTTGACTTTGAGAAGAAAGTTGACTTTGTTCAATTGAATTTCTGATAACTTCGGCATTGCTTTCACTTCGGCTTCGTACTTCTGGCATTTGAACTTGAATTTGTGACTTCGGCATTTTTGCTTTGATCTATGCACATTTGTTTTTTTATATATATGCATACATACATTTGTATGTGTGTATGCATGTATTACTGAACCTACACCTGGGTTGTCACTGCATACTTTGTTCTTGTGCCATTTTGTTGTTATGTCTGTATTTGCTTGAGTTCCTTGGGTACATGTGACATGTTTGCATTGTTCACTTGGTTGATCACCCTGCTCTACTCTGGTCTATCCCATTTCACTTGGTTACAGAACTTGATGGTTGGTTCTGGTCTTGCTACTCGTACTACCTGGTCTGGTTCTCGGCCTATGGTGTTCATGTAGTCTAATGCATTTGGTTCTTCATTAGTGCATATTGCCTTGAGTACATGTATATAGTGATCATTTGATCTGTCCATTTGAGTCAGTGATGTGTCTGCATTGTTGTCACATGAATTAAACTTGTTCATTACAGTTTGGTTTGACCATGCTTCATTGAGTTGTTTTGAGTATGTGCATTTAACTCTAATTTGCTTCGAGGCAGTTTCAGTTGCACTGTGTCGGGTTCGGCCATGTTCATTTGGGTTTCACTATGACCTGGTTTGCAATCTCATTTCCATACTGCTATGTTGTATTGTGTGTCAATTGTGATTTTGAGCCTGGGCAGTTTGGTTGTGTTGCATTGAAGTATTTTTGTTGTCCACTGTTTGGACATTTGGGCTCTTTTGAGTTGCAGTGTATTTGTTCTGTTCAGTTTATATTCACTTGCTTATGTTGGTTCATGTATATGTATGTTGTCATTGCCCTTATGCACTGATATTTACTGTCGTGCTTTACTGCGACTCTCATGTATTTTGTTTATAGCCAGTTGCCTCTGGTTTGAGTTTTACTTGTCTTTCCTCGCCACTGCTTGCTTTTGTGGTCTGGATCCTTTATGTAATTTGTACCACTGCCTTTGTGCACTTGGTCATTCGAGCCTTTGTGCTCTGCATTTGAGTTGAGTCAGTGACTTGACCTTTTGTACTTTAATTGTGAGTTGGTGCCATTTGCTTCTGATTCATTGAGACAGTTTGTATATGGTTTGACTTGAGTTGTGCATTTATTTGACTTGACCCTTGCAGTTTTGGCTTACTGTAGTGGCGAGGTAGTGCACGCGTGCGTGTACTGCAGCCACACAGAAATTTGGTTTGAATTGATCATTTTGAGATTTGTATAATTATCTATTTGATAATCAGATTATGAGTTTCTAATTATTTATTAATAATTAGATTTTGTTGTTAATTGCTGTTTAGGCAATTCTGCGGTTTTCATGTTATCTTCGTTGATAATCTTTTTATTTATCCTTGTTGATGATTTGAATTTGCTGATTTATGTTTAACACTATTTAGTGTTATATCTACTGTTATCCGATTTCCTTGTTAAAGGATTGGATAGACGAGATTTATTGTGATAGTCGTCTATTTGCTATTTAATTATTATTGCTTCTGTGCATTAATAACTGAGTCTGAATTAGACTGACCCGTGTATTATTTTCTTTTTAATTTAATACTCGGGTCAGACCGAGTTATTACAGGTTGTAGATATCCTGCTTTGGGTTGCTGCTTGAGCTATGAAGTCTTTTCACATCTTTTGAAGTAGTCTTCGTCATTTTGTAGTAGTCAGTTTATCTGATTTAGGTTGATATGTATACATGTATATTAGTCGATAATGTACTTGTATATATAACTTCCAGAGTTGACAGTTGTAGTTGTATCATATGTATTGTGTCAAATGTATTGTAACTGACATTAGTTATGTATATATATGAGACTTTTATTATCTAGTGTTCCTCATTTAGCTTATCTGTGTTATTATTATATATATTGTCCTAAACTATTATAAATCATCGTAGTTCGTTTTATACTGGAATTGGGTATGTCGGTGGGAGTAAATAAATAAGAGATGAAAAATTTAAAATATATACCACTCCTATCGAGGTAACTAGTACTAGTGTAAGGCCTAACTACGGATGGCCGCTCCTATCCAGCCTTATTCTTCATAATAACAGACAATATTTCTTTTAATACTCTTTCTTATTGTGAGCATAGAGGTGGGGCGTCACAGTTGGTATCAGAGCTTGGGGTTTATGGACATAATATAAAACATAACTTAGATGGAACATGTGTTACAACTATTTGTCGATGTTTTATTTGTGCTTTGATTCAAAACTAAAGTTTTGAAATTATGATGAAATTTTTAGATATCTTTATTTAAAAATAAAAAGGGAAATTGTGTTTTGTTGATTGATTAATTTGTGTTCTGTTTATCAGAGTGCGCAGCGGAAACAGTGAGACTGTCTTCGCTGAATACAGCTGATAATCTTTTTGATTTAAAAATCAAAATATGAAATTGAAATAAATTTCATTTGTTGTTTACATAGCTGGGTTTATTTTTTTTCTTTGAAAATTTCGAATCCGATTTGAGGATTCGAAGCGATTGCAGTTATGTGATTTTTGTTGAGATTTTTGCTGGTTTTCTTTTATGCTAATCATATGTTGATTAGATTTTGCTGTTTTGAATTATCTTCATTGAAGATACATTCGAATGATTTCTTGGTTCATTTTCTAGTATACATGCAAATTTGAGTTGCACGTTACTGCATTAATTTTACGTTGAACCGGTGTTTGGTTTGAACGTATTTTGTTGCCGTTATTTTTATAACGGGATTTTTACATCGATGCTAAATTTTTGAAGCACGGTGTTTTGTGATATTTTTGATGAATGAAAATTCACTGGTGTTATATTTTGATGTGAATTATTTTGATGAGATTCTGACGCATAAAAATTAATGTCGGTTTGACTTCAGTAATCGCCAGATTTTAAAGTGGATTTTCAAGCGGTTATTCCGCAATGCTGATTTTGTGATCCGTTTTTATGGTATTTTGAGAAGTACAATTTCCTTATCAAAATTGTTACAGATGTTACTGTTTTAATCACGTGTTCTGAAAATTGTTTTAAAAGATTTTCAGTTTGCGTTTTCAAAAGAATGAGAAAGCGATTTAAACGCTTCAGCAAAATTGAGGACTATGAACCCTCACTTTTACTGTTTCGCTTAATTCCGGACTTGTCCGTTTGAGAACGTAAAATGTTATTTATTTAAAATACAAAATTTTTACAGTTTGCGCTTTCAAAAGAATGAGGAAGCGATTTAAACGATTCAGCAAAATCGAGGACTATGAACCCTTACTTTTACTGTTTCGCTTAATTCCGGACTTGTCCGTTTGAGAATGTAAAATGTTAGTTTTACAAAATACACAATTTTGCACTTTCAAGGAAACGATGAAGAGAATCAAACGATTTAGTAAAACACGTGGTATGGGACATGTGCGTTTGCTATTTCGGTTAATTTCAGACTCGTTAATTGAAACATCTGTTGTTTGATGATTCTGATGATTTTGTGTGCTTTTGAGCCACTATGTTGGACCTTCGGGTCATCTGCTGGACCTTCGGGTCATTTGTTGGGCTTTCGGGCCACTCTGCTGGACCTTCGGGTCATTTGTTGGGCTTTCGGGCCACTCTGAGGACCTTTAGGTCAAATACCAGTACTAGACCTTCGGGTCACTCTACGGACCTTCGGGTCTTCCGATGGGCGCCAAAATTTATAGTACTTGGTAGGCTTCGGCCATTTGTTGATGCACGTGCGGCGTAGCTAAAACTCGTCATCTGATGGGATCGATCCAACCTTTTATGTTGATTTTCTAGAGTATCTTAATTGATTTCTAGATATTTGTTGTTTCTGATTATCTGCAGGTAATTAGATATTTGATGTTTTCTGATTATCGTTTTTGATAATTAGTTATTTGATGTTTTCTGATTATCATTTTTGATAATTAGATATTTGATGTTTTCTGATTATCGTTTTTGATAATTAGATATTTGATGTTTTCTGATTATCGTTTTTGACAATTAGATATTTGATGTTTTCTGATTATCGTTTTTGATAATTAGATATTTGAGTTCTGATTATCGTTTTTGATAATTAGATATTTGTTGATTTGAGATTTCTGATTATCGTTTTTGATAATTATATATTTGATGTTTTTTTATTATCGTTTTTGATAATTAGATATTTGATGTTTTCTTATTATTGTTTTTGATAATTAGATATTTGATGTTTTCTGATTATCGTTTTTTATAATTAGATATTTGAGTTTTGATTATCGTTTTTGATAATTAGATATTTGAGTTCTGATTATCGTTTTTGATAATTAGATATTTGTTGATTTGAGATTTCTGATTATCGTTTTTGATAATTAGATATTTGATGTTTTCTGATTATCGTTTTTGATAATTAGATATTTGATGTTTTCTGATTATCGTTTTTGATAATTAGATATTTAAGTTCTGATTATCGTTTTTGATAATTAGATATTTGTTGATTTGAGATTTCTGATTATCGTTTTTGATAATTAGATATTTGATGTTTTCTGATTATCGTTTTTGATAATTAGATATTTGAGTTCTGATTATCGTTTTTGATAATTAGATATTTGTTGATTTGAGATTTCTGATTATCGTTTTTGATAATTAGATATTTGTGTCCTCTGACTACCGTTTTGATAAATGGGGTATTTGCTGATTTTGTTGATTATGAGATTTTCTAGTCTATAATTGATTCTAGATTATGTTGATTATATTGAATTGCTGTTTCCTATCTATCTCTGATTGATATAGAGTTTGTTGATTATGAAGTTCGTGTTTTCTAGTTATTTGTTGGATAACTAGATATTTGCAGTTTTGCGATTTGTGATTTGTGTTTTCTAATTATCTTTGCTGATAATTAGATTTTGCTGTTTTCTAATTATCGTATCGATAATTAGATATGGGTGTTTTGTGATTTTTGTATTCTAATTATCTAATCGATAATTGAATATAGCTGGTAACTGTAATTATTCAGTTTTCTTGTTTTCTGATTGTCTACTTGATAATTAGATTTTGTTGAGAATTGGTGAATTTCTTTTATGGAATTAAAAGATTTCTTTGGTGTTGTGTTCTCGACCTCTATTTTTCTAGCTTAACCAGTTTATGTTAGAAAAATAATTGTTATTGACAATTTTAATTATGAAAATTGCGGGGACGCAATTTTTATAAGGAGGGGAGTCTGTAACAACCCGGAGTTTTACAACAATTAATTGTCGTCAAATGACGATTAAATTGTTTGATAATTGCTATTGGAATTTTAATCGGTTGGAATTCTTTGATAAAATTTGCTAAGCGGTTATGCGGGCTTTTAATTGAATCTAGCCCATGTTTTATTGTTGTTGCCGTGATAGTTATCAATGCCGTTCTCCTTTTGTTCATTCGCAAACCCGTTCCCCTCTTTATTTTCATCTTTCATTTACAAACCCTAAACAGAATGAACGAAATAAAATTAGAAATGGCGGCCTCGTGTTATCCTTTCGTTCGTTCATTTCGAAGTTGCGACTTCAAAGACTCGATCAAAACTTAATTTCTTTGCTCTGATGGAAGATCGCCTCTTCGATTTTGCATTGGCTGATAGGGTTTGTCTCCGCTTGATTCTGGAGTGCCACGGCTTTGATTTGACTGTTCGATAGTTGGTTTTGAGCTCGTTGAAACGAAGGTGAGTGATTTCTCTTCACTCACATCTAATTCCTCGTCTGCTTATTTTTTTTGTTGCCTTCGAGTTCGACTTTGATTTCGGCATGTAACTTACTCCTTTTGCTTTGCTGGTTTTGGCTTGCTTGAACTCGATCAGAGTCGAGTAGTTGATTTTTGTTCTCTGTTTAGCTTGGACTCGAATTGAT
Organism: Allium fistulosum; assembly: GCA_030737815.1. Taxonomy (NCBI): domain Eukaryota; kingdom Viridiplantae; phylum Streptophyta; class Magnoliopsida; order Asparagales; family Amaryllidaceae; genus Allium; species Allium fistulosum. Next base: position 791,018,973 of record CM060901.1, read on the forward strand.
ACTCTTGTCGATGATGTATATTAGGGTTTATATAGGATTCTAGTTCCTATAATTTTGTTCGTGTATATAATACAAATTCGTCTGATGATTTGTTGAATTTGTCAAGCAATTTATCTTGGCCACTTGATTTTGCTTGAATGATCGAGATGATTTTTGACTGCTTCAAATTCTGTATATTTTTGTTGCTTGTTTACTTGATACACACGGCTTTGTTTTTACTGTTCAATTTTGTTGGTCATTACAATTCTTGATTTAAACTTGACTTTGAGAAGAAAGTTGACTTTGTTCAATTGAATTTCTGATAACTTCGGCATTGCTTTCACTCCGGCTTCGTACTTCTGGCATTTGAACTTGAATTTGTGACTTCGGCATTTTTGCTTTGATCTGTGCACATTTGTTTTTTTATATATATGCATACATACATTTGTATGTGTGTATGCATGTATTACTGAACCTACACCTAGGTTGTCACTACATACTTTGTTCTTGTGCCATTTTGTTGTTATGTCTGTATTTTGCTTGAGTTCCTTGGGTACATGTGACATGTTTGCATTGTTCACTTGGTTGATCACCCTGCTCTGCTCTGGTCTGTCCCATTTCACTTGGTTACAGAACTTGATGGTTGGTTCTGGTCTTGCTACTCGTACTACCTGGTCTGGTTCTCGGCCTATGGTGTTCATGTAGTCTAATGCATTTGGTTCTTCATTAGTGCATATTGCCTTGAGTACATGTATATAGTGATCATTTGATCTGTCCATTTGAGTCAGTGATGTGTCTGCATTGCTGTCACATGAATTAAACTTGTTCATTACAGTTTGGTTTGACCATGCTTCATTGAGTTGTTTTGAATATGTGCATTTAACTCTCATTTGCTTCGAGGCAGTTTCAATTGCACTGTGTCGGGTTCGGCCATGTTCATTTGGGTTTCACTGTGACCTGGTTTGCAATCTCATTTCATACTGCTATGTTGTATTGTGTGGCAATTGTGTCTTTGAGCCTGGGCAGTTTGGTTGTGTTGCATTGAAGTATTTTTGTTGTCCACTGTTTGGACATTTGGGCTCTTTTGAGTTGCAGTGTATTTGTTCTGTTCAATTTATATTCACTTGCTTATGTTGGTTCATGTATATGTATGTTGTCATTGCCATTGTGCACTGATATTTACTGTCGTGCTTCACTGCGACTCTCATGTATTTTGTTCATAGCCAGTTGCCTCTGGTTTGAGTTTTACTTGTCTTTCCTGGCCACTACTTGCTTTTGTGGTATGGTTCCTTTATGTAATTTGTACCACTGCCTTTGTGCACTTGGTCATTCGAGCCTTTGTGCTCTGCATTTGCGTTGAGTCAGTGACTTGACCTTTTGTACTTTAATTGTAGTTGGTGCCATTTGCTTCTGATTCATTGAGATAGTTTGTATATGGTTTGACTTGAGTTGTGCATTTATTTGACTTGACCCTTGCAGTTTTGACTTACTGTAGTGGCAAGGCAGTGCACGCGTGCGTGTATTGCAACCACATAGAAATTTGGTTTGAATTGATCATTTTGAGATTTGTCTAATTATCTATATGATAATCAGATTATGAGTTTCTAATTATTTATTAATAATTAGATTTTGTTGTTAATTGCTGTTTAGGCAATTCTGCGGTTTTCATGTTATCTTCGTTGATAATCTTTTTATTTATCCTTGTTGATGATTTGAATTTGCTGATTTATGTTTAACACTGTTTAGTGTTATATCTACCGTTATCCGATTTCCTTGTTAAAGGATTGGATAGACGAGATTTATTGTGATAGTCGTCTATTTGCTATTTAATTATTATTGCTTCTGTGCATTAATAACTGAGTTTGAATTAGACTGACCCGTGTATTATTTTCTTTTGAATTTAATACTCGGGTCAGACCGAGTTATTACAGGTTGTAGATATCCTGCTTTGGGTTGCTGCTTGAGCTATGAAGTCTTTTCACATCTTTTGAAGTAGTCTTCATCATTTTGTAGTAGTCAGTGTATCTGATTTAGGTTGATATGTATACATGTATATTAGTCGATAATGTACTTGTATATATAACTTCCAGAGTTGACAGTTGTAGTTTTATCATATGTATTGTGTCAAATGTATTGTAACTGACATTAGTTATGTATATATATGAGACTTTTATTATCTGTGTTCCGCATTTAGCTTATCTGTGTTATTATTATATATATTGTCCTAAACTATTATGAACCATCGTAGTTCGTTTTATACTGGAATTGGGTATGTCGATGGGAGTAAATAAATAAGAGATGAAAAATTAAAAATATATACCACTCATATCGAGGTAACCAGTACTAGTGTAAGGCCTGACTACGGATGGCCGCTACTATCCAGCCTTATTCTTCGTAATAACAGACAGTATTTCTTTTAATACTCTTTGTTATTGTGAGCATAGAGGTGGGGCGTCACACAAACGGTAGAATCCTACCCTGGCATTGCCTCGCGTGCCTTGTCACATGCCTTATCGCGCCCACTACGAGTTTGGTTTGTGTCGTACCTATGGAGTGCTCCCTTATAGCCCACCAGTTTACGATGGAGTTTACAGTATCTGTATAGACTACGACATTTATATAAATTGTGTTAAGGGGGATATGGGTAACGTCTTAAAGCTATTTTAATACTTTACTTTACCGATAGACATATTATAATAGTGTATATTACTACATAGTAAATAGTTTAACGGATCCTTAGGAGATGGAATCCCGAACATCTCTTAAGTTATTGCACGCACATTATACACTGGATAGAAGATATAAAATCCATTAAACTTCTCTGAAGTTTTTACACCCGTATTTATTTACTGTTGATTTAACTTACATAAGATTTTTTAGTTCTGACTCGAGTGTTTTGTCTTTTCATTACTCTCGGGTCAGTCTGAGCTTTTCAGTGTATTGAAGACTATTTTCTGGAGGACGAAGACGAAGATATAGTATATTATTACTATTTATCATATTTATTCCACTGCATCATGTTGTTCCGCTGAATTATTTATTTATTCCTGCTGTATGTATAACTCTGATCTGTATTGTAATAGGTAATCAAATATTTGTAAAACAACTTCATGAACTGTTATTTGATTATTATATTTTTCCATTCCGCTGTGAGATTCTGTGTTTGTTTTATTCTTTCTGTTCCTTTTCTTATTTACCCCATAACAATCCTCCTTTTTGAATGGTTTGAGTTTGACATGTGTGGTTTATTTTCGATTTAAACCGTCTAAAAAGGCGGGTCGTTACATTTGGTATCCGAGCTTTGGTTTAACGATAACCTTAGCTTTGTGGGGCTTGACTCATTAGATATAGGGTAGTAATACCCTAGAATGAGTTGTTTGAGTGTATATATATGAGAGAGCGTACTTGTTAGTGTTATAAAATGTTTTTATATTGTGTTAATTTGTTCTATTTAGTATTTATAAATTCTGGTCGGTACATAAGATGCTATGGCATCGATAGGGATTTCTAAACCCCTAATAGGGTAGACTGACACAATGTTTTCGAAATATAGGTAAATGAAATAATTTTACCTAGTATTATATTTTGTATATAAAAGAATGATTTTTATAACTGTATATAGTGTATGTGATATGCATGTTTGTTAGGAAGTGAAATTTCATAAATATTAGTTGCAAAATAGGATTTACCAATAAAATGAATATAAATTGGAAATTTGAGACTTAAGTTCCAGGGTTTTGAAATTGGTTTTCAAAAGATTTTGGAATATAATATTAGTATTATATGGAAGTATATTTGGATATAACTGTTTTCAAGGTGATTTGAAAGAAATATTTTAAGAGAAATTTTAAAGAAAATAAGTTTTGTACTCCCCTCTTTTATCGCTGGAAAATAATTTCGGTGATGAGTGCACGCATCATCGACATTCATTTTCGAGTTTCAAAGTGGGTAGACAACTGTAATGGTTTTACTACACATTTATTTTGATAAACAAATTTTAATTTTTTTTCTAAAGTGTGATGTGATATATAAAAGGTATGAATATATATATAATTTCAAACTGATTTGAAATGAACCCAACATTTAGTTCTTAGGTTTCTATAAATTAAGGACTTCAATTATTGTAATGAAAGGAAATCTTAACTATTTTAATAATTGAAAACTTCTAAAATGAAAATAAGAAATTAGATGTTAAGTGGTTAGTGAAATATATAAGAAATTGGAAATTTGTAACTTGTAAATTTAAAATATATGAAAATTCAGAAGATGTAATTGTTGAACATTTTGTTAACTTAAATGAATAAGATAAACTTGTGTAACATTCAATTACATTCTTAAACACATATATAACTTACCAAAAATGTTTAAAAAGCTGTAATGTTAAATAGGAATATGTAATAGGATATTATACAAGTAAAACTTAAGTAATGAAAGTGTTTAAATGGAATTATTTCGATAAATAAGAGTATTGATGTTACAAGAAATGTTATAAACATAAGTTAATATTGTGAAATGCTTGTAATTAAGTTAAATAGTAAAAAGTTAAATACTGTTTAAGTAAATGATATAAACTCAAGAAATGACTGAAATGATTCACAGATGAATATTAATATTAAAATGGATATCAAGGATTATAAGTAAATAATAAATGTGAAATAAACTGAAATGAAATGTTTGTAATACTTTAACATGTATTCAATGATGATTTCAAATATAGAATGAGAAATAAATATAGTAAGTAATGAAGGTAAATTAATTAATAAAATAATCATCGTACGAATAAATGAAAATAAATGAACAGTAAATGATGTGAAAGGAAATTAATAAGAATAAACTTAAATAATATTTGAAATTCTTGGTCGTTTGCCTTATGGGATGTTTGGGAAGTGACACTTTAAATTGTTTAGGATGTATGAATAATCTATTAAGTTGTTATCTAAGGCCGTTGAGCGTAGGGTACACTTGATATTATTTATCACCATTTTACGATGCGAAGAATCTGAACCTGAACAAATCATTAGTTTGGTCGCGATGGATGTATGATTGATTCCTTTGTTACATATGATGGTCGTGTTGTTTTGTTTGCAAATGACTATTGTTGTGTTGTGATTGATTTGCTTTTGTTATTAATTGAAACAACTAAAATATTATTCTTTCACATCATTTTAACTCTTCTAGATTATATAAGTGAAATACAGGTTTATGGAAGCAATAGCCACTGCTTTTGGTTTCATAAATAAAGTTTGTTTACCCGACAAATAGGTACGTTTTCGGATTATGATTTTATAGCTATATTATATTGTTTTCCCGTGGTTGGAATATTTTATTATTGAAATATTATATATATATATATATTGTAATTTTTGATATTATTATTTTCCGGACCTCTCCGTACAAAGGAGACTCTGCCAAATTTTTCTGTGAATTTTAGACTTAGAAAATTTTGTGAAAGTAGAAATATTTTCAAACTTTTATTAAACTTGAACATGAAAGATTAATTGTTTATAAATTGATATTTTATTTAAAATACTTAATTAGGTAAATTAATTATTTATAAATTGAATACTTTGAATGAAATATATTAATCCCTTAAATTACTTCTTTGCCCTTTTCGAGGATGAAAAGATTTGAGTGGGGGAGAGTGTAACGACCCATAATTTTCGATAATTAAAATATTAAATTTAATAAGATTTTGGTGTTTAATATTGGAAGAAAATAAATTTATGATTTATTAATGAGAAAAATAACTAGAATGAAATTTAATAATATTAATTTAATGTAATTGATGACTATTTTAATGTAATTCCAATCAATTTAAAATAATTGTAAGTTGATTTGGATATAAACTGTAAATAAGGAAATAAATTAAATGTTGTATTTAATGGTGAATTGTATGTAATTGATGAAACTTGGTTAATATAGAATAACTAATCAGTATGTGAATTAATTTGTTTTGGTTGTTAACAATAAACATAGAAATGTGTTTGAAATTGTAAGTTGTAACAATCTTTTAATTATCATTTATTATTTAATCCGTTGAAATTACATTGGGAATCAATTGCAAATAATCTAATTAAAATATTGTTGTTAATATGAATTAAAGTAATAACTGTAAAATATTGATGTAATAAATGGTAAACCAAATTTAATTATATCCATAAGGTGATAGTTGATTTAATAATAAGATGAAAATAAAAAATAATTGAATTTATTGGAATTTAAATTATAATTAATAAATTTATTTCAATTGAAATCGAACGATGTAATTTGTGCAATATTTAATATTGAATTTGACATTGAAAATTTGTTTTAAAAGATTATTTAATTTCTGTGTAATTAGAAATGATAAAAATTGTTAGTTAAAAATTTGAATTTAAAAGTGATTTAATTAATTTAATAATAATTTATTTAAGTAACGTGAAAATAGCCATTTTGGCCACTGTCTCGAATTTCAATGAAACCAGTTTCATCGGATCCGTAACGGTGAATTATTGTAAGATTTCAAGTTTTCGTAGCGATCAGACTTGTCGTTTGATCGTGAAGGCTCGAAAAGTGTAGAAATCAATTTAATGAATTCAATTTAAAATAGCTGATTTAAAAAGCTAACTTCTGTATACAACTGAATTTTGGTTTGAAACTAGTTACATTGAGTATAAACATATCGAAAACATCTATTTTGATATATGGGATGATCTACTTTCGTTTCGGAAACGAATCGGGTTTTTCGAGTCGTTATTGTCGTTTCAAACAAATTCGATATGTTCATTCTTTCTTATCGGTCCTTGTCTATATAAATAGGTTTTGTTTCTAACCCTAGCAGCCTCTATTTTCTTATTTCTGTATGTATCTGTCTATTCAATCTATCTGCTTCTTCCTCCTTCCCAATGGCTGCAAATCCAAAAGCCTAAATCCAATTTCAAATTTAAATCGAAATTCAAATTCTTCAAACTATATCATATTATATATCGTTGGAAAGCTCTCGACGAGCGCAATCTAAATCTACTATTCGTTTTTGCTATCGGCTTTTGGTTTGTCCAGAATTGACCAAAGCATTCTCAGCCGTTCGTTTGGTGGTTGATCAACGACGGCGGTGCCTCGATTCAGGGGTGCTATCGTGTGGAGATGGATGTGGGGAGTTCATCGGAGTTGTTCGTTTGAGATGATGATGGATGGATCGGCGACAATAATTCAATTAGGGTTTTATAGGGGAAGCGGCGGCTGTGTGTTTGGACGTCGATCGACGTGACTGGGGGGTCGTGGATAATGGCAGAGGGTCGCGCGGGTGGAGGCGTGGCCTGCTTGGCCGCGGCTGGTCGTGGTGACGTCAATGGAGGTGTGATATCGGCGGTTGGGGGATGGGTCAAGCTGTAGCTCATGTGCGTTAGCTGTACCTAGGGTTTCTCGAAGGTAAGAGGTGATGTGGCCCATCCATTCCTTTTTTTATTTATTTTAATTTAAATTTAAATTGTCAAATGTTGTAACATATATAACTTTTGCATATGAGCTCGAATTCACGCGCGGTTTTCTACACTGCGATCGTATCGAAATTCCGGACATTATGGAACATGTTTGGACGAATTCTAAGACTATTCAAATTTTGGACTATAATTGGATTTTAAATCGATTTGAAATCAAAGGTGAGTGTTTTAACCCACTCACAACAACTAAATTTTCTTATGTTAGTTAAATTAAATTTATGATGTGATTAGAAGTTGATTGATGGCTATTTGGTATATTTAATTTGTCATTCTAGTTAAATCTAAATTTTTTTGAATTTAATTGCCATTTAATTTAATATTGAATTTAAATTGCTAGTTAAATGCATGTTACTGATAATTCAGTTAATTTTTGTTATTTATTGGTTGATTTGAATCGTGATTGTGATGGATGTTTAACTGATGATATTGGATGACTGGATGTTATGTTATTTTATATATATTGATATCGCACTGCGAGTTCCCTTAGTTTACTGTTAGGAAATCACTATGGGTTGAAATGATACATACCCGAACAATCTATAGATTAGAGAAAAATTGCTATGGGTTGAAAGGATAGACTCGAGTGATTTTATGGATTTTGAATTTTAACTCGGTATTACGAGTTGAAGTGATATATACCCGCAAATTTAAATTATTGTGGGTTGAAATTATATATATCTGTATCACTTGACCATATGGTAGAAAATTATATACGGACACCGGATTGGTTAAATTAAATGATTTTAAATAATTAAATTTGAATTCAGTTAAATGATATTATGAAATAAAATTTGTTTATATAAACTGAATTATTTTTGAAAAACCCAAGCTTTAAAAGTTGAAATTGGAATTGGTTTAAATGAATTGTTTAAAGGATTTGAATTGAAATTTTAAAGTTGAATTTGAAGTATAAATGAAATTTATCGAAATTGAGTTATTGTAAACATTTGAATATTTGAAATCTATTGAGTTTGGAGTAGCTTAAATTGATAGTTCAATTATGGATTTGAAATCGATATAGATTTAAATTGTTTTAGTGAGATGTTTTATTGAGAATAAGTATACATCATAGAGTCTCTATCTCGAATGTATAAAAACCAAAAACTACTAAGCTAAAGTAGTTAGCCAAAAGTCAGATGACGATCCCTGATAAGAAGTCAAGTGGAAGCACCTAAAACACCTCGGTCTGACCCGAGTATTATTTAAGAAGAAAAATAATAAACGGATCAGTCTGGCTATAATTATCAAGTAAGATGAGATAGGATAAGAGATATAACAAATAAATATGATAACAACAAAAATCATACAATATCTCAAATTTTCTCAAACACCAAATAGAATGTCATTTTCTTTATTTTATTCACTAAGTCAAAAATATTGATAAAGCTTATCCAAGCAAATCACAAATATTGGTGAAACCCGAATTCCAGAAATCATCAATTAGAAATCCAGAAATCACAAAAAAGGGGGAGGCCTATCATAAACGGGAGCATGAAAACTCACCAACACGTGTATTACAAACGGGACGCTATCCCATGGGTCGCTAACCCATAGAGCCGGTGCAACGACGTAGTACAACGGTACACTTGAGGAACCTGAAACTCAATAAGCCGGAACAACGACGTAGTACAATGGTACGCCCGATGAACCAAACTCCATAAAGCCCGTAGGTCGCTAGCCTATAAAAATGAGACGAAGCTTAACATAACAGGGTACAGTCCCCCACGGGGACAAAGAGACATCGCATATCACTAGTCTAAACCATAAAATGATCGTCATAGATCAATAAAAGTGTAAAATACACCAAGCTAGTAAATAGATGAGTTTAGCTTCATGTCCCATAACCACTGGCTTAACTTAAATATTTACGAACAAATTGTAGATTTCCACCCGAAAATTTTCACAAGATTTCAATCGAACAAGTCTAAGAATTAACCGACGAAGTAAATGCAAGCGTTTCATACCACTTGTTTTGCTAAGTCGTTTAATTGGATTTCTCGTACGAATGAGGTAAAGGTTTGTATATACTAATAGATTGGAAAACGGTCTTAAAAACGAGCTCTGTATTTAAAAGTAGTGTTGAAATCATTTTTTGTGAAAGAGTTTGAGTATTTACTACTAGTATAGAAACCTTTGTATTTTAAAGTGACAAATCACAGAAATGATTGTAAAAACAATCTATCACCAAAAATTCACATTCGACGACGTGAATCAAAACCATAAAAATCGATATCAAATCCATCAGATGGATATTCTGAAAAATCCAGAAAAGAAGTCATCAAAGTCGATAATAAATGACAACAACCAATCGGATCAACAATATCGATTAAACGGAAATCCACTGAAAAATAGGCAAATTGGCTGAATTAAACAGCACCAGACGTCTGGTGGTTTTCCCAGACGTCTGAGTTGAGAATCTGGAAATTTTCTTCCAGATGTTTGGGAATAACCTCAGACGTCAGAGTTGTACATCTGGAATTTTTATTCTGATGGCCCAGACGTTTGAGCTGAAGCGCAGGGCAAAAATCAGCCTAGGCCATGAATGGCCAAATCAGTTCGGAAGCGATCGGACGAGCAATGGTGGCTAGGGATTTATGCCAAGGGACAACCCATCCCTATATGCTCTTCAATACACTCCAAACACCATGTCTAAACATCCATAGTAGGATTTTCCTAGATTTTGACTTCAAAATACCAAAAATTGTAAAATTCGCCAAACCAATTCAAATCAAAAGCAAATGGGCATGAAATAGATGTTAGGAATTCATACCTAACAACAATCAAAGCTATAGACATAGATGTGAGTTCAAGAACTCACCTTTGAACCCAAAAACAAGAAATGAGAAGCTCTAAAACAAAGCAAGATCGATTTCTCTTCAACAACACCTCAAGAATCTTCAATCTATTACCAAATGAAATGAATTTCCTAAGTTAGGTTATAGGAATTTCTTAAAATTGAAGAGAGATTGAGATGGAGAAAATGAAGAGGATGCTTACCTAAGCTTCTCTTTGATTTATAACTTGAAGTTGAATTTCGTAAGAGAATTAGGGCTTAGGAATTTCTAATCTCTTTTCTTTTCCTCCATTTTTCTAGGGCTTGAGTGTTAGGAATTTAGAAAGTGGAATGGATGAATGAAGAGGAGTGAAGTGGGAGGTATTTGGTAGAAGGTTTGGGTTCTCTTATTGGGTTGGTGGGTTTGAACACAACCCAAAGGCCAAACAAAATACCATCCTAATCAACTCCAAACATATCAATGTTTATACTCAAAAAAGTTGTAAACGTCATTTTGAACTCAATGGAAGTGGTCTCAAGTCCGGATTCGACTGTTTACAAAAAGTCACATTTCGGACTATAAATTCAACAAACGATGCTATATTTAAATAAAACATTTAAATATATAATCGTAAAATATGCGGGTTGTTACACCAGTCATCCAATATCAATAGTTAAACATCCATCACAATCACCATTCAAATCAACCAATAAATAACCAAAATTAATTGAATTATCATTAACAGGTATTTAATTGGCAATTTGAATTCAATATTAAATTAAATGGCAATTAAATTCGGAAAAATTCAGATTTAACTGGAATGGCAAATTAAATATACCACAGCCATCAATAAACTTCTAATCACACCATAAATTTAATTTAACTAACATAAGAAAATTTAGTAGTTATGAGTGGGTTAAAACACTCACCTTTGATTTTAAATCGATTTTAAATCCAATTATAGCCCAAAATTTGAACAGTCTTAGAATTTGTCCAAACTAGTTCCATAATGTTCGGAATTTCGATACGATCATAGCGGAGAAAACCGCGCGTGAATCCGAGCTCGTATGCAAAAGTTATATACGTTAGAACATTCGACAATTTAAATTTAAATTAGAATAAATAAATAAAGAAATGGATAGGCCATGTCACCTCGTACCTTTGGGAAACCCTAGCTACAGCTAACGCAAACAAGCTACAGCTCGACCCATCCCCCAACGGCCGATATCACACCTCCACTGACGTCGCCACGACCAGCCGCAGCCAAGCAGGCCACGCCTCCACCTACGTGACCCTCCGCTACCATCTACGAGCCCTAGTCACGTCGATCGACGTCCAAACACATAGCCGCCGCCTCCCCTATAAAACCCTAATTGAATTATTGCCACTGGTCCATCCATCATCATCCCAAATGACCAACTCTGATGAACTCCCCATGTCCATCTCCACGCGAAAGTACCCCTGAATCGAGGCACCGCTGTCGTTGATCAACCACCAAACGAACGGCCAAGAATGCCTCGGTCAATTCCGAACAAACCAAAAGCTTATTGGAAAAATGAACAGTAGATTTAGATTACGATCGTCGAGAGCTTTCCAACGATATATAATATGATATAGTTTGGAGAATTTGAATTTCGATTTATATTTGAAATTGGATTTTGGGTTTTGGATATGCAGCCATTGGGAAGGAGGAAGAAGCAAATAGATTGAATAGACAGATACATACAGAAATAAAAAAATAGAGGCTGCTAGGGTTAGAAACAAAATCTATTTATCTAGACAAAGCCCGATAAGAAAGAATGAACGTATCAAATTGGTTCGAAACGACAATAAAAACCTGAAAAGCCCGTTCCGTTTCCGAAACGAAAGTAGGTCATCCCATATATCAAAATAGATGTTGTTGATATTTTTAAACTTAATGGAAATAGTTTCAAATCCAAATTCCATTGTATACAGAAGTTAGCTTTTAAAATTGGCTTATTTTAAAGGGTAAGTTTGGCTCACATCCCTAACAAGTTTTAAAATAGAGAAAACATCCTTCACAACCAACATTTACATTTCCGCTCCCTGTTTTCAAAATCACGCAAGCAAAAAGACCCAAATACCCTTTATGTTTTTAACTTTTCAAACGTGTATAACTTTATTTACAAAAACCGGATCAACATAATGTTTTCACCAAAAAATCGCAAATTTTATGATCTTTAAAATGAGATCCATTGTTGATACCAAAAATTTAAATTTGTATTAAAGCTGCAATTATTTCAAATATTTGCAGACAATTCAGCAAATATTGAACATTTTTTTATTTTTTTCAAATTTATAAAAATTGCAAAAAATTGCAGACATTTCTGCAACTATTTGGTATAGTTGCAGAAATGTCTGCAACTATTGCATATAGTTGCAGACATTTCTGCAACTATTGCATATAGTTGCAGAAATGCAACTTTTGCAAATAGTTGCAGAAAACGAACTTACACAATATTTCAATAAAAATCTTTTATTGTAAACAGATAAATCATTAAACAAGGATAATTTTATCGTTCAATATAAACCAAATAATCACAGATAGAAAAAATGAAGCAAAATATAAACGAGGATATTTATGGAAAAGAATTAAGCTGAAACAAAAATAGGGACCAGATTTATAAAGTTTCGAACGGAAGGAGTTTTTGTGAATTACGTTTGGTTTTAGGGATGTGACCCTAATTTTCACTATTTTAAATTGAATTCATTAAATTGATTTTTATGCGTTTCGAGCCCGCATGATCAAATGACAAGTTTGATCAGTGCGAAACTTGAAATCTTATAATGATTCACCGTTATGGATCTGATGAAACTGGTTTCGTCGAAATCCGATAAAGTGGCCAAAATGCCTATTTTCACGTTAATTAAATAAATTATTATTAAATTAATTAAATCACTTTTAATTCAAATTTTATAACTAACAATTTTTATCTTTTCTAATTACACAGAAATTAAATAATCTTTTAAAACAAATTTCCCATGTCAAATTTAATATTAAATATTGCACAAATTACAGCGTTCGATTTCAATTGAAATTAATTCGTTAATTATAATTTAAATTCAAATAAATTCATTTATTTTGATTTTCATCTTATTATTCAATCAACTATCACCTTATGGATATAATTAAAATTGGTTTCCCATTTATTACATCAATATTATATGGTTATCATTTTAATTCATATTAACAGCAATATTTAATTAGATTATTTGCAATTGATTCCCAATTTAATTTCAACGGATTAAATAATGAATGATAATTAAACAATTGTTACAACATACAATTTCAAACACATTTCTATGTTTATTGTTAACAGCCAAAACAAATAAATTCACATACTGATTAGTTATTCTATATTAACCAAGTTCCATCAATTACATACAATTCACCATTAAATACAACATTTAATTTATTTCCTTATTTACAGTTTATATCCAAATCAACTTTACAATAATTTTAAATTGATTGGAATTACAATAAAATAGTCATCAATTACATTAAATTAATATTATTAAATTTCATTCTAGTTATTTTTCTCATTAATAAATCATAAATTTTAATGTCTTCCAATATTAAACGCCAAAATCTTATTAAATTTAATATTTTAATTATCAAAAATTACGGGTCGTTACACGCGTACATTGAAAACCGGGATTTTTTCATTAATCCTTGGCATAGGATAGTCATACAAGTTATCATATATCCAAGGCACATTGAGTGACAGTGAGGATTATTTGGTTGATACTACGTTTGTTATGGTTGCTTTTCTATTAGGTTGTTACTCTAGGAATGTCACATGATGTAGATATTGTGAATGCTGATACCTAGGCACCTAGATATTATACTCAAGATGTAGTACACCTTTATTTTGTTTGTAGTGTAGAATATTATCGATATTATGGGCTATTAATTGCACCGACACATCGGGTATGGTTTGTATACCCTTTGTAACGACCCGTCTTCCTATGCCCAGAAAGACGCATCGTTATGAAGAAAGAAAGGGATAGAAGAAGAAAAGAAAAGAAGAGAGAACAACAACACATCAGAAATCTCACAGCGGAACGAGAAATATATTATATCACATAAGATATTACATAGTATCATATACATCAGAGTACACAATTTATACATCACAGAATAGACAGTTATAAATTTCTGTCTATTATACAACACAAGTACATCTATCATACACAGCGGAAACTCTATATATCTATTCGCTGAAGCCTCCTGCTCCACAGCTCCTCCAGAATTCGTCAAGACTAACCTGAATCCCCTTGACTACTCATACAAATTTGAGTACCCAAGAGTTTAATAAAACAGAAAATAAACACTTGGGTCAGACATGGGTCTGGTGTGAGTAAACGGTTTAAATTGCTTAACTTTGAAAAACCTTTGAAAACAAAAGTATCACGTAAGACTTCCCACAAATAAATATGGGTAAGTTTTTACCTTACGCTAACTAAATCATTTGATAGGAAATCCGATTGTATTATAATAGGGTCTAGGGTTTTCAAGTAAATTACAGAAATAGCTGAAATGCTTACATCTCACATTCCAACATAGTTGGGCACAATTAATACGTACGACACTTATTGGAGTTTGGATTCCATACAATGGCAGGGCTACTGGGGTACCGCCCGTCACAGTACGTGGCCTAGATCACCGTACCGAGGAGTACGCCCGCTCCCCTGCAACACAAAGCCGGAACCATCCCTTACTGGATAATTCCGAATAAGACAATCCCGTAGTTGGCGCGACCAACCACACACTAAGCCGAATAAAAGAAAAGGGACCTCTAGACAGGGATCTATCTTGCTCTCAGTGGGTGCTACCCACGAAACCTTGCTGCACCTCCCCTGTTTTAGCCATTCCCGGTTGATGAGGCTTGAGGTTACGATTACCTTTAATCAGAACATATCACTTAGAATGCTCATCGTCCGCCTGACGATGTGCTGAAAGCATTCAATCCATACAAGTTCGTTCCGGGTTCGAACGAAACCGAAGGCATTATCTCGTTACACTCGTTTTGGAATCACCCTCAGAGTTAACGACAATAACCCTTGCACTCTGAATCTTCATCTTCACTTGAGATTCACGACCTATCGTTAATTTGGATCGATGTGGTATTCGGGTCTCCAGACCTGGAATACCGGTATACGGAAACCCGATCCCGGTCTCATCGAAATCCAAAACGTATGTTTTAAGGGCCAAGTTGTTTTAAAGGTTTAAACAATTTAACTTATCTATATTCATACAGATAGATAATTCACAATTCACAACTGATAATCACATTATCAATTAAACAGATGATTCATAACCAAATAGGTAATCCATATCAACATCACAATAGTTAATCTATATTATCATCATAATGCAACCAAGCATTCATATCACGCAACATCTTATCTCATTTCTGAGATTACATCCATTCAAGACAATCAATGTCATCCATTCTTATATAAGTAATGATTTACTTAATCACAACATAATTAATTTAAAATGAATTAAATTAACTATCTTTATCTTTAAATTAATTTAAAGTGAATTAAATTAATTACTTCATCTCTTAATTAATTTAAAGTAAATTAAATTAATTATTTTATTATAAATCTTACTTATATAATCCTTAATTAATTACAAATAAATTAATAAATCTTTCTTTAATTATCCACCTTAATTAATCACCTTGATTAATTATACTTTAATTACATTTAAGTAATTAACCTTAATTAATTTCACAAATTAATTATCCTTAACCAAATACAGTAATTAACCTTAATTACTTCATTAATTAATTAATTATAATTAATTACTTTAATCCTTAATTAATTACAATTAATCACTTATCATTTGATTAATTAATCTTAATTAATCAATTCTTAATTACATCATTAATTATAAACTAATGATCCCTAATTACACCTTTAATTATTTTATTAATTACATTAAGTAATTATTCTTAATTAATCATAATTATTAATCACCTTTGATTAATATAATCCAGTAATTAACTTCACTTAATTACTTCCCTTAATTAATTACTTTTTAATTAATTACCTTAACAAATAATTAATTACCTTATTAATTAACCTTAATCCTTTAATTAAATAAATTATTTAATTAATAACACTAGGTAATTAACCTTAATCACTTCTTATTTAATTACTTCCATAAAATAATTATCCTCTAATTACTTTATTAAATAATCTACCTTTACTTAATTACATCCAGTAATTATTCCTAAATTACTTCATTAATTAATTATACTTAATTAATTTATAAATGATTTTCTTAATTAATCACAAATAAATAAATTAATTATTAATTTAACTTAATCATTTAAATTTAATTAAACGATTCTTAACTTACTATACTAAAGGTTCTTAATTAAGAAACTATTATCTTAATTAAACCAATTATTTAACAATAACACTTGATAATTAAAATAATTTAATTATCTAAATTTCCTTCAAATTCAAATTTACATATGTAAATCTTTATTATAATTGATTTTAAATCATTAAACTTATTTAAAACTTTTTACATTTCAAAATATAAAAACTTTGTTTAAAACATTAACTTAAAACGAATTAATTTTATAAACAAAACTTGTTTAACTGGTTTTAAAAACTTAGAAACATTTCAAAACAAATTCTTTTGTTTTAAAACTTTTTAAAACTTCATGTACCATTTTTAAAACCCGCTCCTACCAAAACTCGAGTAAAACCCTCAGAAACCCGAAGTAGCTCTCGAGTCACTCCTCTAATCTTTCTGCTTCGAGTAAAACTCGAAAATTCCCGAGGAAAAACCTGGTATCCACTTCTTCCCTAAACCAAATTCTCAGATGCACGCTAACGTAGCCGTGCACGTGCACCCCCACGATGATCAACGGCGATCACTATTTCGACCTCCAGCAAGTCACCTTCGGTCACGGCAACCCTATCGTCCACCCCAAACTTCTCGATTCGATCGAGATTTCACTTCGACCATTTCGAACCCATTCCTGGAACGAAGCATCACCAGAAAATTCGACATCACCGATGATCCCCTGGTTGAAACACCATGCCAACTCCACCGTAGCGTCGCCTAGCCTTCCAGCATCCATCAATCACCTCGCGATCGATCTCGACTTCATCACGTAAACGAGAAACCCATTCGAATATCAATGATAAAAACACAGTGACAAACCCTATTCCAAAGGTCTCCGGCCATCACGTTTATTGATAAATCACTCCACTATTTTTTCGAGGAACCCCATCATCCCCTCTACCTTCAAATTCAACCACGACTTCCAGTTCGTCTCGAATCGCCATAGATTGGTTAAAATGTCCAAAACAGTTTATCCCAAAATTCTCTTTAATTACCCAACTAGAAATCATGACCCATATCTCAAAATTCATGATTTAGAATTATGGATTCAATTATGCAATTCAAACTTAAAATTAAATTGATAAAATTTAGACTCAATTTACTTTTTTTACTGCTATTCATAAATTTCCAGACAATATAAGTTATAAAATTCCAGAACTTATGTTTATTAGTAATATTACATGATTCCACACATCTTTTATTACAATTCAAAGGTTATCAAAGATTAAATGAGGAGATGTAGATATTTAAAAAGAAAATTAAACTCTGTAAACATACAGAGCCTATATTCCAACATAACTAGTTATTCACAGGCAACAATACTAGTATACATGCATACATCCATTTCAATTCAAACATGAAGGCTAACACATGATTTTCTTCACATAACAAAGTGGAAACAAAATTTTAAAACTGTTTTTAAAACTTAAGTTTACTCACCTGTAATTTAAAACAGAAAACAGATTTTGTTTCCAGGCTTTTGAATTATCATCTGCATGTTGATTTTTGAACTTGATTTCTTTTGCTTAGTTGAATATAGACTTCCTGTTGATTGATTTGGAACTGCTACTGAATTGCCTTCTTATCTTTCTTATCTGATTGTATTAGAAGATCTGAAGATGCTATTGAGTTTGCCTTTGATCTCCTTTAAGTTTGCATTAGAATTTCCAGTTTTTACATTTCTTCTTTGCAATTTGATTTCAGGTTTCATCCTTCTTTGCATTTTTAGATTCGAATTGCTTTTTGTTGAGAAAGAAGAAAAGATAATCTTAAAATTGAAAAGAGAAAAACAGATTTTTCTTCTTTTATTTATAATAATTTTAAATTAAATTATCAAGGAAATTGACACTTGTCCCCTTAATACTCTACTTTGCTTACACATATGCTATTAAATTTACAAATGTTTTTACCAAGTATTAAAATGTTTACAAGTGTTTTATCTTGTCTTTAATTAATTTACAAGTATTAATTCCTTTTTATTTTGATTTATTTAAATCCTACATGTATATTTAAAAATATCTATATGTATAAAAATGTATTTATCCTTTATAAATAAGCTTTAAGATTTCTATATTAATATACAAGTGTGAAAAACTATTATTTATAATAACTTATGCTTTAATCAAATACATATAACATATTTATAAATGCTTGAGAAATTGAGTTTAACTCTATATATATTTTTTTACAAATCAATTTATCTTATATTTGAATATTACAGGAGAAAAGATTATTAAAACAAATAAACTTCTTAATTTAAACCTTATTTAAACTTAAGCTTACATATATATTTTTAAATAAGAAATTATTCTTGTTATTTAAATTATAAATATCATTTTCAAAAGTATTAAGTCAAATTACAAATTTCCAAATTACAAATTATATAAATATTAAAGTTTGAAAATACTTTACTAAATTCAAATCATTACCTTTCCATTTCACTATATACAATTATATATATATATTCTAAATGAAAATATTTTTAACATTAGCATTGATAATTACTATATTGAATTTAATACATAACTTCAAATATATATATATATATACATATATATTATAATTTGAAAACTTATCCTTTTATTACATTAAAGATTCCCTATTTATAATATATATATACCTATATATATACATTATAAATATAAACACTTATATTAGTTTTAGAAAGATAAATCTTCTCAATTTAAAATTGTTAGAAAAGATATTGCCAAATTAGTTATTATTAGCTTTTTTAAAATGAATAAACTTGTTAATTTATAAAATAAAATCAACAAATCAATTTAATTATTTATAAAGATTATTAAATTGATATTGCCAAATTTCCGGGATATCACATTCCTCCCCCCTTAAAATAATTTCGTCCCCGAAATTTAAAAGCAAAGATAATTTAATAACCCGGCAAAATTTTATTTTAAACAGCAACCATAGATATCAATCATATTCTAACAACCATAGCAAACAATTTAATCAAACAATTTTAACTATCCAGTCAAAATCTGGATAGAATTTCCTCGAGTTTTCCCCAAGTATATATATATACCGGAATACTCGTTCTACAGGATCTTAACTAACTATCTACAATAATCTAGAAGTCCTTCCTTTCTAGATCACAATCTGAACAAGATATCAGACTAACTCAAAACCATCCCAACTACCAAATCCTTCTGAACTGCTGATTCCATCACTCGATGAATCATAGAGATACGTGAAATACAATGAATTCCAGTTGTCCGAACTGGCAATTCAATACTATAGGTCGAAGAACTATTCCTCACGAGACACAGAAAAATCTCATAATACTTCCGGAGCTAACTCTTCAGTCTTACTAAATCTTATATCTCCTTTGATCGGAGAAAACTTAAACAATATCCAAATTTCAACTTCAAATTCCAAATTTCATCAATTCTTAACTGCATAACTCTCCTGATAATCCTGAGTCACTTCATTCTTCCTGATCAGCTTAACTCTTGCTGATGCCTCTTGAAACAAACCAGACCAATATCAAACAAATTTCTGAATTCTACTCAACAAAATGGTTCTTCCAAAAATACACCGAAATACAGAACATAACTCTACTCCACAATCATTAGAGCACTTCGAACTACTTCTCCTTTCTGGAATAGCCAAACAGTTGTACTTGACAATCTTATCTCCAAATTTTGAAAATTCCTTCACACTTAGAGATACACTTGAATTTCCTATAGAAATCCTCTACTCCAAGAAAATTACAACTCTCGGTTGCTTCCACTCTAGAACAATTGCTATCTTGCTTCTGCTACACAATTCTGATCTTGAACAGATGAGAATGCCATCGGAGAAACTCGAGCACAAACTTGATCATCCACAGTTCACCATATCTATAAAATCTTAGTGAACCATTCTACTTGGTCAAAACACCTTAACAGAATCCTCACCAGAAAATTAGGTGTGGTCAATCCCTCTCCAAAGAATCCTGAGCTGCTTCACCAAATTATTCTCTAGGAGACATCCTTCTACTAAGCTGAACTTCTGGTAACTCCACGAATCAAGTCGATACGGAATCTCAATCTCCAATAATCCCAAGAGAATACTTAAACAATCGCAAGTCACTTTTGCGATCAGCTCGGCCTAATTTCCAAAGATAACTGTTCTCTCTTCACTAATCAGAACAGCTTACACTTATCTATCCAATTCATCGAAGAAATGGATTCACTCAGTTGCTTCTAGACTCCATCTCTAGAAAAACTGCTCAGACAGAAACTTCCTGCCAACACAGAACACTCCAAGCCGCACTGCTGCCACAGACGCCAAAGACTTCTTATCCGAAACTCCTCGAGAAACTCGGACCTCAAAGCAAACAGAAACACCCCACTGGACTCAGCCACAACACCGAAACAGACTCACTTCTTCAAACTTGTTCCAGAAGAAACATCTTCAGAAACGTCCTTAGTCACCGCGTCTCACCATACAGCTACTACTTCTTGAAGTTACCAAGATAATATAACTCGCTTCAGCTCATCCAATAGATCTACTCTATTCATCCAACTTCAAAGATAAACTCCGAACTTAAACAGTTTCCTTCGGAGATCGATGAAATCCTTACACCACAACAAAGTTTACTCGAGACGGTATTTGGTCTACAGTCTCGTCAGATACACTTCCAACCTCAACATTCAAACTCTAACTATTGGTAATTGTGTTACACACACTACCATCCTATCTACCCTTATAACTTATATTGGAAAACCCGAATAGGTAACCCAACAAATAGGTAGAAATATATATATATTTAAAATGATACTTTTTATATAGAAATTATTTCTGGGTAAAATTATTTCATTTACCTCTTTAAAACAATATTGTGTCCGTTGGCCTGGTTCAAGTGTTTAGAGATCCCTATCAATAACGTTAGCTACTCGTATTGACCAGAATCCATATACCACTCAACCGATCAATTAACACAATATAAAATCATTTTTATATAATTAACAATTACGCGCTCTCAAGATAGACACCACTTCAGAGCCTAGGTATTCACTCAACCTACAGCTCTGATACCAAATGTAACGACCCGCCTTCCTATGCCCAGAAAGACGCATCGTTATGAAGAAAGAAAGGGATAGAAGAAGAAAAGAAAAGAAGAGAGAACAACAACACATCAGAAATCTCACAGCGGAACGAGAAATATATTATATCACATAAGATATTACATAGTATCAAATACATCAGAGTACACAATTTATACATCACAGAATAGACAGTTATAAATTTCTGTCTATTATACAACACAAGTACATCTATCATACACAGCGGAAACTCTATATATCTATTCGCTGAAGCCTCCTGCTCCACAGCTCCTCCAGAATTCGTCAAGACTAACCTGAATCCCCTTGACTACTCATACAAATTTGAGTACCCAAGAGTTTAATAAAACAGAAAATAAACACTTGGGTCAGACATGGGTCTGGTGTGAGTAAACGGTTTAAATTTCTTAACTTTGAAAAACCTTTGAAAACAAAAGTATCACGTAAGACTTCCCACAAATAAATATGGGTAAGTTTTTACCTTACGCTAACTAAATCATTTGATAGGAAATCTGATTGTATTATAATAGGGTCTAGGGTTTTCAAGTAAATTACAGAAATAGCTGAAATGCTTACATCTCACATTCCAACATAGTTGGGCACAATTAATACGTACGGCACTTATTGGAGTTTGGATTCCATACAATGGCAGGGCTACTGGGGTACCGCCCGTCACAGTACGTGGCCTAGATCACCGTACCGAGGAGTACGCCCGCTCCCCTGCAACACAAAGCCGGAACCATCCCTTACTGGATAATTCCGAACAAGACAATCCCGTAGTTGGCGCGACCAACCACACACTAAGCCTGTAACGACCCATAAATTTTGATTTGGTTTTAATAACGTAGTTAACTGAATTTTTTGAAATTTTAAATAATTGAATTTTGAAATAAAAATTTTTATATTTGGAATACGTCTATTTTAATATAGCAAATGGTAAATTTTCATTAGATAATATGAAGGTTTATTTTATTGTATAATTTTATTTCAATTTAATCAGTTAAAAATTTGATGGTAATAAAATATTTTTCAAACTTGAATATTTTCCTATAGAAAAATTGTAAATCATCTTCTGAGCAAGGCGTCATCTTTCGTTTTCCCAAATTTGGATTTCTATTGCTCCGTTTATCTTAATTCTGGCAAAATAGCAGCATTTTCGGTACCGACTATCGACTTTTGATCGGATTATCGTACCACTGATATCTGTGTACCGGTTCGATTGTGTCGTCATGCTGATCTCAACGGTATATTTATTTTGTATTTTGAGGTCCGGTGCGCGATAGAAGCGATATAGACTGTTCGTTGTAACGGTACCACAAATCGTTACCTTTTGATTTTCCCTCGGGTTCAAATTTGAAACGGCAACCCAAACCTTAATAATTTGCTATAACTTTTCTACTGAATCAAAGCTAACGTTGACATTGCATTTATTCCTTTTTATTATATACATATTTGCATAACAGCTGTAGCCGGTTCACTTCTTTCTCTGTTAAATCTTAGATCTCCTTTTCAAAGGAATTCTATATTATGAAATCAAACTTTCTTTATTTCCTGAAGCCACCACTTCTCTGCCTACTCTTTTCTCTCTCTCTTCCCTACTTAAATGTATTTTTCCTGTTGCCTGTAACCCATTTTCACGCAAGCCTTCATCTCCTTTCCCCTCTTCTCTGATATGAGAAATTCCTTTTCTCTTCCCAAATCAGTAACCATGGCCGACCCAATGAACCGCCACTACACCCTTACGACAACACCACACCGGACCCCGTTTCCCTCTCACCGCCACCACCCTCCGACGAGATCATCCCCATGGCCGCACAGCCTCTGCCACGTCCTCCACCTCCATCCGTTATTGCCGATCCCGACCTCGCTCCACCAGCGAACAGCCTCCATCACCGCAATCTCGTCCCCACACCACAGCCTCGCAGGCCGACCACCCCTCCGAGCCTGTTCTGTCGGCCTCCATTTTTCCTACTCGGTTCGTGCTTTTGACAAGAGAGATACCGGTATAAAGCTTATATATTTATGTGGTACGATCTTGTTCTCACTATTTTGCTTGTAAATTTGTATAGTTGGGTTTCATATATATTATAAACCGAGTTTACATTGATTTATTGTTCTGAATATTTTTTTTTGTTGTATATTTATATTTGTGCATATATGGTTCTGTTTGTTAAAGATATAATACTGTTTTATATTAAATATACACGTTACTTTATATTTATAGGTTTTTTTGTAACTTACTTTGGTCAGTTTATATCGTGCTTTATAAGTATAAGTTGGTTCGGCTTCCAAATGAATATGTGCGTTAGGTATAATACTGTTTTAAATATTATATTTGTAACTTTATGATAGAATCTGTTGTTATAAAATTTGAGATGTTGATTTAGTCTAGTGTTTGTTTTGTGTAAAGTGGTCAGTCTACATATTTATAATAAGTATATATCTATTGGTACTTCAGTCTGCATGTTTCATATAGATTGATATTAGTTTATTTTAAAATTTGTATATATATCTTTTAAATATAAATTGATTTCAACATATAGTATGTACGAAGGTAAATATGTGAAAATAGTATGTTTCTGGTTATATATAAAGTTATGAATTGTCAGTGTATACCATAAAAGTTGTTTAATGTATAGTGGTATTGTTAGATATATAACCGCTTACTTTAAAGTTTTATAACGGTTTTGTTATATTGAAAGTATATATATTAAGTTATATATGAGTTGGTAAGTAACTGCAGTATGTATACATATATAGAGATATCGATATTTTAGTTAAATTTGTGTTAGACATTTCAAGTTTATAAATGCACACATCTGGTACATATTTGAGACGTACGTGTTGAAATTTTCTTTCTTATATAAGTTAATTTACACATATATTTTATATTCATCTACCTATGCATGAGGACTTTTCCTGGGTTCGAATATAGATAAGGTGGTTGGTTTATACATAAATTATGTAAGTTATATATTGGGTTTTGTGCTTGCGTTAAAAGTTGTATCTGTTGCTTTAGTTTACAAAGTTATCTGTATGTATATTTGAAAGTTACACTGGTACATATTTATGTGTTATAGCACGTGTTGCGTTAGATGTTATTAAAGAAGAAGATATTTGTATTCTAGTATATTTGTGTAATCTGGGTTTTTTTAATTTTGATTTTTGAATTATATATATATATATAAGTTCACCTATACCAATTATCTCCATCGATCCAGTTCTGATTTGTTCTACCTATTCTTACTATCAGCTTGCCCGTCAAATTCGTGCCCACTTCACTTTGCTTTGAAATTCGTAGCTTGCTCTGTTGTCAAATACCCTAGCCTCGAAAAGTGAGCAATCACTCACGATTAACATTCTTGTATTTATTAAATTTGATTTCAATTGAAACGACAATTGAAATATGATGTTGTAGTTATTTAAATTGTTATATATGCTATTATCTGTATATGTTCACCTGTGACATCTGACACCAGTATCTAGTATTTATATGCCTGTTATTACTATTATTTGTATATGTTCACCTATGACATCTGACACCAGTATCTGTTATTTATATTGATGATATATGCATGTTGTTATATTTTATATTATCTGTTATCACTCTGCAAGTTCCCTGTTAGTATAGAATTCACTATGGGTTGAAATGATACATACCCGAACGGACTTTAGAATAGGAGAAAATCGTTATGGGTTGAAATGATAAATCCAAGCGATTTTCATTTGAATTGAAATTGGGATTACGGGTCGAAATGATATCTACCCGTATATATTTAAATTTCGGAATGAAATGATAAATATCCGTATCACTTAACCATATGATAAATATATATACAAACACCGTTGGTCCATATATATATATATATAAATATTTTGAAATTGAATTCTATGGTTTTGGAAAGAAATATTTGGTTTTAACAAATGTTGATTTTTAAAAAAAATATAAATGGTAATGATATATATAGATTTAATAATGATATTTAATTTAATTAAGATGGATTTAATACATATAATATGTTAAGTATAAAATTTATATTTCAAAATAGAATTTGGTAAAAATTTGAATAAGTTAAGGTTGGGAAGATAATTTGAATTTAGTAAAGAATTTTATTTAATTAAACCAATTTAAAACTTATTGGAATTGGGATTTAAGATATGATTTATAACTTGAGTTTGATTTAAATAATTTAATGAATATTTCTTGTTTAAAAAATTTTAAGGAAATATTTAGTAGAAAATGAAATATAAGGCTAGTTAAATGATATTGAATTTATTAAGTGAATATTCCCTGATTAAATAATAATAATAAAGTTAAATCAAGATCTATATGAAACTATTAATTTGAAATTTAAAAATGTTGAATATTAAAGCTTTGAAATATATTGAAAATTTAAATGGTATCTTTAGAACTGAATTGAATTGATGAATTGAGCTTTGAATAAATTTGAATTTGGAATTTGAGTTAATTTAAATCGATTTGTGAGACTTGAGGAAATTTTAAATACTTTACTTTATAAATTATTTAACCTATATATATACTATTTGTAAAATAGATATATTTGAAATGAAATGATATTTGGGTTTTGAAGTATAAATTTAATTGAAATGACCACGGTGTTATAGTGTATATTTCTACCTTGTAGATAGTTCCACGGATCCTTAGAGGATGGTTATCCCAAACATCCATTAAGTTACTTGTATTTCAGTTGATATTCACTTGAGTTGGATTTATTGATATAAGAATGTTAATCCTGACTCGAGTGTTTTGTGTTTTGCTTTACGCTCGGGTCAGACCGAGTGAAACAGCATTTGAGACTCACCCTTGGAGTTTGGAGCTTCCTTTGGAGATCCAACTATCGCCTCAGCTTTCAGCTCTTCCAGTTGATTTGTTCAGAGAAGTCATCTGTTGTACTGGAGACTTCACTGTATTTGAGATATTCTGTTGTATTTTATTTCTAACTCTGATGTTTATATAGTAGCTTCATGAACTACTATTTTATCTATTCCGCTGCGTATTATTGTATTACTCTATGTCTGTGATTCTGTGATTGATTTATTTACTGCATATGCTGAGTTTTGCCAAATTTAAATTAACAATCTGATATTTTGAATTATTCAAGTCAGGCATGTGTGGATTTATTATCGATTTGAATGGTCCAAAATGACGGGTCGTTACAGTTGGTATCAGAGCTTTGGCTCTAGGCAAAACTTAGCATACATAGTAAATTTATTTACAGAATCACTTTCGTTCGAGTTTGAATCTCTTCCGTTTGGCTCGATTTCCTTTGAACTTTGGAACGTTTCTTGCGGTTCCAAAATTCATTCTTGTCTCTCCCTATTTGTATTCTTTTGATTCTGGAGTATCCCATAACTCCACTTCGAATGATCTCTATAAGAATAGGATCCCACCAATCTTTGAATGATTTGTGAAGGGGTGAAACTCCTTCACAATTGGCATTGATTCACCGGAGATTTCTATGTCTTTGGTTTAGATGCCGCTATCTCTTGCGATCGAATGTTGATTTTTCTTGGAATTTTGCATCGATCTTGTTCCTGAAGTCACGGTTGACTCTAAGGTCATCCGCGATTTATATAAGTATATCCATCTAATTGTTTTGTAATCAATTATCTCATTTTCGTTCAAACTTATCTTCGAATCAGAATCCTATTTGATAAGAGTCCCTCTAATTTGAATTTCTATCTTTTTTTTGAAATCCATTCTTGAATCATCCTTTTGAAAAATCGGGTTTATTCGTATTTTGGAAAAAAAATTATATATCGAAATTTTTATAAGTATGATTATATTATATATAAAAAAGTGAAAATGTTTTTGATAAGGACTATATATACCTTTTAAAAATATGAATTTGAATTTTTGAAAGGATTTGAAATTTTGAAGTTATATAAGAAATTGATTTATAAAATGATTTATAACTAAAGGATTTTAAATTTGAAATTCGAGAATTGAACTCCGGTATTTTGAAATTGGTTTTAAGATTTTGAAATATATAATAATAGTATGATTTAAAAGTATTTTCCGAATAAGAAATGTTTTAAATGATTTTAATGAGTTTCGAATGATTTCGAAGAAATTCCAAAAGAAGTTTGAAAAAAATAGAAGTCCAGAACTCACTTATGTCGTTGGAAAATAATTTCGGTGATGAGTGCACGCATCATCGACATTGATTTTCGAGTTTCAGAGTGGGGGATAGGCCACTTTAGTAGCATTGCTACGCGAGTAATTTTGCGAAACCAATTTTGATTTCAAAATTTTGAAGTAAGATTTGATATTCAAAGTATATATGTATATATATATTTGAAATGATTTGAAGTAAGCCGGTGTTCAGTCCTTGAGTTTCGGATTCGATATAACCCCATCTATTAAAATTGATTTACTGATTTGTTGCTGATTTCCAACTCTTGAATTTGAAAATGATTTCTTCAACTATTTTGAAGGTTCGAGCACTTCCAAATCGAGGTTAATTTTTTTTCAAAGCTAAGAAATTTTGAAAAGTATTTTGATAAAGTATATAAGTTTGTTTTGAATGTTTAAGTATGAAGTAATAGGATTTAAATAAGTTGAAACTGTTTGGTTAAGTAAATGAATAAGAAAATTTTAAAATTTTCTAATATGAAATTTAGATTTGAAATGTTTTGAAAAGAATTTGGTCTTCAAAATATTTTGAATAAAATTTAGTTTAAATGTTTTAACTTAGTAACATCTTTATGAAACTATATATTTAACAAGTTGGAATAAATATATAAGTGTACGTATGCTGTTTATTTCGCATAATTGAATTGATCCAAGTTTGAGTACACCAGTTCGAGGTGAATTACACCATTTCGTGTTAGGATTTTTCATTTGATTCTTGATGGCGAATATTTGATATGAATTTTGGGCTTGATTCTAGAATTCTCTATCATAGTATATGACTATGCAAGGAGACTGATGGCTTCTAGTCAA
Organism: Allium fistulosum; assembly: GCA_030737815.1. Taxonomy (NCBI): domain Eukaryota; kingdom Viridiplantae; phylum Streptophyta; class Magnoliopsida; order Asparagales; family Amaryllidaceae; genus Allium; species Allium fistulosum. Next base: position 791,047,628 of record CM060901.1, read on the forward strand.
GAAACCATATCGAAGTCCGCATTAGGGAAGTCGAATGGACAATACTAGTTCGAAGCGAACTTGTGTGATCGAGCGAGCGATCAAATGTGATTTTGCGAAATGACGACGTATGTACATTTTACATTCTAATATCATTGATATATTTTGACGCTGAAATTGAAAGCTGTCGAGTTAGAATATCTTTGCTTACTAAAAGAAAATTTCCAATTTAAATTACAAAGATATATAACCCATAAAAGCAAAGATATTCAATCCCATATGGCTCTTCATACAGCGAAATTTATTTTGAAAATTTGATCCTTATATAAGATGGATCTTATGTAAATATAAGATGATTTTGAAAACCATTTGATTTTGGAAATGAATTGGTTGACTTAAATTATTGATTTGGAAATTTGGATTTATTTCTAAACCTATTATTTTGGAAAATTTTGAAACTAAAGATAATTAATTTGAGAAGAAATAATTTGGTGAAAATTGTATATGATTTTGAAATTTAACTGATATTGAAACAAAATTGAAATTTGAGAACCTTATGTTACTAAATACTTGATTTGGAGTTGTCGAACTTATATAAAATTGATTTGTATGAGTATTAAATTGATTCGAAAACTATAGATTTGAAAAGGTACTCAATTTGAAAGTGAAATCTTATATAATTGAAGTCTATATAAGTATGATTTGATATACTATTGATTTTGGAAAGTATTTGATTTGAAAATTAAATCTTATATATAATGGATTTTATATAAGTACGATATTTGGAAGTGATTTGAAAAGGTACTATATGATACATATTTTCGAAGTAAAGATATGGAAAGTGCCTTCTGCTTGATATCCGATTTGTGGCCACATCTTGGATTCATTCTATCGATATTTTTCTCTTTGATTTTTGGTTTTCCGGATATGATACTCGAGTGTCCTTCGAATTCCATGGCGTTACCCATGGTCTTACGAACTCGACTGCATAGCGTAATTCGTAAGGCAGTGATTGCTTAAAAGGTATGGATGTTTCCTGGGGGATCCAGGCGTAACCATTGTGTATCTGCGATCTATGGTCGTGTTAGTGGCGTAATCCGCAAGGCAGAGATTGCTTAAGGGGTATGGATGTTTCCTGGGGGATCCAGGCGTAACCATTTTTATGTATCCTGTGGTCCACCATTTTGTTGCATGGCGAAATTCGCAAGGCAGTGAATGCTTAAAAGGTACGGATGTTTCCTGGGGGACCCAGGCGTAACCATTGTGTATCTGCGATCCATGATTTGATTCGTTTTTTGATTGGATTGTACTTTCCATATCTGTTTTTAAAAGTTTTTCCAGTATTTTCACTGGGTGTTGAAACAGGTCTACTAAGTACCTGGAGAATTCTAGTTTTGCGTCTGATCAACGCACTACCAGAGTCTACAGGAACAAGGATAAACTTGTTAAAACATCGAGTTATAAAAAGTATTTTATTATAAAGGTATTTTATTTTAAAAGTATTTCCAACAAAGAAATTTTGTATAAATATTTGAAATTGAAATTCTTATGGTTTGAATTAACTATTCATGACCCGATACTATTCTTTTGAATCTGCCTTATCTGCTCAGCTTCATTTATTCACCTATATTCTGTTTTTCCAAATCCTCCTTTTCCTTGTTGACTATACCCTTTAAATATCATTTATTTATACACTACATGGTTTAATAGAAAATTTTAGTGTTATAAATATTTTAGAAGTTAGTAATTTAATAAAATATATTTAAAGTAAATGATTATTTGTTTATTAATAATATTTGAAAAGTATCTTGAGATAAAAATTAATAAATTATGAATTATGGATTTAAATGTTTTCAATAGCCTCTTTGTAAAAATAAGTAATAAAATAAATAATTGTTTTCAAATAGCTTACATATATTTATAAAGGTGTTATTTAAACCTATAAATGATACTTATAAAGGAAACAAGAAATTTTACAAATGGGTTTGAAAAATATTAAGATATTAAAAATAATTGAATTGTAAGTGAAGTTTTCAAATGAATATTTCAAGTAAAATTTATATAGTTTAAATTGATTGTTTACCCTTGTCTTTTAATCTATTTTTTTCTGTCTGGTTGTTTCTATTCTCCTACCTCCTTCCTTTTTGGGGACGAAAAGTTTTGAGTGGGGGAGAGTGTAACGACCCATAAATTTTGATTTGGTTTTAATAACGTAGTTAACTGAATTTTTTGAAATTTTAAATAATTGAATTTTGAAATAAAAATTTTTATATTTGGAATACGTCTATTTTAATATAGCAAATGGTAAATTTTCATCAGATAATATGAAGGTTTATTTTATTGTATAATTTTATTTCAATTTAATCAGTTAAAAATTTGATGGTAATAAAATATTTTTCAAACTTGAATATTTTCCTATAGAAAAATTGTAAATCATCTTCTGAGCAAGGCGTCATCTTTCGTTTTCCCTAATTTGGATTTCTATTGCTCCGTTTATCTTAATTCTGGCAAAATAGCAGCATTTTCGGTACCGACTATCGACTTTTGATCGGATTATCGTACCACTGATATCTGTGTACCGGTTCGATTGTGTCGTCATGCTGATCTCAACGGTATATTTATTTTGTATTTTGAGGTCCGGTGCGCGATAGAAGCGATATAGACTGTTCGTTGTAACGGTACCACAAATCGTTACCTTTTGATTTTCCCTCGGGTTCAAATTTGAAACGGCAACCCAAACCTTAATAATTTGCTATAACTTTTCTACTGAATCAAAGCTAACGTTGACATTGCATTTATTCCTTTTTATTATATACATATTTGCATAACAGCTGTAGCCGGTTCACTTCTTTCTCTGTTAAATCTTAGATCTCCTTTTCAAAGGAATTCTATATTATGAAATCAAACTTTCTTTATTTCCTGAAGCCACCACTTCTCTGCCTACTCTTTTCTCTCTCTCTTCCCTACTTAAATGTATTTTTCCTGTTGCCTGTAACCCATTTTCACGCAAGCCTTCATCTCCTTTCCCCTCTTCTCTGATATGAGAAATTCCTTTTCTCTTCCCAAATCAGTAACCATGGCCGACCCAATGAACCGCCACTACACCCCTACGACAACACCACACCGGACCCCGTTTCCCTCTCACCGCCACCACCCTCCGACGAGATCATCCCCATGGCCGCACAGCCTCTGCCACGTCCTCCACCTCCATCCGTTATTGCCGATCCCGACCTCGCTCCACCAGCGAACAGCCTCCATCACCGCAATCTCGTCCCCACACCACAGCCTCGCAGGCCGACCACCCCTCCGAGCCTGTTCTGTCGGCCTCCATTTTTCCTACTCGGTTCGTGCTTTTGACAAGAGAGATACCGGTATAAAGCTTATATATTTATGTGGTACGATCTTGTTCTCACTATTTTGCCTGTAAATTTGTATAGTTGGGTTTCATATATATTATAAACCGAGTTTACATTGATTTATTGTTCTGAATATTTTTTTTTTGTTGTATATTTATATTTGTGCATATATGGTTCTGTTTGTTAAAGATATAATACTGTTTTATATTAAATATACACGTTACTTTATATTTATAGGTTTTTTTGTAACTTACTTTGGTCAGTTTATATCGTGCTTTATAAGTATAAGTTGGTTCGGCTTCCAAATGAATATGTGCGTTAGGTATAATACTGTTTTAAATATTATATTTGTAACTTTATGATAGAATCTGTTGTTATAAAATTTGAGATGTTGATTTAGTCTAGTGTTTGTTTTGTGTAAAGTGGTCAGTCTACATATTTATAATAAGTATATATCTATTGGTACTTCAGTCTGCATGTTTCATATAGATTGATATTAGTTTATTTTAAAATTTGTATATATATCTTTTAAATATAAATTGATTTCAACATATAGTATGTACGAAGGTAAATATGTGAAAATAGTATGTTTCTGGTTATATATAAAGTTATGAATTGTCAGTGTATACCATAAAAGTTGTTTAATGTATAGTGGTATTGTTAGATATATAACCGCTTACTTTAAAGTTTTATAACGGTTTTGTTATATTGAAAGTATATATATTAAGTTATATATGAGTTGGTAAGTAACTGCAGTATGTATACATATATAGAGATATCGATATTTTAGTTAAATTTGTGTTAGACATTTCAAGTTTATAAATGCACACATCTGGTACATATTTGAGACGTACGTGTTGAAATTTTCTTTCTTATATAAGTTAATTTACACATATATTTTATATTCATCTACCTATGCATGAGGACTTTTCCTGGGTTCGAATATAGATAAGGTGGTTGGTTTATACATAAATTATGTAAGTTATATATTGGGTTTTGTGCTTGCGTTAAAAGTTGTATCTGTTGCTTTAGTTTACAAAGTTATCTGTATGTATATTTGAAAGTTACACTGGTACATATTTATGTGTTATAGCACGTGTTGCGTTAGATGTTATTAAAGAAGAAGATATTTGTATTCTAGTATATTTGTGTAATCTGGGTTTTTTTAATTTTGATTTTTGAATTATATATATATATATATATATAAGTTCACCTATACCAATTATCTCCATCGATCCAGTTCTGATTTGTTCTACCTATTCTTACTATCAGCTTGCCCGTCAAATTCGTGCCCACTTCACTTTGCTTTGAAATTCGTAGCTTGCTCTGTTGTCAAATACCCTAGCCTCGAAAAGTGAGCAATCACTCACGATTAACATTCTTGTATTTATTAAATTTGATTTCAATTGAAACGACAATTGAAATATGATGTTGTAGTTATTTAAATTGTTATATATGCTATTATCTGTATATGTTCACCTGTGACATCTGACACCAGTATCTAGTATTTATATGCCTGTTATTACTATTATTTGTATATGTTCACCTATGACATCTGACACCAGTATCTGTTATTTATATTGATGATATATGCATGTTGTTATATTTTATGTAACGACCCTGAATTTTGAACAATTTAATTTGAAAATATTTAATTAATTTTAAATATTTGGATGATGATTTGACTTGAATTTCAAATTATCAGAATGAATTGGCGATTAAATTTTTGAATTTAATCTATTGAGAGTTGAATAAAATTTGAATCTTCAATTTTAAGCCGGTTAAAAATAATTTAAAGGCTCGGAAAATTCATATTGATAATACTGAAGATAATAGAAGTTTCAGAATTTAATTTGAAAGCGATTTGTTCAGTTTTGAAAATGTATCGTTTAAATTGAATTTAAAAGTAGCCTTCCGAGGCACAGTCTCGGAATTTGACGAAACCAGTTTCATTGGGTCCGTAATATTAAATTATTACTGGATTTCAATTTTCGTATTTATCAGAATTGTTTTATGAATATATGGCGGGTAAACGCGTATAAAATTTAATTGAATTCAATTTGAATTTCTGTAACAACCTGGATTTATGCCCAAATTTTAATCATCAATAAACGATTAAAGTTGACAGATAATTTGTTGATGTTGTTGGAATTTTTGTAACAATTAAATCTTCGTCAAATTGGCGATATTAATTTCTATTAATTTTATTGGAATTTGTAAATCGATTGGAATTCTTTTATTAAATTTTTATTTGTACGAAATAAATAGATACACATAGTTAAATTTTTAACAACATGATTAAACAAAACAAAGTAAAATTTTTAATAAATAAAAACAAAACAAATTGGAAAAAAGGAAAAAAAAAAGTAAAGAAAAAAAATAATAAAACAAACACCATACTCAACCCATACCAACACACGTCTAAACCCATATCGGCCCATACCCACACCCTACCCTTTTCTCTGATAAAACACGAGAGAACCCGCCTCCCTCTTATTCATTCGTAAAACCTAAATCGAAGAAAGAAAAAAATGGCGGCCTACAAATTTTCGTTCGCTCGTCTTCGATCCAAAATCTAGGGCTTCGATCTGCAAAGATTAGGGCTTCGGCTTCGCTCGCTCTTCACTACCGCGGCATCAACTCCAATCGGCAATCTCGTTCGACTGGCGAATTTAGGGTTTCGTTCGATTCTTCGATTTCGCTCGTCTCCATCTTCCTCTTCAATCGCGGCTGCTCCTACCCGCTTCGATCTAAGGTGAGTAACCCTAGTTACTCACATCTAATTCATTTTCGTCAATTTACTTAGCTCGTTCAAATCTGTGATTTTTGTTGTTTGAATGAGCGATACTCTCGGTTGAAATTTGTTACTTTGATGGTAGTTTCGTGTTGACTTCGGTCTGACCTTGGTTATATGATTTTCTGGTACATTGGTTTCGGCCATCATGTTGTCGACTATGGTTTAAAATAAAAATCTGCAACTAGATTTTGTGGAAAGAAATTTAGATGAGGATTTTCTTAAATTTTGAAATGGCTTTCATTGTGACTTCGACCCTATTTTGAAACTCACTGTTTGATAAATTTGAAAACTTGGATTTCGAAGCAGTTTCTTATGACTTGGTTTTGGAGATCTCGGTTCTGAAATGGTTTTGAATTAATAACCACGGCTTTGAAAATTTTACTCCGTGAATTCCTTGCTTTGACTTGTTCGACTTTGGTCATACTATTCACTGCCCCTGGTAGTACTTCCGGCCTTGTTCGATTTTAAAAACTATTTTTTTTATGACTTCGGCCGTTAACTGTTGCTTTGGACCCTCTGTTGGCCAGTTGTAACTAAGTCGATTTTTTGAAAGCTGCTATTTCGATTTCTTTAAAAATGTGATAAAGTTGGCCTCGGTTTCGAAATGATTTTTCTTCGGTATTGATTTTGAATTGGACTTCGGTCACCTAGATATGTTGACTACAGACTTTATTTGGGTTAAAACTGTTAATCTGGGATTGTTGGAATTTATCTGTTTATTCGCTTCGGCACAGCGCCTTGTTCTTGATGGTGATACTTGTGCATTTGTCACTAGTATATGTTCATATACATTGATTTCAAGTTGTCTTCTATTTTGGTCTGGGCACGTGAGTTTTCAGGCAGTCTTCATATTGCATTTGCACTTGGCCTTATGCTTGAAACTGATACATTGCATATGCATTTCCATGTGTATCCAAGTTGATATTTGCACTTAACTTTGACCTGTCTGCATTTCATACAAGTAGCTTGCACGTATTTGAAGTTGTGCATGTGTTCTGTCTTCTTTGTAGTTGCACTTGGGTAGTTTGACTTGTTCTTTGATGCTTTCAATTGGCATTTACTTGTTTAACTTGAAACTTCTACATGTTGTTGTAACATTTACTGTGTTGTTCATTTTGAATTAATTTTGTGAAGTTAGGTTAGATGGAAATTCATTCGACTTTGTATTTGCCTTAAGAAATTGCCTTCGGTCAGTAAAAAAATCATGGCTTCAGCTTGATGTTTGGACTAACCTGAACCTTGACATTATAGTCTGCATTGCACTACTTTAAAATAATTTGAAAAAGTATAAAACCTGTTGTATCTATATGTCTGTGAATAAGTATGTATGCATCTCTGTTCATTTTGACTTTACTACATGTTTAACTATGCTGTACCCAATATGCTTCATATAAACTTGAGTCTGCCTGCCTATTCATGCTCGACTGTTTGGTTTGTTGTTGTGCTCATGTACTCGCTTGCACATTGTTGATCTGGAACCCTGACTTGTTCGAATTGCACTTCCTATATATGTGTATACATATGCATATTCATATGTATATATGTATATGGTAAAATTCATTGGTTTAATTGGGTCTGGGCATTCTTGTATACTTGACAGTTCTGTATGGCTTGATGTCTACATACTATTGTTTGCAAGTCATGAACATGTGGGTCTGCATTGATATTAGTTTATTTCATTGTGGCATTGTGAAGCTATCTTGTTGCCTTTGATACTGCATGTAGTACTGCATTTCATATGCTTGCACTACTTGATGTTGTCTTCATCTATGTTGTTTTGTAGTAGCACTGTATGTCTGCAGTCTTTACTATGTCATCTGAATTGCTTTCGACTGCACTGTTGCATTGTGATTTCATGCCTGTAGTTGCATCCCATTTGTATTTGTGGTGCTCGTTTGTGGGCCTTTGTGCCTGCTGCACTTGCTTGACCAGTTTCATTCATCCTTGTTTATTTTTGTTGCCTTCACCCAAATTTCCATGCGGTGACTGCAGTTAGTGTTGCAGTTTTACCCTTGATTCTTTGTGGTGGCTTTATATGCGGTGTTGGCGAGGCAGTGCACGCGTACGTGTGCACTGCAGCCACCCAAACTCGACAGTTTTGAATTGATATTTCTTTGCGTCGTGATGCATTGATCTTTTATGTCGTATTGGCGAGGCCGTACACGCGTGCGTGTACGGCAGCCAATAACACTGTTTATCTCTGTTGATGATTTAAATCTGCTGATTTATCGTTTAACACTGTTTAGTGTTATATATTTTCGTTATCCGATTTCTTTGTTAAAAGGTTCGGATAAACGAGAATTATTGTGACTGTCGTCTATTTAAATTATTACTGCCTATATGCACTAATAAACTGGTTTGAATTAGACTGACCTGTGTATTATTTTCTTTTGAATATAATACTCGGGTCAGACCGAGTATTTTTACAGCTTGAAGATTTTCGAGCAGCGAAGTTAGAGAGAGAGTAAAGAACCATTTTTAGTTTCTGAAGAAAATTGTATTTTAAGATATTCCGCTGTATCTGTATTAAAATTGTATAAACTCTGATGTATATAAAAAGATTTATAGAAATGAAATAAATTCTCATTTGTTTTAATTCAGTGTTATTATTCTGTGTTTCTATGGCTGATTCTGTTTAAACCTTATAAACTAAATAACAATTCGTCTTTTTGAACGTTTCGAGTTGGTTTAATTACCGACTGGAGATGGTCAAAAGGGGGAATGTTACAGGTGGTATCAGAGCTTTGGTTTACACAAAGCTTAGTTTATGATGTTTAATATGAATAGTTACGAGAAACACTTTAAAAAGGAAACGTTTTTCAAATCCAAAGAAGTATAAAATTGTTTTTGGAAATAAAGATTTTTAACTTAAGAAAAGTTAAATTGAAGTGAGTTGGCATTAATAAATATATGGATTTGAAATTTAACTAAAAGAAAAGTTAAATTGAATTGAATTAGTGTTAATAAATGAATGGATTTGAAATTAACTAAAGGAAGTTAAATAAATTGAACTTGATTTGATAAATTGTTGAGATGGAAAGTTAAACTTGAAAGATAAGTGATTATACGATATGAATTGGGAAGTTTAAATTAATAAGTTGTTTAACTTATAAAATGAGAAGTTTTAGTAAAACCAGTTTTTAAATGGTTGAACAGTTTTGTTAAGTGAAACAAAAGCTGAATTTTGAAAAGTGATGTGAATTTGACTTTAGTAAAAGTTAAATAAAATAGAATTTCAAATAAATTCGAGGCGAACTTAAGTTGTATGGTGAAAATAAATGCAAGTGGAGATAAAATGAAGCATGGCTTAAGTAATATTGAATGAGATTGAATTTGATATCAAAATGAATTGATAAAGTGAAGAATGAATATGAATTTGAGTTATATAAAGGAAATTCAACTTTAATTGTAAAAGTGAATTTGTGAATATGATGAGTATAAAAAATTCAATCAGAATTAGAATATAAACCAATTGAAATTAAGTGTGTTGAACCAAATTAAATGTAAGCAAAGTGAATAAATTTGGTTAAATTGAATGTGCATTGGTTGCTAGTTGATTGTATAGAAATTCATTAAAGTATTAATGAAATTGAATTAATGGAATTTGAAAGCTAAGTGATTGAATTCAAATTGAAAGATAAGTAAATTTAAAGAGAATCAAATTTGATTTGAATCGAAAGTAAATTGACTTGAATATAAATTAGTGAATGTGAACTAATTGGATATGAATAAATGTTAGTAAAATCCAATGTGAATGAATCAAATGTGATTAAATTGGAAATCAAGTTGATGAATGATTTACTAAAGAACTAGTAGATTATCTTGGAAATGGAAAACTGATAAATTTATGTAATAATTTGAATTGGAATTTTGAATTATTATAAACGGTTTATATTGAAGATTTGAAAAGATTGATATTATATTGGAATTTTAAAATGATTTGTATAAGTGTTAAAATGAAATATTTAATGGATTTCATAAGTGAATGGAAATTTCAGAATTAAGATTGTGAAGTTATAAAATGAATCGAAGTTGCAAAATAAAAGAATTTATAAGTAATTCACTTATAAATTAAAATTCTGATATAAAATTGAGTTATAAAGGAATGGGTTAATGAAGCAATTTTTATGAATTGAAGTCTTTATGAATAGGAATAGAATTTATAAACGTTGTTTATAAATTCGAAACTGACTTATTTTGATAAGTAAAATTCTTATAGCTTGTTAAATGAAGTATATTCACAATTTTGGACAGTGAATATATTATTGAATTAAATGGACATGTTTTGAGAAAGTGATATTTTAAAACGAAGTAATTGTTTTAAAAAGATGTTTTCAAGGCATTGAATATCGAAACCATAGATTTCAACATTCATTGTTGAAATAGACGTTTTCGAATATAAGGAAATGGTGGACTATAACATTGTTGTTATAGTAAATGATTTCCGAAAGGAAATGTTTTGCATAGTATTGGGATTTATACATCTATCTAAATTTCGAATCCCTATACTAGTGATTTTGAGTTGTCGTAACGATGTTTTACGTAACATTCGTTTTAACTCAAATGAAAATGTGAAAGAGAATGATTTCCTTAAAGATGAAATATATACTTAATTTTGATTAAAGTATATCGAATATTTTCAAATGTTGAAAATAAATTGGATTTGTGAATTACTTATTTTTAAATAAGTATGGAAACGTTTTTCCAAAGATGAAATGTTGTGAATATATTCCGTAAGGAATAAATGATTTGAAATTCATTTTTTGAAGTCGAAGTTGAAAAGTTAAATGAGAATTTGAACAATTTGTTCAATTTGAAATTTTTCAAAAAAGATTGAATCGTTAAGTTAAAATTGAGTTTAACTTCGACATCAAAGACAATATAAGTTGAGCTTTGAATTTCAGATGATGATTTGGATTGCATGTCTAACATTGTGAATTGATGACATAGCAATTGATCTCTATTAAATATATATCTGTTGGTGGCGGAGAATTTATTCTCTTAGCTTAACACCCTTCTCTGAGACGTACGAGCTTAGAGGTTATATATCGATAGACATCAATTCTGTGTTGAGAATTGACGATGTAAGCGTGAAATCCAAATTGAATGTGAAAGTCGATAATAAATGGAATTTTGAATATGAATTAGGTTTGAGATAACCTTAAATTTCCAAATCGACTTAGAGGAAAATTTTGAAATCCTCTATTTTGTTATGAATATGAGATATGTAAGTTTTAGAACTTATATATATGATGAATACGGTAAATTTGAAACCGTTAGTTTAGAAAGACATTGTTATGGAAATCTTATGTATGTTTACATAGATGTTATATGTACGAAATGTGAAATGAAAGTACTACATATATGATATTATGTTTTCTAAACTGAGGATGTGGAAAAGTACCTTCCATTTATTATTAATGAAGGTATTGGAACTCGTGAAGAGTATCCATTTGAAATTCGTAGCTACGTAGAATTTTAGTCAGAGTGACTATTTGAATCGGAAATCCTTCGCGATAGTTCATCGCGATGAGATTAGATTTGATTGATGATGTTAGCGTAATTTGAGGGGCGAGATGCCCACAGTTACGAGCGACTCCACTGGGATAGTGGCGTAACCGCCGAGTAAACTGCAATCTAATGCCAGGCGAAATTTGAGGGGCGTGATGCCTACAGACACGAGCGACTCTACTGGGATAGTAGCGTAACCGCCGTGTGTACTGCAATCTATGGCGACAACCATGGCGTAATTCAAGAAAGGTGTGAAACCTGCAGTTACAAGCGACTCTACTGGGATAGTAGCGTAACCGCCGGGTAAACTGTGATCCATGGGGGAACGTGCTTTCCATATCCATTTTTTTAAAGAATTTTTAAAAGTATTTTCACTGGGAATTGAAGCAAGTATGTTTAGTACTTGGAGATTTTTAGACCTGCGCCTGGCCAGCGTATGCCTAATGTCTGTGAGAACGAAGATGGACTTGTTAAATTTCGAGTTAGCAAGTATTTTCAAACTGTAAATAGTGAATCAATGAACTGAAGTAGAATTACAAAAAATTCCAACTTAATGAACTAAGGAAGAGGATCTTTGTAATGTTTTGAAAGTCCACAGCTTTGGAAGAGGTATATTATATAAATCTCTAACGTGACAGATTTTAAAGTTTAAATCTGAGTTGTAAATTAAAAATTTAGTAAAAGACTTTTGAGTGTTGATTTTAGAAATCAATGATTGTAGAAATCATCGAGCAAAAGAGAAGATAAATAAAACTAGTGAGATTAAACAAATGGAATGAATCCTATATTCATTTATTTGTAATAAGTTTTAAGTTTAGGAAAAAAATTGAGTAAGGTATAAATATTAATGAAATTTTAACAACTTTTCCTTTTCGAGGACGAAAAGTTTTTAAGGAGGGGAGTTTGTAACGACCCTGAATTTTGAACAATTTAATTTGAAAATATTTAATTAATTTTAAATATTTGGATGATGATTTGACTTGAATTTCAAATTATCAGAATGAATTGGCGATTAAATTTTTGAATTTAATCTATTGAGAGTTGAATAAAATTTGAATCTTCAATTTTAAGCCGGTTAAAAATAATTTAAAGGCTCGGAAAATTCATATTGATAATACTGAAGATAATAGAAGTTTCAGAATTTAATTTGAAAGCGATTTGTTCAGTTTTGAAAATGTATCGTTTAAATTGAATTTAAAAGTAGCCTTCCGAGGCACAGTCTCGGAATTTGACGAAACCAGTTTCATTGGGTCCGTAATATTAAATTATTACTGGATTTCAATTTTCGTATTTATCAGAATTGTTTTATGAATATATGGCGGGTAAACGCGTATAAAATTTAATTGAATTCAATTTGAATTTCTGTAACAACCTGGATTTATGCCCAAATTTTAATCATCAATAAACGATTAAAGTTGACAGATAATTTGTTGATGTTGTTGGAATTTTTGTAACAATTAAATCTTCGTCAAATTGGCGATATTAATTTCTATTAATTTTATTGGAATTTGTAAATCGATTGGAATTCTTTTATTAAATTTTTATTTGTACGAAATAAATAGATACACATAGTTAAATTTTTAACAACATGATTAAACAAAACAAAGTAAAATTTTTAATAAATAAAAACAAAACAAATTGGAAAAAAGGAAAAAAAAAAAAGTAAAGAAAAAAATAATAAAACAAACACCATACTCAACCCATACCAACACACGTCTAAACCCATATCGGCCCATACCCACACCCTACCCTTTTCTCTGATAAAACACGAGAGAACCCGCCTCCCTCTTATTCATTCGTAAAACCTAAATCGAAGAAAGAAAAAAATGGCGGCCTACAAATTTTCGTTCGCTCGTCTTCGATCCAAAATCTAGGGCTTCGATCTGCAAAGATTAGGGCTTCGGCTTCGCTCGCTCTTCACTACCGCGGCATCAACTCCAATCGGCAATCTCGTTCGACTGGCGAATTTAGGGTTTCGTTCGATTCTTCGATTTCGCTCGTCTCCATCTTCCTCTTCAATCGCGGCTGCTCCTACCCGCTTCGATCTAAGGTGAGTAACCCTAGTTACTCACATCTAATTCATTTTCGTCAATTTACTTAGCTCGTTCAAATCTGTGATTTTTGTTGTTTGAATGAGCGATACTCTCGGTTGAAATTTGTTACTTTGATGGTAGTTTCGTGTTGACTTCGGTCTGACCTTGGTTATATGATTTTCTGGTACATTGGTTTCGGCCATCATGTTGTCGACTATGGTTTAAAATAAAAATCTGCAACTAGATTTTGTGGAAAGAAATTTAGATGAGGATTTTCTTAAATTTTGAAATGGCTTTCATTGTGACTTCGACCCTATTTTGAAACTCACTGTTTGATAAATTTGAAAACTTGGATTTCGAAGCAGTTTCTTATGACTTGGTTTTGGAGATCTCGGTTCTGAAATGGTTTTGAATTAATAACCACGGCTTTGAAAATTTTACTCCGTGAATTCCTTGCTTTGACTTGTTCGACTTTGGTCATACTATTCACTGCCCCTGGTAGTACTTCCGGCCTTGTTCGATTTTAAAAACTATTTTTTTTATGACTTCGGCCGTTAACTGTTGCTTTGGACCCTCTGTTGGCCAGTTGTAACTAAGTCGATTTTTTGAAAGCTGCTATTTCGATTTCTTTAAAAATGTGATAAAGTTGGCCTCGGTTTCGAAATGATTTTTCTTCGGTATTGATTTTGAATTGGACTTCGGTCACCTAGATATGTTGACTACAGACTTTATTTGGGTTAAAACTGTTAATCTGGGATTGTTGGAATTTATCTGTTTATTCGCTTCGGCACAGCGCCTTGTTCTTGATGGTGATACTTGTGCATTTGTCACTAGTATATGTTCATATACATTGATTTCAAGTTGTCTTCTATTTTGGTCTGGGCACGTGAGTTTTCAGGCAGTCTTCATATTGCATTTGCACTTGGCCTTATGCTTGAAACTGATACATTGCATATGCATTTCCATGTGTATCCAAGTTGATATTTGCACTTAACTTTGACCTGTCTGCATTTCATACAAGTAGCTTGCACGTATTTGAAGTTGTGCATGTGTTCTGTCTTCTTTGTAGTTGCACTTGGGTAGTTTGACTTGTTCTTTGATGCTTTCAATTGGCATTTACTTGTTTAACTTGAAACTTCTACATGTTGTTGTAACATTTACTGTGTTGTTCATTTTGAATTAATTTTGTGAAGTTAGGTTAGATGGAAATTCATTCGACTTTGTATTTGCCTTAAGAAATTGCCTTCGGTCAGTAAAAAAATCATGGCTTCAGCTTGATGTTTGGACTAACCTGAACCTTGACATTATAGTCTGCATTGCACTACTTTAAAATAATTTGAAAAAGTATAAAACCTGTTGTATCTATATGTCTGTGAATAAGTATGTATGCATCTCTGTTCATTTTGACTTTACTACATGTTTAACTATGCTGTACCCAATATGCTTCATATAAACTTGAGTCTGCCTGCCTATTCATGCTCGACTGTTTGGTTTGTTGTTGTGCTCATGTACTCGCTTGCACATTGTTGATCTGGAACCCTGACTTGTTCGAATTGCACTTCCTATATATGTGTATACATATGCATATTCATATGTATATATGTATATGGTAAAATTCATTGGTTTAATTGGGTCTGGGCATTCTTGTATACTTGACAGTTCTGTATGGCTTGATGTCTACATACTATTGTTTGCAAGTCATGAACATGTGGGTCTGCATTGATATTAGTTTATTTCATTGTGGCATTGTGAAGCTATCTTGTTGCCTTTGATACTGCATGTAGTACTGCATTTCATATGCTTGCACTACTTGATGTTGTCTTCATCTATGTTGTTTTGTAGTAGCACTGTATGTCTGCAGTCTTTACTATGTCATCTGAATTGCTTTCGACTGCACTGTTGCATTGTGATTTCATGCCTGTAGTTGCATCCCATTTGTATTTGTGGTGCTCGTTTGTGGGCCTTTGTGCCTGCTGCACTTGCTTGACCAGTTTCATTCATCCTTGTTTATTTTTGTTGCCTTCACCCAAATTTCCATGCGGTGACTGCAGTTAGTGTTGCAGTTTTACCCTTGATTCTTTGTGGTGGCTTTATATGCGGTGTTGGCGAGGCAGTGCACGCGTACGTGTGCACTGCAGCCACCCAAACTCGAAAGTTTTGAATTGATATTTCTTTGCGTCGTGATGCATTGATCTTTTATGTCGTATTGGCGAGGCCGTACACGCGTGCGTGTACGGCAGCCAATAACACTGTTTATCTCTGTTGATGATTTAAATCTGCTGATTTATCGTTTAACACTGTTTAGTGTTATATATTTTCGTTATCCGATTTCTTTGTTAAAAGGTTCGGATAAACGAGAATTATTGTGACTGTCGTCTATTTAAATTATTACTGCCTATATGCACTAATAAACTGGTTTGAATTAGACTGACCTGTGTATTATTTTCTTTTGAATATAATACTCGGGTCAGACCGAGTATTTTTACAGCTTGAAGATTTTCGAGCAGCGAAGTTAGAGAGAGAGTAAAGAACCATTTTTAGTTTCTGAAGAAAATTGTATTTTAAGATATTCCGCTGTATCTGTATTAAAATTGTATAAACTCTGATGTATATAAAAAGATTTATAGAAATGAAATAAATTCTCATTTGTTTTAATTCAGTGTTATTATTCTGTGTTTCTATGGCTGATTCTGTTTAAACCTTATAAACTAAATAACAATTCGTCTTTTTGAACGTTTCGAGTTGGTTTAATTACCGACTGGAGATGGTCAAAAGGGGGAATGTTACATTTTATATTATCTGTTATCACTCTGCAAGTTCCCTGTTAGTATAGAATTCACTATGGGTTGAAATGATACATACCCGAACGGACTTTAGAATAGGAGAAAATCGTTATGGGTTGAAATGATAAATCCAAGCGATTTTCATTTGAATTGAAATTGGGATTACGGGTCGAAATGATATCTACCCGTATATATTTAAATTTCGGAATGAAATGATAAATATCCGTATCACTTAACCATATGATAAATATATATACAAACACCGTTGGTCCATATATATATATAAATATTTTGAAATTGAATTCTATGGTTTTGGAAAGAAATATTTGGTTTTAACAAATGTTGATTTTTAAAAAAAATATAAATGGTAATGATATATATAGATTTAATAATGATATTTAGTTTAATTAAGATGGATTTAATACATATAATATGTTAAGTATAAAATTTATATTTCAAAATAGAATTTGGTAAAAATTTGAATAAGTTAAGGTTGGGAAGATAATTTGAATTTAGTAAAGAATTTTATTTAATTAAACCAATTTAAAACTTATTGGAATTGGGATTTAAGATATGATTTATAACTTGAGTTTGATTTAAATAATTTAATGAATATTTCTTGTTTAAAAAATTTTAAGGAAATATTTAGTAGAAAATGAAATATAAGGCTAGTTAAATGATATTGAATTTATTAAGTGAATATTCCCTGATTAAATAATAATAATAAAGTTAAATCAAGATCTATATGAAACTATTAATTTGAAATTTAAAAATGTTGAATATTAAAGCTTTGAAATATATTGAAAATTTAAATGGTATCTTTAGAACTGAATTGAATTGATGAATTGAGCTTTGAATAAATTTGAATTTGGAATTTGAGTTAATTTAAATCGATTTGTGAGACTTGAGGAAATTTTAAATACTTTACTTTATAAATTATTTAACCTATATATATACTATTTGTAAAATAGATATATTTGAAATGAAATGATATTTGGGTTTTGAAGTATAAATTTAATTGAAATGACCACGGTGTTATAGTGTATATTTCTACCTTGTAGATAGTTCCACGGATCCTTAGAGGATGGTTATCCCAAACATCCATTAAGTTACTTGTATTTCAGTTGATATTCACTTGAGTTGGATTTATTGATATAAGAATGTTAATCCTGACTCGAGTGTTTTGTGTTTTGCTTTACGCTCGGGTCAGACCGAGTGAAACAGCATTTGAGACTCACCCTTGGAGTTTGGAGCTTCCTTTGGAGATCCAACTATCGCCTCAGCTTTCAGCTCTTCCAGTTGATTTGTTCAGAGAAGTCATCTGTTGTACTGGAGACTTCACTGTATCTGAGATATTCTGTTGTATTTTATTTCTAACTCTGATGTTTATATAGTAGCTTCATGAACTACTATTTTATCTATTCCGCTGCGTATTATTGTATTACTCTATGTCTGTGATTCTGTGATTGATTTATTTACTGCATATGCTGAGTTTTGCCAAATTTAAATTAACAATCTGATATTTTGAATTATTCAAGTCAGGCATGTGTGGATTTATTGTCGATTTGAATGGTCCAAAATGACGGGTCGTTACAAAGCCGAATAAAAGAAAAGGGACCTCTAGACAGGGATCTATCTTGCTCTCAGTGGGTGCTACCCACGAAACCTTGCTGCACCTCCCCTGTTTTAGCCATTCCCGGTTGATGAGGCTTGAGGTTACGATTACCTTTAATCAGAACATATCACTTAGAATGCTCATCGTCCGCCTGACGATGTGCTGAAAGCATTCAATCCATACAAGTTCGTTCCGGGTTCGAACGAAACCGAAGGCATTATCTCGTTACACTCGTTTTGGAATCACCCTCAGAGTTAACGACAATAACCCTTGCACTCTGAATCTTCATCTTCACTTGAGATTCACGACCTATCGTTAATTTGGATCGATGTGGTATTCGGGTCTCCAGACCTGGAATACCGTTATACGGAAACCCGATCCCGGTCTCATCGAAATCCAAAACGTATCTTTTAAGGGCCAAGTTGTTTTAAAGGTTTAAACAATTTAACTTATCTATATTCATACAGATAGATAATTCACAATTCACAACTGATAATCACATTATCAATTAAACAGATGATTCATAACCAAATAGGTAATCCATATCAACATCACAATAGTTAATCTATATTATCATCATAATGCAACCAAGCATTCATATCACACAACATCTTATCTCATTTCTGAGATTACATCCATTCAAGACAATCAATGTCATCCATTCTTATATAAGTAATGATTTACTTAATCACAACATAATTAATTTAAAATGAATTAAATTAACTATCTTTATCTTTAAATTAATTTAAAGTGAATTAAATTAATTACTTCATCTCTTAATTAATTTAAAGTAAATTAAATTAATTATTTTATTATAAATCTTACTTATATAATCATTAATTAATTACAAATAAATTAATAAATCTTTCTTTAATTATCCACCTTAATTAATCACCTTGATTAATTATACTTTAATTACATTTAAGTAATTAACCTTAATTAATTTCACAAATTAATTATCCTTAACCAAATACAGTAATTAACCTTAATTACTTCATTAATTAATTAATTATAATTAATTACTTTAATCCTTAATTAATTACAATTAATCACTTATCATTTGATTAATTAATCTTAATTAATCAATTCTTAATTACATCATTAATTATAAACTAATGATCCCTAATTACACCTTTAATTATTTTATTAATTACATTAAGTAATTATTCTTAATTAATCATAATTATTAATCACCTTTGATTAATATAATCCAGTAATTAACTTCACTTATTTACTTCCCTTAATTAATTACTTTTTAATTAATTACCTTAACAAATAATTAATTACCTTATTAATTAACCTTAATCCTTTAATTAAATAAATTATTTAATTAATAACACTAGGTAATTAACCTTAATCACTTCTTATTTAATTACTTCCATAAAATAATTATCCTATAATTACTTTATTAAATAATCTACCTTTACTTAATTACATCCAGTAATTATTCCTAAATTACTTCATTAATTAATTATACTTAATTAATTTATAAATGATTTTCTTAATTAATCACAAATAAATAAATTAATTATTAATTTAACTTAATCATTTAAATTTAATTAAACGATTCTTAACTTACTATACTAAAGGTTCTTAATTAAGAAACTATTATCTTAATTAAACCAATTATTTACCAATAACACTTGATAATTAAAATAATTTAATTATCTAAATTTCCTTCAAATTCAAATTTACATATGTAAATCTTTATTATAATTGATTTTAAATCATTAAACTTATTTAAAACTTTTTACATTTCAAAATATAAAAACTTTGTTTAAAACATTAACTTAAAACGAATTAATTTTATAAACAAAACTTGTTTAACTGGTTTTAAAAACTTAGAAACATTTCAAAACAAATTCTTTTGTTTTAAAACTTTTTAAAACTTCATGTACCATTTTTAAAACCCGCTCCTACCAAAACTCGAGTAAAACCCTCAGAAACCCGAAGTAGCTCTCGAGTCACTCCTCTAATCTTTCTGCTTCGAGTAAAACTCGAAAATTCCCGAAGAAAAACCTGGTATCCACTTCTTCCCTAAACCAAATTCTCAGATGCACGCTAACGTAGCCGTGCACGTGCACCCCCACGATGATCAACGGCGATCACTATTTCGACCTCCAGCAAGTCACCTTCGGTCACGGCAACCCTATCGTCCACCCCAAACTTCTCGATTCGATCGAGATTTCACTTCGACCATTTCGAACCCATTCCTGGAACGAAGCATCACCAGAAAATTCGACATCACCGATGATCCCCTGGTTGAAACACCATGCCAACTCCACCGTAGCGTCGCCTAGCCTTCCAGCATCCATCAATCACCTCGCGATCGATCTCGACTTCATCACGTAAACGAGAAACCCATTCGAATATCAATGATAAAAACACAGTGACAAACCCTATTCCAAAGGTCTCCGGCCATCACGTTTATTGATAAATCACTCCACTATTTTTTCGAGGAACCCCATCATCCCCTCTACCTTCAAATTCAACCACGACTTCCAGTTCGTCTCGAATCGCCTTAGATTGGTTAAAATGTCCAAAACAGTTTATCCCAAAATTCTCTTTAATTACCCAACTAGAAATCATGACCCATATCTCAAAATTCATGATTTAGAATTATGGATTCAATTATGCAATTCAAACTTAAAATTAAATTGATAAAATTTAGACTCAATTTACTTTTTTTACTGCTATTCATAAATTTCCAGACAATATAAGTTATAAAATTCCAGAACTTATGTTTATTAGTAATATTACATGATTCCACACATCTTTTATTACAATTCAAAGGTTATCAAAGATTAAATGAGGAGATGTAGATATTTAAAAAGAAAATTAAACTCTGTAAACATACAGAGCCTATATTCCAACATAACTAGTTATTCACAGGCAACAATACTAGTATACATGCATACATCCATTTCAATTCAAACATGAAGGCTAACACATGATTTTCTTCACATAACAAAGTGGAAACAAAATTTTAAAACTGTTTTTAAAACTTAAGTTTACTCACCTGTAATTTAAAACAGAAAACAGATTTTGTTTCCAGGCTTTTGAATTATCATCTGCATGTTGATTTTTGAACTTGATTTCTTTTGCTTAGTTGAATATAGACTTCCTGTTGATTGATTTGGAACTGCTACTGAATTGCCTTCTTATCTTTCTTATCTGATTGTATTAGAAGATCTGAAGATGCTATTGAGTTTGCCTTTGATCTCCTTTAAGTTTGCATTAGAATTTCCAGTTTTTACATTTCTTCTTTGCAATTTGATTTCAGGTTTCATCCTTCTTTGCATTTTTAGATTCGAATTGCTTTTTGTTGAGAAAGAAGAAAAGATAATCTTAAAACTGAAAAGAGAAAAACAGATTTTTCTTCTTTTATTTATAATAATTTTAAATTAAATTATCAAGGAAATTGACACTTGTCCCCTTAATACTCTACTTTGCTTACACATATGCTATTAAATTTACAAATGTTTTTACCAAGTATTAAAATGTTTACAAGTGTTTTATCTTGTCTTTAATTAATTTACAAGTATTAATTCCTTTTTATTTTGATTTATTTAAATCCTACATGTATATTTAAAAATATATATATGTATAAAAATGTATTTATCCTTTATAAATAAGCTTTAAGATTTCTATATAAATATACAAGTGTGAAAAACTATTATTTATAATAACTTATGCTTTAATCAAATACATATAACATATTTATAAATGCTTGAGAAATTGAGTTTAACTCTATATATATTTTTTTACAAATCAATTTATCTTATATTTGAATATTACAGGAGAAAAGATTATTAAAACAAATAAACTTCTTAATTTAAACCTTATTTAAACTTAAGCTTACATATATATTTTTAAATAAGAAATTATTCTTGTTATTTAAATTATAAATATCATTTTCAAAAGTATTAAGTCAAATTACAAATTTCCAAATTACAAATTATATAAATATTAAAGTTTGAAAATACTTTACTAAATTCAAATCATTACCTTTCCATTTCACTATATACAATTATATATATATATATATATTCTAAATGAAAATATTTTTAACATTAGCTTTGATAATTACTATATTGAATTTAATACATAACTTCAAATATATATATATACATATATATTATAATTTGAAAACTTATCCTTTTATTACATTAAAGATTCCCTATTTATAATATATATATACCTATATATATACATTATAAATATAAACACTTATATTAGTTTTAGAAAGACAAATCTTCTCAATTTAAAATTGTTAGAAAAGATATTGCCAAATTAGTTATTATTAGCTTTTTTAAAATGAATAAACTTGTCAATTTATAAAATAAAATCAACAAATCAATTTAATTATTTATAAAGATTATTAAATTGATATTGCCAAATTTCCGGGATATCACACCCTTGTTCCTTATTATATCGACTTGTATAGTATTTTGATATTTCTTATCGCTCACACCAGACTGTTGTCTGACTTAAGGTTTTATGCCTTGCTCCTTAATCTCGGGTACTCTTAAATGAGTTGACTAGATAACATATCTAGGTGGTACATGGTGATAGTGCAAAGGATTAGTAGGGTGGAGCTTTCTCGTATTACCTATGGATATTTATGCCTATTCCGTTGTATGATACTGTGGAGCCTAGATAGCGTTCATTCTTATATTTAGAGACACTTTGAGTTTATTATCAATTGTATAAACCCTACCACTATATTGTATAACTTTGTGAACCTATGTACTATGATATTTTGTTTTATTTTAGTTATTACAACCTCGCATGTTTTATATCTGTGGTGTAATTATTTTATTTGATGCACTATGAGATATACAATAAGTTTTGTGATTGTTTCTGTAAGAGTCCAAAAACTCGGCCTTCGAAAATCGGCACCCGTACTTCACTTGTACTCAAAATGCCGTAGATTCAAACGCCGAATCTGGCTTCCCGGAGCTATAACACAATTAAGTAAATAACACAGCGGAAGAAAAGAATAATACATTGATATACAATATCTGATACAACAGAGTGATACAATGAATATCAATATACATCAGAGATATGATACAAGAAATAGCAGCGGAAAAAAAATGATAACAACAACAGCGGAACAATATCAATAGAAATGATAACTCCAAAATGATCTTCAGACAAGAATGAATCCACAACTCCAAGATAAGCAACTCCGATGAATGAACTACAAATACTGAACTAGCTCCAGATAATCTACTAAACCTGAATATCTGAAAAGAAACCCAACTCTAGACTGCTCGTGTGGAAAATTATGAGCACCCAGAGTTTAGGAAGGGAACAATAAACTCCGGATCAGTCATGGGACTGGTGTGAGCAACAAAAGCAGTTTATCTTTAAAACAAGCAACAAAGGCTTTTAAACATTGAAACCCGCAATGCTTTTCGAAAATGAAACTACCATAAGACCTCCCGCCACACACACAATGCAAACGCAGAATTGGAGGAGATTTCTTCTTATGATAGTCAAACATGCTTACTACGCAAATCATTGGATATTATTACTAGTGCATAGTGCAGAAAACATTTCGAAAGTATAATATTAATCTTAGCCAGCATACGACCAGTATCGTATGCCTACTATAGCTACCATCTAAACAGTGGTGACCACCGTACGTAAATGGCAGGTTCTACAACTAAAACCGTACAAGTTCCGTATTGGAGAAATGGATTTCCAACAAATGGTCAAGCTAAGGAACTTCCTTCCGCCGCATGGGAACGCCTCTGGCGGGACGCCCCGAGAAACAAACTGCTCTCTGCCAACAAGGCCGGGTTACCCCTGTAACAGGTAACTCACGAATATGCCACCTCCCGGTCCTTTGGGACCTTTATCCGAGCGCTCGTAACCATCATCACACATCATAAAGAAGGTGTATCCACATGAGTAAGTATCTGGGCTCCATACCATGATACCACCCTTTTCCAGAAGGAAATGACATACCCTAAAGGGCGCGACCCTCATAACCTTGCCGCAACGATCCTGTTTCGACCATTTCCGGGTTGTGAGGCCCTGACGAAGTCTCGTCCACAAAGCTACGCTTTGTCACAAAGCCATGCTTTGGGTCAACAGATGATCAACCTATGATCACAAAGATAAATGATCAAACAATTGATCATATCGCAAATGATCAAACACTGATCATCACACAGCAACACTCAACATGCCACATTACCAAATTGGGATATATCGCTGATAACCTTCAACTACATAACCTCTGAGCTCGTACGTCTCAGAGAAGGGTGTTAAGCTAAGAGAATAAATTCTCCGCCACCAAACAGAAATGTATTTGAAAGAAATCGGCTTTATATCTCAAAGTGTAATGTCAGACATGTATCCATATAAGTCTGTTCCGGGATCGAACAGAACCGAAGGCACTTCTCACGAAGCCCTTGCAAATCCGGATAACTTTCAATCACGTCCGGACTTCCCGTCACAAAAGAGTGATATAAATCTCTATACCGGGAGCTACCCAGTGCAGATACATTCGACAGGTTGTCCTTTCATTTTCGAAAAATATCCGGTCTTCAACACCGGTCTTCAAATGCTATCCATATACGACGTATCACTATTCGGAATGGGTTATATGACACTAAGGTCCTCTCCCGGCTAAACCGAATAATGTGCGCAATATTTTAAAAACATATGGATATTGGGATTTCAATTAAGTCACAACTTAAACCCAAATTTCCTTTCCAAATGATTTAACAAATTACCATTTCAGATCTTTTAAACAAAAAGATTCATTTTAACAACCTTAAATGGTTTAAACAATTTCCACACTTTAATCTTTTAAATAAAAGATTTAATCACAGAATTTCCAAATTAATTCCCATTTCAATTTGATTAACTCGTTAAATCTTTAAATCAAAGATTTAACAAATAGCTTTCAAAACAATTTCATTTCGAATGGTTTAACAAAACATCATTTTAAATCTGTTAAAAATAAACAGATTTAATTCATAGCTTTCGAAAAGAATTCATTCATAGTTTGAAAAATCTATTTTTCAATTCAATCTTGAAATTCCTTTAATTAAACTGAAATTTCATTTCTTATCTGAAAGCTTTTAATTCTTTTAAAACGAACAGTTTTCATTTTGAAAATCTGATTCATTCATACGAGTTAAGGTTCTTCTTGGGTTAAAATCAAATTCTCAAAAATTTACATTTAAAATGGTTTAAATTCATATAAACACATTAATAAGTTGAACAGCCTTTTTAAACCGTAGTTCCCAAATCATAGATTTAATTTCAAACTTGAATCCAAATTTAAATCTAACTATTTAAATTTTCAAAACTCGGTTAAATTATTTAAAATAACTTTAATATTTGGAATTCTATTTCAAAAGCTTTTCACTTTAAACCCCAAATTTCTAATCTCAAAATCAATTGAAATTAAAATTTCAATTTCAAAAACATCAAATTTAAATTATCTGCGACTTAACCGATTTCCACGTGAAATCCATATTTGTGTGTGTATGGTGTAGTCCAGGGGTTTAACACACAATAGTGCAACATCAATCATCACAGATATATCGATAAGCGGTAAAATCGATAACGCTTATCTTCATTCACAGATTCATAGATAAAATAAATTTATCGGTCATAAAGATTCACTATTTCAATTCGATGTGGGTTTCGGATAACCAACTGGAATCCGACTCCCTGTCGCATCGAAATTCAAATGTCGTTTACGGGTCAAAAGTTCATATTCACATAGTAATATATCATCACAGATATAGAAATTTCAGATCACAACATAAATCAGTGTATATCACAAAGCATCATATATCAAGAATATCAAACAAACGAATTATTCAATAGAATTCAAACATTCATAAGTAAGGTCAGTTAATTGTTTGATTTATTCAATTCAGATTAATAAATTACTAATCCTGGTTAATTACAAATCATTTGATTAATTCTTTCTTTACTCATTAATTAACCATTTATAATTTATAAATCAACCTTTAATTTCTTAATTAATAAATTTCCAATTCATTAATCTCTAATTATTAGTAAATCAATCATCACATAACATCCAATAACAATCAGACATCTACAATTAAGATGAATAAATCATGTGGTTTAAATTAATTAATCACATAATTATTTTCAAATCATTAAAGTATATTTTAGCTTTACTTATTTACCTCATTTTAAAGTTATAAGCTTTATTTTATTTCAAACCTAAGATTCAAATTCAAATTGAATTTAGATTTAAAAATTCCAATTAAACTTGGTTTTAAATTCTATTTCAAATTTTATATTAAATTTTAAAAATCTGAAACTGCCAGACTTTACCTTTGCCAAAGCCTGGAACAACGTTTATACTCGAAACAAACCAAAACTGCTTCGAGTCCCCTACCCAAAAACTTCGAGTTGTTCTCGCGAAAAACTCGCGTTCTACCCGAGATCCATCTTCTTCCAAAAGCCTAAATCGACTGACACACAACGAATTCGTGCACGTGCACGCTGCCGTTGACCAACTTCAGGTGACGCTACAACGTTGAACAAGTCGACGATGATCCACGCATTGATTCTCGATCGCCAGAACTCCAAAAATTTCTCGAACTCGAAATCGAGAGTTCGAGCCAAACCTGGAACAACTGAACCCCACCATCCCCAAAACCTGTCAATGCACCACGCTCGCAGCTCCGACCACCGGAGGCGCTGAAATTCCGGTCACGCTTCGACAATCCACCGAGCAACCTTCCACCTGAATTTAGTGCGACTCGGTCGCGTAATGACGACGAACTCACCATACTTACAGACAAGTTCAAAAGCTCAACAAAAATCCTAAATTTGATTCGATTCAACAAATCTCGAAATAGAAAATTTTTCTGGCATTTTTCCTGTGATTATTGATCGTTCCAGCACCTTCATACCAAATTTCGCCAAACATCATCACGCTGATCACCAGATTTTGCCCAAAATACCATTTCCGTTCAACTCACGAT
Source organism: Allium fistulosum (assembly GCA_030737815.1). NCBI lineage: Eukaryota > Viridiplantae > Streptophyta > Magnoliopsida > Asparagales > Amaryllidaceae > Allium > Allium fistulosum. The sequence goes on from CM060901.1 coordinate 791,074,698, forward strand.
TTTCCACAATTTAACAAACTAAAAATCTTGATTTTATTCTTAAAATTCATGGCTTATGAAGACAAACGGGATCAAGTAATCAAGACTCAAATTTTAATCAACTAAATTTTTGACAAGATTTGATTTTTACTGTGCTTTTTTTTACCTTTTCCAGTAAACCCATTCATTTTATTACTTAAAAGTATTTTTAACATTTTGGCCTTGATAATTCAAACACTTTTTGTCTAAATATCAAAGTCTATAGGTGAATGATTTAAGAGATTTTGATTTCCTTCTTTGTTCTTAGCCTGTAAACACTTAGAACAGGTATATATGCCTGTATATGTATAATTTGAATTCTTATATATACACTCACACACATGCAGATATATTTACTCAATCATACAAGCAAAATTTCATCACAACTTCAAGTACAAAACCAAACATCAAGAGATATAACAGGTTCAAATGGTTTGCTCACCTTTCATTTTGATGAACAGAGCCTGCTCCAATATTTGAAACAGCCTGAGAAATTACAAGTTGAAGCTTTCTTGATCTTTAATCCTCTGTTTTGTATTGTTGTTGATGTTTAAATTGAGTTAATATTCATTTTCAGTTTTCTTAGCTTTGAAGGAACGAGCTGATGTGAGAAAATGATAAAGGAAATATACAAAGATATGTTTTGTACAGGGTGTATATATTTTTGTTAGTTTGTAGTTTGTACAACATAAGCCAGGGATTTTTTCTCTATGCTTTGCTGGTTGATGCCCTTTCGAGTTGACCTTGGTTTGCTGCTAGAGATAGAAACATTTAATGTTAATGTACTTTATGTCCCCTTGTGATATTTATACTTTCTTTTGCTTTGCATTTCCAATTGTTCACATATAAAGTTCTTACTTTTGCAATACTTCGGCTGATATGATTTGTTGTGGAGGCTAAAGATATGTTTATTTGTTTTATTACTTTGTATTTTATTTATTTGTTATCTCTTCTTTGCAATATAAATGAATTAAATGTTGTTGTCGTCTTGTATTATAAGCTAATGCTTATTATTATTATTATCATTTTCTATGTTTACACTTGTTGTATACGTTTATTTCTAGCCTATTATTCATTATTTATTTACAATTTAAACTCAAGTCAAAATATATATTTATTTTAAAATTCATTTACTTGAAATTTAAATTCGAATCAATATATACTTATATATAAAATTTCAAATTTACTCGTATATGCCCAAATACATATATATTCACACATATATAATATTTATATAATATTTAAATTTAATTGATTTAACACAAATTAATTCATCTCGGGGAAACTCGTAATCTATCTACCGTTTTATTTCACAAATTTTATTCAAAAATCAATTTAATTATCAAATTTAAATTCATATAAATTCGGGGTCGTTACAGACTTCCCCCCTTAAAAGAATTTCGTCCTCGAAATTACCAAGGAGACAAAAAGATAGATGAAACAGGATTTATCAAATCAACTGAACATCTGTTCTGCATTTGGCTTACCAAATCAGAATATCGATAATATATACAAGAACAAATCTGTTTGACACTTCACAAGATACTCGGTTTATCCAGATCTACGAAATATACAGTGGGATTGGTTAGTTCCAAGGAATAACTAACCATTCGTAGAACATATCGGGACCCAAAGAATAGATAGATATATGGATACAATTTTAAAACTTTTAGTTTAGAATGAGAGTACACCTATCAGCCATAGCAATCAAAGCAACCAATACATCCAAACAAACAATTTTGGCTTATCCGGAGTTTATGTCCCATATTAATACATCGAATCTCCTTCCTGGATCTACCAGAAACTATCGAAGAATTGAGAAAAGATGACGAATAAAATAGATTGATAGAGAAAGGATTGTTTTCTTGTTGTTACAGGGTATTGACCATTCGTAGTCGTATTTCCCTATCCCCTATCTCATCCTCTTCTTACACTCATACTTACTATCAGTGGATAGCAAGAGAATTTACTGAGGCTTACGGGCGGATATCTGAGAATTACTCATTCTAGGGTATACTTCACCCTATCTCTAATGAGCTACTTAATGTGTTATACTCCTGAGCTAAAGTTCAACCTTAGCTCTGATACCAAATGTAAGAGTCCAAAAACTCGGCCTTCGAAAATCGGCACCCGTACTTCACTTGTACTCAAAATGCCGTAGATTCAAACGCCGAATCTGGCTTCCCGGAGCTATAACACAATTAAGTAAATAACACAGCGGAAGAAAAGAATAATACATTGATATACAATATCTGATACAACAGAGTGATACAATGAATATCAATATACATCAGAGATATGATACAAGAAATAGCAGCGGAAAAAAAATGATAACAACAACAGCGGAACAATATCAATAGAAATGATAACTCCAAAATGATCTTCAGACAAGAATGAATCCACAACTCCAAGATAAGCAACTCCGATGAATGAACTACAAATACTGAACTAGCTCCAGATAATCTACTAAACCTGAATATCTGAAAAGAAACCCAACTCTAGACTGCTCGTGTGGAAAATTATGAGCACCCAGAGTTTAGGAAGGGAACAATAAACTCCGGATCAGTCATGGGACTGGTGTGAGCAACAAAAGCAGTTTATCTTTAAAACAAGCAACAAAGGCTTTTAAACATTGAAACCCGCAATGCTTTTCGAAAATGAAACTACCATAAGACCTCCCGCCACACACACAATGCAAACGCAGAATTGGAGGAGATTTCTTCTTATGATAGTCAAACATGCTTACTACGCAAATCATTGGATATTATTACTAGTGCATAGTGCAGAAAACATTTCGAAAGTATAATATTAATCTTAGCCAGCATACGACCAGTATCGTATGCCTACTATAGCTACCATCTAAACAGTGGTGACCACCGTACGTAAATGGCAGGTTCTACAACTAAAACCGTACAAGTTCCGTATTGGAGAAATGGATTTCCAACAAATGGTCAGGCTAAGGAACTTCCTTCCGCCGCATGGGAACGCCTCTGGCGGGACGCCCCGAGAAACAAACTGCTCTCTGCCAACAAGGCCGGGTTACCCCTGTAACAGGTAACTCACGAATATGCCACCTCCCGGTCCTTTGGGACCTTTATCCGAGCGCTCGTAACCATCATCACACATCATAAAGAAGGTGTATCCACATGAGTAAGTATCTGGGCTCCATACCATGATACCACCCTTTTCCAGAAGGAAATGACATACCCTAAAGGGCGCGACCCTCATAACCTTGCCGCAACGATCCTGTTTCGACCATTTCCGGGTTGTGAGGCCCTGACGAAGTCTCGTCCACAAAGCTACGCTTTGTCACAAAGCCATGCTTTGGGTCAACAGATGATCAACCTATGATCACAAAGATAAATGATCAAACAATTGATCATATCGCAAATGATCAAACACTGATCATCACACAGCAACACTCAACATGCCACATTACCAAATTGGGATATATCGCTGATAACCTTCAACTACATAACCTCTGAGCTCGTACGTCTCAGAGAAGGGTGTTAAGCTAAGAGAATAAATTCTCCGCCACCAAACAGAAATGTATTTGAAAGAAATCGGCTTTATATCTCAAAGTGTAATGTCAGACATGTATCCATATAAGTCTGTTCCGGGATCGAACAGAACCGAAGGCACTTCTCACGAAGCCCTTGCAAATCCGGATAACTTTCAATCACGTCCGGACTTCCCGTCACAAAAGAGTGATATAAATCTCTATACCGGGAGCTACCCAGTGCAGAGACATTCGACAGGTTGTCCTTTCATTTTCGAAAAATATCCGGTCTTCAACACCGGTCTTCAAATGCTATCCATATACGACGTATCACTATTCGGAATGGGTTATATGACACTAAGGTCCTCTCCCGGCTAAACCGAATAATGTGCGCAATATTTTAAAAACATATGGATATTGGGATTTCAATTAAGTCACAACTTAAACCCAAATTTCCTTTCCAAATGATTTAACAAATTACCATTTCAGATCTTTTAAACAAAAAGATTCATTTTAACAACCTTAAATGGTTTAAACAATTTCCACACTTTAATCTTTTAAATAAAAGATTTAATTACAGAATTTCCAAATTAATTCCCATTTCAATTTGATTAACTCGTTAAATCTTTAAATCAAAGATTTAACAAATAGCTTTCAAAACAATTTCATTTCGAATGGTTTAACAAAACATCATTTTAAATCTGTTAAAAATAAACAGATTTAATTCATAGCTTTCGAAAAGAATTCATTCATAGTTTGAAAAATCTATTTTTTAATTCAATCTTGAAATTCCTTTAATTAAACTGAAATTTCATTTCTTATCTGAAAGCTTTTAATTCTTTTAAAACGAACAGTTTTCATTTTGAAAATCTGATTCATTCATACGAGTTAAGGTTCTTCTTGGGTTAAAATCAAATTCTCAAAAATTTACATTTAAAATGGTTTAAATTCATATAAACACATTAATAAGTTGAACAGCCTTTTTAAACCGTAGTTCCCAAATCATAGATTTAATTTCAAACTTGAATCCAAATTTAAATCTAACTATTTAAATTTTCAAAACTCGGTTAAATTATTTAAAATAACTTTAATATTTGGAATTCTATTTCAAAAGCTTTTCACTTTAAACCCCAAATTTCTAATCTCAAAATCAATTGAAATTAAAATTTCAATTTCAAAAACATCAAATTTAAATTATCTGCGACTTAACCGATTTCCACGTGAAATCCATATTTGTGTGTGTATGGTGTAGTCCAGGGGTTTAACACACAATAGTGCAACATCAATCATCACAGATATATCGATAAGCGGTAAAATCGATAACGCTTATCTTCATTCACAGATTCATAGATAAAATAAATTTATCGGTCATAAAGATTCACTATTTCAATTCGATGTGGGTTTCGGATAACCAACTGGAATCCGACTCCCTGTCGCATCGAAATTCAAATGTCGTTTACGGGTCAAAAGTTCATATTCACATAGTAATATATCATCACAGATATAGAAATTTCAGATCACAACATAAATCAGGGTATATCACAAAGCATCATATATCAAGAATATCAAACAAACGAATTATTCAATAGAATTCAAACATTCATAAGTAAGGTCAGTTAATTGTTTGATTTATTCAATTCAGATTAATAAATTACTAATCCTGGTTAATTACAAATCATTTGATTAATTCTTTCTTTACTCATTAATTAACCATTTATAATTTATAAATCAACCTTTAATTTCTTAATTAATAAATTTCCAATTCATTAATCTCTAATTATTAGTAAATCAATCATCACATAACATCCAATAACAATCAGACATCTACAATTAAGATGAATAAATCATGTGGTTTAAATTAATTAATCACATAATTATTTTCAAATCATTAAAGTATATTTTAGCTTTACTTATTTACCTCATTTTAAAGTTATAAGCTTTATTTTATTTCAAACCTAAGATTCAAATTCAAATTGAATTTAGATTTAAAAATTCCAATTAAACTTGGTTTTAAATTCTATTTCAAATTTTATATTAAATTTTAAAAATCTGAAACTGCCAGACTTTACCTTTGCCAAAGCCTGGAACAACGTTTATACTCGAAACAAACCAAAACTGCTTCGAGTCCCCTACCCAAAAACTTCGAGTTGTTCTCGCGAAAAACTCGCGTTCTACCCGAGATCCATCTTCTTCCAAAAGCCTAAATCGACTGACACACAACGAATTCGTGCACGTGCACGCTGCCGTTGACCAACTTCAGGTGACGCTACAACGTTGAACAAGTCGACGATGATCCACGCATTGATTCTCGATCGCCAGAACTCCAAAAATTTCTCGAACTCGAAATCGAGAGTTCGAGCCAAACCTGGAACAACTGAACCCCACCATCCCCAAAACCTGTCAATGCACCACGCTCGCAGCTCCGACCACCGGAGGCGCTGAAATTCCGGTCACGCTTCGACAATCCACCGAGCAACCTTCCACCTGAATTTAGTGCGACTCGGTCGCGTAATGACGACGAACTCACCATACTTACAGACAAGTTCAAAAGCTCAACAAAAATCCTAAATTTGATTCGATTCAACAAATCTCGAAATAGAAAATTTTTCTGGCATTTTTCCTGTGATTATTGATCGTTCCAGCACCTTCATACCAAATTTCGCCAAACATCATCACGCTGATCACCAGATTTTGCCCAAAATACCATTTCCGTTCAACTCACGATTTTCCACAATTTAACAAACTAAAAATCTTGATTTTATTCTTAAAATTCATGGCTTATGAAGACAAACGGGATCAAGTAATCAAGACTCAAATTTTAATCAACTAAATTTTTGACAAGATTTGATTTTTACTGTGCTTTTTTTTACCTTTTCCAGTAAACCCATTCATTTTATTACTTAAAAGTATTTTTAACATTTTGGCCTTGATAATTCAAACACTTTTTGTCTAAATATCAAAGTCTATAGGTGAATGATTTAAGAGATTTTGATTTCCTTCTTTGTTCTTAGCCTGTAAACACTTAGAACAGGTATATATGCCTGTATATGTATAATTTGAATTCTTATATATACACTCACACACATGCAGATATATTTACTCAATCATACAAGCAAAATTTCATCACAACTTCAAGTACAAAACCAAACATCAAGAGATATAACAGGTTCAAATGGTTTGCTCACCTTTCATTTTGATGAACAGAGCCTGCTCCAATATTTGAAACAGCCTGAGAAATTACAAGTTGAAGCTTTCTTGATCTTTAATCCTCTGTTTTGTATTGTTGTTGATGTTTAAATTGAGTTAATATTCATTTTCAGTTTTCTTAGCTTTGAAGGAACGAGCTGATGTGAGAAAATGATAAAGGAAATATACAAAGATATGTTTTGTACAGGGTGTATATATTTTGTTAGTTTGTAGTTTGTACAACATAAGCCAGGGATTTTTTCTCTATGCTTTGCTGGTTGATGCCCTTTCGAGTTGACCTTGGTTTGCTACTAGAGATAGAAACATTTAATGTTAATGTACTTTATGTCCCCTTGTGATATTTATACTTTCTTTTGCTTTGCATTTCCAATTGTTCACATATAAAGTTCTTACTTTTGCAATACTTCGGCTGATATGATTTGTTGTGGAGGCTAAAGATATGTTTATTTGTTTTATTACTTTGTATTTTATTTATTTGTTATCTCTTCTTTGCAATATAAATGAATTAAATGTTGTTGTCGTCTTGTATTATAAGCTAATGCTTATTATTATTATTATCATTTTCTATGTTTACACTTGTTGTATACGTTTATTTCTAGCCTATTATTCATTATTTATTTACAATTTAAACTCAAGTCAAAATATATATTTATTTTAAAATTCATTTACTTGAAATTTAAATTCGAATCAATATATACTTATATATAAAATTTCAAATTTACTCGTATATGCCCAAATACATATATATTCACACATATATAATATTTATATAATATTTAAATTTAATTGATTTAACACAAATTAATTCATCTCGGGGAAACTCGTAATCTATCTACCGTTTTATTTCACAAATTTTATTCAAAAATCAATTTAATTATCAAATTTAAATTCATATAAATTCGGGGTCGTTACAGTTTCTATTCTTTTCACCCTTGATAATAGTCCTACATCGGTCGGGCACTGCAAAGACACACATATACGTATACTTGGATGTTGGAGGTGTAGGGTAATTGTGATTTTCTGCCTTTCTTACTCCTAAAGATGAGGCATTGGCTAAAAGAAAAGAATGATGGGAAGAAAATAAAACACAGAATATCACAACCCAATGGAACAATATATAATAGTCAACATAAGTTCATACATAGTCACTTCCATAATAATAATACATCAGAGTCTATGGTACAAAGTTAAGCCAAGGACGGTAATAACTGCCTGTCCCCACACTTGCTGATACAAAATACATACATACACAGCGGAAATACAGTAAATAGCTAGATATTGATGAAGCCACCTGCTCCAAACTCCTCCAAAATGCATCCGTGAGAAACTTGGACTACATGGCTACTCATACAAATTTGAGTACCTAAAAGTTTTAGGAAAAGAAAAGAAAAATCCAGGTCAAACATGGGTCTTCTATCAGTAAACTCTAAACATTTGAATTTAATACTTTAGAAACACCTTTAAAATCAAGGGTATCTAGTATGACCATGCAGCACGTAAACACGAATGGATTTTTACATTACGATAACCAAACCATTTTATAGAAAATCTAGTGATAATATAATAATGTCTAAGGTTTTGAAAGTAAATATAAAATCATAGCCGAAATTGTTACATTAATTAAATTCTAGCATGATAGGTATACAACTAAGTCCGAAGGCACTTATTGGAAAATGGGTTTCCATACAATGACAAGGCTACTGGAGTACCGCACAGTACACCTCTAGGTAAAATGTATCGACGGCCATACATAGACCCCTTGCCAACAAAGGACCGGCCTACCCCTTACTGGATAATACTGAATATATCACCACCTCGGTCACTAGGATACAAAATCTGATAATATCAATCCAGATCGAGTGGTGATTATACCTTAATAGGATCGAATTACATAGCCTTTCTGTATATATCTTATTTTTTTCATTCTCGGTAATCATGCTTAAGGATACACTTTACCTTTCTTTAGAAATTTCCACTTGGAATGCTAACACTGCATTTATGGTGACATGAAATAAGTGACAGCATAGAGAAAATCACTATAAAGACACTTAAACAATTTAATAGAATATCATGGCTAATTTTAATTAGACATCAATATAAACAGCATAAGAAGGCAAATAAATAATTTCTAGCAAGAAACCCTTCAGGGTCTCTCTATAAATGTTCCCTACAAAACAATGGTTATGGATAATACATACATACATACATATATATATATACATACATACATACATACAATCATATGGGTTCATAACAATCAAATTAATATGTCATCAATTTTCCAAATGGAAATTCAACCAAACAATCAATCAAATAATTTAACTAACATCCAAGCAATCAACGATAGTTAATAGCATCGCATATATGATATAGTAAATTTTAACGTGAGTTTAAACTCACATTGATTCAAGTTTTCACCGAAACGTTTCGGTTTGAACTAAAACCGAACGGACTGTCGGTTTTAGCCCAAATTTTAACTTGCTCCAAATTCCACCAAACCAACTCCAATGCGAAGATAGTGTCCATACGAGTGCAAAGCAAAGAACGACATTCGAATTCGACCTCGTACGCAAAAATTATACAATTTATAAGTTATCGAATTAAATAAATTAATTAATCCGACTAATTACAATCATATAAATTAATTAACAACTAAAACTTCTCTCCCCCTCCCTAACCACTCCTTTGTACATGTCCATCGCTACTTGGTACAAGCACGCCAAACATCGACCATCCCTTCACTAAATCGACCAACAATCGCTCTGACGAACTTCTCTTCGAACAAGCATTGTAACGCACACCACCATATCCTGTCCGCCTCGCCTTACAAAAATGCAACACAATCAGGTCCTCGCCCCTTCACGCGCTAGGTCGCGATCCCCAAAGGCCGCCGTACAAACCCAAACTCCGACCAAAGCATCTTCTTCCAACGCTAAACCCAAAACCAAGCTTCAATTTGCCTAAATCCGCCTAAATCTCCAACTAAAACAAGCCCTAGCTCCACTGGAAAATCGTTCATCGCCCAAACATCGATCGATCTTCACTAAACATGCACAGATCAGAGCCCCCAACCTTACGACCCACTGGAACAAGTTTCATGCTTTTACATTGAGTATAGTATTTTAATTTAATTTTTGAAGTTTGATTTGCAAAGTGGAAAAGAAATAATATGTTTATAGGCAAGAATATAAAAGGAAGAGAGTATGGGTAGTGGATGTGGGAAGGTATGGCGAGGGTATGGGCTTGCTATGAAGGGGTATGGGCTTTAAAAGTAGGGTATGTTATTATTTTGTTTATTAAGATATCCGGCATTACATACCCAAAAATTTCAAACTCCAATCGAAGCATGCCGACTAGCGTTCTATAAAAAATATTCCTATTCCAAACTCAATGGAACTATTTTTGAGACCCAATTCGAAAGTATACGGTAGTTAGTTTTTTAAATCGAAATATTTTTACAATTAATCGCTAGGCGTTTCGAGCTCGCACAACCGCACAATACATTTGATCGTTACGAAACTCAATGGCGTACAATAATTTGTTATTCCGGATCTAATAGCATCGGTTTCGTCAAATTTTGAGATAGTGCCCTGAAATGATAATTTCACAAATTTAAATATCGTTTTATGTTTTCGATCCAATTTATCAATATTTATCCGATCTATTTCGTAAATAAATTTACAAATCGAATTCATCAATATTATTTATTAATTAAAGTAGTTAAATATAATTATTAAATCCATTTAATTAATATTTAATCCATAATTTAAATATTTAAACGATCTCTATATTTGAATTATACGTTATTAAATTTCAAAATCTAATTATTTAAATATTTTAAGATTAATTAAACATTTAAAATCAAATGACCAAAATTCTGGGTTGTTACACAAGCAATGTTAAGTGAAACTGAATTTGATTTGTAATAAAGTAATGAAATGGATATGAACTTGAGTTATAAAATGAAATTCAACTTAATTCGCAAAATGAATTGAATATGGTTTAGAATGTTGTTTAATAGAAATGAATATGAACTTAAGTTGTAAAGTGAAAACAAACATATAACAGTTTATAAATGATAGTAGTATTAAAGAAAATGTTTATAAACTTAAGTAAAATTTTATGAAAACAAATCATAAATGAATTTAGTATGGAGTGAAATGTTGTCAAACATAATATGAATGTAAATGAAAATGAATATGAAAAATGAAAATAAATGGATGAGTGTGAATAGAGCAATGTGAATAGTAATTATGAATAAAAAATATTAAATAAAAGAATCAGGAAAAAGAATGTGATATAATAAGAAACCAATTTAAATAAATATGTAAGTCATACGTATATGATTTTATTTGCATAACTATTTGATCCAAATTCGAATATACGTTATCGAGGTGATTTACACATTAGGATTTTTCACTCGATTCTTGACGGTGAACACTGGATATGGATTTTTAATTGATTCTTATATTCTCTATCATAGTTTATGGCTATTAAAGAAGAATGGCGGTCTCTAATCAACGAACTGGATCTGAGTCCGCACTAGAGTGGTCGTGTAAACGATACTAGTTCGAAAGCGAAATTGTGTGATCAAGCGAGCGATCAGGTATGGTTTTGCATACGGATGATATATTTACATCATATGAGTTTAATAAATTAAACATTGACATTGGAAAATGCAAATTGATATGGTTATGAATTAATTGGATGGATATTATATGTTTGACGATTTCTCTTGTTACCTTTGCTACATTTGCACATAGTTATTGTATTAGTCTATGTTATATATTGATATTACTTTCCCTATACTTGTTCTGATTGATTGTTGAGTGATTAGTAGGTGCGGATGGTGTGCTTCGCATTTGGAGCTCGCTTTTGCATTATATTGATTGTATATGCTTGCTAATACTAATAAAAGGTACACATCTTGGATTAAATATCGTATTTTTATATTTTTTCCCTATAGGATGCCTCATCCTTGAAGATGAGATGTATATTTGTGATTGTATATATATTGCAAAATTTTCCGATCGAACCGCACAAAGGTGACGCTGGTGAAATGTTCCGTAAATTTAAGGCATTAGAAATTTTTTGAGAATTTTGGAAAAAATATTTGATAGCTAAAATTTGATTTTAATGTTATAACTTGGATTTATATTAGTTAGTAACTATAAATGAATTTTAAAGACATAGAAATTTTATAATCAATTTCAACTAATTGGTTTTGAAATGTAAATAGGTTTGGGGCATTTTTCTTACCTTGGTAATTTCGGGGACAAAATAAGGGGGGGGGGGAATGTAACGACCCAGAATTTCAATCATTTGAATTTGAAATATTTAATTGATTTTAAATATTGAAAAGTTAAGTTTATAAGCTAAATAACTTGAATTTCAAATATAGTGATTTATTTGATAATTAAATTGCTAAATTAAATATTTGGAATTATTTAAAATAATTGAATCTTGAATTTAAGGTGGAAAATAATAATTTTGAAAGCCAATTTAAGTTCTATTTAAATTAGAATGAAGATATAAACTTTAATTTATAATTAAAGTGTTTAGAATTTGGTTTTAAATAATAATTCGTTTTAATTAACATGTGAAAATAGCCTACCGTGGCACTATCTTGGATTTTGATGAAACCAGTTTCATTGGATTCGTAATAGTGAATTATTATATGTCGTCGAATTTCGTGGCGATCGGATGTAACGTTTGGTCCTGCGAGTTCGAATCGCGTAGAAATTAGTTAAAGCAATGTAAATTAATATAAGTGAATATTAGGCTCAGGTCCTCATAAGTTTCAAAATATACAAAAACCCCAGTAAAAAAAATTATGTAAATTAGGTCCCTAGAATTAAGTTACAAAGTAATTGCATATAGTTATGCAATTATATCCAAAAGTTGCATAAATTTATGCAATTTTTTCGGTGAATAATTGCGGAAATTTCCGCAATTTTTTTGGTGAATAATTGCGGAATTTTCCACAAATTTTTGAAAAAATTGCGGAAACTTCCGTAATTTTTTGGTGAATAATTGCGGAAATTGCCGCAATTTTTTGAAAAAATTGGATAAATGTCTGCAATTATTCAACGAATAATTGCATAAGTGTTGTAACGACCACGGATTTTTTATAAATTTAAATTGATAATTAATTAATTTTTGAATAAAAAAATTGTGAAATAAATGGTTAAATGGATGCGAGTTTCCCCGAACTCAAATAAATTGGTATAAATCATTTAAACTTTAAATATTGTATATATATGTATATGTGTGAATGTGTATATATTTGGGTATATATGAGTAAATTTGAAATTATATATATATATATATAGATATATTTGATTTGAATTTAAATCGTAAATAAATGGTTTAAAAATACAAAGTATATAAGATATAATAGATAAATCCAAATATCATGTTAATAAACTTTGTAAAAATATAAAGTGAATACATTGGAGAAATTATAACAACATATTAAAAATAGAATTCAATTTTGTTACAAAGCAACAAGACTAAAGACCAGAAACAAAAATATAAAGTGAATACAAAAGATAGAAATATAGTCAAGTATGTACACTTGGAAAATGAAGACAATAAGATATATAAGTATGAAGACAAAGCAAAGGAAAAAGAAGACACTAGTATATAATACATTCAAGTATGAACAAGAAAAAAATGATAAGTGTAGATTGTAGAAAATAATTAATGCAGCCCCATAAAAAAATATCATATCAGCCGAGTTAAAGTAATGCAAAGCAAAAGAAAATGTAAATATCACAAGTATGGAGACATAAAGTACTTAGCAATTAATGTTAGGATCTTGAGTACCCAACACATTATCATCTCAGCCTCCACAAATCTGCCTGGCCAGAGAGAAGAAGAGTAAAGAAAGAAATATCTCTGATATAAATTGTACAAAAGAAAATAAAATAATATAACATCACTTGTACTAAACAAATAAAACATCACCAACAAACTCATTTTCTAATAACAAACTCCTTCATTTCAGTTTCGTCCATTACCACTATGTAAAACAAAAGAAATACTATCTAACATCTAAACAAAACTTCGACTAAAACAAACAACAAATCAATATACAAGCCAGAGAATCAAGTGATGGTTTCAACTGAAAATTCAAGCCTGTTTCAAAGTAAAAGCAAGCTCTGTTCTTCTTCTAGAAATCTGTGAGTAAACAAACTAAATCTACTTAATATAGATACAAACTGTAAATTCTTCAAAGTGAAGAATGATAAGCATTAGCATGTTGTTTAGAATGGATTGTTTATATATGTTCATATCCGTATGGATGATCATATCTATATCCCAAAACAGATACTCTGTTAAATTTACAGGCTTCAAAAATTTGAACTAAAATCAACATCTCCTTGCTTGATGTATTTTAGACATAGGTATAAAAATAAAATCTGTTAGTAATGACCAAATATTCGATCTGGAAACATTTCTAGATAGTATTAAAGAGTAGCTTCATCCTAAAGGAGGTAGAACAGTTAAATCTCAACTAAACTCAAAATTTCGATGGGAATAATTTAGGATTTCAAGGTTATAATATGATTTGTCACTGGAAAATAGGATTTTTAAAAGAGAAATCATGATTTTTAAGGAAGTATGTTGTAAGAATTTGAGGATTGATCAGATTATGAGTTTTCGGGTCTTTTTGATGATCAAGTTAATCGGCGACCCCGTGAGTTTGGCCAGATGAAGTTCATGGGCCAGAGGTCATGAGAAAAATGGGTTCATATTTTTTGGTCATCGTGGTGGATGGTACGATTTAATCTATGGTTTGTATAGCTGTTGGGTTAGTCAATGCTTTCGAATCAAATTCTCTATCATGGATGAATCGAGTGCTGCCGCACCGAGGGAAAACGAAGTATTGTTGACCGGAGCTGCTCTGGTCAAGGTGGTGGGGTTGCAGGTGGTTGCTATCATCGGCGCGAGACGGTTTAGTTGATCAGATGGGTTTCCAGTAGTGGCTCGTTTGGCTCAAAATTGTTCGATTTCGTTTTACTGTTGATCACATCGATCTAGGTGGTAAGAAGCGATAGGTAGGTGATCGTTGACTTAAGGGAAACGACGAGGATGACTGGAGATCACCAGAACTCCGGTGCATGTGCACGGTGCCATGTTTGTGTCAATAGCTTGGTTGAGGAAGAAAGGGTGGATGTCTCGAAGTAGAATTCGGGAAACAAGGTTGCTGACTCGAGTCTTAGCTCGGGTATTTTTGACGTTGGCTCGGGTAGTTTTGGGGACAGACTCGGGTATTCAAACATTAGGCTCGGGTTTGTTTAAATTAGATCCAGGTTTTCAAACTTTAAAAAGAAACATTTTTAACTCATTCATTTTTAATAATTAATGTTTTGTTTAAATTTGGGATTAGAAAAAGGGTTTGAAAATAAATCATTTTGAAATTATTAAGTTTAAAGTGTTTTAAATTATATATAACCTTTATTTTAAAGTTTATTTTAAAACTTAATAATGTAATTAAGAAGTTGATTAAGAAAGATAAAAGGTTTTTAAAGGTTAATTACTTAATGAAAGTAATTAAAGGTTAATCAGTTAATTAAAGTAGTCAAAAGGATAATTACTAAATGAAATGAATAGTTAATTAATTTAATTAACTAATGATTATGATTGATTAACTACTGATTAGAGATGTATGAATATTAATTAAAAGTAATTAATGTTTAATTACTGTGAATGGTTAAGGATAATTAATATAAGCAATTAAAGGTAATTAATTACTTAAAGATAATTACTTAATTAAAAGTAATTAAATAAATGATTAAATTGATTAAGTAAATTGATTTAATTAAATGATTAAAGGGTAATTACTTGAGGGAAGTAATTAAGTGATGATGACTCAGTGTAATTAAAGGATTAATTAATGTAATTAATCAAGGACAATTAATTAAATGGTAATTAATTAATTAAAGGTTAATTTATTAATTGAAGATAATTAATTAAATGGTGAATTAAATAATTAAAGGTTAATTATTTAATAATTAAAGGTTGATGAATTATAAGTAAAAGATTTACTAATAAAATTTGAAAAGAGATTTATTTCAAATAATTTGAAATTAACTTATGATAATTAACCCGGATTAATGATTAATACATCTGATTTAAAAAAATCAATTGATTAATAAATTTTACTTGTGAATGTTTGGACCTGACTGAATGATTGAATTGTTGATATCCCCTGATCTGTGATGTTGTGTGATATATTCTGATTTGTGTGTGATCTGTACCGTCGTTCATTTATCTGGGATGAATGTAATATATTATCTGTAATGTATATATCTGTGATCTGTGAATGAAAGATAAGCGTTATGGTTATACCGCTTATCAACTATATTTCTGTATTCTGATATATGATGATTGAATGATGTTGCACTATTGTGTGAAACCTCTGGACCACACTTTTACACACACAAATATGGATTTCACGAGGAAATCGGTTAAGTCACAGATGATTTAAATTTAATTTTTTTTTTGAAATTGAAATTTTAGTTTTAATTGATTTTGGAAATGGATTTCTGTTAAATATTAAAGCTTTTGAAAAGGATTTTTTAAGATAAAAGTTATTTTGAATAACTTGGTAAAATTTCCAATTTAAATAATTTAATTTGAATTTGAATTTGAATTCAAAATTTGGAATTTAATTCCACAATTAGAAATTATGGTTAAAGATGATATAAATGTGTTTGTATGAATTTAAACCATTTTAAAAGTATGGTTTTGAGAATTGGAATTTAACCCAAGGACTTTAACTTGTATAAATGAGATCAGATTTTCTCGAAATGAAAACTATTTGTTTCCAAATAATAGAAGCTTTCATATAAGGAATGAACTTCCAATTTGAGATAAAAGAATTTCAAGTTTGAATTGAAAATGGTTTCCCAAGTTACGAATAAATCTTTGGAAACGTGTTTTGAAAGCTATCAGTTAAATCTTTGATTTAAAGATTTAACGAGTTAATCCAATTGAAATGGAAATTGATTTGGAAAATCTATGAATAGATCTTTGTGAAACTGGGTGAACTTTGTGAATTGAATCTTTTTGTTTAAAAAGATTAAAATTGTAATGTGTTTAAACCATTTGAAAAGAAAGTTTTGGGTAATAAGTTGTGACTTAACTGAAATCGCAATATCCATATGTTTTAAAATATTGTGCTGACTATTCGGTTTAGCCGGGAGAGGACCTTTGTGTCACATAACCCATTCCGAATAAGTGATACGTCGTATATGGATAGCAATTGAAGACCGGTGTTGAAGATCGGGTGTTTGCGAGAATGATAGGATAACCTATCGATTGTCTCTGCACTGGGTAGCTCCTGGTATAGAGACTCCCTAAGTGATGGGAAGTCCGATCGGGATTGTGAATACCCGGATTGCAAGGGCTTCTTTGGAAGTGCCTTCGGTTCTGTTCGAACCCGGAATAGACTTGTATGGTTGTATGTCTGACACTACACTTTGAGATATAAAGCTGATTTCTTTCAAATACATTTCTGTTGGTGGCAGAGAATTTATTCTCTTAGCTTAACACCCTTCTCTGAGACGTACGAGCTCAGAGGTTATGTAGTTGAAGGTTATCAGTGATATACTCCCAATTTGGTAATGTGGCATGCTGAGTGTTGATGTGTGTTGATCATTTATTGATCATTTGTTGATCAAAGCATGACTTTGTGAAAAAGCGTAGCTTTGTGGACGAGACCTCATCGAGCCTCACAACCCGGAAATGGTCGAAACATGAATGATGCGGCAAGGTTATGAGGGTCGCTCCCTTTAGGGTATGTCATTTCCTTCTGGAAAAGGGTGGTATCATGGTATGGAGCCCAGATACTTACTCATGTGGACACACTATATTTATTACTGTGTGATGTTGGTTATCGAGCGCTCGGATAAAGGTCCCAAAGGATCGAGGGTGGCATATTCGTGTAGTAGTTACCTAGTTATAGAGGTAACCCGGCCTTGTGTTGGCAGA
The DNA here is from genome assembly GCA_030737815.1 of Allium fistulosum. Taxonomy (NCBI): domain Eukaryota; kingdom Viridiplantae; phylum Streptophyta; class Magnoliopsida; order Asparagales; family Amaryllidaceae; genus Allium; species Allium fistulosum. Next base: position 791,092,423 of record CM060901.1, read on the forward strand.
GAGCCAGGTGGTTCTTGGGACGTCCCGCCAGAGGCGTACCCATGTGGCATAGGAAGTTCCTTAGCCTTACCATTTGTTGGAAATCCAATTTCCAATACGAACCCAGTACGGTTTTAGTTGTAACAACCAGCATATCTATCGATTTTATATTTAAATATTTTATTTAAATATTTTATCGTTAGTCGGATGTTAGTCCGAAAAGCTACTTTTTGCATACGGTCAAATTAGGACTCGAGACCACTTCCATTGAGTTCAAAATGATGTTTGCGATCTTTTTGAGTGTAAACTTCGATATGTTTGGAGATAGTGAAATTTTCGTCACTTTTTGGCTTAGGACTTTGGTTTGGGCTAAACACATACTAACTCAGCCCAACCCCCTCTTCTCTTCATCACTTCATCAAATAACATTCAAGCTTCATCAAAAATGGTGGTGGGAAGTGGAAATTAAAACTCCAAACTTAAATTCTATTGCAAATCCGAGATTCAACATCAAATTCAAGTAGAAGATAGTGGATTCAAGCTTTGGATTGCTTCTCCTTGCTTTCAATCTCCATCATCATCCATTTTAGTGAAAAGGTGAGATTTTTGATCTCACATCTTGCCTATAGATGTCATTGGGCTATTGGGAATGATCCCCTATTGCATTTGTATGAATATCTGCATTTGGTTTGGATTGGATTGGCGAAAAACTCCAATTTTCAACGTTTTGGTGATTTTCTGGCACTAGGTCGTTCTGGAATATTAACTCGTCTGGCCTTAGGTCGTTTCCGACCTATTATCACTCGGCAAACACTAGGTCGTTCGTCCCAGTTTAGGTCATAGGTCGCATTGGCTCTAGGTCGTTCGCGAGTTGAGCCTTAAGTCGTTGGGGCTTTACAACGTTAGGTCGCTCGCGTGTTAAAAGCGTTAGGTCGCTCGACTTCGCTAAGTCGTAGGTCGACTCCGACCTTATATCGCCCGGATTGTTTGAGTTAGGTCGCGTCACTTTTAGGTCGCGTCACTTTTAGGTCGTGCCACTTTTAGGTCGCGCCACTTTTAGGTCGCGCCACTTTTAGGTCGCGCCTCTTTTAGGTCGCTAGGTCGTTGGGAAATTAACTCGTCCGGCTTTGCCTGCTTGTTAGCTCGTTTATCCCCTAGGTCGCTCGCGTGCTTAGGTCATAGGTCGCGCTGGCACTTAGGTCGTAGGTCGCATTGGCTCTTAGGTCGCTCGCCTCTAGGTCGCAGACCTTAGGTCGCTTGGCATCACTTACTCTGTTAGGTCACTATGCCATTCCAGTTAGGTCGCTCGGCCACTTTGTTAAGTCGCCCACCTTTTTAAACTTAGGTCGCATGACCCCTTAGTTCGTTTGGCTTCTCGAGGCCGCTTGTCTTCACTAGGTCGTGCCGTTTTGGACGGGGCACTGCCCCCTGGACCCCTGCGACCTGACCGGGCAAGTCGAACACCGTAGCAGGGGCGTTGCCCCCGCACCCCCACCTAGGGGGTTGCCACCCCCTGGACCCCCCTCCGTAGGCGATCTTATCTGAAAAACATTCAACAGAAATTCCTACTTTGATGGTTTTGGGATTGATTTCTTTGAACTTTACTCACGTCTTCGAATGTGAATTTATGTGATTCGATTTGTTTCAATAATCGTTTTGTGACTTGTCACTTTAAAGATATGAAGGTTTCAATACTAGTAGTAAATATCAAAACTCTTTCATCAAAGTGATTTCAACACTATTTTAAATATCAAAACTCACATATATGGGGCTGCAACCCATGGTCTTTGGGCCGTTCGTGTGTCAAAGGCCTTCGGGCCATCCGTGTGTTCGGAAAATTAAATGGATAGCTTCCATGAGATAGCTTCTCGTCCGTGTGCTCGAACTTCCCCCTTTTAGTGATTTCTGGATTTCGTGTGTTGATTTCTGGATTTAGTGCTTCACCAACTTTTGTGGTTTTCATTGATATGATATCAGTTTTTGTGTATTGGTGAATTTGTGTGTCACTACCTGCTTATGGGTTTGGATCTTTGAGAAGATCCTTGTGAAATTGATTTATCTCTTGTTGATTATCATTTACGTACTTATAGTAGTACGACGTTATGGTTATTACATGTTCATGTCATGTCGTTTACTTTATACCATATCATCTGATATTTATAGCTAGACTGATCCGTTTATTATTTTCTTATAAATAATACTCGGGTCAGACCGAGATGTTACAGGTGCTTCTGCTTGACTTCTCTTCAGGATTATTCTGACTTTTGGCTAACTACATAGATTAGTAGTTTTTGGATGTACACATTTGAGATATAGACTCTATGTTGTGTACTTATTCTTTTGTATAGGACGTGATGCTATTCTTTTGTATTATCGTGGATCTTTCTGACCACTACTCTGATGTACACTTTAATGTGTTATATATTTATTCATATCTTCTTCTGCCTTTGTGATATGGATGTCTGTGACTGATTTATGTTATGATTATTTCTATGTTTGTTTCCGAAGGTTATATATAGCCACCGTGTGATAGCTTTATGTTTGTATCGGTATGTCGGATTTCCTCTTTAAAAGATATGCATTCTGTTCTATCTAACATATTGGTGCTCGCACAAAGAAGTTACATGGATGGTCGCTCCTCCACAGCCTTATTCTCCGTGCTAATTGATAGCACTACATCGTAGTGTTCTTGGTTAGCGTGGGTATAGAGGTGGGGCGTCACATTAGTTGTAGTACCTGCCATTTACTTATGGTGGTCACCACTATTTAGATGGTAGCTATAGTAGGCATACAATAATGGTTGTATGTTGGCTAAGATTAATATTGTATTTTCGAATGGATTTTCACACTATGCACTAGTAATAATATCAAAAGAGTTTGTTTTGCTTAGTAAGCATGTTTGACTATCATAAGAAGAAATCTCCTCCAATTCTGCGATTGCATTGTGTGTGTGGCGGGAGGTCTTATGGTAGTTTCATTTTCCAAAAACATTGCGGATTTCAATGTTGAAGAATTCTTTTGTTGTTTGTTTTAAAGATAAACTGTTTTTGTTGCTCACACCAATCCCATGACTGACTCGGAGTTTATTGTTCCCTTCCTAAGCTCTGGCTGCCCACAATTTTCCACACGGGCAGTCTGGAGTTGGGTTTCTCAGATATTCAGGTTTAGTAGATTATCTGGAGCTGGTTCAGTTTTGGAGTTCACGCACGACTGACGTTGCTTATCTTGGTGCAACATGATGGTGGTTCGAGCTGATGTTGTAGTTGTTGGAGTCATTCTCTGTTGTAGATCATTTGGAGTGATCCTTTCCATTGTTGTTATTTCCGCTGTAGCATTGTATCATATCTCTGATATTGCTGTATATTATCGATATCATTGTTGTATATCATTCTGGATATTATATTCATTGGAGTTGTATGTGATATCATCTATTTATTTCTTCCGCTGTGTTGTTATACTTAATGGTGTTATAAGCTCCGGAGAGCCAGATTCGGCGTTTGAATCTACGACATTTGAGTACAAGTGAAGTACGGGTGCCGATTTTCAAAGGTCGAGTTCAGGATCTTTACAAGTGTATGCCATTATTCGGTAACTTAATTTACAAACTTTTTTATACTGTGGTTTTTGTCTATTTTGAAACTTACTAGGGACCTGTGCCAAACTGTCCTTTAATATAATTCGATTTGAAAAGCTAACTTCTGTATATGATGCAATTGGGTCCCGATACTAGTTGAATTGTGTTTGGAATAGGGGTATTACATATAAAACGCCAGGCTGAATGCCTCGATTGGAGTTCGAAAATTTAGCGAATGAATAGTGCGTTGAAATTAATAAGGACATGTTCATTTCATTTTTACTAAAACCCTAACTAATTAAACCCTATCGCCATTAACAGCCCCTCCATCCTACGGCCATAATTCATCGGAGCCACTCTGTCCACATTCAAGCCTCGACCCCAACTAACAAAACGTAGAGATCGAAAAGACAAAGCTAATCAACGGTTGGATCGAGCCAAAATGAAACATGACGGTGGCAAAGGAGGCGCGAAGTCACGGTGTTCCTTGGCAAAATTGTGGCGATTAGCAATGAGTTATGGGGTCGGACCGGTGGCAAGTAGTGTAGTTGGGCGAGGTGAGTCGATGGCGAGCTCGAGGCGGCGAATGACGCTAGGAGGCATCGGCGGCGATTGTTTGAACTTGGTCGACCCGGGTTGTGAAACATGAATTGAGAGGGAAAGCGTAATTAAGTTTAAAACTTTATTAGTTTAAAGTTAATTATAATATAAATAATCTTAACGTTCATTAATTCATAACTTTTCCATACTAGGTCGGATTTGAACGAGACAAGTTGCACTGCGATCGTAACAACGAATACTACGTTATGGAGTTGGATTGGTTGGATTCGGAGCTAGTAGGAATTTAGGTTAAAATTGAACGCCTATTCAATTTTCATTAAAACTGGAGCGCTTTGGCGATTACTAGAATTTTAAGTAAACTCACCCCACTGGCCCACTTATATCTTTATATAAGTGTGGATAATTTATTTATGATGTTTGTTGCTTGTTTGGATGATTTACTATAATTATTAGTTGGTTTTGTTTTATTCCCGCCCTTGGAGCGGATGAGACATTATACGTTCCCGTTTATGAGCGGATGACCCATTGTATACGATCTCGCCTCAAATCGGTTGATTTATATTTTATGATTATATACTATATGTGATGTAGGGGACAGTTTGGAGGGATCCAATAGGATTCCTCACCACTGTTGATTTTAGTTTTCATATATATGGTGATATATGATGTAACGACCCAGAATTTTAGTGATTTGAAATTGGAGTATTTAATTGATTTTAAATATTTGAAAGTTAATTTTATATATTTAATAACTCAAATTTCAAATATAACGATTTATTGGGTAATTAAATTGCTTAATTAATAATTGAAAATTGGTTAAAATGTTGAATCTTGGATTTTTAGCTGGATAAAGATGATTTAAAGGCTTAATGTAACGACCCAGGAATTTGGCAATTTGAAATTGGAAGATTTAATCTCTTTTAAATATTTAAAAGTTAATTTTTAACTTGAATTTCAAATATAACTATTTATTTGATAATTAAGTTATTGAATTTAATAATTGGAAATTGGGTAAAATATTGTTCTTGGTTTTTAAGCTTGTTAAAAATAATTTAAAGGCTTATAAAATTTATATTGATAACTGAAGATAATAAAAATTTTAAAATTTTAATTTGGAAGTGATTGGTTCAGTTTTGAAAATATATCGTTTAAATTAATATTTAAAAATAGCCCTCCGAGGCACAGTCTCGGAATTCGATGAAACCAGTTCCATTGGATCTGTAATAGTGTATCATTATCGGATTTCAAATTTCGAAGCGTTTGGAGTTATCGTTTGGCCGTACGATTTGTAAACGCACTGAAATCGATATCGAAAATTCAATATAAAAGTTGGGTCCAAAAAGATATCTTCCCATACGATCGAATTAGGACTCGAAACCTTTTCCATTGCATTCGAAATAGGGTTATAACATTATAAATGGCTATCGGCATGCCTCGATAGGAGGCCAAGATTTTAAGCTGCGGATTCGAGACGTTTAAAAATTTATATAATATATATATATATATATATATATATATTGGATTGGACAATTAACTTCACATCGATACTATTTCCCTTCATTTTAGAAGCACTGTAGCTCATCTGCTACACGCAAACCATTTTGAACATGCATTCCCTCCTTTATATCATGTCTTCGTTCATTTCATTTTCATAAGCTTCAAAAAAAGAAAAAGAATGGCCGAGCTTAATTTGTAAGTTTCCTCCTTCTTCTTATTCGAAGAGTACTCGAGCCCTTCCTCCTCATATTCGAAGCCGCAATTCAAGTCAAGGATTGCAGAAGTTAAAAAAATTATTAGGGTTCACTACACCATAACAACCATTTCATAACACTTATTTTTTTGAGTTGCCAACACTTATTTGTGTTATAAATTAGTCACATCAATATGTGTTGCTAACCTAAAAATGTGTGACCAAAAATACACATTAAAACATTTTTCATTCCTAACATATATATGCGTTGGGAAATCTGGTTAAATTGCAATTTCTAAAATGTTGCTAGGGCAAAAAAGTAAATCAGCCGCTTTTGTCATCCCTAACTCTACTCCTAACTTCTCAACGCTTGTTCCATTTCGGCCTCAACATCCGTAACCCTAATCTCAATTGCAATTTCGACTTGCGATTCCATTTCGGCCTCAACATCAGGCGAATCAATTTCGGACAAAACTTCAAGCTCTCGATTTCGCCATCGACTCCAGGCGCTAGCTCTCGATTTCAGATGATTACTTCAGGTGATTCGATTTCGAAACAACCGATTGTCTAAAATTTCAATCTCAATCAATCTATGCTTCGGGCGATTTCTAGTTCAAGCGGTTATTTCTAGGTTTAGTTATTTTGAGTAATTGTTTAGATTTGAATAATTGTTTACTTGTTGGATGTTGTAATTCTCTTTTGATGCTTTGCAATTTTTCCTTTAATGATTACTGTGTTTTTGCAGTTTAATTTTTTAGAGTATTCTCACATTTTTATTATGCAAACTATTGAATATAATGCAGTAAGTACCAGATCTGAGCTACTAATTGGTACCTTAATTTTGATTTTGATTTGCTGCTAATTATATTATTTCTATTTAACTAAGCTTGCTATCCAAATTAATTACTAATTTCCTTGTAGTTTTCATTATTTGTTACAACTTGCTGTAAATATAAATCTTTGTGATATTAACTAATAATAACATAGTTGATCAAACTAACGATAAATTAAATCAATTAAGTTCGACGCATTCGATTACAAATTCGATATGATTTTCTACAACTTGCTAACCTCCATCGGTTAGTTAAATTTGTTGCTAATTAATGTAGAAGAATTAAATGGTGTTACTAAATTTAATGAATTTGTTTTCAAGTTTGTGAAAAAATCGCTTTCGATTTTTTTGAATGGTGACCCTTCTACATTCAGTTTTTGGCAATTCCATTGGCCACGACCCCAATATGCATTTCTACTTTGTTGTCATAACAATTTGACTATAATTTATTAGGGTAGATTTCATTTTTTGTCAAAAAATATTAACTTTGGTCAAGTGCACATTAAGGAAAGTATTCTGCAGTCTAATAGTCTACTAATTTTATTATGATGAACTTTATAGTCATAAAATGTTCATATAGTTGTTATAAAAAAATTATTGAAGCTAAATAAAAATTATAAATTATAGAACTTGATGACAAAAGGTAAAGTAAATAGAGGACCAAATTTGGTGAATGTAAAACATAAGAATGAACAGGTTTTAAAAAGTATGCATAGATATAAAGAATATTAAAGACTATTTTGTAGGCTACGGATAAACAAAAATGCCGTGATAGTATACAATAATTATTAAAGATAACTTATCAAAAAAAAGCGCCGGCAAGCTACAGAAGCTTTGGTGCAAAATTTCAAACCAGATATTGTACATGAAGCGTAAAGAAAATAAGCAAGGTTAAATCCACAACATAGGGATAGAAAGTTTGCACTTGTAATTTTTGTATTTGAATCAAGTAATCAATTATATTCACGTTGAATGGATCTTCGAAACTCCCATTGATGAAGTGCACTTTTTTTTCCTCTTTCTTTCGAAGAACACATTATATTCAACAAAAAATAGAATTAATTGCACTTCAAAGTGCTACATTATCCACTTGAATTATCCATGAATATTTTTATTTTGTAGGAAATAAAAAACCTTTTCTGCTTTTTCAGGAAAGCAGAGCATCTTCTTCCTTGTGCTATCCGTTGGAATCTTAAATTTGTCCCAAGTGATCGTTGAAGACTCCTTTCCATTTGCCATCACAAAAGGTAAATGTCCTCACTTGTTCCCTGATTATTTTTGACTCATCAAGATTGAATTTTATTATGGATTTATTATGTAAAATTCTCGGTTGGATCTGAATGCTGCTTATTATTTTTGTTCTGGAATTACATCCATTATCGCCTCATTCTTATTCTATAATTTTGAATTATAAGTTTGATTTTCATTTCAACTTTTTCTCAATATATTTTGGACTTTCACATAATTTATTTCACGTTTTCAATGATTTTGAACAACATGAATTATACATGAAACTTTAGTTAATTTAGGTACTTTATTTAAGTGAAAAAAGAAGAAGATTTCAATAGTTTAAAAGATAATAAAAGGATGCCTCTCTAACATTTGAAGTTAATTTAGGGACTTTTTATCCTTATAGTTTTAACTTAAGATCCAAAAAATTTCTTTATTTGGATAACAAATCAACTCTCCCTTCAGTAGCCTTTTTTAAGTTTATTTACTCAATATTCATAATACACAAATGGTTCCGAATGGACAAAACCTTCGTTTCAATATATTTTGTTTAAAAGAAAGAGTTATTTTGCGGTTCACCAATTATGATTTGTTTCGGTTAATTGTTAGCTGAATACTATTACCTTACTAATCATTAATTTTTATTCATTTGTTTTATCAATTTAAAATTCATAGTTTATTATCCCATGATTTTATCCACCAAACTACATTTGGCCAACTTTCTTTAATGTCAAAAAAATTTCAGTTTTGTTTAATACCATAACAAAATTACTTCCCCATTTATTTTCATATGATTAAATCAAAACATCAAGGTATGATAGAAAAATATTTATCGAAAACAATATTAAGCTCTTGCCTCTTAGTAGCATATGAAATACGTTTGACCTTCATGAATGTTGCCAATGAATTGTTATTAAATTTAAGATGCCAATTATTTCATAATTAGTTTCTTTTGCCACATGCAAATAATCTTATACGCTTGCGGCTGCAGGCATACATAAATATTAAATAAAAGCATAAAAACTTAACATATGTATTATTCTAAATTTAGAAACATTATATGGTTGAACCTTAATTATTGGGTTCGACAATGTCTATGTTTTGGCTATCAACTATTTTAAATAATAACCGACTGTTTAAGTTTATGATTTGACTCCATATAATAAATACGTATATTTTGTTAACTGTATGCAGTTAACAGAATACATTTATATGGTACCATTTACCAGTACGAATAAAAAGAAAGATGCTTCCATCACTGTGCACATGGTTTGCTCCCCCTCCATCATTTAAAATCAGTAACTAAAGCACTTAATATTTGTTGTGTAAAAAAATAAAAAAAAATAAATGGACACTCCTACATATTTTTTTGTGTGCCTATTTAACAAAAAGCATCCTTTCAATCAAAATTGATTGCTGATAATTAGTAGCCTCATATTTATACTAAATTTTTACTAAAACTACACAAGTTACCTTCTTCCTTTCAGTAGTCAAATCTACTTATAGCAGCTTATTTGAATTATAGTGTTTAAGGACTCATTATTAAGAACTTGCAAAAGTAGTTTAGTATAAACCTTTAAAAGATAATAATAAATAAACCAGAGAATCTGTTGCTGCAACCTATAATATATGCAGCAGCGCGGAAATTTTTTTGTTTTTTTTAAAAGGGCTGTGCTACTTGTAAGGCAGCAATAGGCAGCTGCTTCGTTAAAAAAAAGGAGACACAAGGAAAATGCTGCATTTCTATGGCTGGTGTATCTAATCTGTTGCCTTTTGCTTTCTAAAGTTGTATTAAATGTTTTGATTGCCATCCACAATGATGGTGTTAGTACCCTTGATAGGAGCTGCCACATATTGGTGATTGTTTCGACTTTTAGGATGGGTAAAATCCTAATTTTCTCCTTGCTTAATTTTTTCTTATGCTGCATATTATTTTTTTAAACCTGCTTTTAAATTATTGCAGTTGGCCTAACTTAATGAAATTAAAATGGTAGGCGTAACTTTTGTTAAGATTGGATTTAGACTTTACATTAAATGTTTTAATGAAATGAAAATGAAAATGTTTTAAATATTTATGTATTATGCATAAATTATTGCATACATGATCTATGAAATCAAACCCCTCATTTTTGAATCTCTTAATTTTGGAGAAGACCACTTAAAAGTTTTGAAATCAGTTGTCCAAATAAATTTATAACATATTTTTTTCTTCCATATGGAAAAGCAGTTGTCCAAATAGAGGTGACCTATGCCACTCTTATAGCTAAGAAAACGACCTAAGCTTCCTGTATTTCAGCTCAGGTTATTTTACATGAACCAAAACAGTTAAAACTAACTATAAGCATTCTCTATTTTCTTTTTATAAGGAATGTTGACTGGTAGATCTCAAACCACTGTTATATGTACACTCTTTGCGCCTTCATATGATGGTTATTATCAATTATTAATATTCTACCTATAAACTGATAGGGTTACAAAATAAAACCTACGTTATTAGCAATCTGATATGATGTTTAATATTCATATGATGTTTATTAAGAATTAAAAGCCGATGATAATAATTAACTATGAATAACAATTTCTGTTACCATTCTGAAACTTCCATTTATAATATTTTCTTGTAACAAAAGATAGCCTTTTTTTATACTTGATTCCTTGACTTAACAATAAATATGCATGTTGTTCATTTGTATTAATTTGTATTACAGAGAACTGTTGGAAGGCAAAGGTTCTAAAATCAGGAAAAGCAACACTAGTTTTGAGCTATACACCTGTACAAGATATCCGATACTTTCTTTGATTCTAGAAGACCTTAAGGTACACATTTTTTTTTCATTGTACATGCTAACAAGATACATCAATATAGCTTATTATTTCCATATGAAAAGTTTAATGAAGTCCACTGGTTTGTATATTTTACAGATATAAGCTTCATATATATGCTTCAGAATTGCATGATATTTTTTTTAAAATATATGCTAAAATATATGATTTATTACCATTTACTTATCATTACATTCATGTTTCCCTCCACACTCGCAAAATCATGGACAAATGCATATATATAATGCATATATACAAATTAGGACTTTTGTCACAGAGTTTAGATTTGTAAAGAACATAGTTGTTCATATACCTACCATGCGTAATAATAGAAGCTGATCTTGTGGAATCACTACACCACATTTTCCATTACTTTTTGTGTGTTCTTTCATTTATATGTTATTTCTTTCTTTAAAAAATGATGCATATCAACAAAGATTATTGACCTTATTTGCTGTTAAATTGGGCAATCTTAGTTTTTGTCATTTTAGTTTGTAATACATCAAATTAATAGCCAAATTGGATTATTATATTTCCTTTCTGTCCTTTTTCACAATTTACTGCGGTTATTGTAAATGGTATCCTCTGTAAACGCCATCTAGACTAAAAATTCCAAGAAATCGAATACCCATTAAATTTGCACAGGTGTGTTGTAGTGTGAATAACAATGTGCTCTTGGACAAAACCAAAAATTATGCAAACCATTTTCTGTGCCACCAAACTCATCCATGATTTTTTGATGTTGCGTACAAGTATTATATTAACAATTAATAGTTTAACAGGGCTGGCACTTACTACTTACGATTTGTGCACGGTGTACACTCTTAATGTCATTGTGGTTAGCCCTGTATAATGCGGTTTCATGTGTGAGTTAACTGTTTTCTTGTAGGTAGGCATTGCAAGTTTTGTTTGTAATTGAAACTTATTTCATTTTTTATTATTATTTTAGTAATTACTGTGGGGAATGCATTTACGCAGGCCATGTTTAGTATGCCTATCTCTTACATGCACCTTATATTTGTACTTATTTTTGGATGAATAAACAAGAATCCAAGCCTAAGCATTTTACATAATAATGTAGAAGTGGTCAGTTAAAAGGGGAAATAGGAATTTGACTCTTGTGATCATATCGATATATTGTCCCCAACCTCTACTGTTGCGGTCATCACTACAGTCGTGAATTTGTATACTAACTTTGAAAAGTTAGAGAACTAGAAAGTTATAGTTTAAAAATCTAGTTCGACGATGGTATTTGTATCAAAATTTTGTTCAGCTGTTTTTTTAATTTCATAAAAACTGTTTGAGCACCACACATAATATTCTACTTGCACAGTCCATAATGAAACCATGACTCGGACTCTACCAACTATACAACTTACTAAGTAATGATATTACATTTTATTCTTCTCATGCTGATTGTCGTTTTACTTTACAAAGTGCAACAGATTTCAAGTTTGTGTCCCAATGTTATTGTTATGACCAAATGTTATAAACTATGAACTTAAACATTCTTATTTCATACTTTCACACTAAACAGGTTTTATGATTTTGATGTACCTGCTCCTATTTGCAAGAATGAGATCTGCAGTCCAATAGTTAATGTCTTCCATGGTATGATAGTCTGATCTATTTGGTACATTATGTTCTTTCCCACTCTTACTTGATTTTCAATTTTTTGGATTCAATGTGTCCATTACTTCGATCTTGGTCTACATTTATGATATTTAAGTGTTTTCCTAGAACAAGAAAGTTTGTTAACAAGCATTTTCTGCAAATTTGATTAGTTGGAGGATTTAATCTTACAGGCCCTGTGTGAGAACTGGTAGTAGTTTCTGCTTTAACAGGGTCATTCTATATTTTTTGTATTCCATAAATATAATTATTACATAATTTCTGGAATGTACAAGTTATGTGATTTTTCAAATGGAGGTTTCGTTATATGGCCAGAGTTTCGTATTCGGTATTTGTAGAATTTCACTATGAAATTTACGTTGTCTTTTGTATTCCAATTTGACATTGTTATAAAGTAGTTGATTATGTATTGAATTAACCAACTTAATTATGTATTGTACTTGTTATGAAGTAGTTGACATTGTTATGAAGTAGTTGACATTGTTATGAAGTAGTTGACTATGAAATTTATGTTGTTATTTGATCATGAATATTGTAAATTTTGGGTTCCTATTGAATGTAGTATAATAATGTTGTTAAAGCATTATAAGTGTTGGCAATTAAAATATACCAACGCTTATAAGCGTCAGCATAGAAAATTAAACAATGTTGGATGGTTAATTTGCCCACGTTTATAAGCATTGCTAAATAATATACACCAATGTTTATAAGCGTTGGCGAATACAACCTTCCAACGCTTATAAGTGTTGGGAAACTAAACTCGCCAACATTTATAAGCGTTGGCAATAAATTGCGACGCCCCTACAACGACGCTAATAAGCGTTGCTGAAACTGTTTGCGACAGTTATACTCGTTGGGAATCACCTGTTTTGGTGTAGTGGTTTTCGATTTAAAATCGCGAACGACTAGCGATCGGAGGAAGGGCAAGCTCACGCGAGGAGCGCTGGTAGGGGAATGGGCGCGTGTGCTCGAGGTCGCGACGTTGTTCATTTGGGCGATGGAATTGAGCGCGCAGTGGCGATTTGGTGGGTGGGTGTGGCCTAGAAGTCGAGGTCACGTACATAAGGTGGTGCTGGTTTTGTCGAAGCCGAGGCTAGGGCATGGAGGTTGGTGTGCACGCGCAAGTGGGTTTTCGGGGGGATTTGGCGATGGTTGCTGGATGGAAGGCGCGGAGATGAGGGCGGCAACGAGGGAGATGGCAGTTGATGCAGCCCAGCCTGATGTTACCTTAGATCGCGAGCGACCTAGCGAACTCATAAGTTGCGTGCGAGCTAACGAGTTAAAAGATAAGGTGCTCAAGCGACCTAACGAGTCTCTCATTTCTTTAGGTCACTCCGACCGACCTAATACTACTAAGCCACGACCTAGCGAGTTAAGTCGCTCAACAACCTTATACCGCTCTATTATAGGTCGCATGGAGGATTCCAGACACCATTCCCTTAGGTCTCTCGACCATATGTCGCTCCATAAGTTTTAGGTCACGAACGACCTATCTTAAGTCGTGCAGTCTTTAGGTCGCTGAAGCAGATTTTCCTATGCCACTTTCTTTAGGTCGCGAACGACCTAATAGTGAAGATTTCCAGAAGCTATTTTCTTAGGTCGCTGAGGCCTAAGTCGCTGCTGTCATGTATTTTAGGTCGCTGTGTGTTCTAAGTCGTAAGATGTTTAGGTCGTATGTCGTTTGTATTTGTATTTGTATTTTCTTAAGTCGTATGGTGTATATCTCTTATGTCGCTTGTTGTAACCTGTATTGTTCTTAGGTCGTGTAACGTGATGTGGTAAGTCGCGTATGTTGTAATACGATAGGTCGTAGGTCGCGACCAATGTTAGGTCGTGTATGTTGAGTCGTGTGCTGTACTTTTTTGTTAAGTCGTGAACGACTTAGTGTATGATTGTAACCCTATAAATAGGGATGTTGGGTCATTTGTAAAGTGGATTGATTTTGAATAAACTTTTGTTTGAGTGCTTTGTGCCTCTTCTCAAATTGGTAGATGAGTGTGATCTCCTATCTCCACCTTCGGTATTCGAGTGCGCTCGAATCAATGATTGTTGAAGCCGATTCATGGAATCTAGTGCGCTAGATCAACGTACGAAGAATCATAGATCTTCTTTCACTGCATCGTGCGCGATCAACGTGACGAAGATAGCTAGAATCCGGCATCTTTGAGATCAACGGATTTGGGCGTTTGGTATTTTCAATCCATCGATTGCTACTTTCACCGTTTCATACATTTTTGTTATCTGCTGCTGCGTCATTTGGTATCAGAGCTAGACTTAGCCAATCATAGCTAAGCCGAGTCTTTGGATCCAATTCTTATTGAAGAGTTAAAGCCGAGGGCTAGAAGTTGGAGTTGTGCATCACATTGTATTGAAGAGTCAAGGCCGTGCACTGTTGGTTCATTTGTTGTTCAAGGCCGAGAGTTAGAGCTGAGCCGAGTTGAAGTGTGAAGTTCAATTTGATGTGCAAGCCGAGAGTTAACTTTTGTTGAAGATTCAATCATGCCGCCGAGAAGAGCAAATCGCCATCAGAATGTTGAAGCGTTGTATAGAAGGGAAGAAGCCGAGCAAATGGAACAACGTATCAATGAAAAGTTTGATGAAAGCATTGGGAAGTTAGAGAAACTAATGAATGACATGAATCAAGGTCAAAGGAGAAGGTCGCCAGTCTCGAACCATGGAGGAAACAGAGTTTCGCCATCGGTTACGGAAGCGAGGAGGGTGTCGCCGCAATCTTACCGAGAAAGAAGAGAATCTTTAGTTTCATTGAGAAGAGAACATCACGAGTATAAAAATGAAGAGAGAAGAACTCCACGTGAGTTTGAACATGAGCCATATCGTGATGATGAAAGACAAAGCAAAAGAGATATGCGTGATCATAGAGATGTGGATGGTCGAGATCGTTATCGAAGTACATATGGTTTTGATGAAGATGGTGGTAGATGTAGCGTTCATTCTCGAGATCGAGACCAAGTACGAAATGCATATCAGGATGTTGAAGATGATCGTCGATGGGAATCGGGGATGAAAACTGAAATTCCAGAATTCAAGGGTGGAATGGTAGCGGAGGAATTTTTGGATTGGTTGTCTAATGTGGAAGAAATTTTTGACTTTAAGGAGGTTCCTGAGCATCGAAGAGTTAAGTTGGTTGCTACTCGTTTGAAAGGAAGAGCTATGGTATGGTGGCAACAAACTAAACTCATACGGGAGAGAATGGGAAAGTCAAAGATTGAGTCATGGGAGAAGATGAAGAAGTTAATGAAGGCTACATTCTTACCTTATAATTATCAGTCACTTATGTATCAACGATTGTAGAATCTGAGACAGGGAAAAAAGTCATTGAATGATTATGCGGATGAATTTTATCAATTGATTGCGAGGAATGATATCATGGAGACAGAGGAACAGTTGACCGCTAGATTTGTTGGAGGGTTGAGAATGCAGATTCAAGATATGGTGAAAATTTTTGATCCCAGATCTGTTGCTGAAGCACATCAAAAAGCTCTAGCTTGGGAGAAGCAAGGTAGGAGAGGTGGTGGTGTGTTTACAAATTCCAACAATCAAATGAAAGGGGCTAGTAGCAACACGAATGTTTCCAAGGCTGTTGCAAAATCGGTTGTTAATGAAGTTGCTAAGACCAAGGTCAATAGTGGTATCAAATGTTTCAATTGTCAGGAGTTTGGTCACAAAAGCAATGAATGTCCGAAGCCAAAGAAGCGAGTGATGGTAGCTGAGGTTGAGGATGTAGAAGCTGAATGTTCTAATTCACCACATGTGGAGGGGGAAGAAGAACTGTTGGGAGATGAAGGGTATTCATTAATGATGAAGAGGTCTTGTTTAACACCAAAGCAAGAGGAGGAGACTAGTTGGTTGAGGAGTAACATCTTTCAATCAACATGCACTATCTTGGGAAGGGTTTGCAAGTTTGTCATCGATGCGGGAAGCTGTGATAATATCATTTCTACAGAAGCTGTGAAGAAGTTGGCATTGAAGACTGAGAAGCATCTGAAACCTTACAAGTTAGCTTGGTTGAGGAAAGGTGGTGAAGTGAAGGTTGGATGAAGAGCTTGTGTTAATTTTTCGATTGGGAAGAAATACAAAGATGAAATTTGGTGTGATGTTGTGGATATGGATGTATGCCATCTGTTGTTGGGAAGACCATGGCAGTATGATAGAGCAGTGCAACATGATGGTCGTACTAACAAGTTGGAGGAGATTGAAGAACTTAAAACTTTGCTATCTTTGAAGGAGTTTGTTAAGGAAGTCGAAGAGGAGCCTGAAGTATTTTTGTTGATTGGACGTGAGAGTAGTGAAGTGGTTGAAATTCCTGAAGAAGTAAAGCCAGTGCTGGAAGAATTTGAAGATGTATTTCCTGAAGAGCTGCCAACAGAGTTACCACCATTGAGGGACATACAACACCAAATAGATCTTGTTCCAGGAGCTGTGTTACCACATATACCACATTACAGAATGAGTCCAAAGGAACACGAGGAGTTGAGAAGGCAAGTGGAAGAGTTGCTTGAACAAGGGCGTGTACAGGAAAGTTTAAGTCCTTGTGCTGTGCCAGCATTGTTAGTGCCGAAGAAGGATGGAACGTGGAGGATGTGTACTAATAGTCGAGCACTAAACAAGATTACAGTGAGATACAGATTTCCTATGCCTAGATTGGATGACTTGTTGGATCAACTTAGTGGAGCTGCTATCTTTTCGAAGATTGATTTGAAGAGTGGTTATCATCAAATTCGTATAAGACCAGGGGATGAATGGAAGACAGCATTCAAGACACGAGAAGGATTATATGAATGGTTGGTCATGCCATTTGGTCTTTCGAATGCACCAAGTACATTTATGCGGGTGATGAATTAGATCTTTAGACCATTTATTGGGAAGTTCATGGTGGTGTATTTTGATGATATACTGATATATAGTAGAAGCACAGAAGAACACTTGCATCATTTGAGAGAAGTGTTGATGATACTGTGACAAGAACAATTTTATGCTGCAACGAAGAAATGCGTGTTCATGACGCATAGTGTTTTATTTTTGGGATATATTATATCTGAAGGAGGTATACAGGTGGATCAGAATAAAGTTGAAGCAATCAGAAATTGGCCACAACCCAGGACGATAACAGAAGTTAGAAGTTTTCATGGTTCAGCATCATTCTACCGAAGATTTATTCCACACTTCAGTGGCGTGATGGCACCAGTTACTGATTGTATGAAGGGGAAGCAGTTTTCATGGTCGGAGGAAGCAGGGGTTGCTTTTGAGCGAATCAAAGAACTCTTGACGTCAGCACCAATTCTAGTATTACCAGATTTTCAGTTGTTGTTTGAGTTACATACTGATGCATCTAAAGTTGGGATTGGATGGGTGTTAAGTCAGAAAGGAAGACCAATTGCATATTTCAGTGAGAAGCTATCAGGAGCAAAGATGAGATATAATACATATGATGTAGAGTTTTATGCTATTGTGCAAGCCATAAAACATTGGAGACATTACTTGTTTCACAAGGAGTTTGGACTGTACACGGATCATGAGGCGCTGAAGCATTTGCAGGGACAGGATAAAGTCGCAGCTAGACATGCATCGTGGATCGCATACCTGCAACAGTTTACATTTGTGGTGAAGCATAAGTCGGGAATTACAAACCGTGTGGCAGATGCATTGAGTCGAAGGAATCATTTGTTGACAACAATGAAAGTTGAGGTGACAGGGTTTGAAGTATTGCCAGAATTATTTGTTGATGATCCTTACTTTGCGAAGTTTGTAGATGAAGTCAAAGAGGGAAAGACGGATGAGTTTGTATTGGTGGATAGTTTTCTTTTTAAAGGGCATCGATTATGTATGCCAGAGTGCAGCTTACGAATGAAGATTGTGAAGGAGTTGCATGAAGAAGGTCATGTGGGGAGAGATCGTACATTGCAGTTGATTTCGCAATCATATTTTTGGCCTTCAATGAAGAAAGAGGTTGAAAGATTCGTGGAAAGATGTCATATATGTAAAGTTTCCAAAGGGACAGCGACGAATGCGGGATTGTATATGCCATTACCCGTGCCTACTAGACCATGGGTTGATATCAGCATGGATTTTGTTTTGGGGTTACCAAGAACTCAGCGTGGGAATGATTCCATATATGTGGTGGTAGATAGATTTTCCAAAATGGCACATTTCATAGCTTGTAAGAAGACAGCTGATGCCGTCCGTGTTGCTCAATTGTTCTTTAAAGAGGTGTATCGATTACATGGGCTACCTGAATCTATTGTTTCTGATCGGGATACTAGATTTCTAAGCCATTTTTGGTTAAGTTTGTGGAAGATGGTTGGAACGAAGCTGAATTTTATTAGCGCCTATCATTCGCAAACAAATGTGCAAACAGAAGTGGTGAACAGATCATTGGGAAATTTGTTGAGATGTCTTGTGAAAGATAATTTGAAGAGCTGGGATATGAAATTATGTCAGGCGGAATTTGCACATAATCATGCTGTTAATCGAAGTACTGGGTTTAGTCCGTTTCAAGTTGTATATTCAGCAATTCCGAAGGGACCATTGGATTTGACGACAGTGCCATATCAGAAGGGAGTTGTTAAGCGAGCTTCTGAATTTGTGACTGAGTTGCAGGAGTGCCATAGAACTGTTCATGAATGATTGCTTGCATCAAACGAGAAGTATAAACAACTGGCGGATAAGAAGCGAAGGAGTGTGAACTTCAGAGAAGGTGATTTGGTTTACGCCGTTTTGACGAAAGATCGTTTTCCTGTTGGAACTTACAACAAGTTGAAAGCTCGAAAAATCGGTCCAGTAGAAATTTTGAAGAAGATCAATGATAATGCGTATCAATTGAAATTGCCGGATGATATTCACACTGCAGACGTTTTTAACGTCAAATACTTGATTCCGTATCATGGGGATGAGCTTGTTGTGGAAGAGGAGGGCGCAAATTCGAGGACGAATTTTTCCCAACCAGGGGAGGATGATGCAGCCCAGCCTGATGTTACCTTAGATCACGAGCGACCTAGCGAACTCATAAGTCGCGTGCGAGCTAACGAGTTAAAAGATATGGTGCTCAAGCGACCTAACGAGTCTCTCATTTCTTTAGGTCGCTCCGACCGACCTAATACTACTAAGCCACGACCTAGCGAGTTAAGTCGCTCAACAACCTTATACCGCTCTATTATAGGTCGCGTGGAGGATTCCAGACACCATTCCCTTAGGTCGCTCGACCATATGTCGCTCCAGAAGTTTTAGGTCGCGAACGACCTATCTTAAGTCGTGCAATCTTTAGGTCGCTAAAGCAGATTTTCCTATGCCGCTTTCTTTAGGTCGCGAACGACCTAACAGTGAAGATTTCCAGAAGCTATTTTCTTAGGTCGCTGAGGCCTAAGTCGCTACTGCCGTGTATTTTAGGTCGCTGTGTGTTCTAAGTCGTATGATGTTTAGGTCGTATGTAACGATCCCAGTTTTAAAGACGAATTTAAATTTATAATTTAATTGAATTTTTGGGTTAAATTATGGATTTGTTTGAAATTTTCAAATTTAATAAGAGATGTATACTTATTTGTTTTTGAATTTGATTTGAAACTCAAAATGAATATTTGCAATTGAACTGGATTACAAATCAAAACAAAATATATGCAGGCAAGAAAATAGTAGAAAGTATCAACCTCGGAAAGCAAGTCCAAAGTAAACAAGGGAAAAAAGTATATGTAGACTTTACAAAGCAATAAGACAAGGCAAATAGAAGAATTTAAACAAGGAAATAATAAAAACAAAAGTGGATTTGTTGTAAACAAATTAGAAGCAATACATGTAAACTAAAATAATATTACATTAAACATTGCAAGAGGGCTGAATCACAAAACTGCAAACATACAATAGGCAAGCAAGAAAATAAATAAAACAAAGTACATAGGTACATGCTTACATAAAGCAAAGAAAACCGTGCTTACATAACAAAGTATAAGCTGTAAACAAAAGTAGAGACACATGCATTTAATGCCACCTCTCCTCAACATGACTTGATATCATCTCAGCCGAAATGGGGTATTATTATATCAGTAAACAAATGGAAACCAATATCTCTACTCAAACAAAAGAAGCAAGAAAAACATCTCTGACTAAAAGGACTAAGCCTATACTTCATACCTTCCCCTACATACAGACTGTTTTTTTACTATATGTATGTCTTCTTATACTTGCTAGTTCATAAAAAAAGAAAACATCACCATTTACACGCTCAAAACATCGTTCAAAGAAAGAAAAAAACAAAAAAAGGTGATAAAGGGAAATCAATACTACAGGCTTCCAAAATACAAAGCTGCTTTCTGTTTTGAAATTGAAGGTGAGTAAACCTATTTTCTTTTAAATCTAAGTATCTGGTTTATCAAATCTTGAGCTTACTGCAT
The DNA here is from genome assembly GCA_030737815.1 of Allium fistulosum. Taxonomy (NCBI): domain Eukaryota; kingdom Viridiplantae; phylum Streptophyta; class Magnoliopsida; order Asparagales; family Amaryllidaceae; genus Allium; species Allium fistulosum. The sequence goes on from CM060901.1 coordinate 791,113,146, forward strand.
ATTGGAAATCAAAATTTGTTATGTATGTATGATGAGTTATTGAGTACCTTTAAATGACTGTTCTTTTGAAACTTTGGTTACAGAGTAAAGTAAATGAAGAAAATTAATACATCTTCATATAGAACCTTTTAAACTTGAGATTTTTAAACAAAAACAGTTGTTTAAACTTAAACCATAGTCCAGAAAAAAATTCTTGCTTGAAAGAGAAAGAACTTGATCCTGTAAATTCAAATTTATAGTAAAAAAAGAAATCATATGAATCATTTCGAGTATTTTAACCTATTGATTTGTCTACATAACTTGAATAAACATCTAAGGATAGGATTTTTAAACTTAATACAATGATTTTTAATTTAGTATTTCAAGTACAGTTTATATTTGAACAAAATATGCAATTCTATCTGTGACGCCCCACCTCTATACCCACGATAGACAAGAACACTACGGTGTAATGCTGTCGACTAGCACGGAGAATAAAGCTGTTGAGGAGCGACCGTCCATGTAACTTCTTTGAGCGAGCACCGATATGTCAGATAGTATAGAATGCATATTGTTTAAGGAGGAAATCCGACATACCGATTCAAACTCAAAGCTATCACACAATGGCTATATATAATCTTCGGAAACAAACATAGAAGTAAACATAATGTAAATCAGTCACAGACATCCATATCACAAAGGCGGTGTGATGACCCCGATTTTTAACGATTGTTAATTAGTAATTAATGGAATTAAATCATTGAAATATTGATATTGATTAGTCAAACAAATAAATTTCTAACGATTAAAAATATCTGAATCAATTTATTAATTTAAAAAGTATACCAAATAATCAAACAACATATCAAGATAAACATCCATCGTATTCCATAAACAAACAACATATTAGTATAATAAAACAAATTTTAGTTTAGAAATATATATACAAGTAAATTCCATAGTTTTGTAAATAATAAAACGAATACATTTTATAATCAAACAATATGTTGGAATAACATTTCACTTACACTACATTCTTTTATCAAAATAGTAGCATGTTTGTATAGCACATAAGAAAGGAATGCAAGCTAAGGATGAAGACTTCCCAGCCTAACAAATATATGCATAGAAAATCATGTTCGAATATGATATGCAGGTAAACTTGAGAACAATAAGAACCAAAACAAAGTCAAAATACAATATTGTTTGTAGCTTGTAAGTTAAGCCAGGCAAATATAAGAAAAATGAGATATGTATAAAATAGAAACATAAAGTACAAATAGCATTTAATGCTAGTAATGCAAATATCTTCTCAAGCACATAAAAATGTAAATCTCGGCCACCAAAACCAGAAATTATCTCTGATAAATGGTACAAACTTGCACACTATTTTGTATAAAGGAATGATACCCTGTTTTATACTTCACCTGTAAACTATTTCTCCTATACTCTTTTCATTTCCAGTTCGAACTAAACAAAGATAAGATAAAATTCCATTTTTTTAAAAATAAAAAACAAAACAAGATTCAACAATCATCAAGCAATTCAATACACATCAGAGGCAAGGTGATTTTGGGTAGGAAGATCAAAGTGAAAACCTTTTCCAGTCTATAGAGTTCAAAACAGATTTCAATACAGGATGCTCTGATCTTTTATCAAGCAGGTGAGTAACATATTTTTAAAACATAACCTCAGTTTAGATAAAGCATGTTTTCCTCTGTGATGATACATATGTATATCTTGTATGTATGTCATGTCAAGTCTGTGTGTATCAGTTCTTGTTTCTCTGTTGCCTATTTGCTCTTTTATTCTATATAAATCTGTAAACAAACCTTTCTCTCTTGACCTGACAATTTTTGAATGTAAGGGATAAACAAAAGTAGTTTGTTTAACTAAAATCTAGATGTTAAAAATTTAAATAAGTTAAATTAGCAGGTATTTGTCTCTGTAATACTAAGAAAGCCTGTACAACTTTAAATATGTTTTAAAACAAACTTCTTGTTTTAAAGGATTCGGAAGTTCAAATCAAAACTACATACAATATTATGATTTTTAAAACAAGTTTCACCATTTTTAGAGTAAGGGATGAAGAGCAGTCGAGGTTCGACTGTTTTGAACATTTTGAGTTGTCGTGGTCGATGTAGTTGACTGGTGATGTCGTGGTTAGGTCTGGAGATAGAGGAGAGACCAGGGGTTTGGCGAAAATTGTCGAGGTGGTCGGCAGGTCAATGTGGTGGAGGCGAGAAGCGTGTAAAGTCTGGTAACCTAAATTTGAGTAACTTTGGATTTTCATCTCGTTCGAAGCCATGGATTGATCGAGCTTTGAGATACTTTGGGAAGTTGAAGCTCAGGTGTGGTCGAAGTCGTAGCCGAAGTAGGGGATTTTCTGGTGGTCGGAGTTTGGAGTACGGCGAGGTTTTCCAGAAATGAGTGATGGGTTCTGTTTTCGTTCCAGGCGGTGATGTACTCGAATTCGATCGAGAAACGGAAGTGATGGTCGGAGGGTGGAGAAAGGTCGAGGATGGTCGTAGTCGACCGGAGGTGGCCGATGGAAGCGTGCACGTGCACGGTGACTTCTGGTGTGTCAATGGGTGTGAGCATGGTTGCCTCGAAGTTGCTCTCGGGTATTTGGGAAGGAAGACTCGGGTTGTATTCGTGAAGTACAGTAGTTTCAAGTTTTGATTTTTTTTACAAAATGTTTGCAGATAAACAGAGGATGGTGGTTTTCTCGAGTATGTCTCGGGAGAGATTCGGGTAGATCCCGAAGTAAGTTAAAATGCAGTTTTCTAAAAAATTATAAAACCAGTTTTAAATCTAAATTAAACATGATTGTAAACTATTATGTAAAATAAATTTCTTTTAACAATTGGTTAAGAGTTTTGTATATTGTTTAACTTAAATTTGTTAAGTTAAATTGTGATGCAGTACAGAAAGCCAAGGGTCTAGGTCGCTCACGACCTAAGGAGTGTGTAGGTCGCTCACGACCTAAGGAGTTAAAGGGGGGAGTGAGTGATGCTGAGAAGAGTAGTTACACAGTCCAATTCGGTGAAGTGTTAGGTCGCATACGACCTAACAAAGCTTTTAAGTTGGAGGAACGACCTAACATGTTCTTAGGTCGCGTACGACCTAAGTGTGCAGTACAACATGGTGAACGACCTAACATAACACCAAGTACAGAGCTACGACCTAACGGGTTAGTGGATGGCGAGCTAAAACTAGGAGATAGGTCGCTGGAACGACCTAACATGCTTTTAGGTCGCGTACGACCTAGCGAGATAGGAAAGAGGGGGCTGGAACGAGCTAATGGGGTGCTCCGACCTAACAAATCACGACTTAAGTTAGGTCGCGGAGTAATTTGGGAGATAAGTCGCAAAGGCCCTAAGTCGCTACATGTTTTAGGTCGTTACCGACCTACAGCTTAGGTCGCGAAGTTCCTGATGCCGCTTTTATTTTAGGTCGCAAACTACGGATACCGTCCATTCTTTAAGTCGCTTAAGTATGAAGACCGTTGATTTCTTTAAGTCGTTGATGCCGCCTGTGTTTAAGTCGCGGAAGCCTGTTGCCGTTGTTTTTCTCTGCCGAGTTAAGCTGGACCGTTGATTCCTTAAGTCGCTACTAAGTTGAGTTGCGTAGCATTGTTAAGTCGGCTACGACTTAAGTAGTTATCTGTTTGTATTTTGTCTAAGTTGTAAGTCGTTGAAGGTTGTAACTATTTGTTGTTAGGTCGCTGCCGACCTATGCTAAGTCGTGCCTGTTCTAGGTCGCGCCATGTTAGGTCGTAGGTCGTTTCCGACCTAAGTACTTGTAATATTTTGAAACTTTTTCTGCTGTGTTGAGTTGTAGCCTATAAATAGGCGTGTATGGTCATTTTGTAAAGGTTGTTGATTTTTGAATAAAATTCTCTTTTGATTGCTTTGTGCTTTCATTCAAATTGGTAGTTGAGTGTAATCTCCTATCTCCTCTTTCGGTTAATCGAGTGCGCTCGATTCAACGATTGTAGAAGCCGATTCGCGGAATCAAGTGCGCTTGATCAACGCTTGAAGAATTGAAGATCTTTGAACCCGGTATCGTGCGCGATCAACGAGTTCGAGATAGCTAGAGTTCGGCATCTTCGGATCAACGAATTCGGGCAATTCAGCATTCATCAATCCATCGACTGCTACTTTCACAGATCTACATTGTTTCGAATTATCCGCTGCGTCAGTTTTTGGTATCAGAGCTTGTTCTAGCCAATCATAGCTAGATCGAGACTTGGAGCCTATTCAATTTGAAATTTGAAGAGAAGCCGGGCTTGGAGTGTTAAGCCGTGCTCAAGAGTGAAGTGTTCATCATTGTTCGAAGATTGTTTGATCGGATTTGTGTTGGAGGCCGAAACTTTGTCCATCGTATTCGTCGCGATTTGCTACAAAGTGGAAGTTTTCGATCCGTTTCATTTTGGATCAAAATCCGGAAAGTGTTTGAATTTGAAGTGTTGAAGAATTTGTGAAATTTTCAAGTATGCCGCCAAGAAGAGCTAATCGCCACCAAAACGTAGAGGCTTTGTATCGAAGAGAAGAAGCTGATGAGATGGAGCAAAGAATCAATGAGAATTTTAGTGAGAAGCTTAATGAAGGAATTGGCCGGTTAGAGAGGCTTATGACGGAGATGAATCAAAATCGGAGAAGGGTTTCACCAGAATCGAATCATGGAGGTAGTAGAATCTCGCCACATTCTAATCGAGACCGAAGTATTGAAAATGATCAAGGGCGTGGGAGGAACGTGAATGATCGTGAACGGAGGAATGTCGATAGAAGGGATGATGGTGGAAGGCGTAATGGTAGTAGAGATGTTGGTGGTCAGAATCGACATCGTTATGCGTCTGATTTTGAAGAGGAGTATGATGGTGGTAGTATTCAAGGAAGAGGTCAAGGAAGAAACTATTCTGAGTATGATCACAAGTGGGAATCGGGGATGAAGACAGAAATTCCTGAATTCAAGGGTGGTATGCAAGCGGAGGAGTTTCTAGATTGGGTGGCTAATGTTGAGGAGATTTTTGACTTCAAAGAAGTACCAGAACATCGTAGAGTGAAGTTGGTTGCTACAAGGCTGAGGGGTAGAGCTTTGGCATGGTGGCAGCAAACCAAGCTTACACGTGAACGTATGGGGAAGTCAAAGATTGAATCTTGGGAAAAGATGAAGAAATTGATGAAAGCGACATTCTTACCTTATAATTATCAATCGCTTATGTATCAACGTTTGCAGAACTTGAGGCAGGGCACGAAGACAGTTAATGACTATGCTGATGAATTTTATCAACTCATTGCAAGGAACGATATTATGGAAACAGAAGAGCAGCTGACATCTAGGTTCATTGGAGGATTGAGAATGCAGATTCAGGATATGGTGAATATGTTCGATCCAAGATCTGTAGCAGAAGCACATCAGAAAGCGTTGGCTTGGGAAAAACAAGGGAGACGAGGAAGTGGTGTGTTTCCTAATTCTAACAATCAAGCGAAGGGTGTTGGAGGAAGTTCTAATGTTTCTAAACCTATCAGTAGACCAGTGGTGAAGGAGGCTGAGAAGGCGAAAGTTAACAATGGTTTCAAATGTTACAATTGTCAGGAATTGGGTCATAAAAGCAGTGAGTGTCCAAAGCCAAAGAAGAGAACCATGATTGTAGAAGTTGACGATGAGGATGTTGATGAAGATTGTTCTAATCCAGCTGAGGAGGATAAGCAGGATATTGCGTCAGGAGACGAAGGTTGTAACCTAATGCTGAGGAGATCGTGTTTAACACCGAAGCAGGAAGAAGCTAGTTGGTTGAGGAGTAATATCTTTCAGTCAACATGTACTATTCTGGGGAAGGTGTGTAAGTTTGTAATTGACGCAGGAAGCTGTGATAATATTATTTCAACCGAAGCTGTGACGAAGTTGAAATTAAAGACAGAGAAACATCCGAGTCCATACAAGTTAGCATGGTTGAGAAAAGGAGGAGAAGTGAAAGTGGATAGACGAGTTCGTGTACCATTCTCTATTGGGAAGAAATACAAAGATGAAATATGGTGTGATGTAGTAGAGATGGATGTTTGCCACTTATTATTGGGAAGACCATGGCAGTATGATCGAGCAGTACTACATGACGGTCGGACCAATAGCTACAGTTTTATGTTTAAAGGCACGAAGATTATATTAGCTCCAAAGAAGAGATCACAAGAAGAAAGTAAGTCCGAAGAAATCGAAGAGCTGAAAACTTTATTGACTTTGAAGGAGTTTGTTAAAGAAGTTGAAGAAGAGCCGGAAGTATTCTTGTTGATTGGACGTGAGAGCAGTGAAGAGATTGAAATTCCAGAAGAAGTTAAACCAGTTCTGAAAGAATTTGACGATGTATTTCCAGAGGAATTACCAACGGAGTTGCCACCGTTGAGAGATATACAACATCAGATAGATCTTGTTCCAGGTGCTGTATTGCCACACAGACCACATTATCGAATGAGTCCGAAGGAACATGAAGAGTTGCGAAGGCAGGTAGAGGAATTGCTTGAACAAGGGCGTGTGCAGGAGAGTCTGAGTCCTTGTGCTGTACCAGCTTTATTGGTACCCAAGAAGGATGGGACATGGAGAATGTGCACTGACAGTCGAGCATTGAACAAGATTACTGTGAGATATAGATTTCCGATGCCGAGGTTGGATGACTTGTTAGATCAAATAAGCGGAGCTACTATCTTTTCTAAGATTGATTTGAAGAGCGGATATCATCAAATTCGTATCAGACCAGGAGATGAGTGGAAGACTGCTTTTAAAACCAGGGAAGGTCTATACGAATGGTTGGTCATGCCATTTGGTTTATCAAATGCACCAAGTACTTTCATGAGGGTGATGAATCAGATTTTTAGACCGTTCATTGGGAAATTCGTGGTGGTGTATTTCGATGATATACTTATTTACAGTGGGAGTCCAGAGGAACATTTGAATCATCTTAGAGAAGTACTGATGGTACTGAGACAAGAACCATTTTTATGCTGCTACAAAGAAGTGCGTGTTCATGACGCACAGTGTTTTATTTCTGGGGTATGTTGTTTCAGAGAAAGGAATACAGGTTGACCAAAGTAAAGTTGAGGCGATCAGAAATTGGCCGCAACCCAAGACGATAACGGAAGTACGTAGTTTCCATGGGTTGGCTTCATTTTATCGAAGATTTATTCCACACTTTAGTAGTGTGATGGCACCTGTTACAGATTGCATGAAAGGTAAACAGTTTGCATGGACAGAGGAAGCAGGGAGTGCTTTTGGGAAGATCAAGGAATTGCTGACGACTGCACCAATTCTAGTATTACCTGATTTTCAGTTGGTATTTGAACTACATACTGATGCATCCAAGGTTGGGATTGGAGGGGTGTTGAGTCAGAAGGGACGTCCAATTGCATATTTCAGTGAGAAGTTGTCAGGAGCGAAGATGCGATACAGTACATATGATGTGGAGTTTTATGCTGTTGTACAATCTATCAAACACTGGAGACACTATCTATTCCAGAAGGAGTTTGTTCTTTACACTGATCATGAAGCATTGAAGCATTTGCAAGGGCAAGACAAGATTTCAGCAAGACATGCATCGTGGGTTGCATATCTACAACAGTTTACTTTTGTTGTGAAACACAAGTCAGGGGTGACAAATCGTGTGGCTGATGCTTTGAGTAGGAGGAGTCATTTGTTGACTACACTAAAGGTTGAAGTGACGGGATTTGAAATATTGCCAGAGTTATTCACTGATGATCCTTACTTTGCAAAATTTGTTGAAAAGGTTAAGGAGGGAGGGACGGATGACTTCGTGATGGTAGATGGTTTTCTTTTTAAAGGAAGTCGATTGTGCATACCGGAGGGTAGTTTGAGAATGAAGATTATCAAGGAGTTGCATGAAGAAGGGCATGTTGGAAGAGACCGTACCTTACAGTTAATTTCACAATCCTACTTTTGGCCATCGATGAGGAAAGAAGTGGAGAAATTTGTGGAGCGTTGTCATATTTGTCAGATATCGAAAGGAACTGCGACTAATGCGGGTTTGTATATACCGTTACCCGTTCCTGTAAAACCATGGGTGGATATCAGTATGGACTTCGTGTTGGGATTACCAAGGACACAGCGTGGTAACGATTCCATATATGTGGTGGTTGACAGATTTTCAAAAATGACACATTTCATTGCTTGCAAGAAGACGGCAGATGCGGTTCATGTTGCTCAGTTGTTTTTCAGGGAGATCTATAGACTTCATGGATTGCCAGAATCTATTGTGTCGGATAGAGATACTCGATTTCTGAGTCATTTTTGGTTGAGTTTGTGGAAAATGGTGGGAACGAAGCTGAAGTTCAGTAGTGCTTATCATCCGCAAACGGATGGACAGACTGAGGTGGTTAACAGATCATTGGGAAACTTGTTGAGGTGTCTTGTTCAAGATAATCTGAAGAGTTGGGATGTGAAGTTATGCCAGGCAGAATTTGCTCATAATCATGCTGTGAATCGAAGTACTGGGTTCAGTCCATTCCAGATTGTCTATTCGAGCTTACCGAAAGGACCGTTGGATTTAACTGTGATACCACATTCAAAGGGGACAGTTAAGAAAGCTGCTGATTTTGTTGAAGGGTTGACAGAGTGTCATAAAATCGTTCAAGAACGATTAGAGAAAGCAAATGAGAAGTATAAACAGTCTGCAGATTTGAAACGACGAAATGTTGAGTTTAATGAAGGAGATTTGGTTTATGCAATATTGACGAAAGATCGTTTTCCGGTGGGAACGTATAATAAATTGAAAGCACGAAAGATTGGCCCAGTTGAAATTTTAAAGAAAATCAATGAAAATGCTTATAAACTGAAGCTGCCAGATGATGTGTACACGTCAGACGTATTCAATGTTAAACATCTCGTACCATATCATGGGAATGAGTTTGTTGTGATGGATGCAGAAAGTGCAAATTCGAGGTCGAATTTTCCTCAACCTGGGGAGGATGATGCAGTACAGAAAGCCAAGGGTCTAGGTCGCTCACGACCTAAGGAGTGTGTAGGTCGCTCACGACCTAAGGAGTTAAAGGGGGGAGTGAGTGATGCTGAGAAGAGTAGTTACACAGTCCAATTCGGTGAAGTGTTAGGTCGCATACGACCTAACAAAGCTTTTAAGTTGGAGGAACGACCTAACATGTTCTTAGGTCGCGTACGACCTAAGTGTGCAGTACAACATGGTGAACGACCTAACATAACACCAAGTACAGAGCTACGACCTAACGGGTTAGTGGATGGCGAGCTAAAACAAGGAGATAGGTCGCTGGAACGACCTAACATGCTTTTAGGTCGCGTACGACCTAGCGAGATAGGAAAGAGGGGGCTGGAACGAGCTAATGGGGTGCTCCGACCTAACAAATAACGACTTAAGTTAGGTCGCGGAGTAATTTGGGAGATAAGTCGCAAAGGCCCTAAGTCGCTACATGTTTTAGGTCGTTACCGACCTACAGCTTAGGTCGCGAAGTTCCTGATGCCGCTTTTATTTTAGGTCGCAAACTACGGATACCGTCCATTCTTTAAGTCGCTTAAGTATGAAGACCGTTGATTTCTTTAAGTCGTTGATGCCGCCTGTGTTTAAGTCGCGGAAGCCTGTTGCCGTTGTTTTTCTCTGCCGAGTTAAGCTGGACCGTTGATTCCTTAAGTCGCTACTAAGTTGAGTTGCGTAGCATTGTTAAGTCGGCTACGACTTAAGTAGTTATCTGTTTGTATTTTGTCTAAGTTGTAAGTCGTTGAAGGTTGTAACTATTTGTTGTTAGGTCGCTGCCGACCTATGCTAAGTCGTGCCTGTTCTAGGTCGCGCCATGTTAGGTCGTAGGTCGTTTCCGACCTAAGTACTTGTAATATTTTGAAACTTTTTCTGCTGTGTTGAGTTGTAGCCTATAAATAGGCGTGTATGGTCATTTTGTAAAGGTTGTTGATTTTTGAATAAAATTCTCTTTTGATTGCTTTGTGCTTTCATTCAAATTGGTAGTTGAGTGTAATCTCCTATCTCCTCTTTCGGTTAATCGAGTGCGCTCGATTCAACGATTGTAGAAGCCGATTCGCGGAATCAAGTGCGCTTGATCAACGCTTGAAGAATTGAAGATCTTTGAACCCGGTATCGTGCGCGATCAACGAGTTCGAGATAGCTAGAGTTCGGCATCTTCGGATCAACGAATTCGGGCAATTCAGCATTCATCAATCCATCGACTGCTACTTTCACAGATCTACATTGTTTCGAATTATCCGCTGCGTCAAATTGTAAGCTTATTTTAAATTTAAAGTTTAATTTAAAGATGGAACGTTTTGAATTATATTCAAATTTTATCAATGATAAGTAAGCCATTAATAAAAAAATGAAGATTTATCTTAAGAGGTAATTAAGATTTGGATAATTAATGACTAATTCATTAAATAAGGTAATTAAGAGTAAATAATTATTTTAGTTTAAAAATGTTTAAGATTTATTAATTTATAAGATAAAGGTTAGTTAATCAAGTAATTAGGTCGTAATTAGTGACTTATTAATTACTTAATGGAAGTAATAGAGGATTAATTACTTAGTGTAATTAATTAAGGATTGATTGATTAAGGAAACTAATCAATGAATAGTTAGATAATGAGTATGATTAATTATGGGAAAATTGATAAATGAATGATTATGAGATAATTAATTTGAGTGATTAATTAATGATCACTGTAATAAATGTGGATGGGTAAAGGATACTTAATTTGTGTAATTAATTAAGAGTTAATTACTTATTGTGATTAAAGGGTAATTAATCGAAAATGATTAATTAAAATGATAATTAAATAAATTGATTTGTGATTAATAAATGTAGAGTAAGCAGGATTTAAAGATGATGGAAGTAATTAATTTAATTAATTAGAATGGTATGGCTAATTAACCTTGTGTATGGATGATAGAATGATATTGGAGGTCTTGGATTGATTATTATCCCTAATATGTAATTCATGATGCTACGTGATATGATAAGTTTGATTTAAACTGTGATGTTGTGGTTATCTATTGCTAAATAACTGTGACACCCTGTATTTAAGGTTGAATTGTATTTCACTTGAATAACTTGGGTTAAGATGACATTGGATTCGAAGAGACCGGAGTGGGGTATTTGTTAATACCCGAAACCACTTTGATTTTTTTATAAATTGATATGTGAAATCAATAGAGTGGAGTGAAATTATTTAAGTGAATTGGACTATTTAATCTAAGTTTTGGTACTTAGAAATTGATGTGTGAAATAAGAGATATCTATATCAAATTGTGAATTTTTAAATTGATTCGAGTTACCCCGGGTTTTAAATGAGCTTTGTGCATTAGTATCTCTTGTTAGATGGGTTTACTCATGCTGGTTTCCAGCCTGACCCGGGTGTTACTTTGATGTAATGCTCGGGTCAGACCGAGTATTACAGATTTTCAGGTAAGGACGTTCTGGAGCTCAGGAGACGAGCTGGATGGCAGGAACGTATGGAGTGTATTCCACTGTGGTATATTGTAATTGTCTGAGACATGTTATTTGTAGATGTCCAGTATCTGTGAATATATGTTGTAACTATGATGTATTTAAATGTATTTGACAGATACAGTGTTCTTTGTATAAAGAATATTTTTTTGATATTATATTTTATCCGCTGCGAATGTGAGATTCTGTGTTTTATTTTCTGTTCCTTCTTCTATCTCTTTCTTCTTTTTCATAACTATCTGGAATTTTCAGATCGGAAAAATCCGGGTCGTTACAGGCGGAAAAAGATACGAATATATATATAACACATGAAAGTGTACATCAGAGTAGTGGTCGGAAAGATCCACGATAATACAAAAGAATAGCAGCACGTGCTATACAAAAGAATAAGTACACAACATAGAGTCTATATCTCAAATGTGTACATCCAAAAACTACTAATCTAAGTAGTTAGCCAAAAGTCAGATTAATCTTGAAGAGAAGTCAAGCAGAAGCACCTGTAACATCTCGGTCTGACCCGAGTATTATTTATAAGAAAATAATAAACGGATCAGTCTAGCTATAAATATCAGATGATATGGTATAAAGTAAAAGACATGGCATGAACATGTAATAACTATAATGGCATACTACTATAAGTATGTAAATGATAATCAACAAGAGATTAATCAATATCACAAGAATCTTCTCAAAGATAAAATAGGGTATCATACCCTAAACTTGTATTCATAACAAGTCAATGACACACGAATTCACCAATGCACAAAAACTGATATCATATAAATGAAAATCATGAAAATTGGTGAAGCACAAATTCCAGAAATCATCACAAGAAATCCAGAAATCACATAAAAAGGGGGGAGGCCTATCACAAGAACGGGAGCATGAAAACTCACCAACGCGCGTAACACATGAACGAGAAGCTATCTCATGGATGCTATCCATTAAATTTTGACACACGAACGACCCGAAGACCATGAGGCGCTACCCCAATATGTGATGGTGAAACATCACACAAACGGGGTTTAGTCTCCCTCGTAGACAATGAGACATCGCTCAATCGCTAGTCTAAATCACAAAAATGATCGTCATGATCATAAAGAAGTGTCAATTACACTAAGCCAGTAAATATATGAGTTTAGCTTTATGTCCCATAACCACTAGCTTAACTTAAATATTTACGAACAAACTGTAGATCTTCACTAGAAAATTGTAACAAAAGGGTTCAATCGAACAAGTCCAAGAGCTAACCGACGAAGTGAACGCAAGCGTTTCATACCACTCGTTCTACTAAGTGTTTAATTCGATTTCTCATCCGAGTGAAGTAAAGGCTTGTATATACTAATAGGTTGGAAAACGGTTCAGGAAAAAGAGCTTTGTAATAAAATAGAGTTGAAATCGCTTTGATGAAAGAGTTTTGATATTTACTACTAGTATTGAACCTTCATATTTTTAAAGTGACAAATCACAAAAATGATTGTAGAAACAATCTATCAAAAAAATTCACATTCGAAGAGGTGAACAAAATCCAAGGAAATTAGCTCAAAATGCATCAAAGTGGAAGTTCTGTTGAATGTTTTTCAGATAAGATCGCCTACGGAGGGGGGTCCAGGGGGTGGCAACCCCCTAGGTGGGGGTGCGGGGGCAACGCCCCTACCCGGTCAGGTCGCAGGGGTCCAGGGGGCAGCGCCCCCGGCGGGGTGCGGGGCAGCACCCCGTCCAAAACGGTACGACCTAAGTGAAGACAAGCAGCCAACGACCTAAAGCAAAATGAGGTCTAATGACCTAAGGGTTCACGCGACCTAACACAATGGCCGAGCGACCTAACAAAATGGCCGAGCGACCTAACTGGAGAAAGCGACTTATAGGTCATACGACCTATTGGTGAGCGACTTAAGGGAGGCGAGCGACCTAAGGGGATTCGCGAGTTAACTATGACACGCGACCTAAGGGTCCAGAGGCAAGCGACCTAACAAGGTCTAGAGAGAAGCGACCTAACAAGGTCCAGAGACGAGCGAGTTAAGAAGCTCGCGACCTAACATCCTAACACGCAAGCGACCTATCGAGTCACACGACCTAATATAAATGGTCCAACGACCTAACTCGAACGACTTAGTGGGTCGACGACTTAACTGGAGCTTAGGTCGGAGACGACCTACGAGATATACAGGCCGACTTAGTGGAAAATGGTCGAGTGACCTGACTCGAACGACCTAGTGGATCGAACGACTTACGAGTTAACACGTGAACGACTTAACGACCTAGTGTAAATGGTCCAACGACCTAGTGTAAATGGTCCAACGACCTAACTCGAACAACTTAGTGGGTCGAACGACTTAACTGGAGCTTAGGTCGGAGACGACCTACGACTTAAGCCAGGGCGAGCGACCTAAGGTTTGCCTAGGGATTATAGGTCGGAAACGAGCTACGACTTAACCTAGGCCGAGCTAAATGCAGGCAGGGACTTTTCCACACGCATGAGCGATCGGGGCAGAACGACCTATGGAGCCAAAGCGACCTAACAACAGTTTTTTCACAAAAACACTAGAAATTTGGATTTTTCGCCAATCCAATCCAAACCACACGCAAATGTTGATGCTAGATTGATAGGGAATCATTCCCAACAGTCCAAGATAGTTATAAGCAAGAATGTGAGATAAAAAATCTCACCTTTTCACTAAAATGGATGAAGATGGAGATTGAAAGCAAGGAGAAGCAATCCAAAGCTTGAATCCACTATCTTCTACTTGAATTTGGAGTTGAATCTCGGATTTGCAATAGGATTTGAGTTTGGAGTTTTAATTTCCACTTCCCACCACCATTTTTGATAAAGCTTGAAACAAATGGTGAATGAAGTGAAGGAGAGAGTTGGGCTGAACTAAGGAAGGTGCAGTCCAAACCAAAGTCACAAGCGGGAAAAAGTAGCAAGAATTTCACTAACTCCAAACATATCGAAGTTTACACTCAAAAAGATCGCAAACGTCATTTTGAACTCAATGAAGGTGGTCTCGAGTCCTAATTTGACTGTATGCAAAAAGTAGCTTTTTGGACTAACATCCGACTAACGATAAAATATTTAAATAAAATATTTAAATGATAAATTGATAAATATGCGGGTTGTTACAGACTCCCCTCCTTAAATAAATTGCGTCCTCGCAATATATAAGATGGAAATAAAAAGTAACAACCATAAAAGCATACTAACGCAAAAGAAATTTGAAATAAGAAGTTTACCTCAAAGAGCCTGAGAAAGTAATTCCGGATGTGTACGCTCGATGAATTCTCTAGTTTCCCAAGAGCAATCCTTAGGATTTGAGGACCATTGAACTTTAACAAGCGGAACATCTTTATTTCGAAGTCGTTTGATCTCCGAAGCAATAATTCGAATAGGTTGCTGCTCATAAGTTAAATTAGGCGAAACTTCTATCTCTTCCACAACACCGGGCTCAAGAATGGAATCGAAATCCCGAAGGCACTTCCGTAATTGAGAAACGTGGAACACGTCATGCATAGCAGAAAACTGAGCCGGTAATGAAAGGCGATAAGCCAAGGAACCAATACGTTCGGTGATAGGAAATGGCCCAATATATCGAGGCGCTAACTTTCCCGATCGACTGAAACGTACAACACCCTTCATTGGTGAAACATGAATAAATACAAGATCACCAACAGAAAATTCTAATTTCCTTCTTCGGTTATCGGCATAGGATTTTTGTCTACTTTGGGCTTCTTTCATCCTAAGTCGAATAAATTCAATCTTTTCTGTGGAATCTCGAATAAAATCTGGTCCTAAAACCAGCTTCTCACCAGCCTCAAGCCAACAAGAAGGAGATCGGCATGGCCTTCCATAGAGTGCCTCAAAAGGAGCCATACCATGCTATATTGGAAGCTGTTATTATAGGAAAATTCAACAAGTGAAATATGATCTTCCCAACTTCCACCAAAGTCAAGCACACAAGAACGAAGAAGATCTTCAAGTGTCTGATTCACACGCTCAGTTTGTCCATCGGACTGGGGGTGATAAACGGTGCTAAAATTAAGCTTCGTCCCCAAAGCTTTTTGAAGACTCTTCCAGAACCCACTACTAAACAATGGATCCCGATCACTAACAATGGAAGTAGGAACTCCATGTAATTTAACAATTTCTTTGATAAACAGTTTGGCCAGAAGAGGAACGGTTCGGTTCATCCGAACAGGAATAAAATGGGCGGATTTAGTAAGTCTATCAACGATCACCCATAAGCTATCATGACCCGAACGAGAACGGGGAAGGCCATCAATAAAATCCATGGAAATTTGATCCCACTTCCAAACTGGAATTTCCAATGGTTGCAATAACCCACCGGGCCTTTGATGTTCAGCCTTGACAAGTTGGCAAGTCATGCAACACTTAACAAAATTAGCAATATCTGATTTCATCCCCTCCCAGTAATAAAGTCGCTTCATATCTGCGTACATTTTACTGCTACTGGGATGAATGGAATATTTGGAACGATGAGAATATTCTAGAATATCTTTACGAAGATCTCCAGTATTTGGAACGATAAG
The DNA here is from genome assembly GCA_030737815.1 of Allium fistulosum. Lineage (NCBI taxonomy): Eukaryota > Viridiplantae > Streptophyta > Magnoliopsida > Asparagales > Amaryllidaceae > Allium > Allium fistulosum. Next base: position 791,129,162 of record CM060901.1, read on the forward strand.
TCTGCCAAATTTTCGAATGTCGCCTCGAAAATCAATATCAAAGTCTTTCAAACCTTCAATATCGGTTTTATCCTTAAGATTTTGGCCAAGCAAAGCCAATTCAGGATCTAGCTGTTGAGCTTCAAGAATGCGGTCTAAAAGAGAAGTTCGAGCCTCAAGGCTACATAAAACAAGAGATGAACATAAATCGGAAACACGATCTCGAATTTCACAAGTGGATAAAACTTCGAGATCGTTCCATTCAGATATCATCATGGAAACAACCGCTTGTTGCTTGCGACTAAGTGCATCGGCAACTCGATTTCCCTTTCCGGGAGTATAAAGGATATCTAGATCATAAGAGGCGAGGAACTCGAGCCAACGCTGTTGACGCAAATTAAGTTCCTTTTGAGAAAATAAATATTTCATAGACTTATGATCAGTATAAAGTATAAACTTTTCTCCCAAAAGATAATGTCGCCAAATTCGAAGGGCGAAAACGATAGCCGCGAGTTCTAAATCATGTGTGGCATATCTAGTCTCAGCCGGCTTCAATTGCCTAGAAGCATAGGCAATAACACGTTCTTTTTGCATAAGAACGGCTCCCAAACCAACGCGACTAGCATCGGTATAGACAAAAAAATCTTGATTCCCTTCAGGAATAACAAGAACAGGAGCATCAGAAATGAGTTCTTTTAATTTCTGAAAAGAAGTTTCACATTTGTCCGACCAAATGTATTTAACACCTTTCTTCGTTAAGCCAGTAAGAGGCACGACAATCTTAGAAAAGTCTTTTATGAAACGGCGGTAATAACCCGCCAATCCGAGAAAGCTACGGATTTCAGTTACGCTCTCCGGTCTTTTCCAATTTTGAATCGCTTCAATCTTTGAAGGATCCACTGATATTCCGGATTCGGAAATAATATGACCGAGAAACTTCACATTAGATTGCCAAAAGTGGCATTTTGAAAATTTCGCTTTTAATTGATTGCTCCTAAGAGTTTCCAATATAATCCGAAGATGCTTTTCATGTTCCTCCTCGGTTTTAGAATACACAAGAATATCATCAATAAAGATGAGAATGAATCGATCGAGAAAATATTTAAAAACTCGATTCATAAGGTCAACGAAATAAGCCGGAGCATTCGTTAAACCAAATGGCATAACTAGCCATTCATAAGATCCATAACGAGTATGGAACGAAGTCAAAGGAACACTATCCTCTGCAATACGAAGCTGATGGAAACCGGTAGCCAAGTCCAATTGTGAAAAGACTCTAGCACCACTAAGTTGATCAAATAGATCATCAATCCGAGGTAAAGGATATTTATTCTTAATAGTAAGATCATTAAGCTTGCGGTAGTCGACGCAAAGCCTAAGTGTACCATCGGATTTCTTTACGAAAATTGCTGAAGCTCCCCAAGGCGAGGAACTAGAGCGAATAAATTGCTTCGTCTCCAATTCAGATAATTGTTTGCGCATCTCTTCATTCTCCTTATTGGACATGCGATAAGGAGGACGAGTAATAGGTTGAGCTCCAGGTATAAGATTAATTCTGAACTCAATTGCTCGCTTAGGTGGTAATCCTAAAACGGGCTCAAATATGTCGAAAAATTCACGAACGACGCGAATACGAGAAATGACATCCTCCTCATCATCATTGTCATCATAACGAGGATTTAAAGAATATAAGGATGCAACTAAAGCAGAATCCAAATCTTTAAGAATAATAGAAATCTGCTTAACAGATAGTGGATGTCGAAGATAAATAGTCCGCTCAGGACATAGGATATGAGCTTCATAACGATTAAGCCAATCCATACACAAAATCATTCCAAAGCCTAAGTAACGCATGACATGCAAATCGGCTAGGAAAGGAAAATCACACAAAATAATCTCCACATCTTTACAAAGCAAACTAAGAGTTGCGGATCCACCAACCGGATTCGCAATTCTTAATGAAGTCATTAAAGCAGTAACACTTAAAGAAAGAGTGTCTACAAGTTCCTTTGATATAAAAGAGTGGGATGCACCCGTATCAAAGAGAACTCTAATAGGTTGATCATGAAATATAATAATGCCATCAAGGACAGAATGAGACATACCTTGATTGCGAGATGTGTTGCCAGGGTCTTGAGCCACATTTAACTTTCCCTCCTTCCTGCTTGGAAGCTTAGGACATAGATGCATATAATGATCTGGACTTTTACAGTAGCGACAAGAACGGGGCTTTGAACACTTGTTCGCAAAATGGCCCTTAGCACCACAGTTGAAACGTTTCCCATCACTAAGGGAAAGTGTCTTTGTAGTAGGAGTTGCTTGTTTACCCTTTTTGTTGGGATAAGGACCTTTGAACTTATTAGGCCTTTTCTTGTTGTTGAAGTTTGGTTTGGCAGCCACCACTTCAACATCACTGTCCTTATCAGCCTCTTCAAGACGAAGAGCGATATCAATGAGTTCGTCGAAAGAAACTTCTAACTTTAGAAGTAATGGCTTCTTGAGATTCTTGTTTAAGCCATAGATGAATCTCTGGTTCTTCTTCAATGGAGTGTTGATGTATTCAACCCCATATTTGGACAGTGACTCGAAGGATGCGACATAATCTGTCATTGAAGATTCACCTTGAACAAGGTCTATGAAACGACGAGCCAATGTCACTTTCTCTGCTTCTGGTACGAATTTTAACTCGAAGCGTTCCCGGAATTGCTCCCAGGTGAGATCAGCTTCATTAATTTCAGAAATAAGAAGTTCGTACCAATCCAATGCTCTCTCTTGGAGCATACTGGAGGCCACCTGAACACGGTGGAGATCGACAAGATTCATGCGAGAAAAGATTCTATCGCATGTTCTTAACCAAGCCTGGACTTCAATAATAGTTTCGGAACCCTTGAATGGTTTCCCACCCAAGTTGGTATAATCATTGCACAAACGTGCAAATCCAGACTTAGGATGAGTAGGTTCCTGATTGGGACCAGCTGCTTGATCATTCTTTACTAAATCAAGAAGCTGTTGAGCGGTCATAAAAACTCCATCCTGGGGAGTAACAGTAGATGGTCCAGCTCTGGGACGACCTGGTCTAGATATTCTCTCCTTTAAGAAAGAGAGAAGAAAAAAGGTTATTCACCAAATGAATATCAAGCAATCTTGATAGATGAAACAAGGAATCATAAAGAAAACAGGATGAATCGGTTCGAAGACTCGAACTAAATCCTGAAATACAACTCCTAAGGTGGACTTAGGACGATGATCATTGTTAAGTTATTCTACATTGTTCCGAAGTTTGGCTCTGATACCATACTGTGATGCCCCACCTCTATACCCACGCTAGACAAGAACACTACGGTGTAATGCTGTTGACTAGCACGGAGAATAAGGCTGTTAAGGAGCGACCATCCGTGTAACTTCTTTGAGCGAGCACCGATATGTCAGATAGTATAGAATGCATATTGTTTAAGGAGGAAATCCGACATACCGATTCAAACTCAAAGCTATCACACAGTGGCTATATATAATCTTCGGAAACAAACATAGAAGTAAACATAACGTAAATCAGTCACAGACATCCATATCACAAAGGCGGAAAAAGATATGAATATATATATAACACATGAAAGTGTACATCAAAGTAGTGGTCGGAAAGATCCACGATAATACAAAAGAATAGCAGCACGTGCTATACAAAAGAATAAGTACACAACATAGAGTCTATATCTCAAATGTGTACATCCAAAAACTACTAATCTAAGTAGTTAGCCAAAAGTCAGAATAATCCTAAAGAGAAGTCAAGCAGAAGCACCTGTAACATCTCGGTCTAACCCGAGTATTATTTATAAGAAAATAATAAACGGATCAGTCTAGCTATAAATATCAGATGATATGGTATAAAGTAAAAGACATGGCATGAACATGTAATAACTATAATGGCATACTACTATGAGTATGTAAATGATAATCAACAAGAGATTAATCAATATCACAAGAATCTTCTCAAAGATAAAATAGGGTATCATACCCTAAACTTGTATTCATAACAAGTCAATGACACACGAATTCACCAATGCACAAAAACTGATATCATATCAATGAAAATCATGAAAATTGGTGAAGCACAAATTCCAGAAAGCATCACAAGAAATCCAGAAATCACATAAAAAGGCAGGGAGGCTTATCATAAGAACGGGAGCATGAAAACTCACCAACGCGTGTAACACATGAACGAGAAGCTATCTCATGGAAGCTATCCATTAAATTTTGACACACGAACGGCCCGAAGACCATGGGGCGCTACCCCAATATGTGATGGTGAAACATCACACAAACGGGGTTTAGTCTCCCTCGTAGACAAAGAGACATCGCTCAATCGCTAGTCTAAATCACAAAAATGATCGTCATGATCATAAAGAAGTGTCAATTACACTAAGCCAGTAAATAATGAGTTTAGCTTCATGTCCCATAACCATTAGCTTAACTTAAATATTTACGAACAAACTGTAGATCTTCACTAGAAAATTGTCACAAAAGGGTTCAATCGAACAAGTCCAAGAGCTAACCGACGAAGTGAACGCAAGCGTTTCATACCACTCATTTTACTAAGTCGTTTAATTTGATTTCTCATCCGAGTGAAGTAAAGGCTTGTATAAACTAATAGGTTGGAAAACGGTTTAGGAAAAAGAGCTTTGTAATAAAATAGAGTTGAAATCTCTTTGATGAAAGAGTTTTGATATTTACTACTAGTATTGAAACCTTCATATTTTTAAAGTGACAAATCACAAAAATGATTGTAGGAACAATCTATCACAAAAATTCACATTCGAAGACGTGAACAAAATCCAAGGAAATCAGCTCAAAATGCATCAAAGTGGAAGTTCTGTTGAATGTTTTTCAGATAAGATCGCCTACGGAGGGGGGTCCAGGGGGTTGGCAACCCCCTAGGTGGAGGTGCGTGGGCAACGCCCTTGCCCAGTCAGGTCGCAGGGGTCCAGGGGGCAGCGCCCCCGGCGGGGTGTGGGGCAGCACCCCGTCCAAAACGGTACGACCTAAGTGAAGATAAGCGGCCTACGACCTAAAGCAAAATGAGGTCTAACGACATAAGGGTTCACGCGACCTAACACAATGGCCGAGCGACCTAACAAAATGGCCGAGCGACCTAACTGGAGCAAGCGACTTATAGGTCATACGACCTAATGGTGAGCGACTTAAGGGAGGCGAGCGACCTAAGGGGATTCGCGAGTTAACTATTACACGCGACTTAAGGGTCCAGAGGCAAGCGACCTAACAAAGTCCAGAGAGAAGCGACCTAACAAGGTCCAGAGACGAGCGAGTTAAGAAGCTCGCGACCTAACATCCTAACATGCGAGCGACCTATCGAGTCACACGACCTAATATAAATGGTCCAACGACCTAACTCGAACGACTTAGTGGGTCGACGACTTAACTGGAGCTTAGGTCGGAGACGACCTACGAGATATACAGGCCGACTTAGTGGAAAATGGTCGAGTGACCTAACTCGAATGACCTAGTGGATCGAACAACTTACGAGTTAACACGCGAACGACTTAACGACCTAGTGTAAATGGTCCAACAAAAATGGTCCAACGACCTAGTGTAAATGGTCCAACGGCCTAACTCGAACGACTTAGTGGGTCGAACGACTTAACTGGAGCTTAGGTCGGAGACGACCTACGACTTAAGCCAGGGCGAGCGACCTATGGTTTGCCTAGGGATTATCGGTCGGAAACGACCTACGACTTAAGCCAGGTCGAGCTAAATGCAGGCAGGGACTTTTCCACGCGCGTGAGCGATCGGGGCAGAACGACCTATGGAGCCAGAGCGACCTAACAACAGTTTTTTCACCAAAACACTAAAAATTTGGATTTTTCGCCAATCCAATCCAAACCACATGCAAATGTTGATGCTAGATTGATAGGGAATCATTCCAAACAGTCCAAGATAGTTATAAGCAAGAATGTGAGATAAAAAATCTCACCTTTTCACTAAAATGGATGAAGATGGAGATTGAAAGCAAGGAGAAGCAATCCAAATCTTGAATCCACTGTCTTCTACTTGAATTTGGAGTTGAATCTCAGATTTGCAATAGGATTTGAGTTTGGAGTTTTAATTTCCACTTCCCACCACCATTTTTGATAAAGCTTGAAACAAATGGTGAATGAAGTGAAGGAGAGAGTTGGGCTGAACTAAAGAAGGTGCAGTCCAAACCAAAGTCACAAGCGGGAAAAAGTAGCAAGAATTTCACTAACTCCAAACATATCGAAGTTTACACTCAAAAAGATCGCAAACGTCATTTTGAACTCAATGAAGGTGGTCTCGAGTCCTAATTTGACTGTATGCAAAAAGTAGCTTTTTGGACTAACATCCCACTAACGATAAAATATTTAAATGATAAATTGATAAATATGCGGGTTGTTACACTATCAATTTCTAATGATCGTACTAATCTCGAATGTTTAAATCTTGCTTGAGGCAAGTATGGCCATCAATGATTTTAGGAAAAATGTTGAAAAAATTTTCTATTGCACAGATTGGAGAAACGAGGTCAAAATAGGGTTTAAGAACCCATTTTGTTTGCATTCGAAAAGAATAGTGCTGCGCCTTCCATGGGTGACCGGACTTCGTGCCTCCGGTGCCAACCGCAGCGTGACGCGATGGCGAGGCTTGGGTCAAATTTTGGTGACCGTTAAAGGTCTGAGATGCAGTAAGGACGAGGCAATTTGGTTTGGGTACGTCGAGCTTCAGTTTCAACGAAGTGGCCAAATTAAATTTCGAGTTTCTTTTCGTTGAATCAAAGTTGATTTCGAATGAAGAGATAAATTTCGACTTGCCGAAGATTGCGACCGTCACTAGAACGGCGGCGCGACGTCGTGCACGTGCACGACGTCAATTTCATGTCAGCGAGTTTGGGCCTGGGAAGAACTCGAGAGGGCGTTCGAGTAAAATAGGTTTTGGCTCGGGTTCCCTCGCGTGTTCGAAAGGTGTTGATCCTGCAGTGGTTAAGTTTAAAACTTAGCTTAAGTAAAAGAAAAAAAAAAGAGAAAAAGGAGAAGAAGATGAATACGTGAACGAACAGGGGAATGTCTCGGGGAAAGGAAGATGGAACTCGAGTTTGACTCAAGTAAAAGCCTGGGTTACTCGGGTTCGCTTTTATAATGGGTTAAGCCCAAACAAAATTTCAAGTTAACAATGTTAAGTTATTTTTTTTTGCATTTACAAGGTAACTAATGTTGATTTTGTTAAGTTAAAAACTTACTATAAGTTAAAATTTGTTAACAATGTTTTAAATTTAATTAACCATTTAATTAAATAATTAAATTTAAAATAAGAATCGAAGTACATTTCCATTAAAAAAAATTCAATGGAACAATAAATTGTTTTTCAAAGTTTAAAGAAGATTTTTAAATGTTAGTTAAGACAAATAAGTATTTTTATTAATTGTTTAAAAGGGTAATTAAGAATAAATAATTAATTTAAATTGTAATTAATTAAGTAACTAAAGATTTGTCGAGTTGAAATTAAAGAATTTGATTAATTCACAATTAAGGATTTAATTTATTTGAAATTACAAATTTTAATTAGATAATTTAAGAGAGTTAATGATTAGTAGTTAATTAAGATAATTAATTAAGGAAAAATTAATTAAGGATTTGATATACTTATCATTAAGAATATTTAATCATTGATTTAAAATAAATCAATAAAAATAGTCATATAGTTAATTCTTTTAAATCACTTTCACTTTAAATCAAAGATGATTGACTATCATCGAATAATGTGTACTGGATTGATATTTCTGTTTGTGACTATGATGCTATGTGATGTGAATTGCTTGATGCTGTACCGTGAATTGTGATTGTTTCTGTATATATATGTGAAACCCCTTTTTGCCCGTAAAACGGCATTTGAATTTCGATGCGACAAGGAGTCGGGTTCCAGTTGGTTATCTGAAACCCACATAGAATTGTAATGATGAATCTTCGTGATTGATAAATTTATTTTATCTATGAATCTGTGAATGAAGATAAACGTTATGAGTTATACCGCTTATCGATATTGATATATCTGTGTTGATTGATGTTGTGCACCATTGTGTAAAACCCTGGACCACACTATACACACACCAATATGGATTGCACGTGGAAAGTCGGTTAAGTCACAGATTTTTAAATAGTTTTGAATTTGAATTTTTAAATTCAAATAGTTTTGGAAATATATTAAGTTTTAATGTGAAAAGCTTTTGAAAAGGTGTTTTAAGAATAAAAGTTATTTTGAATAACTAATAGAAATTTGAAATTTGAATAATTCGATTCAAATTGAATTCAAAAAAATCTGAAATTGAATTCTATATTCAGTAATTATGATTTAAAAAGAACTTTACAAGTTATACGTGTTTAAACTATTTTTAAAGCATTGTTTTGGGAATTTGAATTAACCCAAAGATTTTAACTTGTATAAATGGAATCGGGTTTTTCCGAAATAAAACCATTGTTTCTAAATAATAAAAAAAGCTTTCATATGAGAAATGAATTTCAAATTGTATTTAAGGGATTTCAAGTTAAACAGAAAATAGTTTTCCAAGTTATGAATGAACCTTTGAAAACAGTTTTGAAAGCTATGAGATAAATCTTGATTTTAAGATTTAAATGAGTTAATCCAATTGAAAGGAATATTATTTTGAAATCCATAAATGGATCTTTGTTAAGTTGAGTAAACTTTGTGAAATGAATCTTTTTGTTTAAAAGATTTGAAATGGTAATTGGTTTAAACCATTTGAAAGAAAGTTTGGAATTATTAAGTTGTGACTTAATTGAAACCCCAGATCCATATGTTTTAAATATTGCGCTCACTATTCGGGTTAGACGGGAAAGGACCTTTGGCTCGTATAACCCATTCCGAATATGTGATTCGACGTTATGGATAGCATTTGAAGACCGGTGGTGAAGACCGGGTATTTGCGAAAACGATAGGATGGCCTATCGATTGTCTCTGCACTGAGTTGCTCCGGTATAGAGATTCCCTAAGTGATGGGAAGTCCGATCGGGATTGTGAATACCCGGATTGCAACGACTTGCTTTGAAGTGCCTTCGGTTCTGTTCGAACCCAGAACAGACTTGTATGGATTGTATGTCTAACATTACATTTTGAGATATAAAGCAGATTTCTTTCAAATACATTTCTGTTTGGTGGCGGAGAATTCATTCTCTTAGCTTAACACCCTTCTCTGAGACGTACAAGCTCAGAGGTTATGTTGTTGAAATTTATCAGCGATATATTCCCAATTTGGTAATGTGGCATGCTGAGAGTTGCTGTGTGATGATCATTTATTAATCATTTGTGATCAAAGTGTGGCTTTGTGAAAAAGCGTAGCTTTGTGGACGAGACTTCATCGAACCTCACAAACCGGAAATGGTCGAAACATGAATTGTGCGACAAGGTTTCAAGGGTAGCACCCCTAGGGTATGACCATTCCTTCTGGAAAAGGGTAGTATCATGGTATGGAGCCCAGATACTTACTCATGTGGACACACTATATTATTTACCGTGTGATGTTGGTTAGAGAGATCTCGTTTAAAGGTCCCAAAGGACCGGGGGTGGCATATATGAGGTTTTGTATATTCCCCGGGAAGGGGGGTAGCCGGCCTTGTTTGGCAGAGAGTAGTTGACTCTCGGAGCGTCCAGCCAGAGGCGTTCCTTCGTGGCATAGGAAGTTCCTTAGCCTGACCATTTGTTGGAAATCCATTCATCCAATACGAACCCTGTACGGTTTTAGTTGTACAACCTGCCATGGAATGTGGCGGTAACCCGCTATTGAACATGGTAGCTATAGTAGGCATAAGTGTGAAATGTCTATGCTCGCTAAGATTTATATTCTACTTTTGAAATGTTTTCTGCACTATGAACTAATAATAATATCAAATCTAATGATTTGTTTTACGTAGTTAGCATCTTTGACTATCATAAGGAGAAATCTCCTCCGATTCTGCGTTTGCATTATGTGTGTGTGCGGGAGGCCTTATGGTAGTTTCATTTTCTAAAAGCATTGAGAATTGACTTTAAAATCCTCTTGTTGTTTGTTTTTTAAAGATAAAATGTTTTGTTTTCTCACACCAGTCCCATGACTGACCTGGAGTTTATTGTTTCTTTCCTTAACTCTGGGTGCTTAAAATTTTTCGACACGAGCAGTCTAGAGTTGGGTTTTTCAGATATTCAGATTTAGTAGATTATCTGGAGGTAGTTCAGTCTTTGGATATGAATTGCACTTGTTTATCTGGGTGCAACGATGATGGTGGATCGAGCTAGGAGTTTTGGAGCTCTGTCTTTGGAGCTTTGGATCAGAATTGCAGTATTGGATTCTGTGAAAACCCATCTTATATATTGTGTCATATTCCGATGTATCTTGTATATGTATATTCTCTGATTTTGATGGGTATCATTGTATCAGATTGATGTATTAGATATTGTATTCATGTTGTATCAATGATATCATCTCTTATTTCTGCTGTGTTGTTTATCATTTAATGTTGTTGCAAGCTCCCGCGATACGAATTTGATGTTGTTTATCGGAAATCGAGTTCGGGTCGTGACAAATTGGTATCAGAGCTGAAGGTTGAGTAAGAACTTTAGCTACGGAGTGTAACACATTATATGACTCATTAGAGATAGGGTGAAGTATACCCTAGAATGAGTATAACCAGTGGAACCAAAAACCAAATTTCTTAATCTATTCTTTTTATCTGTTGTTATTCTCTAAGATATTTCGTCCAAATGCCTAAATCAGTTTTCTTACTATTCACAGATAGTAAGAATGAGTGGAAGAAGAGGACGAAATAGGAGACAGGAAAGTACCACTTCAGCTGGTCAAAACCCTACAACGACAGATATTCCTATTCAATCTCAATCAAATTTGGCTGATCTATATCGAAGTTTTTCTAGACTTGGTGGAAAACCATTCACAGGCAAAGAGTCTGTTATCGAAGCGCAAGCTTGGATGCGATCGTGTGAAAGAATTTTTAGAGGATTGAAGTTGAAAGATGATCAGATGAGATTGATAGCTTCCTGGCAACTCCAGGAAGAGGCTTTAGCTTGGTGGGAAATAGTTAACGTGGATGAGTCGGCGGATGAATTTACTTGGAGTCATTTCAAAGAAGTATTAGAGCAGAGATATATGTCGTCTGCTGGTATCTCTAGAGTGTACCAGGAGTTTATGGATTTGAAGCAAGGGAGTTTATCATTTGAGGAATACTTAAACAGATTTATTGAATTATCTCGATTTGGTCCAGAATTGGTGAATTGTAACGACCCCGAATTTTAATTAAAATTAAATTGATAATTAATTGTATTTTTGAATAAAAATAGTAAAAAAAAATTGATTAAAATGATGCGAGTTTCCCCTCCAGATGAATTCTATGTTAAATCAATTAAAATCTAAAATATTGTATATATGTGATTAGATTCAAATTTCAAGTAAATGGGTAATAATGATTTGAATTTATGAAATAAATACAAGACGATAAGTATTAAAGTAAAATAATAATATCTGAGTTAGAAATAGAAATAGAAATGAATATAACAAAACAAGAATTGGTATTAAGCAATAAAATCAAATATATACAAAATGGAATACAATATACTTACACACATAATACAAACAAGAGATATCTATGTACAAATACTTCAAGGAAATTACATAAAGAAGCAAGACTGGATCAGCAAACAAAACAAGATATATCTATGGATTCAAACAATATGATAAGGATAGAACTTTATTATATCACAAGGCTTGAGATAAAAGGAGCAAGCAACATCATTAATAAAACAAGCCGTGTACTTGCATAAAAATAAAGTAGGCTTACATGTAAACAAAGGTGGGAATATGAGCATTTAATGCTATCTTCTCAAGCAAGGAAGAAAATCATATCAGCCACCATATTTATAAAAATCTCTGGTTAACAAGGTACAAATAAAAAAAAAGAAAGGTACAATTTATATCTTGTTCAGCCTGTACACAAATTTGTATATATCAACTGCCATACTTTTCTTCGTTCAAAACATAACAGTAAAACTGAAAGAAAAGAAAACATAAACATCACTATATTTCCAAACTTGAGATCAATTTACAAAACAAACGAGAAGTTTCAAAGAGGAAGATTCAATCTGTAGATTTTCAAAACAAAAGAAAAGTGTTCTCTGTTTTCAAACATTTTCAGGTGAGTAACATCACATTTTTAAACTTAAGTATGGTTATGGTTTATGAAAATTCTCTGTGATAAATATTGTATGGTATATGCTTATCTTCTGTGTATATGAATGTATATATGAGTGTAAACTGTTGTTTATACCACTACAGTCTTTTGATTTCCAGGTTCCTAATCTAGTCAAAATTCAATATCTCATTATCTAATCTAAGTTAAGGTATAAGTTCCAAACGAAATCTGTTTGTTTGTCAATAATTAAAGCTTAAAAATTTGTTTAAGTTAAAACAAATTTGTATTGCCTTTAGAAATTAAAAACAACAAAGCAACCTTAAAATAAGTCAACATTTAATTATCATGGATTAGGGATTCAGGTATATGAATCAAATACATGAACAAAAATATGATTTTTAACACTAGAATCATAATTTATAGTTTGGGATTAAGGGTGCAGTTCTAGTTTGAACAGAAAATGGTTATGTGAGGATTTCTGGCGATCTATGTGTCTGGAAAGGTTAGGGTTCTTCCTATTGATGGAGAAGCAATAAGGGATGCTAGGAAAAATGTGGGATGGCGATGAAATTCGCCGTGGAAGTTGCGGCAGAGAAATTCCTCCAGGAACCCTAGTTTTAACTTGGAGGAGTAAATTGATCACCACGGCGTGTAGACGTGATCGAGTTTAACGAGATGTTGGGAGGTGATAGCCTGAACGTAGATGCGTCGATGACCGGAGTTGCGTGGGTTCTCGTGGTCGGGGTCGTGGGTACGCGGCGTTGACAGGGATGGGGTTGTTTGGATTTGGTTCCAGATTTGGCTCGTTCGAGTTCGAATTCGTTTTCGAGATCGATTTGAAGATCTGGGTGGACGAGGTAGATGTCGAAGTCGATGTCGTCTTGTTGAAGATCAGCAAGATGATCGGAGGGGACTGGAGTTGCCGTGCACGTGCACATGTGCATCGGCGTATCTGGTAGTTTGGGGAAGACGAACTGCTCGTGTGTATTACTCGAGTAATTCTTCAATTAGCTCGGGTGATTTCATGAAAGCCTCGAAGTAAAAAATAAGGGTACTCGGGAATGTTTGTTTCCCAGTTTTCTTACCTGTATCTTGTTTCCAGTTTTTAAAGTATGGGTTTTAAAATTTAAGTCAAAGTTTAACTGAGACCAAGGGGATGTTTAAATTCCAGTTTGGAAATGAAAGAAGTTTAAAAATTTAAATAATTTAAATAAGTTTAAATATTTTGAATTTGAGGGAATTAGATTTAAATTTCTTTCATAACAAAGGAATTGCTTTAAGTTATAATTTAAAGTTTTAAAGGTTAGTTTAAAGTGATTTAAGGTTAGATAGTGATCGTTTAACTTGGGATTTAAAATGAAAGTTAAAAAGGGAAGAGTGAAATAAATGTTCCAACATATTGTGGTGGAAATTTAAATAATAATGGCAATTAATTAAGATTAATTTAATAATTAAAGATTAATTGATTCATTGATTTAAGAATGTTAGTTAATAATTAAGGGTTAACTAATAAATTTGAAAGAAAGATTTTCAAATAATTTGTAATTAAATTACGATAATTAACCCGGATTAATAAATTGATACATCTGATTTAAATTAATCAGTTGATTAATAAATTCACTTACGGATGATTGGATTTGATTGAATGATTGAATTGTTTGATATCCCTGATGTACGATGCTTTGTGATATACCCTGATTTATGTTGTGATCTGAAATTTCTATTTCTGTGATATATTACTATGTGAATATGAAACCCTTGGCCCGTTAAACGGCAATTAAATTTCGATGCGACAGGGAGTCGGATTTCAGTTGGTTATCCGAAACCCACATCGAATTGTAATAGTGAATCTTTATGACCGATAAATTTATTTTATCTATAAATCTGTGAATGAAGATAAGCGTTGTGGATTATACCGCTTATCGATATTGATATATCTGTGATGATTGATGATGTTGCACTATTGTGTGAAACCCCTGGACTACACCCATACACACACAAATATGGATTTCACGTGGAAATCGGTTAAGTCACAGATAATTTAAATTTGATGTTTTTGAAATTGAAATTTTAATTTCAATTGATTTTGAAATTGGAAATTTGGGTTTAAAGTGAAAAGCTTTTGAAATAGAATATTCAAAGATAAAAGTTATTTCGAATAACTTGATTAAGTTTTGAAATTTAAATAATTTGATTTAAATTTGAATTCAAGTTGAATTGAATCCTATGATTTGAAACTAGGGATTAAAGATGTTGTACAAGTTATATATGGGTTAAACCATTTTAAAAGTATTGATTTGGGAATTTGAATTTAATTCAAGAGTTTTAACTCGTGTAAATATAACTGGATTTTTCTGAAACGAAAACTACTTGTTTTCAAATAATAATAGCTTTCATTTTAAGAAAGGATTTCCAAATTGTGTTGAACAGTTTCAAGTTTGAAATAGAATTGAAATGTTTTGAAAACTATGAAATGAGTCTTTGATTTCAAAGACCGAACGAGTTAATCCAACTTGAAATGGAATTGTTTTGAAAGCTATAAGTTAAATCTTGATTTAGAGATTTAACGAGTTAATCAAATTGAAATGGAAATTGTTTTGAAATCCATAAATGAATCTTTGTGAACGGGGTAAACTTTGTGAATTGAATCTTTTTGTTTAAAAGATTAAAAGTGTGGAAATTGTTTAAACCAGTGAAGGTTTTTGAAATGAATCTTTTTGTTTAAAAGATTGGAAATGATAAATTGTTTTAACCATTCGAATGAAAAGTTTTGGGTTTTAAGCTATGATTTAACTGAGACCCCAATATCCATATGATTTTTAATTGCGCTCGTTATTCGGTTTAGCCGGGAAAGGACCTTTGTGTCATATAACCCATTCCGAATAATGATACGTCGTATATGGATAGCATTTGAAGACCGGTGGTGAAGACCGGGTATTTGCGAGAACGATAGGATGACCTATCGATTGTCTCTGCATTGAGTCGCGCCGGTATAGAGATTTCCTAAGTGATGGGAAATCCGATCGAGATTGTGAATACCCGGATTTGCAAGGGCTTCTTTGGAAGTGCCTTCGGTTCTGTTCGAACCCGGAACAGACTTGTATGGTTGTATGTCTGACGTTACACTTTGAGATGTAAAGCTGGTTTCTATCAAATACATTTCTGTTGGTGGCGGAGAATTTATTCTCTTAGCTTAACACCCTTCTCTGAGACGTATGAGCTCAGAGGTTATGTAGTTGATGGTTACTAGTGATACATTCCCAATTTGGTAATGTGGCATACGAAGTGCTGCTGATCATTGGTTGATCAAAGCGTGGCTTTGTGAAAAAGCGTGGCTTTGTGGACGAGACTTCGTCGAGCCTCACAACCCGGTAATGGTCGAAACAGGAATGTTGCGACAAAGGTTTGTAGGGGTAGCGCCCCTAGGGTATGTCATTTCCTTCTGGATAAAGGGTGGTATCATGGTATGGAGCCCAGATACTTAACTCGTGTGGACACGGTAATTTATTACTGTATGATGTTGCTTTGTTGGTTTTCGGGATCCCGGGATAAAGGTCGGTAACGACCGGGGGATGACATGACTCGTGTGTTAGTTATCTAGTTACAGCTGTACAGCGTGAGGTAGCGTCAGTGTGTTAGTTACCTAGTTACAGCTGTACAGCGTGAGGTAGCGTCGGCCTTTTGTTTGCAGAGATCCGGTTAGGATCCGGGGCGTCTTTCCAGAGGCGTTTCTATTTCGGTAAGGAAGTTCCTTAGCCTGATCATTTGTTGGAAATCCAAAGAAACAATACGAACCTTGTACGGTTTTAGTTGTATTACCTGCTATGGAATGTGGAGGTAACCTGCTATTGAACGTAGTAGCTATAGTAGGCATACAACAATGGTTGTATGCTGGCTAAGATTAATATTATATTTTCGAAATGGTTTTCGACACTATGCACTAATGATAATAATATCGAATGATTTTGCGTAGTAAGCATGTTTGACTATCATAAGGAGAAATCTCCTCCAATTCTGCGATTGCATTGTGTGTGTGGCGGGAGGCCTTATGGTAGTTTCATTTTCGAAAAGCATTGCGGATTTCAATGTTAAAAGCCTTTTTGTTGTTTGTTTAAAGATAAACTGTTTTTGTTGCTCACACCAGTCCCATGACTGATCCGGAGTTTATTGTTCCCTTCCTAAACTCTGGGTGCCCACTATTTTCCACACGGGCAGTCTAGAGTTGGGTTTTTCAGACATTCAGGTTTAGTAGATTATCTGGAGCTAGTTCAGTTCTTGGAGTTCATGGACTGACGTTGCTTATCTTGGAGCATTCTATTGGAGACATTCTATTCCGCTGCTGGTGTTATCGTTTTCTATTCCGCTGCTATTTGTTGTATCATATCTCTGATGTATATAGATATTCAATGTATCATCATTGTATCTGGATATTGTATCAGATGTTGTATATCTGTATTATTCTTTTTATTCCGCTGTGTTGTTATACTTAATGGTGTTATAAGCTCCGGCGAATCGGATTTGAACGGTCGAATCTGCGGCATTCTAGTACAATGTGAAGTACGGATGTTGATTTTCGAGCGGGCAAAACCCGAGTCGTTACATGTGGTATCAGAGCTAAGGTTGAACTTTAGCTCAGGAGTATAACACATTAAGTAGCTCATTAGAGATGAGGTGAAGTATACCCTAGAATGAGTAATTCTCAGATATCCGTCTGAATGCCTCAGTAAATTCTTTTGCTATCTACTGATAGTGAGTATGAGTGCGAGAAGAGGATGAGATAGAGGACAGGGAAATACGACTATAAATGGTCGATACTCTGTAACAACAAGGAAACAATCTTTTCTCTATCAATCTCTTTTGTCCAACATCTTTTCTCAATTCTTCGATAGTTCGTGGTAGATCTAGGAAGTAGGAGATTCGATATATTAATATGGGACAGAAACTCCAAAAGGCCAGAATTGTTTGTTTGGATGTATTGGTTGCTTTGATTGCTATGGCTGATAGGTATACTTTAGTTTCTAAACTAAAGTTTTGAAATTGTATCCATATATCTATCTATTCTTTGGGTCCCGATATGTTCTACGAGTGGTTAGTTATCCCTTTGAACTAACCGATGCCACTGTATATTTCGTAGATCTGGATAACCCGAGTATCTTGTGAAGTGTTAAAACAGATTCGTTCTTGTATCTGTTATTGATATTCTGATTTGGTAAGCCAAATGCAGAATAGATGTTCAGTTTGATTCGATGAAACATTCTCCATCTATCTTTTTGTCTCCTTGGTAATTTCGAGGACGAAATTCTTTTAAGGGGGGAAGTCTGTAACGACCCCGAATTTTAATTAAAATTAAATTGATAATTAATTGTATTTTTGAATAAAAATAGTAAAAATAAATTGATTAAAATGATGCGAGTTTCCCCTCCAGATGAATTCTATGTTAAATCAATTAAAATCTAAAATATTGTATATATGTGATTAGATTCAAATTTCAAGTAAATGGGTAATAATGATTTGAATTTATGAAATAAATACAAGATGATAAGTATTAAAGTAAAATAATAATATCTGAGTTAGAAATAGAAATAGAAATGAATATAACAAAACAAGAATTGGTATTAAGCAATAAAATCAAATATATACAAAATGGAATACAATATACTTACACACATAATACAAACAAGAGATATCTATGTACAAATACTTCAAGGAAATTACATAAAGAAGCAAGACTGGATCAGCAAACAAAACAAGATATATCTATGGATTCAAACAATATAATAAGGATAGAACTTTATTATATCACAAGGCTTGAGACAAAAGGAGCAAGCAACATCATTAATAAAACAAGCCGTGTACTTGCATAAAAATAAAGTAGGCTTACATGTAAACAAAGGTGGGAACATGAGCATTTAATGCTATCTTCTCAAGCAAGGAAGAAAATCATATCAGCCACCATATTTATAAAAATCTCTGGTTAACAAGGTACAAATAAAAAAAAAGAAAGGTACAATTTATATCTTGTTCAGCCTGTACACAAATTTGTATATATCAACTGCCATACTTTTCTTCGTTCAAAACATAACAGTAAAACTGAAAGAAAAGAAAACATAAACATCACTATATTTCCAAACTTGAGATCAATTTACAAAACAAACGAGAAGTTTCAAAGAGGAAGATTCAATCTGTAGATTTTCAAAACAAAAGAAAAGTGTTCTCTGTTTTCAAACATTTTCAGGTGAGTAACATCACATTTTTAAACTTAAGTATGGTTATGGTTTATGCAAATTCTCTGTGATAAATATTGTATGGTATATGCTTATCTTCTGTGTATATGAATGTATATATGAGTGTAAACTGTTGTTTATACCACTACAGTCTTTTGATTTCCAGGTTCCTAATCTAGTCAAAATTCAATATCTCATTATCTAATCTAAGTTAAGGTATAAGTTCCAAACGAAATCTGTTTGTTTGTCAATAATTAAAGCTTAAAAATTTGTTTAAGTTAAAACAAATTTGTATTGCCTTTAGAAATTAAAAACAACAAAGCAACCTTAAAATAAGTCAACATTTAATTATCATGGATTAGGGATTCAGGTATATGAATCAAATACATGAACAAAAATATGATTTTTAACACTAGAATCATAATTTATAGTTTGGGATTAAGGGTGCAGTTCTAGTTTGAACAGAAAATGGTTATGTGAGGATTTCTGGCGATCTATGTGTCTGGAAAGGTTGGGGTTCTTCCTATTGATGGAGAAGCAATAAGGGATGCTAGGAAAAATGTGGGATGGCGATGAAATTCGCCGTGGAAGTTGCGGCAGAGAAATTCCTCCAGGAACCCTAGTTTTAACTTGGAGGAGTAAATTGATCACCACGGCGTGTAGACGTGATCGAGTTTAACGAGATGTTGGGAGGAGATAGCCTGAACGTAGACGCGTCGATGACCGGAGTTGCGTGGGTTCTCGTGGTCGGGGTCGTGGGTACGCGGCGTTGACAGGGATGGGGTTGTTTGGGTTTGGTTCCAGATTTGGCTCGTTCGAGTTCGAATTCGTTTTCGAGATCGATTTGAAGATCTGGGTGGACGAGGTAGATGTCGAAGTCGATGTCGTCTTGTTGAAGATCAGCAAGATGATCGGAGGGGACTGGAGTTGCCGTGCACGTGCACATGTGCATCGGCGTATCTGGTAGTTTGGGGAAGACGAACTGCTCGTGTGTATTACTCGAGTAATTCTTCAATTAGCTCGGGTGATTTCATGAAAGCCTCGAAGTAAAAAATAAGGGTACTCGGGAATGTTTGTTTCCCAGTTTTCTTACCTGTATCTTGTTTCCAGTTTTTAAAGTATGGGTTTTAAAATTTAAGTCAAAGTTTAACTGAGACCAAGGGGATGTTTAAATTCCAGTTTGGAAATGAAAGAAGTTTAAAAATTTAAATAATTTAAATAAGTTTAAATATTTTGAATTTGAGGGAATTAGATTTAAATTTCTTTCATAACAAAGGAATTGCTTTAAGTTATAATTTAAAGTTTTAAAGGTTAGTTTAAAGTGATTTAAGGTTAGATAGTGATCGTTTAACTTGGGATTTAAAATGAAAGTTAAAAAGGGAAGAGTGAAATAAATGTTCCAACATATTGTGGTGGAAATTTAAATAATAATGGCAATTAATTAAGATTATTTAATAATTAAAGATTAATTGATTCATTGATTTAAGAATGGTTAGTTAATAATTAAGGGTTAACTAATAAATTTGAAAGAAAGATTTTCAAATAATTTGTAATTAAATTACGATAATTAACCCGGATTAATAAATTGATACATCTGATTTAAATTAATCAGTTGATTAATAAATTCACTTACGGATGATTGGATTTGACTGAATGATTGAATTGTTTGATATCCCTGATGTACGATGCTTTGTGATATACCCTGATTTATGTTGTGATCTGAAATTTCTATTTCTGTGATATATTACTATGTGAATATGAACTTGGCCCGTTAAACGGCAATTAAATTTCGATGCGACAGGGAGTCGGATTTCAGTTGGTTATCCGAAACCCACATCGAATTGTAATAGTGAATCTTTATGACCGATAAATTTATTTTATCTATAAATCTGTGAATGAAGATAAGCGTTGTGGATTATACCGCTTATCGATATTGATATATCTGTGATGATTGATGATGTTGCACTATTGTGTGAAACCCCTGGACTACACCCATACACACACAAATATGGATTTCACGTGGAAATCGGTTAAGTCACAGATAATTTAAATTTGATGTTTTTGAAATTGAAATTTTAATTTCAATTGATTTTGAAATTGGAAATTTGGGTTTAAAGTGAAAAGCTTTTGAAATAGAATATTCAAAGATAAAAGTTATTTCGAATAACTTGATTAAGTTTTGAAATTTAAATAATTTGATTTAAATTTGAATTCAAGTTGAAATTGAATCCTATGATTTGAAACTAGGGATTAAAGATGTTGTACAAGTTATATATGGGTTAAACCATTTTAAAAGTATTGATTTGGGAATTTGAATTTAATTCAAGAGTTTTAACTCGTGTAAATATAACTGGATGTTTCTGAAACGAAAACTACTTGTTTTCAAATAATAATAGCTTTCATTTTAAGAAAGGATTTCCAAATTGTGTTGAACGGTTTCAAGTTTGAAATAGAATTGAAATGTTTTGAAAACTATGAAATGAGTCTTTGATTTCAAAGACCGAACGAGTTAATCCAACTTGAAATGGAATTGTTTTGAAAGCTATAAGTTAAATCTTGATTTAGAGATTTAACGAGTTAATCAAATTGAAATGGAAATTGTTTTGAAATCCATAAAAGAATCTTTGTGAACGGGGTAAACTTTGTGAATTGAATCTTTTTGTTTAAAAGATTAAAAGTGTGGAAATTGTTTAAACCAGTGAAGGTTTTTGAAATGAATCTTTTTGTTTAAAAGATTGGAAATGGTAAATTGTTTTAACCATTCGAATGAAAAGTTTTGGGTTTTAAGCTGTGATTTAACTGAGACCCCAATATCCATATGATTTTTAATTGCGCTCGTTATTCGGTTTAGCCGGGAAAGGACCTTTGTGTCATATAACCCATTCCGAATAATGATACGTCGTATATGGATAGCATTTGAAGACCGGTGGTGAAGACCGGGTATTTGCGAGAACGATAGGATGACCTATCGATTGTCTCTACACTGAGTCGCGCCGGTATAGAGATTTCCTAAGTGATGGGAAATCCGATCGAGATTGTGAATACCCGGATTTGCAAGGGCTTCTTTGGAAGTGCCTTCGGTTCTGTTCGAACCCGGAACAGACTTGTATGGTTGTATGTCTGACGTTACACTTTGAGATGTAAAGCTGGTTTCTATCAAATACATTTCTGTTGGTGGCGGAGAATTTATTCTCTTAGCTTAACACCCTTCTCTGAGACGTATGAGCTCAGAGGTTATGTAGTTGATGGTTACTAGTGATACATTCCCAATTTGGTAATGTGGCATACGAAGTGCTGCTGATCATTGGTTGATCAAAGCGTGGCTTTGTGAAAAAGCGTGGCTTTGTGGACGAGACTTCGTCGAGCCTCACAACCCGGTAATGGTCGAAACAGGAATGTTGCGACAAAGGTTTGTAGGGGTAGCGCCCCTAGGATATGTCATTTCCTTCTGGATAAAGGGTGGTATCATGGTATGGAGCCCAGATACTTAACTCGTGTGGACACGGTAATTTATTACTGTATGATGTTGCTTTGTTGGTTTTCGGGATCCCGGGATAAAGGTCGGTAACGACCGGGGGATGACATGACTCGTGTGTTAGTTATCAAGTTACAGCTGTACAGCGTGAGGTAGCGTCAGTGTGTTAGTTACCTAGTTACAGCTGTACAGCGTGAGGTAGCGTCGGCCTTTTGTTGGCAGAGATCCGGTTAGGATCCGGGGCGTCTTTCCAGAGGCGTTTCTATTTCGGTAAGGAAGTTCCTTAGCCTGATCATTTGTTGGAAATCCAAAGAAACAATACGAACCTTGTACGGTTTTAGTTGTATTACCTGCTATGGAATGTGGAGGTAACCTGCTATTGAACGTAGTAGCTATAGTAGGCATACAACAATGGTTGTATGCTGGCTAAGATTAATATTATATTTTCGAAATGGTTTTCGACACTATGCACTAATGATAATAATATCGAATGATTTTGCGTAGTAAGCATGTTTGACTATCATAAGGAGAAATCTCCTCCAATTCTGCGATTGCATTGTGTGTGTGGCGGGAGGCCTTATGGTAGTTTCATTTTCGAAAAGCATTGCGGATTTCAATGTTAAAAGCCTTTTTGTTGTTTGTTTAAAGATAAACTGTTTTTGTTGCTCACACCAGTCCCATGATTGATCCGGAGTTTATTGTTCCCTTCCTAAACTCTGGGTGCCCACTATTTTCCATACGGGCAGTCTAGAGT
This sequence comes from Allium fistulosum, assembly GCA_030737815.1. Taxonomy (NCBI): domain Eukaryota; kingdom Viridiplantae; phylum Streptophyta; class Magnoliopsida; order Asparagales; family Amaryllidaceae; genus Allium; species Allium fistulosum. Next base: position 791,151,809 of record CM060901.1, read on the forward strand.
TGGGTTTTTCAGACATTCAGGTTTAGTAGATTATCTGGAGCTAGTTCAGTTCTTGGAGTTCATGGACTGACGTTGCTTATCTTGGAGCATTCTATTGGAGACATTCTATTCCGCTGCTGGTGTTATCGTTTTCTATTCCGCTGCTATTTGTTGTATCATATCTCTGATGTATATAGATATTCATTGTATCATCATTGTATCTGGATATTGTATCAGATGTTGTATATCTGTATTATTCTTTTTATTCCGCTGTGTTGTTATACTTAATGGTGTTATAAGCTCCGGCGAATCGGATTTGAACGGTCGAATCTGCGGCATTCTAGTACAATGTGAAGTACGGATGTTGATTTTCGAGCGGGCAAAACCCGAGTCGTTACATGAATACACCGTTAAAGAAGAATGAAAAGTTTATTCGGGGGATGAACAAGGAGTTTCAGGAACGGATGACTACTCACGTTAAGGAATCTTTTTCTGAATTAATTAATATGGGCTATCGATACGATACTCAGGAAAAGCAAAAAGATCCGGAGGAGAATGGAGAAACAAGTAATCTGAATTGGAGAAAAAGGAAGTTTGGCAGTAAGAAACCAAAGAAAGATAAAGGAAAGAAGAGTATACAGAAGAAAAAGAAGGATGTTACTTGTCTCAATTGTTTGGAGAAAGGTCACTACTCAGATAAATGGAAGAATTCTTGGAAGCTAGGAATGAGAGAGCCATTTATGAGGCCAGATCAGGAATCTACGGGATGCTATAAATTCCGCAAGCCGGGACATAGGATCAACGACTGTCCAGCTCATGAGCAAACTTTAGTAAAGAAGGTGTATGCAATCAGAGACGTTTCTTCAGCCTCAAAAAGCTGATTAAGGAAATGAATTTTATAAGGTAATCTTCTCGTTTACGATTAAATTGTTCGAATTTTGTTCGACATGAGAACTACCCTTAGTTTTATTCTCAACAAATCGTAAATGACTTAAATCTTGAATCTGAAATCGTAATCGAATCTATTTCTGTCTATTTCATTGGGTTTCGATATATTCTACGAATAATTGGTTATCCCTTCGAACTAACCAATACCCTGTATACTTCGTAGATCAGATAACCCAATTATTTCATAGTTGATTGAGTTTGTTCTTATATCTATTGTTGATATTCTGATTTGGTAAGACAAATACAGAATTGATATCTAGTTTGATCTGGAAAGATATCCCTCTATCTTTCATCTATCTTTGTTATCTCTCTCTGGCGAATTTCGAGGACGAAATTCCTTTTAAAGGGGGAAGTCTATAACGATCCCAGTTTTAAAGACGAATTTAAATTTATAATTTAATTGAATTTTGGATTAAATTATGGATTTGTTTGAAATTTTCAAATTTAATAAGAGATGTATACTTATTTGTTTTTGAATTTGATTTGAAACTCAAAATGAATATTTGCAATTGAACTGGATTACAAATAAAACCAAAATATACGCAGGCAAGAAAATAGTAGAAAGTATCAACCTCGGAAAGCAAGTCCAAAGTAAACAAGGAAAAAAAGTATATGTAGACTTTACAAAGCAATAAGACAAGGCAAATAGAAGAATTTAAACAAGGAAATAAAAAAAAGTGGATTTGTTGTAAACAAATTAGAACCAATACATGTAAACTAAAATAATATTACATTAAACATTGCAAGGGGGCTGAATCACAAAACTGCAAACATACAATAGGCAAGCAAGAAAATAAATAAAACAAAGTACATAGGTACATGCTTACATAAAGCAAAGAAAACTGTGCTTACATAACAAAGTATAAGCTGTAAACAAAAGTAGAGACACATGCATTTAATGCCACCTCTCCTCAACATGACTTGATATCATCTCAGCGGAAATGGGGTATTATTATATCAGTAAACAAATGGAAACCAATATCTCTAGTCAACCAAAAGAAGTAAGAAAAACATCTCTGACTAAAAGGAGTAATCCTATACTTGATACCTTCCCCTATATACAGACTGTTTTTTTACTATATGTATGTCTTCTTATACTTGCTAGTTCATAAAAAAAACATCACCATTTACAAGCTCAAAACATCATTCAAAGAAAGAAAAAAACAAAAACAAAAAAGTAATAAAGGGAAATCAATACTGCAGGCTTCCAAAATACAGAGCTGCTTTCTGTTTTCAAATTGAAGGTGAGTAAACCTATTTTCTTTTAAATCTAAGTATCTGGTTTATCAAATCTTGAGCTTACTGCATATTGGAAATCAAAATTTGTTATGTATGTATGATGAGTTATTGAGTACCTTTAAATGACTGTTCTTCTGAAACTTCGGTTACAGAGTAAAGTAAATGAAGAAAATTAATACATCTTCATATAGATCCTTTTAAACTTGAGATTTTTGAACAAAAACAGTTGTTTAAACTTAAACCATAGTCCAGAAAAAAATTCTTGCTTGAAAGAGAAAGAACTTGATGCTGTAAATTCAAATTTACAGTAAAAAACAAATCATATGAATCATTTCGAGTATTTTAACCTATTGATTTGTCTACATAACTTGAATAAACAGCTAAGGATAGGATTATTAAACTTAATACAATGATTTTTAATTTAGTATTTCAAGTATGGTTTATATTTGAACAAAATATGCAATTCTATCAATTTCTGATGATCGTACTAATCTCGAATGTTTATATCTTGCTTGAGGCAAGTATGGCCATCAATATTTTCAGGAAAAATGTTGAAAAAAATTTCTATTGCACAGATTGAAGAAACGAGGTCAAAATAGGGTTTAAGAACACATTTTGTTTGCGTTCGAAAAGAATAGTGCTGCGCCTTCCATGGGTGACCGGACTTCGTGCCTCCGGTGCCAACCGCAGCGTGATGCGATGGCGAGGCTTGGGTCAAATTTTGGTGACCGTTAACGGTCTGAGATGCAGTAAGGACGAGGCAATTTGGTTTGGGTACGTCGAGCTTCAGTTTCAACGAAGAGGCCCAATTCAATTTCGAGTTTCTTTTCGTCGAATCAAAGTTGATTTCGAATGAAGAGATAAATTTCGACTTGCCGAAGATTGCGACGGCCACTAGAACGGCGGTGCGACGTCGTGCACGTGCACGACGTCAATTTCATGTCAGCGAGTTTGGGCCTTGGAAGAACTCGCGAGGGCGTTCGAGTAAAATAGGTTTTGGCTCGGGTTCCCTCGCGTGTTCGAAGGGTGTTGATCCTGCAGTGGTTAAGTTTAAAACTTAGCTTAAGTAAAAGAAAAAAAAGTGAAAAAGGAGAAGAAGATGAATACGTGAACAAACAGGGGAATGTCTCGGGGAAAGGAAGATGGAACACGAGTTTGACTCAAGTAAAAGCCTGGGTTACTCGGGTTTGCTTTTATAATGGGTTAAGCCCAAACAAATATTTCAAGTTAACAATGTTAAGTTATTTTTTTTTGGCATTTACAAGGTAACTGCTGTTGATTTTGTTAAGTTAAAAACTTATTATAAGTTAAAATTTGTTAATAATGTTTTAAATTTAATTAACCATTTAATTAAATAATTAAATTTAAAATAAGAATTGAAGTACATTTCCATTAAAAATATTCAATGGAACAATAAACTGTTTTTCAAAGTTTAAAGAAGATTTTTAAATGTTAGTTAAGACAAATAAGTATTTTTATTAATTGTTTAAAAGGGTAATTAAGAATAAATAATTAATTTAAATTGTAATTAATTAAGTAACTAAAGATTTGTCGAGTTGAAATTAAAGAATTTGATTAATTCACAATTAAGGATTTAATTTATTTGAAATTACAAATTTTAATTAGATAATTTAAAAGAATTAATGATTAGTAGTTAATTAAGATAATTAATTAAGGAAAAATTAATTAAGGATTTGATATACTTATCATTAAGAATATTTAATCATTGATTTAAAATAAATCAATAAAAATAGTCATATAGTTAATTCTTTTAAATCACTTTCACTTTAAATCAAAGATGATTGACTATCATCGAATAATGTGTACTGGATTGATATTTCTGTTTGTGACTGTGATGCTATGTGATGTGAATTGCTTGATGCTGTACCGTGAATTGTGATTGTTTCTGTATATATATGTGAAACCGCTTTTTGGCTGTAAAACGACATTTGAATTTCAATGCGACAAGGAGTCGGATTCCAGTTGGTTATCCGAAACCCACATCGAATTGTAATGATGAATCTTCGTGATTGATAAATTTATTTTATCTATGAATCTGTGAATGAAGATAAGCGTTATGAGTTATACCGCTTATCGATATTGATATATCTGTGTTGATTGATGTTGTGCACCATTGTGTAAAACCCTGGACCACACTATACACACACCAATATGGATTGCACGTGGAAAATCAGTTAAGTAACAGATTTTTAAATAGTTTTGAATTTGAATTTTTAAATTCAAATAGTTTTGGAAATATATTAAGTTTTAATGTGAAAAGCTTTTGAAAAGGTGTTTTAAGAATAAAAGTTATTTTGAATAACTAATAGAGATTTGAAATTTGAATAATTCGATTCAAATTGAATTCAAAAAAATATGAAATTGAATTCTATATTCAGTAATTATGATTTAAAAAGTACTTTACAAGTTATACGTGTTTAAACCGTTTTTAAAGCATTGTTTTAGGAATTTGAATTAACCCAAAGATTTTAACTTGTATAAATGGAATCGGGTTTTTCCGAAATAAAACCATTGTTTCTAAATAATAAAAAAAGCTTTCATATGAGAAATGAATTTCAAATTGTATTTAAGGGATTTCAAGTTAAACAGAAAATAGTTTTCCAAGTTATGAATGAATCTTTGAAAACAGTTTTGAAAGCTATGAGATAAATCTTGATTTTAAGATTTAAATGAGTTAATCCAATTGAAAGGAATATTATTTTCAAATCCGTAAATGGATCTTTGTGAAGCTGAGTAAACTTTGTGAAATGAATCTTTTTGTTTAAAAGATTTGAAATGGTAATTGGTTTAAACCATTTGAAAGAAAGTTTGGAATTATTAAGTTGTGACTTAATTGAAACCCCAGATCCATATGTTTTAAATATGTGGAAATTAGGGAGGCATCCCTATCATACTTTCATATTATAAAGCGGGTCCCTGTTAAAGTTTCATTGTAAAGCGGGTCCTTGTTTTCTGGAAACGAAGAAAAATTATTGCTGAGATGTCAGCAACTTTTATAAATAAGTGCTGATATTTCAGCAACTATCTGTGTCAAAGTTTTATTGTAAAAACAAAGAAAAATTATTACTGAAATGTCAGCAACTTTTATAAATAAGTGCTGATATTTCAGCAACTTTCATAAACTGTGTTCACAGTGTACATAAATGTTGCTGAAATATCAGCAACTTTTATAAATAAGTGTTGATATTTCAGCAACTTTCATAGACTATGTTCATAGTGTACAGAAATGTTGCGGAATTGTCAGCAACTTTTATGAAATGTTGCATCATGCTCTGCAATAATCGTGAATAAAAAACAGGGACCTAATTTACACTAAAATTTAGTGAAGGACTTTTCGTGAATTTTGAAACTTAATAAGGACCTGTGCCAAAAGTACCCTTTAAATATTGTGCTCACTATTCGGGTTAGCCGAGAAAGGACCTTTGGCTCGTATAACCAATTCCGAATATGTGATTCGACGTTATGGATAGCATTTGAAGACCGGTGGTGAAGACCGGGTATTTGCGAAAACGATAGGATGACCTATCGATTGTCTCTGCATTGAGTTGCTCCGGTATAGAGATTCCCTAAGTGATGGGAAGTCCGATCGGGATTGTGAATACCCGGATTGCAAGGACTTCTATTGAAGTGCCTTCGGTTCTGTTCGAACCCAGAACAGACTTGTATGGATTGTATGTCTGACATTACATTTTGAGATATTAAGCAGATTTCTTTCAAATACATTTCTGTTTGGTGGCGGAGAATTCATTCTCTTAGCTTAACACCCTTCTCTGAGACGTACAAGCTCAGAGGTTATGTAGTCGAAATTTATCTGCGATATATTCCCAATTTGGTAATGTGGCATGCTGAGAGTTGCTGTGTGATGATCATTTATTGATCATTTGTGATCAAAGCGTGGCTTTGTGAAAAAGCGTAGCTTTGTGGATGAGACTTGGTCGAACCTCACAAACTGGAAATGGTCGAAATAAGAATTGTGCGGCAAGGTTTCAGGGGTACCTCCCCTAGGGTATGACCATTCCTTTTGGAAAAGGGTAGTATCATGGTATGGAGCCCAGATACTTACTCATGTGGACACACTATATTATTTACCGTGTGATGTTGGTTAGAGAGCTCTAGTTTAAAGGTCCCAAAGGCCGGGGTGGCATATCTGAGGTTTTGTATATTCCCCGGGAAGGGGGGTAGCCGGCCTTGTTTGGCAGAGAGTAGTTGACTCTCGGAGCGTCCAGCCAGAGGCGTTCCTTCGTGGCATAGGAAGTTCCTTAGCCTGACCATTTGTTGGAAATCCATTCATCCAATACGAACCCTGTACGGTTTTAGTTGTATAACCTACCATGGAATGTGGCGGTAACCCGCTATTGAACATGGTAGCTATAGTAGGCATAAGTGCGAAATGTCTATGTTGGCTAAGATTTATATTCTACTTTCGAAATGTTTTCTGCACTATGCACTAATAATAATATAAAATCAAATGATTTGTTTTACGTAGTAAGCATCTTTGACTATCATAAGGAGAAATCTCCTCCGATTCTGCGTTTGCATTGTGTGTGTGCGCGGGAGGCCTTATGGTAGTTTCATTTTCTAAAAGCATTGCGAATTGACTTTAAAATCCTCTTGTTGTTTGTTTTTTAAAGATAAACTATTTTGTTTGCTCACACCAGTCCCATGACTGACCTGGAGTTTATTGTTTCATTCCTAAACTCTGGGTGCTCAAAATTTTTTGACACGAGCAGTCTAGAGTTGGGTTTTTCAGATATTCAGATTTAGTAGATTATCCAGAGGTAGTTCTGTCTTTGGATATGAATTGCACTTGTTTATCTGGGTGCAACGATGATGGTGGATCGAGCTAGGAGTTTTGGAGCTTTGTCTTTGGAGCTTTGGATCAGAGTTGCAGTATTGGATTCTGTAACGACCCGCTATTTTGGACCATTCAAATCGACAATAAATCCACACATGTCTGACTTGAATAATTCAAAATATCAGATTGTTAATTAAATTTGGCAAAACTCAACATATGCAGTAAATAAATCAATCATAGAATCACATACACAGAGTAATACAATAATACGCAGCGGAATAGATAAAATAGTAGTTCATGAAGCTACTATATAAACATCAGAGTTAAAAATAAAATACAACAGTATAGCTCAAATACAATGAAGTCTTCAGTACAACAGATGACTTCTCTGGACAAATCAACTAGAAGAGCTGAAAGCTGAGGCGATAGTTGGATCTCCAAAGGAAGCTCCAAACTCCAAGGTGAGTCTCAAATGTTGTATCACTCGGTCTGACCCGAGCGTAAAGCAAAACACAAAATACTCGAGTCAGGATTAACATTCTTATACTAATAAATCCAACTCAAGTGAAATATCAACTGAAATACAAGTAACTTAAAGGATGATTGGGATAACCATCCTCTAAGGATCCGTGGATATATATATCTGTTTTCCAAAATAGTATATATATATATATATATATGTTAAATAATTTAAAAGTAAAGTATTTATAATTTTCTCAAGTCTCACAAATTGCTTCACATCAACTTCAAATTCCAAATTCAAATTTTATTCAAAGCTCAATTCATCAATTCAATTCAGTTCTAAATATACCATTTAAATTTTCAATATATTTCAAAGCTTTAATATTCAATATTTTCAAAGTTAAATTTAATAGTTTAATATAGCTCTTGATTTAACTTTATTATAATTTAATCAGGGGATATTCACTTAATAAATTCAATATCATTTAACTAGTCTTAAATTACATTTTTACTAAATATTTTCCTAAATTTATTTAAACAGAAATATTCATTGAATTACTTAATCAAACCCAAGTTATAAACCATATCTTAAATCTCAATTTCAAAGAGTTTCAAATCGGTTTAATTAAATAAAATTATCTTCCCAACCTTAACTTATTCAAATTATTACCAAAATCTATTTTGAAATATAAATTTTATACTTAAACATATCATATGTATTAAATCCATCCTAGTTAAATTAAATATCATTATTTAATCTATACATATCATTACCATTTATATATAAAATTTAAGAATCATCTTTTATTAAAACCATATATTTCTTTCCAAAACCATAGAATTTATTTTCAAAATATTTATATATGGACCAACGGTGTCTATATATAATTTCCTATTTATGGTCAAGTGATACGGATATTTATCATGTCAATCCGTAAATTTAAATACATACGGGTAGATATCATTTCGACCCATAATCCCAAATTCAAATCAATTGAAATCGCTTGGGTTTATCATTTCAACCCATAACGATTTTCTCCTATTCTAAAGTCCGTTCGGGTATGTATCATTTCAACCCATAGTGAATTCTATACTAACAGGGAACTTGCAGAGTGATAACAGATATGAAAATAATATAACAGGCATATATATCAGCAATAATGATTTAATATCAACAACAGGATATGGTGTCATATCCCACAGGTGAACAGTTATAGATAATAACATATATAACAATTTAAATAACTACAGCAGCATATTTCAGTTGTCCTTTCAATTAAAACCAAATTTAATAAATATAATAATGTTAAATCGTGAGTGATTACTCACCTTTCGAGGCTAGAGAATACAGAAGATGACACAGATACGCATACTGATACAGACATTGAAATTTGAATGACGGATTGAAGCAAAGCAAAATCGGTACGAATTCAACGATCAAGCTGATTATAAGCATAGAAGGAACAAAACAAAACGTGGTGGATGAAGAAAATTGATATAAGTAAACCTATATATATTTATATATATTAGTATTTATATATAAAAGTCATATTCTAAATGTAAATATACATTAAATTATATGGGTTTCCAAAAATCATAGTTTAAATTAAGACCCATATATAGCATCAAATATATATACAATATATATCATACATATATATACTTAAAAAAAATAAAAAATATTTTCATAGATATACAAACATACCACTATATATATACTCCACATAAACAACAACAACTTATATAAGCTTATAATTTAAATCTATATACACTTCAGAATTTAACTAGCCATATATGCATACAGTTCAAAATTTATAGTTAATAAGCAAATATGCTATGCAGACATATTTAAATACAGAACCTATATTCTTTTCAACATTACAAATAAGTGTTTTAACATGTAAAATAGATCTAAACATTAGAGTTAGATTAGATATATAGAATACCCATATAAAACTGTATATATACAGATAGAATATTTAATATTATTACATCTTATACAAATCTATACATATAACCCTCTTATATTCTAAAATATGTACAGGCAGACTTGGTATATATTCAAACCCAAGCCGCAAATTATACATATACAAATATTCAACTAAAATATTTATATACTAACCCAACTCGGTTATAGGTATGAATTAGGACATATGTACTGTAAATAAACATGTATACTAATATATAATATAAGCATAACTAACCGGTCATATATTAATATATAAAGATAACAGTTAAATGAAGTATGCAAGCTAATCATATATAAGCAGCCTATGAAACTATGTATATATATAAACTGGTATGAAGCTATATATATATATATATATATATATACTTAAACATTATATTTTTAGATATCGATTTTAAAACCAATACGTATAGCTAGAACCGAAAATTTGTATATAGGAAACTGTATATATACAAAGCTACAGAGACAAACTAAAAGCAAACCTATATACTTGCGTATAAATATATAAATAGACGTATATAAAAACTTACGTATAAATATATAAATATTCATATATATACAGACTTATAACCATCATACTTGCACAGTAAAACAAATGTATTTGTACCTATATATACATAAACTAACAAATATATATATTTATATAAAATTAACAACAGACCATAACTAAAAATAAGGTATATATATATCATAAAACTCACCTATATGATACACTATATCTCTCAAATTATAGATCACCAGAAAACAACTCGGCCCGGAAGGAGAGATGATGAGATGAATGTATGTTAAGTGAAGGGGCAGAGCACCGGAAGATGGTGATCGGAGTGGCTAGGGACGGGTCAGAGGAGCGGGAAGGTAGGTGGGATGAAGGTGGCCGTGCGTGTGATGGAGGGAAAGGTACAGGCGAATGTAAAATGGCAGTGGGAGGGAGGCAGTTGCAAGCGAATTGGTTGGTGGTAGATTTCGTTGGTGATGACATGGAAGTGGAGGTGAGGGGGGCAGAGAAAGGAAGTGGAGGTTGCCTCGGTGGAAGGATGGTGTGGCTTCGGCTGCAAGGTCGAATGGAGGGCGGTGGTGATGTGGGATTTGAGTTGAGGAGCAAGGAGGCTCAAGGCCGATGCCTTTGTGATGGTGGAAGGAAGAGAAGTTTCAGAGCATATAAGAGGAATGGGTTTCAGAAGAGCAAGCAGCCATTCCAAAATTTATGAATATGGAATATGGGTATTAAAATGAACAGTGAAGGATTGAATGCAAACGTAAGAAATTTAAACAAATATATGCAAAGATTAAATGAATGCAACGGTCACACGATTACAATTCAGCTGACTGAAAGATTAAAGCAAATTATAATTGTGGTCCCGGTGCACGTTTCAATTTTTGAAAGATAAAGGAAGGCGAAAAGTTAAAAAGTGGTACCGTTACAACGGGCTGTTATCAACATTTTCATCGCGTATCGGACCCCAAAATAAAGAAAAAAATATACCGCAGAGATCAACACAACGAGACGACCAAAACGGTATACAGATATTTGTGGTACGATCATCTGATCGAAAGTCGATAATTGGTACCAGAAATGCTGTTATTTTAACAGAAATAAGATAAACGGAGCAATAGAAGTCCAAATTTGGAAAAACGAAAGATGACGAATTACTCAGAAGAGGATTTAGAAATTTTCTATAGAAAAATATTCAGGTTTTGAAATAAATTTATTATCATCAATTTTAACTGATTTGAGTTTGAATAAAATTATACCATAAAATAACTTCAATATTATTAATTGAAAATTTACCATTTGCTATATTTAATTATACGTAATCCAAATATAAATTTTTTTTTCCAAAATTCAATTATTTAAAATTTTCACAAAATTCGGTTAAATACGTTATTAAAACAAATCAAAATTTTGTGGGTCGTTACACTCTCCCCCACTCAAAACTTTTCGTCCCCGAAAAGAAAGGAGGTAGAAGAATAGAAACAACCAGAAAGAAGAATAGATTGAAATTTAAGATTAAACAATTAATTTGAAACTTTATAAAATTTTACTTGAAATATTCATTTGAAAACTTCATTTACAATTCAACTATTTTTAATACCTTAATATTTTTCAAGCCCATTTGTAAAATTTCTTGTTTCCTTTATAAGTATCATTTATAGATTTAAATAACACCTTTATAAATATATGTAAGCTATTTGAAAACAATTATTTACATTATTACCTATTTTTACAAAGAGGCTATTGAAAACATTAAAATCCATAATTCATAAATTTATTAATCTATCTCAAGATATTTTTCAATTATTATTAATAAATCAATAATCATTTACTTTAAATATGTTTTATTTGGTTAATAACTAAAAAAATATTTAACACTAATAATTTACTACTAAACCATGTAGTATATGAATAAACAATATTAAAAAAAATATAGTCAACAAGGAAAAGAAGGAGGATTGGAAACAAATAAGTGAATAAATAAGCTGAGCAGATAAGATAGATTCAAAACTATAGTATCGGGCACGAACAGTTAATTAGAACCATAAGAATTTCAATTTGAAATATTAATACAAAATTTCTTTGTTGGAAATACTTTATAATAAAATGCCTTTATAACTAAACAAATTTCCTTTCGAAAATACTTTTATAACTCGATGTTTCAACAAGTTTATCCTCGTTCCTGTAGACTCTGGTAGTGCGTTGATCAGGCGCAAAACTAGAATTCTCCAAGTACTTAGTAGACCTGTTTCAACACCCAGTGAAAATACTGGAAAAACTTTTAAAAACAGATATGGAAAGTACAATCCAAACAAAACAAACAAAACCTTTGTCTTACCATGGTTCGCAGATACACAATGGTTACGCCTGGTTACCCCAGGAAACAATCCATATCCGTAAGCTTTCTCAGCCCTGCGAGTTACACCATGATGACTAGTAGAATGCAGGATACACAATGGTTACGCCTGGATCCCCCAGGAAACAATCCGTACCCCCAGGCAAGACTCAGCCAAGCAGTTGCGCTACTATTCGCGACCTACACAGATTGCAGGATACACAATGGTTAAACCTGGATCCCCCAGGAAACAATCCGTACCCCTAGGCAAGACTCAGCCAGGCAGTTGCGCTATGCATCCGCGATCGTAAGACCATGGGTAACGCCATGGAATTCGAAGGACACTCGAGTATCATATCCGGAAAACCAAAAATCAGAGAGAATAATATCGATAGAATGAATCCAAGATGTGGCCACAAATCGGATATCAAGCAGAAGGCACTTTCCATATCTTTACTTCGAAAATATGTATCATATAGTACCTTTTCAAATCACTTTCAAATATCGTACTTATATAATATCCATTATATATAAGATTTAATTTTCAAATCAAATACTTTTCCAAAATCAAAAGTATATCAAATCACACTTATATAGACTTTAATTATATAAGATTTCACTTTTCAAATTGAGTACCCTTTTCAAATCCATAGTTTTCGAATCAATTGCATACTCATACAAATCAATTTTATATAAGTTCGACAACTCCTAAATCAAGTATTTAGTAACACAAGGTTCTCAAATTTCAATTTGTTTCAATATTAGTTAAATTTCAAAATCATATACAATTTCACCAAATTATTTCTTCTCAAATTAAATATCTTTAGTTTCAAAGTTTCCAAAATAATAGATTTAGAAAATAAATCCAAATTTCCAAATCAATATAATTTAAGTCAACCAATTCATTTCCAAAATCAAATGTTTTCAAAATCATCTTATACTTACGTAAGGTCCATCTTATATAAGGATCAAATTTTTCAAAATAAATTTCGCTGTATGAAGAGCCATATGGGATTGAATATCTTTGCTTTTATGGGTTATATATCTTTGTAATTTAAATTGGAAATTTTCTTTTAGTAAGCAAAGATATTCTAACCTGATAGCTTTCAATTTCAGCGTCAAAATATATCACTGAATATAAGATGTACATACGTCATTATTTCGCAAAATCACAGTTGATCGCTCGCTCGATCACACAAGTTCGCTTTCGAACTAGTATTGTCCATTCGACTTCCCTAATGCGGATTTCGATGTGGTTTCTCGACTAGAAGCCATCAGTCTCCTTGCATAGCCATATACTATGATAGAGAATTCTAGAATCATGCCCAAAATCCATATCAAATATTCGCCATCAAGAATCGAATGAAAAATCCTAACACAAAATGGTGTAATTCACCTCGAACTTGTGTACTCAAACTTGGATCAAATTAATTATGCGAATAAAGCAGCATACGTACAACTTATATATTTATTCCAACTTGTTAAATATATAGTTTCATAAAGATGTTACTAAGTTAAAACATTTAAACTAAACTTTATTCAAAATATTTTGAAGACCAAATTCTGTTCAAAACATTTCAAATCCAAATTTCATATTAGAAAATTTTAAAATTGCCTTATTCATTTACTTAACAAAACAGTTTCAACTTATTTAAATCATATTACTTCATACTTAAACATTCGAAACAAATTTATATACTTTATCAAATAATTCATACTTTTCAAAATTTTTTAGCTTTGAAAAGTTAACCTTGATTTGGAAGTGCTCGAACCTTCAAAATAGTTGAAGAAATCATTTTCAAATTCAAGAGTTGGAAATCAGCAACAAATCAGTAAATCAATTTTAATAGATAGGGTTATATCAAATCCGAAACTCGAGGACTGAACACCGGCTTACTTTAAATCATTTCAAATTTATATACACATATATCTTTCGAATATCAAATCTTACTTCGGAATTTTGAAATCAAAATTGGTTTCGCCAAATCACTCGCGTAGCAATGCTACTAAAGTGGCCTCTCCCCCACTCTGAAACTCAAAAATCAATGTCGATGACGCGTGCACTCATCACCGAAATTATTTTCCAGCAACATAAGTGAGTTCTGGACTTCTATTTTCTCAACTTCTTTTGAAATTTCTTCGAAACTCATTAAAATCATTTGAAACATTTCTTATTCGGAAAATATTTTTAAATCGCATTATTATTATATATTTCAAAATCTTAAAAACCAATTTCAAAATACCGGAGTTCAATTCTCGAATTTAAATTTTAAAATCCTTCAGTTATAACTCATTTTTAGATAAATCAAATTTCTTATATAGTTTTTTCTTCAAAATTACAAATCCTTTCGAAACCTCAAATTCTTATTTTAAAAGGGTTTATAATCTTTATCGAAAACATTTCACTTTTATATATAGAATATAATAATTTCGATATATTTTACAATTTCTAAAATATAAACAAGCTTGATTTTTCAAAGGATGGTTCAAGAATGGATTTCAAAACAAAGATAGAAAATAAAATTAGAGGGACTCTAATCAAATAGGATTATGATTCAAAGATAAGCTCGAACAAAGATGAGATAATTAATTACAAAACTGTAGTCGGATACACTTATATAAATCGCAGGCGACCTTAACCGGGTCAACCGTGACTTCAAGAATATAATCGATGCGGAAATCTAAGGCAGATCGACATTCGATCGCCAGAGATAGAATTCGGCATAATAAGAGATGACAACATCAAAACCGAGGGATATATAAATCTCCGGTGAATCAATGCCAATTGTAAAGGAGTTCCACCCCTTTACAATTCATTCAAAGATCGGCGGGATCGCCTATTCTTATAGAGATCATTCGAAGTGGAGTTATGGGATACTCCAGAATCAAAAGAATACCAATAGAGAGAGACAAGAATGAATTTTGGAACCGTAGGGAACGTTCCAAAGTTCAAAGGAAATCGAGTCAAAAGGAAGAGATTAAACTCGAATGAAAGTGATTCTGTAAATAAATTTACAATATATGCTAAGTTTTGCCTAGAGCCAAAGCTCTGATACCAACTGTAACGACCCGCTATTTTGGGCCATTCAAATCGACAATAAATCCACACATGTCTGACTTGAATAATTCAAAATATCAGATTGTTAATTTAAATTTGGCAAAACTCAGCATATGCAGTAAATAAATCAATCATAGAATCACAGACATAGAGTAATACAATAATACGCAGCGGAATAGATAAAATAGTAGTTCATGAAGCTACTATATAAACATCAGAGTTAAAAATAAAATACAACAGTATAGCTCAAATACAATGAAGTCTTCAGTACAACAGATGACTTCTCTGGACAAATCAACTAGAAGAGCTGAAAGCTGAGGCGATAGTTGGATCTCCAAAGGAAGCTCTAAACTCCAAGGTGAGTCTCAAATGCTGTATCACTCGGTCTGACCCGAGCGTAAAGCAAAACACAAAACACTCGAGTCAGGATTAACATTCTTATACTAATAAATCCAACTCAAGTGAAATATCAACTGAAATACAAGTAACTTAAAGGATGTTTGGGATAACCATCCTCTAAGGATCCGCGGAACTATCTACAATGTAGAAATATACACTATAACACCGTGGTCATTTCAATTAATTTTATACTTCAAAACCCACATATCATTTCATTTCAAATATATCTGTTTTCCAAAATAGTATATATATATATATATGTTAAATAATTTAAAAGTAAAGTATTTATAATTTTCTCAAGTCTCACAAATTGCTTCACATCATTTTCAAATTCCAAATTCAAATTTTATTCAAAGCTCAATTCATCAATTCAATTCAGTTCTAAATATACCATTTAAATTTTCAATATATTTCAAAGCTTTAATATTCAATATTTTCAAAGTTAAATTTAACAGTTTAATATAGCTCTTGATTTAACTTTATTATTATTTAATCAGGGGATATTCACTTAATAAATTCAATATCATTTAACTAGTCTTAAATTACATTTTTACTAAATATTTTCCTAAATTTATTTAAACAGAAATATTCATTGAATTACTTAATCAAACCCAAGTTATAAACCATATCTTAAATCTCAATTTCAATAAGTTTCAAATCGGTTTAATTAAATAAAATTATCTTCCCAACCTTAACTTATTCAAATTATTACCAAAATCTATTTTGAAATATAAATTTTATACTTAAACATATCATATGTATTAAATCCATCCTAGTTAAATTAAATATCATTATTTAATCTATAAATATCATTACCATTTATATATAAAATTTAAGAATCATCTTTTATTAAAACCATATATTTCTTTCCAAAACCATAGAATTTATTTTCAAAATATTTATATATGGACCAACGGTGTCTATATATAATTTCCTATTTATGGTCAAGTGATACGGATATTTATCATTTCAATCCGTAAATTTAAATACATACGGGTAGATATCATTTCGACCCGTAATCCCAAATTCAAATCAATTGAAATCGCTTGGGTTTATCATTTCAACCCATAACGATTTTCTCCTATTCTAAAGTCCGTTCGGGTATGTATCATTTCAACCCATAGTGAATTCTATACTAACAGGGAACTTGCAGAGTGATAACAGATATGAAAATAATATAATAGGCATATATATCAGCAATAATGATTTAATATCAACAACAGGATATGGTGTCATATCCCACAGGTGAACAGTTGTAACGACCCGACTTCCTATGCCCAGAAAGTCGCATCATTATGAAGAAAGAAAGGGGTAGAAAATAGAAAAGAAGAGAAGAAAGAAAGAAACAACAACAACGATCTCACAGCGGAACGAATAAATTATATTAATAACATAAACTATTACATAGTATACAACACTTATCAGAGTTTACACAACTATACAACACATCTGTCTAGATATTACAACTCAAATACAATACAAGACTCTAACACAGATATCAACACAGCGGAATACTATATCTACGAACGCCGAAGCCTCCTGCTCCATTGCTCCTCCACAATTCGTCAAAGCTAAACCTGAATCCCTTGGCTACTCGTAAAAATTTGAGTACCCAAGAGTTTATAAAACAGAAATAAACACTTGGGTCAGACATGGGTCTGGTGTGAGTAAACGGGTTAAAATTGTTTAACTTCAAAACCCTTTGAAAACAAAGGTATCACGTAAGACTTCCCACACATAAACATGGAAAAGTTTTTACCTTACGCTAACCAAAACATTTGATAGGAAATCTGATTGTATTATAATAGGGTCTAGGGTTTTCAAGTAAAATACAGAAATAGCTGAAATGCTTACATCTCACATTCCAACATAGTTGGACACAACTAATACGTACGGCACTTATTGGAGTTTGGATTCCATACAATGGCAGGGCTACTGGGGTACCGCCCGTCACAGTACGTGGCCTAGATCACCGTACCGAGGAGTACGCCCGCTCCCCTGCAACACAAAGCCGGAACCATCCCTTACTGGATAATCCCGAACAAGACAATCCCGTGGTTGGCGCGACCAACCACACACTAAGCCGAATAAAAGAAAAGGGACCTCTAGACAGGGATCTATCTTGCTCTCAGTGGGTGCTACCCACGAAGCCTTGCTGCACCTCCCCTGTTTTAGCCATTCCCGGTTGATGAGGCTTGAGGTTACGATTACCTTTAATCAGAACATATCACTTAGAATGCTCATCGTCCGCCTGACGATGTGCTGAAAGCATTCAATCCATATAAGTTCGTTCCGGGTTCGAACGAAACCGAAGGCATTATCTCGTTACACTCGTTTTGGAATCACCCTCAGAGTTAACGACAATAACCCTTGCACTCTGAATCTTCATCTTCACTTGAGATTCACGACCTATCGTTAATTTGGATCGATGTGGTATTCGGGTCTCCAGACCTGGAAATCCGGTATACGGAAACCCGATCCCGGTCTCATCGAAATCCAAAACGTATCTTTTAAGGCCAAGTTGTTTAAAGGTTTAAACAATTCAATTCATTATCTTTACACACAAAGAAAGATAATTCACAATAGATAATCAACATTATCAGATAATCCATATTATCATCACAATTCAACTAACATCCATATCATACAGCATATATCTCATCAGAGATATCAATCAATGTAAAGCATTCAGTATTATCATCCATCCATAAGTAATGATTTATATCATCTCTAATTAATTTAAAGTGAATTAAATTAATTACTTTATTTTATAAATCCTTCTTACTTAACCATTAATTAATTACAATCAATTAATTTATTATCCTCACATTAATCATCTTAATTAATCACCCTTGATTAATACCCCTTAATTACATTCAAATAATTATACTTAATTAATTTTACAAATTAATTATCCTTAATCAAATACAGTGATTAACCTTTAATTACTATCATTAATTCAATAATTAATGAACCTTCATTAATTAATTAACTATAATTAATTATATTAATTCTTAATTATTTGCAATTAATTAATCATACTTAATTTAATTACTTTTATTAATCATCCTTAATTTTATTAATTAATAATCCTCTAATTACTTCATTAATTAATTACTCTCTTTTAATTAATTACCTTAACTAGTAATTAATCACATTATTAATTAACCTTAATTCTATAATTAATTAATTACTCTTTAATTAATTAATTTCAAATCAATTATATTAATTATCTTTTAATTAATAACATCAAGTTATTTAATTACTTCCACCTTAATTACCTTCCTAAAGTAATTATCCTTTACTTAATTACCTTCAGTAATTAATTACTTAATTACTTCACCAAGTAATTACACTTAATTAACTCCAAAGTGATTATCTTTAATAAATCACAAATTTATTACTTAATTAATTATTTAACTTAGTCCTTTAAATTTAATTAAATGATTTCTTAACTTCTTAAAAAGAAAACATTATCTAAATCAAATCATTTATATTAACCAATAACTTTTCAATGGTTAATAATTTAATTACCTTAATTATCTTTACAAATTAATTATCTTTAATTAAATCAAAATTCTACATTACTAAAGATAATCCTTATTTTAATTGATTTCTAAATCTTAATTATTTTACTTATTTAAAATAAAACACTTTAGAAATCAATCATAATTTAAAATAATTTAAACATGCTAATTATAACTTTTTAAATCTTTGAACTTCCCAAAGTTATTTAAATAAATTTAATACAACTTATTATTAAAATCTACTTATTTATTTTTAAAACTTTTATATTTCCAAATACCAGAACTTTGTTTAAAACTTAACTTTAAACAAATTTAATTTTATAAATAAACTTGTTTAACCTTTGTTTAAAGCTTTAATCATTTACAAAATCATATTATCTTTGTTAAAACTTGAAAACAAATTTAAATTCAAGGTCTCATATAAAACCAGAACGACCCGAGTAAACTCCACGAAAACACTATCCTTTCCCGAGTCTTCCACCCTTCTCGTCTACTTCGAGTCGTCACGCAATCTACACAATAACTTCCCCGAGTTCTCTTCGTCTTCCCCAACGAAAACAAAACCAGATGCCCAAACGTGCATACGTGCACGTGGTGCACTTGCATCATCGCCGCCGACTACAGATGATCGTCGCGACCATCCTCACTGACCATTCGAACCACCTCGATCACGAATCCAAACCCAGAAATCAAAATTCAACTGCGAATCGAAATCGAGTCGATCTCAACAAAAACTGAAACCATCATAGCCAGAAAACTTCTCCGTTACGACGCCTCCCACCTCGAGATCGCCTGCCCACCTCACCGAAGCTTCGTCACGACTTCCAGCAACCATCCCCACCATCGCGATTGATTCCAGTCCCCTGTCCATGTCGAAATTGCTTCGACAACCATGACGAGCAAAACTCCTGCCTAAACCCTAGTTTGATCGAATTCGATCTTCTTGGCCATTGGAAAAATTCTGAAGCATTTTTCCACTCATCATCAACTCACAATCTAGCTTCGATCAAGATTTCAAGTCATATTATTGCGTGGATAATTGGCAATTCACCAAAACTCCCAAAACGAACGAACCCCAAATTCTCAAGAAATACCCAACTAAAAATTACAAAATTCATATCTAAATTCATGATTTTCCATCATGATTACATGCATGTAATTCAATTTAGGATTTAAAGCAGTTGATTTTTAACATACATTTTAGTTTCACTGTAAATTTATTATTTAAAATTACCTGTTGCATTTAAAATCATGAAACTATTTTTATGATTAACAATATACTGCTATAATCATTTTATATTCAAGGATCCAAACTTAAATTTGCATGAATAGAGAGATATGAAATTTCCTTTAGAAAATTTAACTCTGTAAGTAAGAACAGAGAAGATATATATATTCAGGAACTTATATACACACAGACAATTCATATTTCAACATGCATTCACAACCATCATTAATTTTAAAGTAATATATCATCACAACAAAAATCAATCACATACATCAAAGTTTAATCATAGATTTTAAAAACTGTTTTTAAAAATATTTACTCACCTTTTAATTCCAGAGACCAAAACAGAGCATATTTTCCAGGCTTTAAATTTTTGAATTCTGGCAAAAAGCTTTTAATTTCACTTTGTTGTTGAAATCCTTTGCATGCCTTCAATTTGAGTCTATAGCTTGAAATTGAAATTACTTGATGAAGCTTAAATCTTTGTTTTGCTGTAGCTTAATTCAGGTTTCATTTGATTTCCAGGTTTGATTATTATTGTTTTCAGGATTTGTGTGATTTTTCTTTTTAGAGGAAGATAGAAAAGATTGTGAGGAAGAAGATGTTCGAACTGAGAAAATGAAGAAAACCAGATCTCTCTCTAACACATGATATTTTGTATCATTAAATTAATTTAATTCAATATTAAAGAAAATAAAATCTTGCCACTTGTTTATTTTATAAATTGGACAAATGTCCATGTACATCCATTTAGCTTAAGTACTTTTTAAAAGAAAACAATTTAAAACCTTTATTAAATTTTATTTAAACTATCACAATTTAAAAATAAATAATTATCTTATATTTTTAAACCAATTGAATTAATCTAAACTAACCTTTGAAAAATATTAATTTTAAAACAAAGCTTTAAATCACAATTCATATATATAAATTATCAATAGATTAAATTAAATTCAAAACAATCCAAATTATAACATATACATACATATATATTACAAATTGAAAATTCATCTTTAATTTAAAACAAAAGATATTTCCATTCACAATATATATCAAATATATATATTATAAATAGAATAAGATTTTATTAGCTTTAACAAACAAATCTTATTAATATTGCCAAATTAAGTATTTATTATTTACCTTTAAAAAAATTAAATTAACCAATTTAAATTTAAATTACATAGGATAATTATCAATCCAATTAAATTATCAATACAGATTATTAAATTTATATTACCCAAAAACCCGGGATATCACATTCCTTCCCCCTTAAAATAATTTCGTCCCCGAAATTAAAAACAAAGTTAATTTAATAATCCAGCAAAGATTTCAATCTCTAACAGCAAAGCATACCTATCATCCAATTACTAACAACCAAAGCAACCAATCAAACAATTAAACCTAACTAATTATCCTGATACAAATCAGAATAAATCTTACTAACACTATCTAGAGTTTCCCCGGATATAAATCACCGGGAGACCCGCTCTACAGAATCTAAACAAACTACACCCCATAATCCAGAGCTTCCCTTATCTCTAGATCCACTAATCTGAACAGAATATCAGATCACACTCAAGTCTAGCTCATCTTCCAATCCATCTGAACTGCAGATTCCACACTAGCAATGCATTATACACGTACTCCCTCAGAGATACGTGAAATACAATGAATTCCAGATATCCAACTGGCCATTCAATCCTGTAGACAAAAGAACTACTCCTCTCGAGAACACAGGGAAAATCCAAAATACTTCAGTGCTAGCTTCCAGATTTACCAATCTTATAGCTTTATAATCGGAGAAAAACTTAAACAATTTCCAATCTCCAACTCCGAATTCCAAACTCCTTGTCTCATATCTGCATAACTCACTAGACGATTCCTGGGCTACCTCATCTCTTCCTGATCAGCTTAACCTTCGCTGATGCTTCTTGAAACAATTCTGGACCAAGAACAAAATGATCTCTAGATCCTATCAACAAGATGATCCTTCCAAAATTTGCTGAAATCCAAACTTGAAAACTAGATCTGACCAATCCATTTCCAAAAATATTTCTGAGCTGCTATACCAACTCTTCTTTCTCTAAGAACCATCCTACTACCAGACTAACCACCGGTATCGCTTCTAGAACCAAGTCGATACGGAACTCAAACTCTAGATGCAGACAAACTTCTACTTCCACATGAGAAACCTCCATCTCACACAAAAGATTTCCCAAGATAAATTCCCAAACTAATCGCAAGTCACTTTTGCGTTACTACCTAGTTCGGATTCCAAAGAAATTGTTCTCCCTTTACCAATTAAAACAGCCTTAAGCTTTTCCAAACAAGGTTAACCCTTCAAGAAAGCCTTCACCATCTTCCCGGACTGCTGATAGAAAAACCACAAAGATTTTTGAACCATCGGAGAAACGAGCCACACTGCTGCTTCCAAATTCTATCTCTAGAACACTGCTAAGCCAAAGACCTCCTCGTCGGCACACCGAACACTTCGAGTTGCACTGCTAACACAGCTAACCAAAAACTTCTGATCCAAAGGCTTCTCAAACTAAGACCATCAACAAACCTCACAACGAATCTCCGAGATGGCGACATCCAAAAGAAACTCGGGCTCCAAACCAATCGCCGATAACTTACTCTTCTTAAGGGAACAATGAGACCATGTCCGAAGAACAACTAATCGACCTTAGTCCCATACTTCCAAACAGATAAAACTCTCTTACTCGATATCAAAGAATTCCTATACAGCCGAGTCTTTCCTATGGTAGACATCAACTGTTCCTTCAATACCTTCTTAATCTTGCTCCAAAAGAACACCTCCTTCGGGAACATCCATAGATACTGTGTCTTATCACACAACTGCTCCTTCCTGAAGTCGCCAAGCTACCATCACTTACTTCTGCACAACTGATAGATTCAACTCTAGAAAATCTGCTCACCCGAGCACAAACAAGCTTACACTTCAATAATGGACTCCGAATCTTGAAAAAGATTTCCTTCAGAGATCCGAGAAATTCTTACACCATACTGCCAACTTACTCGAGACGGTATTGGGTCTACAGTCTCGATATATACTTCCAACCTCAAACATTCAAACTCCAACTATTGGTAATTGTGTTACACACACTACCACCTTATCTACCTTTATAACTTATATTGGAAAACCCGAACAGGTAACCAAATAAATAGGTAGAAATACATAAATATATATATTTAAAATGATATATTTTTTTTTTTATATAGAAATTATTTCTGGGTAAAATTATTTCATCTACCTCTTTAAAACAATATTGTGTCCGTTGGCCTGGTTCAAGTGTTTAGAGATCCCTATCAATAACGTTAGCTACTCGTATTGACCAGAATCCATATACCACTCAACCGATCAATTAACACAATATAAAATCATTTTTATATAACTAACAATTACGCGCTCTCAAGATAGACACCACTTCAGAGCCTAGGTATTCACTCAACCTACCGCTCTGATACCATATGTAATGATGCGACTTTCTGGGCATAGGAAGTCGGGTCGTTACAACAGTTATAGATAATAACATATATAACAATTTAAATAACTACAGCAGCATATTTCAGTTGTCCTTTCAATTAAAACCAAATTTAATAAATATATGACGCAGCGGATTAAACAAAAATAAGGTAGATCGATGAAAGTAGCAATCGGTGGATTAATGAATACTGAAATACCCAAATTCGTTGATCCGAAGATGCCGAATTCAAGCTATCTCTGACACGTTGATCGCGCACGATACCGTGAAGAGAGATCTACAATTCTTTGAGCGTTGATCAAAGAATAATTGCATAAATGTATGTCATTATTCGATAATTGCAATTTTGACATACATTTATTTTACAAAACATAACATTTCATAAAAGAATATTTTATCATATTTAATATAACAATCAAATTTTTTCTTTTAGATCTATTTATTTAAACATCAATTAACTATGATTTTCTAGTTAAATAAATTTTATTACAAAATGTCCAATTAAAACTGTATTCCATTTTATCTGTTCAAAATACATTATTTATTACACAAAACATGTATGTTTCATAAAGTAAAGGGATAGTTTGGCACATGTCCCTAATAAGTTTCAAAATACACAAAAACCCCAGTAAAAAAAAGTTTGTAAATTAGGTCCCTAGAATTAAGTTATCGAATAATGACATACATTTATGCAATTATTCAATGAATACTTGCAGACATTTATGCAATTATATCAAAAAATTGCAGACATTTTCACAATTATTCACTGAAAAATTGCGGAGATTTCCGCAATTTTTTCAAAATATTACGGAAATTTCCGCAATTATTCACCAAAAAAATTGCGGAAATTTCCGCAATTATTCACCGAAAAAATTGCACAAATTTATGCGACTTTTGGATATAATTGCATAAATGTTTGCACGCACGCACCTTTCCCTCCATCACACGCACGGCCACCTTCATCCCACCTACCTTCCCGCTCCTCTGACCCGTCCCTAGCCACTCCGATAACCATCTTCCAGTGCTCCGCCCCTTCACTTAACATACATTCATGTCATCATCTCTCCTTCCGGGCCGAGTTGTATTCTGGTGATCTATAATTTGAGAGATATAGTGTATCATATAGGTGAGTTTTATGATATATATATATACCTTATTTTTAGTTATGGTCTGTTGTTAATTTTATATAAATATATATATTTGTTAGTTTATGTATATAAGGTACAAATACATCTGTTTTACTGTGCAAGTATGATGGTTATAAGTCTGTATATATATGAATATTTATATATTTATACGTAAGTTTTTATATACGTCTATTTATATATTTATACGCAAGTATATAGGTTTGCTTTTAGTTTGTCTTTGTAGCTTTGTATATATACAGTTTCCTATATACAAATATTCGGTTCTAGCTATACGTATTGGTTTTAAAATCGACATCTAAAAATATAATGTTTAAGTATATATATATATATATATATATATAGCTTCATACCAGTTTATATATATACATAGTTTCATAGGCTGCTTATATATGATTAGCTTGCATACTGCATTTAACTGTTATCTTTATATATTAATATATGACCGGTTAGTTATGCTTATATTATATATTAGTATACATGTTTATTTACAGTACATATGTTCTAAGTCATACCTATAACCGAGTTGGGTTAGAATATAAATATTTTAGTTGAATATTTGTATATGTATAATTTGCGGCTTGGGTTTGAATATATACCAAGTCTGCCTGTACATATTTTAGAATATAAGAGGGTTATATGTATAGATTTGTATAAGATGTAATAATATTAAATATTCTATCTGTATATATACAGTTTTATATGGATATTCTATATATCTAATCTGACTCTAATGTTTAGATCTATTTTACATGTTAAAACACTTATTTGTAATGTTGAAAAGAATATAGGTTCTGTATTTAAATATGTCTGCATAGCATATTTGCTTATTAACTATAAATTTTGAACTGTATGCATATATGGCTAGTTAAATTCTGAAGTGTATATAGATTTAAATTATAAGCTTATATAAGTTGTTGTTGTTTATGTGGAGTATATATATAGTGGTATGTTTGTATATCTATGAAAATATTTTGTATTTTTTTTAAGTATATATATGTATGAATTTCAAAATATATATTGTATATATATTTGATGCTATATATGGGTCTTAATTTAAACTATGATTTTTGGAAATCCATATAATTTAACATATGTTTACATTTAGAATATGACTTTTATATATAAATAGTTATATATATAATTATATATAGGTTTACTTATATCAATTTTCTTCATCCACCCCGTTTTGTTTTGTTCCTTCTATGCTTATAATCAGCTTGATCGTTGAATTCGTGCCGATTTTGCTTTGCTTCAATCCGTCATTCAAATTTCAATGTCTGTATCAGTATGCGTATCCGTGTCATCTTCTATATTCTCTAGCCTCGAAAGGTGAGTAATCACTCACGATTTAACATTCTTATATTGATGTAGCACGAGCTACAAAGTTACAAGGCTTAAGTCGCCCACGACTTAGCTTAAGTCGCCCAAAGTTACAAGGCTTAAGTCGCCCACGACTTAGCTTAAGTCGCCCACGACTTAAGGAAGCAGCTTTGCGACCTAAGGAAGAAGTTATAAGTCGTCCACGACCTAACAGAATCTTAAGTCGTGTGGAAATGATGAGTCGTAGACGACCTAAGGACTGTGAACCTAACAAAGAAGGTTGGCGAGCTGGCAGTTTAGGTCGGACACGATCTAAGGGGAATTCACGACCTAAAGATGCAGTGCAACGTGAAGAATTCTTAAGTCGTGAACGACTTAACTCGTATGCTTCTATAAGTTGCGAACGACCTAACGTACACTGGCCATTTCCTTTGGGTCGTTCAAGCGATAGGTCGCTGCCGAGTTACGACCTAAGTTAGGCCGTAGAAGCGGGTTACGACCTAGGATAGGTCGCTGAAGCTTGATGCCGTAGATTCTTTATGCCGCCTTACTCTCTGTCGTTTATTCTTTAAGTCGCTGATGGATGCTGATGATAAACCGTTCAACTGTTAAGTCGTATGTTGTATATGTTTGTAAGTCGTTGTATGTTGTAACTAGGTCGTTGCCAACCTAAGTTGAGTCGCTATGTTGGTATGTCGTGATACTATGTGTTGTAATCTGATAAGTCGTAAACGACTTATGATGAGTCGTAAGTCGTGGTGTTATAAGTCGTACACGACTTAAGAGTTGTACAGATTTGTGTTGAGATTTGTAACTTCTATAAATAGGCCGGTGGTGCCATTTGTAATAGTTTAGTTGATTTTGAATAAAATTTTCATTTGTTAGCTTTGTGCTTTCATCTAAATTGGTAGTTGAGTGTAATCTCCTATCTCCACCTTCGACATTCGAGTGCGCTCGAATCTTCGATCGTTGAAGCCAATTCGCGGAATCAAGTGCGCTTGTTCAACGCTCAAAGAATTGTAGATCTCTTCACGGTATCGTGCACGATCAACGTGTCAGAGATAGTTTGAATTCGACATCTTCGGATCAACGAATTTGGGTATTTCAGTATTCATTAATCCACCGATTGCTATTTTCATCGATCTACCTTATTTTTGTTTAATCCGCTGCGTCAGTTTGGTATCAGAGCTTGTTTTAGCCAATCATAGCTAAATCGAGTCTTGGAGCCAATTCTTTTAAAGAATTTCGAAGTTGAAGTGTTAGCCGAGCTTGAAGTGAGGAGCCGAGCTAAGTAGAGTATAGATCGAGCATCATTTCATTATCTAGCCGAGAATTGAAGTTTTTGAGGAGCTTGTGTTCATCGTGTTCATCCTAAGTTGCAACAAGAGTGAAGTTTTTGATTCATTTCTTTTTGGATCAAAAGTGGAAAAAGTGTTTGAATTAGCCCGAGAAGTTTTGCACGCTAAGGAAATTTTGAATTAAGTCGAGCTGAGTTAAGTCGCGAACCATCATTTCCGAGCTAGTGAAGCCGTGCAAGATTGAGTTAGGTCGTTCGTGGGCCAAACCGAGCTAGAATCGAAATTTTTGAAATTTGGATTTGTTGAGTTTGTGAAGTTTTCAACAATGCCACCAAGAAGGGCTAATCGCCATCAAAACATTGAAGCGTTGTATCGAAGAGAAGAAGCTGATGAGATGGAGCAAAGAATTAATGAAAACTTTAGTGAGAAACTTAATGAAGGAATTGGACGATTAGAGAAGATGATGTTAGAGATGAATCAAAATCGGAGAAGGGCTTCACCCGAATCCAACCATGGGGGAATTAGAGTCTCACCACATTCCAATCGGGAGAGAAGTGTTGAAAATGATCATAGAAGTGTGAGTCGAGATCGCTATAGAAATGATGATGATCGAAGGCGTGATAGGAATGTGAATGATCGAGAACGGAGGAACGTAGATAGAAGGAATGATGGTGGAAGACGTGATGGTAGTAGAGATGTTGGTGGTCAGGATCGACATCGATATACATCTGATTTTAAAGAGGAGTATGACGGTGGTAGTATTCATGGACGAGGCCAAGGAAGAAATCAATCAGAGTATGATCACAAGTGGGAGTCTGGGATGAAGACGGAAATACCGGAATTCAAGGGTGGTATGCAAGCTGAGGAATTTTTGGCTTGGGTGGCTAATGTTGAAGAAATATTTGATTTCAAGGAAGTTCCAGAACATCGTAGAGTGAAGTTGGTTGCTACAAGGTTGAGGGGTAGAGCTTTGGCATGGTGGCAGCAAACCAAACTTACACGTGAACGAATGGGGAAGTCAAAAGTTGAATCTTGGGAGAAGATGAAGAAATTGATGAAAGCAACGTTCTTACCTTACAATTATCAATCTCTGATGTATCAACGTTTGCAGAATTTGAGGCAGGGCACAAAGACTGTTAATGATTACGCGGATGAGTTTTATCAGCTTATTGCGAGGAATGATATTATGGAAATGAAAGAGCAGCTGACGTCTAGATTCATTGGGGGATTGAGAATGCAGATTCAGGATATGGTGAATATGTTCGATCCAAGATCTGTGGCGGAAGCACATCAAAATGCGTTGGCCTGGGAGAAGCAGGGACGACGAGGAGGTGGTGTGTTTACTAATTCCAACAATCAAGTGAAGGGTGTTAGTGGGAGTTCTAATGTTTCTAAACCTATCAGTAAACCAGTGGTGAAGGAGGCTGAGAAGGCAAAGGTTAACAACGGTTTCAAATGTTACAATTGTCAGGAATTGGGTCATAAAAGCAATGAGTGTCCAAAGCCAAAGAAGAGAACCATGATTGCAGAAGTTGAGGATGTTGATGGAGATTATTCTAGTCCAGTTGAGGAGGATGAATAGGATATTGCGTCAGGAGATGAAGGTTGTAATCTAATGCTGAGGAGATCGTGTTTGACACCGAAGCAGGAAGAAGCTAGTTGGTTGAGGAGTAATATCTTTCAGTCGACATGCACTATACTGGGAAAGGTGTGTAAATTTGTGATTGACGCAGGAAGCTGTGACAATATCGTTTCAACCGAGGCTGTAACAAAGTTGAAGTTGAAGACAGAGAAACATCCGAATCCATACAAGTTAGCATGGTTGAGAAAAGGAGGAGAAGTGAAAGTGATAGACGAGTTCGTGTTCCATTCTCTATTGGGAAGAAATACAAAGATGAGATCTGGTGTGATGTAGTAGAGATGGATGTTTGTCACTTACTTTTGGGAAGACCATGGCAGTATGATCGAGCAGTACAGCATGACGGTCGGACCAATAGCTACAGTTTTATGTTTGAAGGTACGAAGATTATCTTAGTTCCAAAGAAGAGACAACAAGGAGAAAGTAAGTCAGAGGAGATTGAAGAGCTGAAAACTTTATTATCTTTGAAGGAGTTTGTTAAGGAGGTTGAGGAAGAGCCGGAAGTATTTTTGTTAATTGGGCGTGAGAGCAGTGAAGAGGTTGAAATTCTAGAAGAAGTGAAACCAGTATTGAAAGAATTTGCGGATGTATTTCCAGAGGAGTTACCAAAGGAGTTACCGCCATTGAGAGACATTCAACATCAAATTGATCTGGTTCCGGGAGCAATGTTACCACATAGACCACATTATCGAATGAGTCCGAAGGAACATGAAGAATTGAGGAGGCAGGTGGAAGAATTACTTGAACAGGGGCGTGTGCAGGAAAGCTTGAGTCCGTGTGCTGTGCCAGCTTTGTTAGTACCGAAGAAGGATGGGACGTGGAGAATGTGCACTGACAGTCGAGCATTGAATAAGATTACTGTGAGATATAGATTTCCAATGCTTAGGTTGGATGACTTGCTAGATCAATTGAGCGGAGCTACTATCTTTTCAAAGATTGATTTGAAGAGCGGATATTATCAAATTCGTATCAGGCCAGGAGATGAGTGGAAGACTGCTTTTAAAACCAGGGAGGGTCTATACGAATGGCTGGTAATGCCATTTGGCTTATCAAATGCGCCGAGTACATTCATGCGGGTGATGAATCAGATTTTTAGACCATTCATTGGGAAGTTTGTGGTGGTGTATTTCGATGATATTTTGATATATAGTGGAAGTCCCGAGGAACATTTGAATCATCTTAGAGAAGTGCTGATGGTACTGCGACAGGAACAGTTTTATGCTGCAACGAAGAAATGCGTGTTCATGACACATAGTGTTTTATTTCTGGGGTATGTTGTATCAGAGGATGGGATACAGGTGGATCGGGGTAAAGTAGAGGCGATTAGAGATTGGCCACAACCCAAGACGATAACAGAGGTTCGGAGTTTTCATGGGTTGGCTTCATTTTATAGAAGATTTATTCCACACTTTAGTAGTGTGATGGCGCCTGTTACAGATTGTATGAAGGGTAAACAGTTTTCATGGTCAGAGGAAGCAGGGGATGCCTTTGGAAGATCAAGGAGTTGCTGACGTCTGCACCAATTCTAGTGCTACCAGATTTTCAGTTGTTGTTTGAGCTACACACTGATGCGTCAAAGGTTGGGATTGGAGGAGTGTTGAGTCAGAGGGGACGTCCGATTGCATATTTCAGTGAAAAGTTATCAGGGGCGAAGATGAGATACAGTACATATGATGTGGAATTTTATGCTGTTGTGCAAGCTATTAAACACTGGAGACATTATCTATTTCAGAAAGAGTTTGTGCTTTACACTGATCATGAGGCATTGAAGCATTTACAAGGATAAGACAAGATTTCATCGAGGCATGCATCATGGATTGCATATCTGCAACAGTTTACCTTTGTTGTTAAACACAAGTCAGGAGTGACGAATCGTGTGGCTGATGCTTTGAGTAGAAGGATTTGTTAACAACAATGAAGGTTGAAGTGACGGGGTTTGATATGTTGCCAGAGTTATTTGACGAAGATCCTTACTTTGGAAAGTTTGTTGATAAAGTCAAGAATGGGGAGACGGATGAGTTCGTGATAGTGGATGGTTTTCTGTTCAAAGGAAATCGATTGTGCATACCTGATTGTAGTTTGAGAATGATGATTGTAAAAGAGCTACATGAAGAAGGACATGTTGGGAGAGACCATACATTACAGTTGATTTCACAGTCTTACTTTTGGCCATCAATGAGGAAAGAAGTGGAAAGGTTTGTGGAACGATGTCATATCTATCAGGTTTCGAAAGGAACTGCGACTAATGCTGGCTTATATATGCCGTTACCTGTACCAACTAAACCATGGGTTGATGTGAGTATGGACTTTGTGTTGGGATTGCCGAGAACACAGCGTGGAAACGATTCCATTTATGTGGTGGTTGACCGATTTTCGAAAATGGCACATTTTATTGCTTGTAAGAAGACGGCGGATGTTGTTCATGTTGCTCAGTTATTTTTCAAAGAGATATATCGACTTCATGGATTGCCAGAATCTATTGTGTCGGATAGGGATACTCGTTTTCTGAGTCATTTTTGGCTAAGCTTGTGGAAGATGGTTGGAACAAAATTGAATTTTAGTAGTGCTTACCATCCACAAACTGATGGGCAAACAGAGGTAGTTAACAGTCGTTGGGAAACTTGTTGAGATGCCTTGTGAAAGATAATCTGAAAAGCTGGGATGTGAAGTTATGCCAAGCAGAGTTCGCTCATAATCATGCTGTAAATCGTAGCACAGGTTTCAGTCCATTCCAGGTCGTGTATTCAAACTTCCCAAAGGGGCCGTTGGATTTAGTAATGATACCGCAGCCGAAGGGGACAGTTAAAAAAGCTGCTGATTTTGTTGATAGCTTGACGGAATGTCATAAAATCGTCCAGGAACGATTGGAGAAGGCGAATGAGAAGTATAAACGCTCTGCAGATCTGAAGCGAAGAAGTGTTGAGTTTAATGAAGGAGATATGGTGTATGCTGTGTTAACAAAGGACCGTTTTCCAGTGGGCGCTTATAACAAATTGAAAGCCAGAAAAATTGGTCCTGTGGAAGTTGTGAAACGGATTAATGAAAATGCTTATAAATTGAAGCTACCGGAGGATGTGTACACTTCTGACGTGTTCAATGTTAAGCATCTCGTACCATATTATGGGAATGAACAATCTGATGTGGAAGAATTTACAAATTCGAGGACGAATTTTTCTCAACCTGGGGAGGATGATGCAGCACGAGCTACAAAGTTACAAGGCTTAAGTCGCCCACGACTTAGCTTAAGTCATCCAAAGTTACAAGGCTTAAGTCGCCCACGACTTAGCTTAAGTCGCCCACGACTTAAGGAAGCAGCTTTGCGACCTAAGGAAGAAGTTATAAGTCGTCCACGACCTAACAGAATCTTAAGTCGTGTGGAAATGATGAGTCGTAGACGACCTAAGGACTGTGAACCTAACAAAGAAGGTTGGCGAGCTGGCAGTTTAGGTCGGACACGATCTAAGGGGAATTCACGACCTAAAGATGCAGTGCAATGTGAAGAAAGCTTAAGTCGTGAACGACTTAACTCGTATGCTTCTATAAGTCGCGAACGACCTAACGTACACTGGCCATTTCCTTTGGGTCGTTCAAGCGATAGGTCGCTGCCGAGTTACGATCTAAGTTAGGTCGTAGAAGCGGGTTACGACCTAGGATAGGTCGCTGAAGCTTGATGCCGTAGATTCTTTATGCCGCCTTACTCTCTGCCGTTGATTCTTTAAGTCGCTGATGGATGCTGATGATAAACCGTTCAACTGTTAAGTCGTATGTTGTATATGTTTGTAAGTCGTTGTATGTTGTAACTAGGTCGTTGCCGACCTAAGTTGAGTCGCTA
The DNA here is from genome assembly GCA_030737815.1 of Allium fistulosum. Classification (NCBI taxonomy): domain Eukaryota; kingdom Viridiplantae; phylum Streptophyta; class Magnoliopsida; order Asparagales; family Amaryllidaceae; genus Allium; species Allium fistulosum. Next base: position 791,185,008 of record CM060901.1, read on the forward strand.
TGTTGGTATGTCGTGATACTATGTGTTGTAATCTGATAAGTCGTAAACGACTTATGATGAGTCGTAAGTCGTGGTGTTATAAGTCGTACACGACTTAAGAGTTGTACAGATTTGTGTTGAGATTTGTAACTTCTATAAATAGGCCGGTGGTGCCATTTGTAATAGTTTAGTTGATTTTGAATAAAATTTTCGTTTGTTAGCTTTGTGCTTTCATCTAAATTGGTAGTTGAGTGTAATCTCCTATCTCCACCTTCGACATTCGAGTGCGCTCGAATCTTCGATCGTTGAAGCCAATTCGCGGAATCAAGTGCGCTTGATCAACGCTCAAAGAATTGTAGATCTCTCTTCACGGTATCGTGCGCGATCAACGTGTCAGAGATAGCTTGAATTCGGCATCTTCGGATCAACGAATTTGGGTATTTCAGTATTCATTAATCCACCGATTGCTACTTTCATCGATCTACCTTATTTTTGTTTAATCCGCTGCGTCATATATTTATTAAATTTGGTTTTAATTGAAAGGACAACTGAAATATGCTGCTGTAGTTATTTAAATTGTTATATATGTTATTATCTATAACTGTTGTAACGACCCGACTTCCTATGCCCAGAAAGTCGCATCATTACATATGGTATCAGAGCGGTAGGTTGAGTGAATACCTAGGCTCTGAAGTGGTGTCTATCTTGAGAGCGCGTAATTGTTAGTTATATAAAAATGATTTTATATAACTACAATTCATTGAATAATTGCATAAATGTATGTCATTATTCGATAACTTAATTCTAGGGACCTAATTTACAAACTTTTTTTTACTGGGGTTTTTGTGTATTTTGAAACTTATTAGGGACATGTGCCAAACTATCCCTTTACTTTATGAAACATACATGTTTTGTGTAATAAATAATGTATTTTGAACAGATAAAATGGAATACAGTTTTAATTGGACATTTTGTAATAAAATTTATTTAACTAGAAAATCATAGTTAATTGATGTTTAAATAAATAGATCTAAAAGAAAAAATTTGATTGTTATATTAAATATGATAAAATATTCTTTTATGAAATGTTATGTTTTGTAAAATAAATAGTTATGATTTTTAAATGTATAAAATGTGACTTAAATATGATATAACCTGATAATTAAAAAATTGATTAAAATGGAATTTTAGAGTAACGTAGTAAATAAAATATTTTAGTTATGAAATGGATGTTTTAAAGAAAAGAAATATTAAGGTCTGTTGTTGCTAACATGAAAGTTAAGCAAATTATAATGCAAATTTGACTTAATAAATGAATTATAATTTAGTGAATATTAGGCTCAGGTCCCTAATAACTTTCAAAATACACAAAAACCCCAGTAAAAAAAAGTATATAAATTAGGTCCCTAGAATTAAGTTACTAAGTAATTGCATATAGTTATGCAATTATTCACTGAAAAATTGTAGACATTTATGCAATTATATCCAAAAGTTGCATAAATTTATGCAATCTTTTCGGTGAATAATTGCGGAAATTTCCGCAATTTTTTTGGTGAATAATTGCGGAATTTTCCGCAAATTTTTGGAAAAAATTGCGAAAATTTATGCAATTTTTTGGTGAATAATTGCGGAATTTTACGCAATTTTTTGAAAAAATTGCGGAAATTTCCGCAAATTTTCAGTGAATAATTGTGGAAATGTCGGCAGTTTTTTGAAAAAATTACGGAAATTTCCGCAATTATTCACTGAATAATTGCATAAGTGTATGCCATTATTCGGTAGCTTAATTCTACGGACCTAATTCACAAACTATTTTTTACTGGGGTTTTTGTGTATTTTGAAACTTATTAGGGACTTGTGCCAAACTGTGCCTAAAGTAAAATTCATAACAATTACTAGGTTAGATTTAAAACTTCCATACTAAGTCAAATTCAATTATTAAGTTATTTATCATCAATAAAGATCCTTAGTTTAACTTAAAACCAATTATTAACTTATAAAAATTTAACTTATAGAAAAACCAATACACCTTCATAATTTAAAGCATTAAATCAAAATTTAAGTTAAAATTTCATATATCTATAAAACTCAAAATACTTAATAATCTTTAAGGAAAATATTATTTAAAAATACTTAATAAATTTTAGAAAAATATTATTAAAATATGACCATGGGCCTATATAATATTTTCTAACCTAGGTCAAGTGATACGGATATGTATCATTTCAATCCATAATTAAAAAAGAAAAATCCGGGTTCTACCATTTCAAACCCGCAATCCCAAGTAAAATAAATACAATAAAAAATCACTCGAGCCTATCATTTCATCTCATAATGATTTTTCCTTATTCTAATGCCTGTTCGGGTATATATCATTTCAAACCATAGTGATAGAGAACTTGCAGTGTGAGAATCAGTAAAAAAATGTACAATAGAACATATAATCATATCAGATGTTGTAACAAATATATAAACAGAATTTAACATCATATAATCATATCACAGTCATATATGAACATATTAACATAACATATAAATTTTCTACAATTCACATGCCATTGTTTCACAATTATAAAAGTACGTATGTCGAGAGTGATAAACTCACCTTTAAAGCTAGAATTGACAAACTAGAGATACACAACGAACTCCGAAAAGCAAGACAAGGCATGACTAGATTTTTGGGTAGATGAATAGTTAAGATCCAAATCTTGTAAACAACACAATATCATAAACATAAGTACAAACTTCAACATATGAAATCATAAATTAAACAATGAAAAGAATATGGGTTAAAATTACATAACTATGGATCTTATCAACAAGTGGGCTCGGCCACTATGTCAAAGGCTAGACCACATCATGCATATGCTCGGCCACTACACCATAGGCTCGGCCATCATTGGATTCAAGGCATAAAGGCTCGGTCATGAAGGTCTTGAGGCACAGCTATGGCTTGGAATAAGAAGAGATGGAGGTTACAAGTGATAGGAAGGAAAAAAAGGCATGCAATTGGAAGGTCACAAGCTCACCTAGGCTCGGCCATAGGCTAAAGTAGCTCGGCCATGTTTGGATCTTGGGTCAAGGCAACCTAAACTCATGGCTAGGGAATGGATGAGGTCATGGCAAGACAACTTGGTGATGTTAGGAATTGGTGGCCGAGCCAATAAGGAGGAGGGTGGTGAATTATGTGTGGTCGGCTATGGTTTAAACAAGGAGATGGTGATGGATCTTGATCTAGGGGTCACGAAAGGGTTTGGTGGTGGTGATAAGGGTGGAGGCCGATCATGGTGGTGGTGGTGAAGAGGTTGTGGTCGGCTAAAGGAAGAAGCATGGTAGAGGCCGAGCAAACTTGAGGCAAAACAAAGAAAAGAGGAAAGGAAAATGGAAGAAGGAAGAGAAGCCATGAGAATAAGAAAGAGGAGATGAGAAATGTTTTTGTACGTGATTTACAAAATGTAAGAGGCGGCTAGGGTTTAGTGGAGTGAATGGCTATGATGTGGAATGAAAAGGTTAGAAAATAAAAAGGCTTGACTTGATTTCCAAGAAAAGAAACCTAAGTCTCTTAGAATTTCCAAAGCCATTTATCTAAATAAAATCCAATAAATACATCAAAGTCTAAACAAAATAAAATAGAAAATAAAATAGAGAAATGAACACAGGGAAAAAATATAGAAAATAAAATACAGAAAATCATTGCGTGTAAAACGCTGTATTTTATCCAATTTAAAAAGTACAAAACAGAATTGGACGAAACGAAAAGCAGAACGAATATCAAAATTATATTCTGCTTCAAAGAAAAAGATTAGAAATTTAAAATTCAAATTTAAAATTTTCAATTGTGGTCAAACTTTGACTTTCAGTTGACCAAAATATAAAATTTTCAGAAAATGTTTATTTTATTATATTTGAAAAATGAATTACAAACAAATCCCAAACTTACATTGGGAAAATTCTAAAAATTCACTTTTAATTGATTTAAAAATCGAAGTTTTCAAATAAAATTTAATTCAAAATATTTACAAAATTATGGGTTGTTACAAAGATGGAGTAGTGAAGTGCATGGGCTAATCGCTATAAATCCTGAGGGTGATTCCAAAATGGATGTAGTAGGAATAGTTCCTTCGGTTTCGTTCGAACCTGGAAAAGACTTGTATGGATGAATGCTATCAGTACATTGTCAGGACAATGAGCATTCTAAGTGAATATTTCTAAAAAGGTAACGCTTAGCCTCGAGCCTCATCAATCGGGAATGACTGAAAATCAGGGGAGATGCAGCAAGGCTAAGTGGCTCGCACCCAAGTAGGATATGTCTATCACCTTTCTAGATAACCTCGAATATTATTTTATTACTACGATGTATGGAAGGAGCTCGAGAAAGGGTGGGAACATCCAGGGTGATAGCATATTCGGTTTGTTCAGGTTAGGAATAGTCTGGTCTTGTGTAGTAGGGGATCCCGGAGTGGTCCTCGGTACGGTGTTTCTAGACAGGTACCGTGACAGGTGGTACCCCAGTGCCTAGTCATTCAGTTGGAATCCATTCCCCCATACGTGCCTTTACGGTTTTGATTGTTGAGCCTAATATTGCTGGAATTTAATCAATGTAACAATTTCAGCTATTTGAATAAGTATTTGTACTTAGACATTATATAATATCAGAGGATTTTGATATGAAATGTTTTGGTTATCGTAAGGTAAAAACCCATCGTGTTTATCTATGGCGTGGTCTTACGAGATGCCTTTGATTTTCAAAAGGATTTTGAAAATTTAATAATTCAAATTGAGTGTTTTCTCACGATGGTTTTCCAGACTGACTCGGGTGTTATTTTATTATAATGCTCGGGTCAGACCGAGTATTACAGATACAGGATAGGATGTTGTAGAGCTCAGGAGACGAGCTGGATGACGAAGACGTATATCACGTATCTGATTTATATTCCGCTGAGTATAGTATGCTGTATATTCAGCTTTTGTGAGGACCAGTTATTATAACCGTCCAGTATTGTGCTATTGATTGTGTTGCACACTGATGATGTAATGTATAAAAACAGTTATAGTTCTTTTTGTATAAAAATCAGTTGTTATCAATAATATATTGTTCCGCTGCGATTGTGAGATTCTGTGTTGTTATTTCTTTTTTTCTTCTTCTACCTCTTTCTCCTTTCCCTAACGATCGGGTATTTCTGGCATTCAATTGTTCGACATGTAATATAGTGGACGTACTGATGTCGATTTTCGGAGGTCGAAAATCCAGGTCGTGACATTTTGGTATCGGGGCAGGAGGTTAAGCGAGAACCTTGGCTCTAGTGGGAACTACTCATTAGAGATAGGGTCAGTAGCACCCTAGAATGAGTTTGAGTGTATTAATAGATATGAGCGCGTATTTGTTAGTGAATATAAAATCGTTTTATATTGTGTTGATTGGTTTGTTGAGTGGTTATGGATTATGGTCAATATTAGTAATTAACTTTATTGATAGGGATCTCTAAACACTTGAACAGAACAATTCGACACAGTATTGTTTTAAATGGGTTAAATGAAATAATTTTATCCAAAATTATTTTTATATGTAAAAGGAAATAATTTTCATAAACTATTATAGTTATATATGGTGTGCTTGGTTGTTAGGAAATGATAATATTAAATTATTATCATTGGGTTGTGGAAATTGAATAAGAAACTAATATTATAACCAAAAGTTAAGAAAAATTAATTCATATAACAGAATGAATTTATAAATGTAGGATTATAAATGTGGTTTATAATTTGAAATAGAATAAAATCTAGAGAAATATTTAAATACAGATTTAAAAGGATCTAAAAAGGGGTGAAAATTTGGGAATTTGAATACCGTTGGTTTTGAAAATGTTTTCAAAATTTGAAAATGATGTTATTTGGAAAATATTTGGAATAAAAAAATTTAAAAATGGTTTTAAAAGAAGTAAAAGCACTGAACTCAATTCGGTCGCTGGAAAATAATTTCGATGATGACTGCAGCATCATCGATGTTCATTTTTGAGTTTCCAAGAGAGGAATTGCTACCTGAATGTTTTGAATTGGAATTTATATGAAAAACTGATTTGATTTGAAATTCAATGATAATTTAATATACCAAAGGACTTTGGATATACATGTTTTCAAAAATGATTTTGAAGTATTAAGTAATTGTTGAAAACTCTGGTGTTGGTCTGAAATGTTATTTGGGGGATATGATAAAATAGTTTTATAACCTATAAGAATTTGAAATCCATTTGGAATGGAATGTAAATAAGTTGGAAAACTTATAGAAGTTTAAAATTTGAGTTGAAATGGAAATTTACATGAATTAAGTCAAAATAAGAGAAATTTGGAATTGAACCTAAGTAGGCTAAAGGAAATGATTATTGAAAATAAGTTTATTAAGATTGTAAACAAATGTGTAGATGAACAAATGAATTTAAATTTGTAAGTAAATGGAATTGGAACTGAATATTAGAATTTAATTTGGATTGTGTTAAATAAAGTGAAATCGAGGAATTAGTTCGAGTGGGGTTAAATAAAATGAAAGTGGGAAAATAAATTAGTAAATGGTAGGTAAATTGGATTCAAATGGAATTGAAAATTTATTTTGAATAGAAATGGATATAAACCAAAGTGATGAAGTGGAAATAAATATAAGAGGTATATAAAATATTTATAATAAACTTAAGAAAATTGAGGGAGAAATTCTTAAGTAAAATTGGTATTGGGAAAATATATTGAGAAGTATGTGAATGAAGTTTAATGAAAGTTGGGTGAAAAGAAAATTGTGGATAAGTGAATGAAAAATCAAAATAAATGTGAATAAAAAGAAAATTGATATAGCTAATAATCAATTGAGATAAATACGTAGGATGTACGTATATTATTTTATTCGCAAAGTGATTCGATCAAGATTCGAGCACATAATTTCGAGATAGTTATATCGATCCGAGTTGTGATTTTTCACTCGATTTTCAACGGCGAACCCTGGATATGGATTTTTGATTGATTCTAGAATTCTCTATCATAGTATATGGCTATGCAAGGAGGATGACAGTTTCTGATCAAGAAACCAGATCTGAGTCCGCACTAGAAAGTCATGTGAATGATACTAGTTCGGAAGTGAAGTTGTGTGATCGAGTGAGCGATCGGATTTGATATTGCGTACGGATGATATATGTACATCGTACGGGCTTAAGTAAAGCAAACATTGGAAATTTTGAAAAGGAATAAATAAAATGATTTTGGAGTTAAATGATTGGATATTATTAGTAAATAAGGTGCCGGTAATTAAAAGCGAAAGGAAAATTAGTGTTTTTGATTTCAGAAGATAAATTTGGTTGCCCAACAAAAAGGTACGTTTTTAAACTGTCGTATGAAATTTGATGGTTTTCTGATCTAGCCACTTGGTTTTTGTTTTTTTTTGATGATTTGGGGCCGTAGAGGCAATTTTGTAGTTGTTTCGATCTAGCCGCGCAAAGGAGAAGCTGGCGAAATTTTTCGAAAATTTAGGGAGTTAGAAAATTTTGATAATTTAAAATTTGGGTTTAAATTACAATTTTAATGGTTGAGTAAATAATATTGTTTGGGAGCTACGGGTGAGTTGGGAAGTTAGTGGAAGTGATAGTGTGGTTCCAATAAATTGTTTTCGGATAAGTTGTTTAAAACTGTTTGGTTTTGGGAAAATAATTAGCGAGTTTGGACCATTCTTCTTACCTAGTAATTTCGAGGACGAAATTCTTATAAGGGGGAGGAATGTAACGGCCCGGGATTATGGACATTTGAAATTGGTAAATTTAATCGATTTTAAATATTTGAAAGTTAATTTTTAACTTGAATTTCAAATATAGCTATTTATTTGATAATTAAATTATTGAATTTAATAATTGGAAATTGGATAAAATATTGAATCTTGGTTTTTAAGCTTGTTAAAAATAATTTAAAGGCTTATAAAATTTATATTGATAATACTGAAGATAATAAAAATTTTAAAATTTGAATTTGGAAGTGATTGGTTCAGTTTTGAAAATATATCGTTTAAATTGATATTTAAAAATAGCCCTCCGAGGCACATTCTCAGAATTCGATGAAACTAGTTTCATTGGATCCGTAATAGTGTATCATTATCGGATTTCAAATTTTGGAACGTTTGGAGTTATCGTTTGGCCGTACGGTTTGTAAACGCACTGAAATCTATATCGAAAATTCGATATAAACGTTGGGTCCAAAAAGCTATATCTTCTCCATACGATCGAATTAGGACTCGAAACCTTTTCCATTGCGTTCAAAATAGGGTTATAATATTATGAACGTTTAGCGGCACGCCTCGATAGGAAGTCCAGTTTTTAAGCTGGGGATTCGAGATGTTTTAAAAATTTATATAATATATATATATATATATATATTGGATTGGACAATTAACTTCACATCGATACTTTTTCCCTTCATTTCAGAAGGACTATAGCTCATCTACTACACGCAAACCATTTTAAACACGCAATCCCTCCTTTATATCACGTCTTCGTTCATTTCATTTTCACAAGCTTCAAAAAAAGAAAAAGAATGGCCGAGCTTAATTCGTAAGTTTCCTCCTTCTTCCTGTTCGAAGAGTACTCGAGCCCTTCCTCCTCATATTCGAAGCAGCAATTCAAATCAAGGATTGCAGAAGTTAAAAAAAAGATAGCTAATATAAATTTTATAAAAATCATTCGAGGTTCAAAACAAATAAAACGAGACGAGGGTGGATTCGTAGATGAGGGTTATACAAGCTGGGATTAATTTGGAGTGGTTAACAAACTCGGGAAATAAAGGTGAGGATTTTCTCACTCATTTGGATCACCTCTTTTAAATTTAAATGTTTAAATTTAAATCACTAGGTGTTTGATTGATAGATTTATAATTTATCAGTTGGATGTGATATTATATATAGTGTGTGTGTGTGTATATTAAAGTGATTGATATTCCCGCATTATATAGCGGATGAGACCCTATGTGCCCCGCATAATAGCGGATGACCCTATATACCGCGATATCCCCCTCGAAGTGGGATTGGTATTTTTATATTGTGCTGACATCTATGGATGCAGGGAAACAGGTTGGGCGGATCCAACTGGATTCCTCAAAATATTGAAATTATTTCATATTCAGGGATATGGTTTATTTGAATAATCTGTGATAGGTTATATTGAAATTTGAAATTATTGATGTTATGGTGTTGCTGGATATATTTTTGGCATTTAAAATATAAAAAATATAAATATTAGGTTTTTGAAGGGAAATTAAAGGTAATTTTTAAGTAAAATATTTATAGTGAAGTTGAATGTGACGCCCCACCTCTATACCCACGCTAGACAAGAACACTACGGTGTAATGCTGTCGACTAGCACGGAGAATAAGGCTGTTGAGGAGCGACCATCCGTGTAACTTCTTTGAGCGAGCATCGATATGTCAGATAGTATAGAATGCATATCGTTTAAGAAGGAAATCCGACATACGGATTCAAAACTCAAAGCTATCACACAGTGGCTATATATAATCTTCGGAAACAAACATAGAAGTAAACATAACGTAAATCAGTCACAGACATCCATATCACAAAGGCAGAAAAAGATATGAATATATATATAACACATGAAAGTGTACATCAGAGTAGTGGTCGGAAAGATCCACGATAATACAAAAGAATAGCAACACGTGCTATACAAAAGAATAAGTACACAACATAGAGTCTATATCTCAAATGTGTACATCCAAAAACTACTAATCTAAGTAGTTAGCCAAAAGTCAGAATAATCCTGAAGAGAAGTCAAGCAGAAGCACCTGTAACATCTCGGTCTGACCCAAGTATTATTTATAAGAAAATAATAAACGGATCAGTCTAGCTATAAATATCAGATGATATGGTATAAAGTAAAAGACATGGCATGAACATGTAATAACCATAGTGGCATACTACTATAAGTATGTAATTGAAAATCAACAAGAGATTAATCAATATCACAAGTATCTTCTCAAAGATAAAATAGGGTATCATATCCTAAACTTGTATTCATAACAAGTCAATGACACACGAATTCACCAATGCACAAAAATGATAAACATATCAATGAAAATCATGAAAATTGGTGAAGAACAAATTCCAGAAATCAACACACGAAATCCAGAAATCACATAAAAAGGGGGGAGGCCTATCACAAGAACGGGAGCATGAAAACTCACCAACGCGCGTAACACATGAACGTGAAGCTATCTCATGGAAGCTATCCATTAAATTTTGACACACGAACGGCCCGAAGACCATGGGGCGCTACCCCAATATGTGATGGTGAAACATCACACAAACGGGGTTCAGTCTCCCTCGTAGACAAAGAGACATCGCTCAATTGCTAGTCTAAATCACAAAAATGATCGTCATGATCATAAAGAAGTGTCAATTACACTAAGCCAGTAAATATATGAGTTTAGCTTCATGTCCCATAACCACTAGCTTAACTTAAATATTTACGAACAAACTGTAGATCTTCACTAGAAAATTGTCACAAAAGGGTTCAATCGAACAAGTCCAAGAGCTAACCGACGAAGTGAACGCAAGCGTTTCATACCACTCGTCTTACTAAGTCGTTTAATTCGATTTCTCATCCGAGTGAAGTAAAGGCTTGTATATACTAATAGGTTGGAAAACGGTTTAGGAAAAAGAGCTTTGTAATAAAATAGAGTTGAAATCGCTTTGATGAAAGAGTTTTGATATTTACTACTAGTATTGAAACCTTCATATTTTTAAAGTGACAAATCACAAAAATGATTGTAGAAACAATCTATCACAAAAATTCACATTCGAAGACGTGAACAAAATCCAAGGAAAACAGCTCAAAATGCATCAAAGTGGAAGTTCTGTTGAATGTTTTTCAGATAAGATCGCCTATGAAGGGGGGTCCAGGGGGGTGGCAACCCCCTAGGTGGGGTTGCGGGGGCAACACCCCCGCTACGGGGTTCGAACTAGAGGTGTTCGCGAGCTAGCAGAAGCGAGCAACCTAAGAGAGGCGAGCGACTTAACGTTTTAACAGGGCCGTGCGACCTAACGTGCTACGACCTAAGTCTTGGCCGAGCTAAGGAAAAGGATCGAGCGACCTAACGAGGTCGAGCTAAGGAGTGCAAGTAGGTCAAGCGACCTAGCGACCTAAGCAGTGATGAGGCCATGTGACCTAAGGAATAACGACCTAAAGGGGTTGTGAGGTCGAACGACCTAAGGGATATAAGGTCCAGCGACCTAAGATGGTACGCGACCTAAGATGGTACGCGACCTAATGTGTGCGCGACCTAAAGGGGTGCGCGACCTAACAGGTACGCGACCTAAAGGGGTACGCGACCTAACTGGTACGCGACCTATAGGGGTGCGCGACCTAACTGGTAAGAACAAGCCGAGCGACCTACGACCTATCTTTGCCGCGACCTAACGCCAGAAGCAATAGCGAGCGACCTACGACCTAACTCCATGCGAGCGACCTAAAGAATAGACGAGCTAAGAGGCGAACGACCTAAGCCCAGAACGAGCTATATGCAGGCAGAGACTTTTCCACGCGAGCGACCTGACAGGTCAGAACGACCTAAGCCCAGTCTCCTGCCAAAAACACTAAAAATTGGAGTTTTTCACCCATTCAATCCAAACCAAATGCAAATACATGTGCACAAGTGATAGGGAATCATTCCCAACAGTCCAATGACAGATATAGGCAAGATGTGAGATTAAAAATCTCACCTTTTCACTAAAATGGATGAAGATGAATGTAACGACCCCGAAATTTAAATTTATTTAAATTAATAATTAATTGAGTTTTTGAATTAAATTGAGTAATTAAATAATTTTTTGGATAAAAATTTGTAAATTTAATTAGAAAATTGGAGCGAGTTTCCCCGAATCAATTTCGAGTGAATTTGAAAATAATAAATATATAGATATATATTTTGACTTGAGTTTAAATTGTAAATAAATAATGGATAATAATATTAAATATTAAAATTTATGATTTAATTTATTTTTGATTTAAAGTTGTGAAATTAAATAATAAATTGATATGAAAGTTTTCAAATAATAATAAAATATGTTAATAAATCAAGTAAATTTTAAAGTAACACATTAACTATATAATTCATTTTGATACAAAATATAAAACAATAAAGTAAATAAACAAAAGATAAACAAAACAAAGTACAAACAAATACAAAACAAAGTTGAAAACAATCAACACTTAAATACAAAACAAAAAGCAAGTGTAAACCTGGAAACAAGCAAGAACAAAAGCATAGAAACAAAGGATAAATTACAAAATATAAAACAAGCAAACAGGAAACTGTACATACAATAAACAAAGTAGCAAAGGTATGAAACAAAATCTTCTCCATGTAATAATCAGCCGAGTAAAATAAGAACATCAAGTACAAACAAATAAAAAAAAATAAGTATGGCCGAAGTAAACAAATCTTTAGCACCCTACCTCTAAAACATCTCCAGCCATGCCTTTGTACAAACAAACATCACCTGTACAACACATCTCCTATGTATCAGCCTTCCATTCATTCGTTCATCCAAGCTGAAGAAAAAATAGATCGGAGCAAACATTGTTTCAAAGTTTAAAACATCAAAACAAAGAAGAAAACTGGAAATCGAAACAGAGAAAATTTTCAGGCCTATAATCTCAACAACAGGCTTCAAATTCAATGGAAATTCAATACAAGTAACCCAAAATAAAAATCTAGATCAGATCATCTCAAGCAAGTGTTCAAGCTTTCAAATGGGAAAATCAAAATGGAAGCTTGCACTTCTCAAACCTGTTCAAATTTAAAGGGCTCTGTTCTTTCTAAACTTCAGGTGAGTAACTTCAATTCAAACTTGCTTAAGTATATTCATAAAGTTGCTTATGTCTGAAATGAGGATGTTTATGTATATATATATGTATGTATGCAATTCAGTGATGCCTGCATGTTGTTCATCTGTAATACCTCTGTAACTAGATTTCTAACTCTGGATTGATTCAAAAATCATCTCTCCTTAATCTATTGATTGATAGGATTTAGTATCTAGACAAGATAGGTTTGTTTCATCATAAAACAAATTTTAAAAATCTGAACTTGAGTTAATAGGATAGAACTGCTCTGTAAAAATACTTAAGAACAGTCAATGGTTAATATAAGTGAAATTTCAAACATTTTAAAATATCAATTCAAGTTTATAATTTGAATTCTTATCTGTAATTAGGATTTTTAAAAGGGAAATCACGATTTTTAAAGTGGTAAATCTCGAGAAATTGTTGAAGGTCAGATTTTCATTCAAAAAATCAATTTCTGTTGTTCTCGTCAACGTTGGGTGTTACGGCCTGTTCTAGAGGATGCAGGTGGTCGTGGGGAAGACTTCGACCATGGCCAAATTTTAAAATAGGGTTTGGATTGAGAGGGAGAGTGAGTTGTAGGGTTTTAGGGGTTATTTTGATTCATGGCACTGTCGAGATCATTGCGATAAGACCAGGACGATTGAGTCGATCGCACCAGAGGGGAAGGGTTCGTGGGTTATCGGAGAAGCTTCGGTCAGAAATTCATGACCTCTGATGGTCGGAGGAGGATGTACGGGGTGGTTTCAGGGTTGAGGGTGTTTCCAGTTCATGGGTTCCAGGCTCGAGTTCGAACTCAAATTTCGAATTCGAGGTGATGGCGAAGCTCGAGTGGTTGGAGGATGGTCTAGAGTCGATCGACGACTTGCTCATTGACGTGGTGATGATCGGAGGTGATCCAATCACCTGTGCACCTGTACGTGTACAATTTCGTGCATCTGGAATTTGTTATGTGGGAAGACGAGTTCGACTCGAAGTTTTGCTCGCGTTCGTCTCGAAGAAGATGGGGTTGTGGATTTGCTCGGGTTCAGGCTCGGGTGGGACGTTGCTTTTCTCGAGTTTACTGATGATTGGCCAAAACAGTTTTTAAGTTTTAAAGAAAAATCAAGAGTTTGAAAATAAATTTTTGTTCAAATTTATTTTCTTCCAATATTTAATGTTGCCTAAGTTTTAAAATTAGTCAAGAAGGGTTTTAGATAAATTGTTTTAAATTTACCAAGTTTAAAAATGGTTTAAAATAAATATAACCTTTATTTTTGAAAAGTTCACTTTAACTTGATAATAATTAAAGGTTAGTGGGTTGATATATAAAGGGGTGTTTTAAAGGTATTCGTTAACTTTCAAAGGGTATGTTAAATTTATTTGTTAAAAGAAATTTATTACTTGAAGTAAATTACTTAATGAAAGAAATTAATATAAAATTTATTAATAATTCAAGTTAATTAATCAAGTAATTAATGAATGATTAATTAAAGATAATTACTTCGTGAAAGTAATTAAAATTGGATAATAATTAATTAAATGGTAATTAATGAATTTATTTATTGAGGCTCATTAATTTATTAGTAAAGGTTAATTAATTTAAAATAATTTGTAATTAATTAATGTTAATTAACCAAGATTTGTAGTTTATACATAAGTAATTAATCTGGTATAAATTAATATTAATCAGATATTAACCGACCTTACTTATGAATATTTGGATTCTATTGATTTGATTGTTTGATATCCCTGATTGTGATGCTTTGTGATATACCCTGATTTATGTTGTGATCTGTAATTTACTTATCTGTGATATATATCTGTGATCTGTGAATGAACGATAAGCGTTATAGTTTATATCGCTTATCAACTATATCCTGTATTTTGATCTGTGATGATTCATTGTGTTGCACTATTGTGTTAAACCCCTGGACCACACTTATACACACACAAATATGGATTTCACGTGGAAATCAGTTAAGTCGCAGATTTTCGACAATTTTAAAGATCGAATTTTTGAATCTAATTGGTTTTGGAAATTTGAAATTAAGAGATTTGAGAATGAGTTTTGAATGTAAAAGTTATTTTTAAATAACTTAATAAAATTTGAAATTTAAATAATTTGATTTAGATTTGAATTCAATATTTAGAATTGAATTCAATGATTTGGAAAACTAATTGTTTTCAACTAATAAAAGCTCTTATATAAGAAAGGGATTTCCAATTTGAATAAAAAGGATTCTTAAGTTTGAATTGAAGATGACTTTCCAAATTACGAATAAATTTTTGAAACGTGTTTTTGAAAACTATCAATTAAATCTTTGTTTCCAAGATTTAAGGAATTAATCCAATTGAAATGGAAATCGATTTGGAAAATCTGTGAATGAATCTTTGTGAAATTAAGTGAACTTTGTGAATTGAATCTTTTTGTTTAAAAAGGTTTGAAAATGGTAATTTGTTAAACCATTTGAAAAGAAAGTTTGGGTTTAAGTTGTGACTTAATTGAAATCCCAATATTCATATGTTTTTGATATTTCGCTCACTATTCGGGTTAGCCGGGAAAGGACCTTTGGGTCGTATAACCCATTCCGAATAGTGATACGTCGTATATGGATAGCATTTGAAGACCGGTGTTGAAGACCGGATATTTTTCGAAAATGAAAGGACAACCTGTCCAATGTCTCTGCACTGAGTCGCGCCGGTATAGAGATTTATATCACTCTTTTGTGACGGGAAGTCCGGACGTGATTGAAAGTTATCCGGAATTGCAAGGGCTTTGTGAGAAGTGCCTTCGGTTCTGTTCGAACCCGGAA
This sequence comes from Allium fistulosum, assembly GCA_030737815.1. Lineage (NCBI taxonomy): Eukaryota > Viridiplantae > Streptophyta > Magnoliopsida > Asparagales > Amaryllidaceae > Allium > Allium fistulosum. Next base: position 791,200,660 of record CM060901.1, read on the forward strand.
CAGACTTGTATGGATACATGTCTGACATTACACTTTGAGATATAAAGCAGATTTCTTTCAAATACATTTCTGTTTGGTGGCGGAGAATTTATTCTCTTAGCTTAACACCCTTCTCTGAGATGTACGAGCTCAGAGGTTATGTAGTTGAAATTTATCAGCGATATATCCCAATTTGGTAATGTGGCATGCTGAGTGTTGCTGTGTGATGATCAGTGTTTGATCATTTGTGATATGATCATTTGTTGATCTTATATCTTTGTGATCATAGGTTGATCATTTGTTTGACCCGAAGCATGGCTTTGTGAACAAAGCGTAGCTTTGTGGACGAGACTTCGTCGAGCCTCACACCCCGGAAATGGTCAAAACAGGAAGGATGCGGCAAGGTTCTAGGGAGTAGCGCCCCTTAGTGTATGTCATTCCTTCTGGATAAAGGTGGTTTCATGGTATGGAGCCCAGATACTTAACCTTTGTGGTTGCTGCAAATTTATTACTTTGTGGTTTGTTGGAAATCGGGGATCCTCGGGAAGATCGGTGACGATCGGGGGATGACATACGCATGTCAGTAGTTACCTATTTTTGCAGAGGTAACCCGGCCTTGTGTTGGCAGATATCCGTTAGGTTCTCGGGTCGTCTATTCCAGGGACGTACCCATCGTGGAAAAGGAAGTTCCTTAGCCTGACCATTTGTTGGAAATCCAAAGAAACAATACGAGCCTTTACGATTTCAATTGTATAACCTGTCTCCTCAGGAGGCAGCTATAGCAGGCATAATATAATGGTACCTATGCTGGCTAAGATTTATATTCTATTTTCGAAATGCTTTCCACTATGCACTAATAATAATAATATCAAAAAAAAGGATTTGATTTTTGCGTAGTAAGCATCTTTGACTAACATAAGAAGAAATCTCCTCCAAGTCTGCGTTTGCATTGTGTGTGTGGTGGGAGGTCTTATGGTAGTTTCATTTTCCAAAAGCATTGCGGATTTCAATGTTTAAAATTCTTTTGCTATTTGTTTTTAAAGATAAACTGTTTTTGTTGCTCACACCAGTCCCATGACTGATCCGGAGTTTATTGTTCCCTTCCTAAACTCTGGGTGCCCACTATTTTCCACACGGGCAGTCTAGAGTTGGGTTTTTCAGATATTCAGGATTAGTAGGTTATCTGGAGCTAGTTCAGTCTTTGGATCGGACTGCACTTGCTTATCTTGGTGTATCGTTATTGGGAGTTCATGCTATATCTGGATTAGTGCTTTGAAGATGGAGATTATCCGCTGCTGATGTTATCGTTTTCTTTTCCGCTGCTATTTGTTGTATCATATCTCTGATGTATATTGATATTCATTGTATCATTCTGTTGTATCAGATATTGTATATCAATGTATTATTCATTTCTTCCGCTGTGTTATTTACTTAACTGTGTTATAAGCTCCGGCTACTCGGATTTGAACGGTCGAATCTACGACATTCGAGTACGATGTAAAGTATGGATGTCGATTTTCGAACGCGAAAATCCGGATCGTTACATTTGGTATCAGAGCTAAGGTTGAACTTTAGCTCAGGAGTATAACACGTTAAGTAGCTCATTAGAGATAGAGTGAAGTAAACTCTAGAATGAGTAATCCTTAAGATATCCATCTGAACGTCTCAGTAAATTCTCTTACTATCCACAGATAGTGAGTATGAGTGCAAGAAGAGGACGAGATAGGGGATAGGGAAGTATGACTATAAATGGTCAATACCCTGCAACAGTGGAAACAACTTTCTTATCAATATCCTTTGATTCGATTCCAAATTCTTTTGATTCCTTCGTACCAGCTACAAGACGAAGTTGTAGAAAGTCGTTACTTCATATTTCATCGGTTTCTTATCAGCTTTTTGATTTAAACTTTAATGAATTTGAAATTGGAAATTCTGAATTAATTGGAAATTTTGAATTGAGATAAATTGATTAATAGAATACAGAGCTAAATTTGAATTGTATCGATAAAATGATTTCGTTTAAAACCGAATTTGAAATTCTATTGTAATTTCTTTTGAATACCGAAGTCCGAAGATGGACAAATTGGTATGTATTCTGTGATATTCCGACTTGAGTTTGGAATTCGTATCGTCAGTTTAAGGAATTGTAGGAGATCAGATCTGTCTATCTCTGTTTTTTTCGTGCCTGCGAATTTCGAGGACGAAATTCTTTTAAGGGGGGAAGTTTGTAACGACCCCGAAATTTAAATTTATTTAAATTAATAATTAATTGAGTTTTTGAATTAAATTGAGTAATTAAATAAATTTTTGGATAAAAATTTGTAAATTTAATTAGAAAATTGGAGCGAGTTTCCCCGAATCAATTTCGAGTGAATTTGAAAATAATAAATATATAGATATATATTTTGACTTGAGTTTAAATTGTAAATAAATAATGGATAATAATATTAAATATTAAAATTTATGATTTAATTTATTTTTGATTTAAAGTTGTGAAATTAAATAATAAATTGATATGAAAGTTTTCAAATAATAATAAAATATGTTAATAAATCAAGTAAATTTTAAAGTAACACATTAACTATATAATTCATTTTGATACAAAATATAAAACAATAAAGTAAATAAACAAAACATAAACAAAACAAAGTACAAACAAATACAAAACAAAGTTGAAAACAATCAACACTTAAATACAAAACAAAAAGCAAGTGTAAACCTGGAAACAAGCAAGAACAAAAGCATAGAAACAAAGGATAAATTACAAAATAATAAACAAGCAAACATGAAACTGTACATACAATAAACAAAGTAGCAAAGGTATGAAACAAAATCTTCTCCATGTAATAATCAGCCGAGTAAAATAAGAACATCAAGTACAAACAAATAAAAAAAATAAGTATGGCCGAAGTAAACAAATCTTTAGCACCCTACCTCTAAAACATCTCCAGCCATGCCTTTGTACAAACAAACATCACCTGTACAACACATCTCCTATGTATCAGCCTTCCATTCATTCGTTCATCCAAGCTGAAGAAAAAATAGATCGGAGCAAACATTGTTTCGAAGTTTAAAACATCAAAACAAAGAAGAAAACTGGAAATCGAAACAGAGAAAATTTTCAGGCCTATAATCTCAACAACAGGCTTCAAATTCAATGGAAATTCAATACAAGTAACCCAAAATAAAAATCTAGATCAGATCATCTCAAGCAAGTGTTCAAGCTTTCAAATGGGAAAATCAAAATGGAAGCTTGCACTTCTCAAACCTGTTCAAATTTAAAGGGCTCTGTTCTTTCTAAACTTCAGGTGAGTAACTTCAATTCAAACTTGCTTAAGTATATTCATAAAGTTGCTTATGTCTGAAATGAGGATGTTTATGTATATATATGTATGTATGCAATTCAGTGATGCCTGCATGTTGTTCATCTGTAATACCTCTGTAACTAGATTTCTAACTCTGGATTGATTCAAAAATCATCTCTCCTTAATCTATTGATTGATAGGATTTAGTATCTAGACAAGATAGGTTTGTTTCATCATAAAACAAATTTTAAAAATCTAAACTTGAGTTAATAGGATAGAACTGCTCTGTAAAAATACTTAAGAACAGTCAATGGTTAATATAAGTGAAATTTCAAACATTTTAAAATATCAATTCAAGTTTATAATTTGAATTCTTATCTGTAATTAGGATTTTTAAAAGGGAAATCACGATTTTTAAAGTGGTAAATCTCGAGAAATTGTTGAAGGTCAGATTTTCGTTCAAAAAATCAATTTCTGTTGTTCTCGTCAACGTTGGGTGTTACGGCCTGTTCTAGAGGATGCAGGTGGTCGTGGGGAAGACTTCGACCATGGCCAAATTTTAAAACAGGGTTTGGATTGAGAGGGAGAGTGAGTTGTAGGGTTTTAGGGGTTATTTTGATTCACGGCACTGTCGAGATCATTGCGATAAGACCAGGACGATTGAGTCGATCGCACCAGAGGGGAAGGGTTCGTGGGTTATCGGAGAAGCTTCGGTCAGAAATTAATGACCTCTGATGGTCGGAGGAGGATGTACGGGGTGGTTTCAGGGTTGAGGGTGTTTCCAGTTCATGGGTTCCAGGCTCGAGTTCGAACTCAAATTTCGAATTCGAGGTGATGGCGAAGCTCGAGTGGTTGGAGGATGGTCTAGAGTCGATCGACGACTTGCTCATTGACGTGGTGATGATCGGAGGTGATCCAATCACCTGTGCACCTGTACGTGTACAATTTCGTGCATCTGGAATTTGTTATGTGGGAAGACGAGTTCGACTCGAAGTTTTGCTCGCGTTCGTCTCGAAGAAGATGGGGTTGTGGATTTGCTCGGGTTCAGGCTCGGGTGGGACGTTGCTTTTCTCGAGTTTACTGATGATTGGCCAAAACAGTTTTTAAGTTTTAAAGAAAAATCAAGAGTTTGAAAATAAATTTTTGTTAAAATTTATTTTCTTCCAATATTTAATGTTGCCTAAGTTTTAAAATTAGTCAAGAAGGGTTTTAGATAAATTGTTTTAAATTTACCAAGTTTAAAAATGGTTTAAAATAAATATAACCTTTATTTTTGAAAAGTTCGCTTTAACTTGATAATAATTAAAGGTTAGTGGGTTGATATATAAAGGGGTGTTTTAAAGGTATTCGTTAACTTTCAAAGGGTATGTTAAATTTATTTGTTAAAAGAAATTTATTACTTGAAGTAAATTACTTAATGAAAGAAATTAATATAAAATTTATTAATAATTCAAGTTAATTAATCAAGTAATTAATGAATGATTAATTAAAGATAATTACTTCGTGAAAGTAATTAAAATTGGATAATAATTAATTAAATGGTAATTAATGAATTTATTTATTGAGGCTCATTAATTTATTAGTAAAGGTTAATTAATTTAAAATAATTTGTAATTAATTAATGTTAATTAACCAAGATTTGTAGTTTATACATAAGTAATTAATTTGGTATAAATTAATATTAATCAGATATTAACCGACCTTACTTATGAATATTTGGATTCTATTGATTTGATTGTTTGATATCCCTGATTGTGATGCTTTGTGATATACCCTGATTTATGTTGTGATCTGTAATTTACTTATCTGTGATATATATCTGTGATCTGTGAATGAACGATAAGCGTTATAGTTTATATCGCTTATCAACTATATCCTGTATTTTGATCTGTGATGATTCATTGTGTTGCACTATTGTGTTAAACCCCTGGACCACACTTATACACACACAAATATGGATTTCACGTGGAAATCAGTTAAGTCGCAGATTTTCGACAATTTTAAAGATCGAATTTTTGAATCTAATTGGTTTTGGAAATTTGAAATTAAGAGATTTGAGAATGAGTTTTGAATGTAAAAGTTATTTTTAAATAACTTAATAAAATTTGAAATTTAAATAATTTGATTTAGATTTGAATTCAATATTTAGAATTGAATTCAATGATTTGGAAAACTAATTGTTTTCAACTAATAAAAGCTCTTATATAAGAAAGGGATTTCCAATTTGAATAAAAAGGATTCTTAAGTTTGAATTGAAGATGACTTTCCAAATTACGAATAAATTTTTGAAACGTGTTTTTGAAAACTATCAATTAAATCTTTGTTTCCAAGATTTAAGGAATTAATCCAATTGAAATGGAAATCGATTTGGAAAATCTGTGAATGAATCTTTGTGAAATTAAGTGAACTTTGTGAATTGAATCTTTTTGTTTAAAAAGGTTTGAAAATGGTAATTTGTTAAACCATTTGAAAAGAAAGTTTGGGTTTAAGTTGTGACTTAATTGAAATCCCAATATTCATATGTTTTTGATATTTCGCTTACTATTCGGGTTAGCCGGGAAAGGACCTTTGGGTCGTATAACCCATTCCGAATAGTGATACGTCGTATATGGATAGCATTTGAAGACCGGTGTTGAAGACCGGATATTTTTTGAAAATGAAAGGACAACCTGTCGAATGTCTCTGCACTGAGTCGCGCCGGTATAGAGATTTATATCACTCTTTTGTGACGGGAAGTCCGGACGTGATTGAAAGTTATCCGGAATTGCAAGGGCTTTGTGAGAAGTGCCTTCGGTTCTGTTCGAACCCGGAACAGACTTGTATGGATACATGTCTGACATTACACTTTGAGATATAAAGCAGATTTCTTTCAAATACATTTCTGTTTGGTGGCGGAGAATTTATTCTCTTAGCTTAACACCCTTCTCTGAGACGTACGAGCTCAGAGGTTATGTAGTTGAAATTTATCAGCGATATATCCCAATTTGGTAATGTGGCATGCTGAGTGTTGCTGTGTGATGATCAGTGTTTGATCATTTGTGATATGATCATTTGTTGATCTTATATCTTTGTGATCATAGGTTGATCATTTGTTTGACCCGAAGCATGGCTTTGTGAACAAAGCGTAGCTTTGTGGACGAGACTTCGTCGAGCCTCACACCCCGGAAATGGTCAAAACAGGAAGGATGCGGCAAGGTTCTAGGGAGTAGCGCCCCTTAGTGTATGTCATTCCTTCTGGATAAAGGTGGTATCATGGTATGGAGCCCAGATACTTAACCTCTGTGGTTGCTGCAAATTTATTACTTTGTGGTTTGTTGGAAATAGGGGATCCTCGGGAAGATCGGTGACGATCGGGGGATGACATACGCGTGTCAGTAGTTACCTATTTTTGCAGAGGTAACCCGGCCTTGTGTTGGCAGAGATCCGTTAGGTTCTCGGGTCGTCTATTCCAGGGACGTACCCATCGTGGAAAAGGAAGTTCCTTAGCCTGACCATTTGTTGGAAATCCAAAGAAACAATACGAGCCTTTACGATTTCAATTGTATAACCTGTCTCCTCAGGAGGCAGCTATAGCAGGCATAATATAATGGTACCTATGCTAGCTAAGATTTATATTCTATTTTCGAAATGCTTTCCACTATGCACTAATAATAATAATATCAAATAAAAGGATTTGATTTTTGCGTAGTAAGCATCTTTGACTAACATAAGAAGAAATCTCCTCCAAGTCTACGTTTGCATTGTGTGTGTGGTGGGAGGTCTTATGGTAGTTTCATTTTCCAAAAGCATTGCGGATTTCAATGTTTAAAATTGTTTTGCTATTTGTTTTTAAAGATAAACTGTTTTTGTTGCTCACACCAGTCCCATGACTGATCCGGAGTTTATTGTTCCCTTCCTAAACTCTGGGTGCCCACTATTTTCCACACGGGCAGTCTAGAGTTGGGTTTTTCAGATATTCAGGATTAGTAGGTTATCTGGAGCTAGTTCAGTCTTTGGATCGGACTGCACTTGCTTATCTTGGTGTATCGTTATTGGGAGTTCATGCTATATCTGGATTAGTGCTTTGAAGATGGAGATTATCCGCTGCTGATGTTATCGTTTTCTTTTCCGCTGCTATTTGTTGTATCATATCTATGATGTATATTGATATTCATTGTATCATTCTGTTGTATCAGATATTGTATATCAATGTATTATTCATTTCTTCCGCTGTGTTATTTACTTAACTGTGTTATAAGCTCCGGCGACTCGGATTTGAACGGTCGAATCTACGACATTCGAGTACGATGTAAAGTATGGATGTCGATTTTCGAACGCGAAAATCCGGATCGTTACAATGAAGCTTGAAAGCAAGGAGAAGCAATCTAAAGCTTGAATCCAATATCTTCTACTTGAATTCGGAGTTGAATGTTGGATTTGCAATTGAATTTGAGTTTGGAGTTTTAATTTCCACTTCCCACCACCATTTTTGATGAAGCTTGAATGTTAAAACAAATGATGAATGAAGTGAGGAAGAGGGTTGGGCTGAACTAAAGAAGGTGTAGTCCAAACCAAAGTCACAAGCGGGAAAAAGTAGCGAGAATTCCACTAACTCCAAACATATCGAAGTTTACACTCAAAAAAATCGCAAACATCATTTTGAACTCAACGGAGGTGGTCTCGAGTCCTAATTTGACCGTATGCAAAAAGTAGCTTTTCGGACTAACATCCGACTAACGATAAAATATTTAAATAAAATATTTAAATATAAAATCGATATATATATATATATATATATGCGGGTCGTTACATTGAATAAATTAAAGAATGAATTTGGAAAAGGTAAATAGTTTGATTTTAAAATTCTATTTAATAAATTCCGAATTTGGAAAAAATAGAGATCTTTGAGTAAATATGAATAAAAGGGTGTTAAAAATAAGAACTTAAGCAATATTGTTTTTAAGTACAAAGGAATATATTTTTTAATTTAAGATTTAAATGGTTTGAAAAAAATAAAAGGGGAATTTTGAAATAAAGTGTGAAATGGATGTTCCAGATTTGAATAAGATTTTAAATCAGAAAAAAGAAGTGTATCTGAGATTAGGGGGTTTCGGAATAAATTTGGGTAAATTAAGAAGTAAATTTTAAAATGGAATCTAATTCAGGAAATCGATTTGGAAATCGATTAAGTGTGTGAAACAGTGATAAAAAGGGAAAAATGAGACTATGGGATTTATGAACGAAGTTTCTAAATAAAGTGAAATAATTATTAGTGGATAATTTGAAATTATAAATTCACGCTGGGGATTTATAAGAAGGTGGGTGGATAAATCATTTTAAAAATAAATAGTGGTTTATTTTTAGAAACGTGAGAAAGGAAATTTACGGGATTGGAACGTAAATTAAATTGGAGATAAATCGTGTGGGATTTATCAATGATTAGACGGGCTATATTGGAGTGGAAATTGTATTTTCCTGAGAAGTTAAGTATATTTTCAAAGAAAGATTTTTATCATTTAGTTGTTTAAAGGAATGTTTTAGAATTTTTTTATCATTTACTTGTTTTAAATTTGTTAAAGTAAATATTTATTAAGTTAGTTATAGTAGTTAATTATTTTTAAAGGTTAAATTAGTATTATGATTTTAAGAGGATAATTATTAAATAGTGAATATTAGGCTCAGGTCCCTAATAAGTTTCAAAATACACAAAAACCCCAGTAAAAAAAGGTATGTAAATTAGGTCCCTAGAATTAAGTTACTAAGTAATTGCATATAGTTATGCAATTATTCACTAAATAATTGCAGACGTTTATGCAATTATATCTAAAAGTTGCATAAATTTATGCAATTTTTTCGGTGAATAATTGCGGAAATTTCTGCAATTTTTTGGGTGAATAATTACGGAATTTTCCTCAAATTTTTGAAAAAATTAAGGAATTTTCCGCAAATTGTTATTAAAATTATTAAGTGAATATTTTCCCAATTTGAAAAAAATTAAAGTTAAATGTTGAAATATAAATGAAATTTATATATTGTAAATGTTTGACTATTTAAACTTGAATCTTTGAACTTTAAATTGAAATGGTTAAACTGGAATTGATTCAAATTGAATTTTTTGGAATTTAAGATGATTTGAATTGATTTGTGAAATTGGAGGAAACTATTTTTATTATATAAAGTACTTTTGATATATAAACTATTTTAATATATAAATTATTTTAATATATAAACTATTTTAATATATAAACTATTTTAATTTATAACTATTTATTATATATACTATTTTTAATATCTAAACTAGTTATGTCGAAAGTGTTATGATTACAAAAGTGTTATGATTTCAAAAGTGTTATGATTTCGAAAGTGTTATGATTTCGAAAGTGTTATAATTTTGAAAGCATTATGATTTTGGAAATGAATATTATTTAAAGTGAATAACGATATCGAATTATATATGGTTTTGAAATTAATATTGTATTTTGATATGAAGTATGAACTATTTGAAAAGAAATCACCATGGTGTGAAATAAGCATTTGGTTGTTAAAGAGATCGGGATCGGATATTGTCATACTCTTTGCCAATATCGAGAACCACTTTAACAACTGTGCACGTGGTGGAGATTCCGAAATGAAGTAGGATGGTTTGGCGACGATTCTATATAGTATTTACGGAGCCCTGACTCCCGGGAGTCAGCTTGATGTGGCTAAAACAAGAGCTATATCGGGCCAAGTGGGGTCATTCCCCCGATCGGGCACATTTCTTCGATACCATTCTATTGCTTGTGATTTGATTGGGTGCACCCTTTGATTTAGGAGTGTGTCATGAGGTGGGCGGTAGTAGCTGCTATGCGTTGCCACTAGTCTGAGAATGCAAATGGTATATCTACCCTGGCATTGCCTCCAGTGCCTTGTCGCATGCCTTATCGCGCCTTCGACGAGTTTGTTTTGTACCGTACCTATGTGGTGTCCTATGGGTAAACCTCCAGTTTAAGGAGGAGCTTATAGCATTGTATAGACTACGGGAATATATAAAAGAAAAGTGAATATTAGGCTCAGGTCCCTAATAAGTTTCAAAATACACAAAAACCCCAGTAAAAAAAAGTAAGTAAATTAGGTCCCTAGGATTAAGTTACTAAGTAATTGGATATAGTCATGCAATTATTCACTGAATAATTGCAGACATTTATGCAATTATATCCAAAAGTTGTATAAATTTATGCAATTTTTTCGGTGAATAATTGCGGAAATTTCTGCAATTTTTTGATGAATAATTTTTTCGGTGAATAATTGCGGAAATTTCTGCAACTTTTTGGAAAAATTGCGGAAATTTCCGCAATTTTTCAGTGAATAATTGTGGAAACGTCTGCAATTTTTTGATATAATTGCATAAATGTCTGCAATTATTCACTGAATAATTGCATAAGTGTATGCCATTATTCTGTAACTTAATTCTAGGGACCTAATTTACAAACTTTTTTTTACTGGGGTTTTTGTGTATTTTGAAACTTATCAGGGACCTGTGCCAAACTGTCCCTATATAAAATGTGTTAAGGGGGATATGGGTAACGCCTTAACGCTACTTTAATAGTTTACTTTACTATAGACATACTACATAGTAGATAGTTGCACAGATCCCTAGAGGATGGGAATCCCAAACATCCTTTAAGTTGTATTTCAGTTGACATTTCACTTGAGTTGAATTTACCGATATAAGAATGTTAATCCTTACTCGAGTGTTTTGTGTTTTGCTTTATGCTCGGGTCAGACTGAGTGTCACAGCATTTGTGACTCACCTTTGGAGATTGGAGCTTTATTTGAAGATCTATCTATCCGGCTTTCAATTATTCCAGTTTATTCCAGTCATCTATGTTCAGACTCGTCAGTTGCTTATGTATTTGAGACTCAATTGTATTTGAGATTTCTGTTGCATTTTGTTTCAAACTCTAATGTTTATATAGTAGCTTTATGAACTACTATTTTTCTATTCTACTGCTTATTGCTATATTACTCTATGTCTGTGATTTTGAGATTGATTTATTTACTGTATATGCTGAGTTTTGCCAAATATAAATTAACAATCTGATATTTGGATCAATTCAAGCCCGACTTGTGCGGATCCGAAAGGTTCGAAATACTGGATCGTTACAGGGAATGACTGAAAACCAAGGGAGATGCAGCAAGGCTAAGTGGGTCGCACACAAGTAGGATATGTCTATCACCTTTCTAGATAACCTCAGAAATTATTTTATTACTACGATGTATGGAAGGAGCTTGAGAAAGGGTTGGCAGGTTAGGAATAGTCTGGTCTTGTGTAGCAGTGGATCCCAAAGTGGTCCTCAGTACGGTGTTTCTAGACAGGTACCGTGACAGGTGGTACCCCAGTGCCTAGTCATTCAGTTGGAATCCATTCCCCTTATGAAATGACCCTCTCTTTCGTACCTTAATTTGTAAGGATTTTTTTTACATATATATATATATATATATATATATTCATATATATATATATTTCTGAAGCCTAGAGTCATTTTTTTCCTTTTTATCTATACAACTTATCCAGGATCAAAATCTGTACCAATATAAATATATCAGTGTATTCATAAGGATATGCACACACATGTGAAGATGCATGTGCCTCTCTTGTTTGAATCAGAGTTCTGGCAAACAAGAGGATAATTTGATTGATTAAATTTAATCAATCCACACATAGTTCAATTTAATTCATGCAATAAAATTCCATCCATATATGTAACAATATGATTTTTAACTCTTGATTCCTTGCTAAATTCTATGTGAATTATAATTCCTAGAAACCAGATAATTGTGTTATGATTATTTATAAATTAATGGTGTAGTGCTTGTGCTCTGAAAAATGATATAAGTTTCTATCATTATCTATGTTTGATTTTCTTATAAAATCTGTTTAGAGTACTAACTCTTTTCTGGAACCAAAAATTTATTTCTTTGATGCCAGGATGCTAAGCTAAATGAAATGCAAACTTAAGTTGGTTTCCTGTAACCATGGGTATCCAAAACATGGCTCAACCAGACTCTTTGTTCTGGTATAACCCATATGGTCTTAAAAATGCATTTTGATCAAAGCTTGAGTGAAAAGGAATTCAGATTCATGTTAAAAATACAAAGGTAACTGGTGTGCTAATATCTGTACAAAACATGTTTAAATGTGCATATATATGCAACTATTATGGACCTTACTTTCAACTCCTATAATACAAATTCTTCCTTTATTTAAAAACAAGGTATAAAACATTTTTGTAGAACAAATTGAATTATGGAAACATTGCAGACACATAAATACATTTTCTCTATGCCTATCAACTCTTGTACATAAATATCATGGTGGAAGAATAAATCATATAATTTACTGAGACTCAACTATCCAGATTTCCCCAAAACTTAACCCCTTTTCAAAGACTCAAGATTGACTAATACATTTATCAAATGTAACCGTCCTATTTGTCATAGAGTTCTTGCTCAGATTTACTTACAAAATCATAGGTTAGCTTCTTCATTTTTTCCAGATAATCTCTAAATTCATAAATTCCAATTATAAGTAAATTCCTTAGCAAAATATTCCTTCAACATTCAATATTTAAATACAAGTGATAATTAAAAATATCAATACATGCAGATTTCATCTTTTTAGGTTTTATCTAAGAAAATTTTAGCATGCTATAATCTTCTTCTCAAAGTCTTGCTCCTACTCCTACTTAGTTGCTGCTGCCCCTGAAAATGCATTTGAAGATGCCCCATATTAAATGAGACACCCCATATGCCATTAGCACACTAGGGTCAGACACATGTCTGGTATGAGAAAATCCACTAAAACAGTTTATAAATCAAGTTAAAGTTGAAACATGTATATATGTATATAACTCTGCCTATATGAAACAAATAATTCATGTGTGCATGTTCTGTGTTAGTGTGCAGGTGCACACTTAAGTCTGCCTTTCCAGAAACCTCAAAAAGATATGGTACATTCATACATTCATACAACTCAGTCATAAATCAAATAAGCATCCATACAAGACAGAGAAATCACCAAAATGAATTAAATAAATTATTTCCCTACTCAGATTCATTCCAGGAAAACTCTAGTTCCTCTTTATATCAAATTCTCTTACATTGATATATTTATCTAGCTTGGTCTCATCTGCAATTAAATGAATCACTGGACACACTGTAATGGACTAATTCACTCCATTACACAAAGATCTCAGGACTTAAACAAGCCATGTGTCAACTTGTATTACTCAAGAACACAAGTCATTCCTGCAGTGCTCTTAACCCCCATTTCCTAATCAAGTTTAAGTTAATAATAACACTTTTGATTTTTCATGACTAAACCATTCAGTGAATCATTTCACTAAAACGAACATTCATGTCATAGCATTCTATATTATACATAACCAACAAAGAGAAACAGGCAATTAACATAGGTGTTCATTAAATAAGATTCTGCATATATATATATATATATATATATATATATATTCTTGCATTTTTAAAAGAGTATAGACAACTAACATTGGCTTATGGCTATTTGAGAGAGAGTTTTTCTTTTTGCAAACATCTGTGCTTAAGTTAAACTCAGAATGACCAAGTTTCACTGAATCACAAAATTTATTTGCTATGTGTATGAATATTCATATATTTTCATTGAATCAGGAGCATCAGCACATAGGCAACCCTTTTGCACCCATAATTCATTTTTGTCTCAAGCCTCAGCACTTATACATAAGTATATTGCAGCTCACATGTTTATATTTTTCTGGGTTAAGCCAAAACCAACACTACTTGCCTATATTCAACATTTGATTCTCTGGGTATTTACTTATGTTTTTAAACATTAACATATCAGAGAGATCTGGGTTTTTAAAACATATATATATATACTAATAATACCTAGAACTTTCATATAATAAAACAAGCAGAACAACCAGTTAAAAAGCAAAACATTTTTATCTCTGAAATCACAGATAGACAATCACATATGAAAATACATTTTTAAGAAAAATTAACTTATAAACTGGCTGCCTACATTAGGACTTAGTGCCTTAGATTTTTATGAGTGAGTTTTCTCACCTTGCTCTCTTTCACTTCTCAGTTGATTGACAAGCTTCTGCCTTCAAACCCCCTTTTTCTTCACTTGTTTTATATTTATATAATATATTTTTTTTCTCAAGAGCTATCCGGGAAGAAGAGAAGGTTCCCCCATATCACTGCTTATTTATGCAGGGTCCTTCTTAGGGTTTAAGGCACTAGCTAAAGACATTTTTGCCCATCAAAATCATGCCATTTGCATTTTATCTAGACCCAAAATCTTACCCTCCCCGGCTTAAGTTTGTGAAGAGAAAAGTGGTTATATTCTTTTGGTTATTTTCAGAAATTTTGCTTTTCCAGAAAATACCTTTCCTCTTGTCTACTATCATGCTAAAAGTGTGACTTGATTTCCATTGGTTATTATATATGTATATATCAAGTATTCTTCCTAATTCTGCCTATACAAAAAAAAACCTCTGTTTTATCTTATTTTCTATTTTTAGCTTTCACTTAAATGGTATGTACTTCCTTTATTTATTTATAAAAGGATTACTCCTTCCTTTTTTTTATCTTCATTCTTTTCTTTCTGTTTATAATTTAAAAATATATTTGTGTATTTTATTTTACTGATTTGAACTCTAGTATTTGATTAGCATACATATATGTATATATAAGTCTTATAGAAATAATCGGTACACACATATATATCTATGCATTATTTTGTACCGACACACATGCACATGTACACTCAAATGCAATCAGTATCATATATATATTTATTCATATAGCTTTTTGAGGATTTACTCTATTTATCTGTATATATAAATATTTATACCCATCAACATTTGTTCATTCATATCATTCAGGAATTGAGCTTCAATTCATGTGTATTTCCTGTGCACACATGTACACACATATAGTTACACCATATCAAGCCATATCAATTTCCCCTTTTCTTTTAAAATTAACTTAAAAATTACTTTAAGCTTATTTATATTATCAAAAATAAATTCCTAAAAATCTTGGGTCATTACATACACCCCACCTTTTAGAAATTGTGTCCCACAATTTTCGTAAGCTTAAATTAATTTTAAACTTAATTCAGAGAACAATACATTCTCAACCAAATAGATTTTTGTCCTATCACAATAACTAAAAATACATGCATCCAAAAGGAAAGCAAATTAAAAATCAGAATTACCTTTAATCTGAAAATAGCTTAGGGTAGTTCATCCTAACTTTGTCTTCTGACTCCCATGTGCAATCATTAGGATCAAGACTCCACTGTATCTTCACAAGTTTCAGTGATTTATTCCTCAACTTCTTCACATCCTTTGCCAAAATTCCCACTGGATCCTTTTCATAAACCAAATTAGGATTTATTTGCACTTGGGTTGGGGTCTCAAGAATTTCTGCCTTGTCATGAACCCACCTTCTCAATTGTGATACATGAAAAACATCATGCATCCCTTGCATGTTTTCTGGTAATTCCAACTTATATGCCAAGGAACCAATTCTTTCCAGAATTTTGTATGGCCCAATATATCTTGGGGTTAACTTGCCTTGTTTCCCAAATCTCAGTACATTTTTCATAGGTGAGATTTTGATGAAAACTAAATTTCCTACTTCATATTCCACCTGCTTCCTTTTCATGTCTGCAAATTTCTTTTGCCTATCTTGAGCTGCTGCCATTCTTCTCCTTACCAACTCAATTTTCTCTTTAGTTTCTTGTATGTACTCAGGTCCTAAAATAGCCCTTTCTCCTGCTTCCACCCAACATACAGGTGACAAACATGGCTTGCCATATAAGGCTTCAAATGGAGCCATCCCTATGGTGCTTTGATAGTTGTTATTGTATGTAAATTCAACTAAATGGAGATAGTCTTCCCAGTTGCCTCCAAAATCCAGTGCACATGCTTTTAACAAGTTTTCTAAAACTTTGTTCACCACTTCAGTCTGCCCATCTGATTGTGGATGGTAGGCAGTGCTTAGGCATAATTCACTTCCCATGGCTTCTTGAAAACTTTTCCAGAATCTTGAGGTGAAGATGGTATCCCTATCACTCACAATGGTTTTGGGAATGCCATGTAATCTTACCACCTCTTTCATGAATACTTGAGCCAATTTTGGTGCATTTCTTTCTGATTTCACTGGGATAAAATGTGCTACTTTAGTTAGCCTATCCACTATTACCCATATGCTTGTGTTTCCCCTTTTGATCTAGGCAGGCCATCTATGAAATCCATAGATATATCCTCCCATTTCCACTGTGGTATGCTTAGAGGTTGCAACAACCCTGATGGTCTTTGTGTTTCTGCTTTAACTTGTTGGCAAGTCATACACTTTGCAACATGCTTGGCCACATCTGATTTCATTCCCTTCCACCAAAAATTCCTTTTCAAATTTTGATACATTTTTGTACTACCTGGGTGTATGTAGTACTTACTCCTATGATATTCATTTAAAATTTCCTCCTTCAATTTTGTGTTTTCTGGAACACATATCCTATTCTTGTTTCTCAAACAACCATTTTTATCAATGTGGTAATTTGTCACTTCTTCCCCTTCTGATATGAGAATTTTCTTCTCAACTATAATAGGGTCTTGGTCTTGCATTTTACTTACCTTCGAAATTAATTCAGATTGAAGTGTCATTAAGCTGAACTTCCCTCTATTTTCCTGTGCACCATGCACATGCACATCCATGTGCACACAGTCATTCTCACCAATTTCTAACTCAGCAAGCAAAGACAAGTCCTTAAACTCTTCTATCATCATCATAGCTAACTTGGCATGTTTTCTACTTAGAGCATCAGCAACTTTGTTTGTTTTTCCTGGTGTGTAGAGTATATCTAAATCATAGGCAGCTGGAAACTCCACCCACCTATGTTGCCTCATGTTTAAATCTTTCTGTGAGAATAAATATTTCAGTGCCTTATGATCAGTGTACAAAATAAATTTTGCACCTAATAAGTAATGTCTCCAAAGCTTCAAGGCATACACTACTGCTGCTAGTTCAAGATCATGGGTTGCATACCTAGTTTCATGTGGCTTTAATTGCCTAGATGCATAGGCTATCACTTGGTCTTGTTACACCAACACAGCCCCTAGCCCAGAGCCACTTGCATCAGTATACACAATTAATCCTTCATTTCCTTCAGGTACTCTCAACACTGGTGCATTAACTAAAGCTTCTTTTATTTTGATAAAAGCTTGCTCACATTTTTCAGTCCATATAAACACTTGATTCTTTCTAATTAAATTTGTAAGTGGTGATGACATTTTAGAAAAATCTTTTATAAATCTCCTATAATATCCTGCCATCCCCATAAATGATCTTACCTCACTCACTGTACTTGGTCTTTTCCATGCTTGAATAGCCACTACTTTATTGGGTTCAAAGAAATTCCTTTGGCAGAAATGACATGGCCAAGGAAATGTACTTCCTCTTTCCAAAATGCACATTTTGAAAATTTTGCCTTTAAATCTTTTTCCCTTAATCTAGACAAAACCAGATGCAAATGACTTTTATGTTCTTCCACTGTTTTGGAATAAACCAAAATATCATCAATAAAAATTAGAACAAACTTGTCTAAATAATCTCTGAATATTCTATTAATTAAATCTACAAAATATGAAGGAGCATTTGTTAGCCCAAATGGCATAACTAGAAACTCATACAAACCATATCTAGTGTTAAATGCAGTGTACTTAAACACTTGAGTCCTCAACCTTCATCTAATGGAACCCAGATGCTAAGTCTAACCTAGAAAATATTTTAGCTCCACTGAGTTGATCAAAGAGATCATCAATTCTAGGCAATGGGTATTTATTCTTAATAGTAACTTTATTTAGCCCTCTGTAATCTATACACATTCTCAAAGTACCATCATGTTTTCTTACAAACACTACTGGAGCACCCCAGCATGAATTACTTGGACTTATAAATTCTTTGCTTTCTAATTCTTCTAACTGATTTTTCAATTCTTTTAGTTCACTTGGCCCCATTCTATAAGGTTTCTTTATTATTGGGCTTGCTCCGGGAATAAGATTGATTTGAAACTCAACTGGTCTATGGTGTGGAACACCATTAACCTCCCCAAACACATCCAAGTATTTATTGACTATGGGAATTTCTTCAATAGTAAGTTCATTGGAATCTTTTTCCAAATCAATTAAGTGATATAATTTCCTTTCTTTAGCCACTTCACATAAAATTATGATTCTCTGGCCCCTAAGATTTTGCAATGATATGGTGGATGATTCTAAGTTAATTATGGCTTTAAATTGCCTTAACCAGTCTACCCCCAATATAACACCTATATTTGGGTAGTTTAAAACATATAAATTGGAAATGAAAATGTTTCCACCTATATTTAATTCCACATCCACACAAATCATATCTAAAACACCAGAACTCCCTAGTGGACTTTGTATGAACAATGGAGTTTCAACCAATATGCAATTCAATTTTAGCATTTTAACTAGTTCATAAGAAATCAAAGAGTGAGTTGCCCCAGTATCATATACTACTGCTATGGGTATGGTACAAATAAGTAATGTACCTTCCACTTGGCTATGGTTTTCAGCATTAATTTCCACTGTAGATTTTCTTTTGCTCTCCAGGTTTGCTAACTTCCCTTGCTGCTTATACTCAGGGCAATTTCTCTTCATATGCCCCTCTTTTCCACATAGATAACACTTGAAAGCTCCTCCTTTCAATTCTGGACATCTTGGTTTGATATGTCCTTCCTTTCCACATTGATGACACACAATTTTCTTCTTGGTTTCCTTAGCCTTAATATCTCCAGTGCCCTTGTTACTGACCTCTTCTTTCTTCTTATCATAAGGGTGATATTTTCCCTTACCCTTCTTAGTGTTATTATTCTTAAAATTTCTAAACTTTTCCCTTTCCTTGTCATGCTGCTCCAATCTCAAAGCCAAGTCTATTACTTGATCAAATGTCCTGTCAGCATAAGGTAACATGGCTCTGCTAAGTCTTGGGTTCAATCCTTTAATGTATCTATCATTTTTGGATGCTTCATTTGCCACTAGCATTGCTCCATATGTGGAGAGCCCCTCAAAGTTTTGAGTGTATTTAGTGACATTCAGAGTTCCTTGCCTGAGTCTAATAAATTCTTCTAGTAAAGTGGTCTTAGCTGATGCTGGTACAAATCTTGCTTCCAACATCTCCTTGATTGATTCCAAGTGATTTCATTCTCATTCCTCCCTGTAATGATTACTTCCCAGCAGCTTAAAGCTACTCCTTTCAGCTGTCTTGAAGCCACTTGCCTCTTCCTTTGATCATCAAGCTGCATGTCATTGAAAATTCTATCCAATGTTCTCAACCATGCTTGAATTTCCATAATACTCTCTACCCCTTCAAAGCTTTTGCCTCCTAAGTGAGTATAAGTCTTGAGTAATTTTGAGAGCTCTTCATGGGGATTTTCTTGCCTTTGCCCTGCCCTATCCCTAAATGCTCTCACCAAATCTTGTAGATTGACCATTGGTGGTGCATTGGAGGATCCTGCTCCCTGATTTGGTGGTCTTCCTACCATAGTTTGCTAATAATAATTTACATAGTTGGTTAGTTTTTTTTAAGTTTTTTAGTTTCATAGAAGGATCTGATTTCAGTTTTCAACTGTGTTTTAGTAACATAGCTCTGATACCAAATGAAATGACCCTCTCTTTTGTACCTTAATTTGTAAGGATTTATTTATTTATTTTATATTTTATATAGAGATATATAAATATATATATATATCTATATATATATATTTCTGAAGCCTAGAGTCATTTTTTTCCTTTTTATCTATACAACTTATCCAGGATCAAAATCTATACCAATATAAATATATCTGTGTATTCATAAGGATATGCACACACATGTAAAGATGCATGTGCCTCTCTTGTTTGAATCAGAGTTCTGGCAAACAAGAGGATAATTTGATTGATTAAATTTAATCAATCCACACATAGTTCAATTTAATTCATGCAATAAAATTCCATCCATATATGTAACAATATGATTTTTAACTCTTGATTCCTTGCTAAATTCTCTGTGAAGTATAATTCCTAGAAACCAAATAATTGTGTTATGATTATTTATAAATTAATGGTGTAGTGCTTGTGCTCTAAAAAATGATATAAGTTTCTATCATTATCTATGTTTGATTTTCTTATAAAATCTGTTTAGAGTACTAACTCTTTTCTGGAACCAAAAACTTATTTCTTTGATGCCAGGATGCTAAGCTAAATGAAATGCAAACTTAAGTTGGTTTCCTGTAACCATGGGTATCCAAAACATGGCTCAACCAGACTCTTTGTTCTGGTATAACCCATATGGTCTTAAAAATGCATTTTGATCAAAGCCTGAGTGAAAAGGAATTCAGATTCATGTTAAAAATACAAAGGTAACTGGTGTGCTAATATCTGTACAAAACATGTTTAAATGTGCATATATATGCAACTATTATGGACCTTACTTTCAACTCCTATATTACAGATTCTTCCTTTATTTAAAAACAAGGTATAAAACATTTTTGTAGAACAAATTGAATTATGGAAACATTGTAGACACATAAATACATTTTCTCTATGCCTATCAACTCTTGTATACAAATATCATGGTGGAAGAATAAATCATATAATTTACTGAGGCTCAACTATCCAGATTTCCCCAAAACTCAACCCCTTTTCAAAGACTCAAGATTGACTAATACATTTATCAAATGTAACTGTCCTATTTGTCATAGAGTTCTTGCTCAGATTTACTTACAAAATCATAGGTTAGCTTCTTCATTTTTTTCAGATAATCTCTAAATTCATAAATTCCAATTACAAGTAAATTCCTTAGCAAAATATTCCTTCAACATTCAATATTTAAATACAAGTGATAATTAAAAATATCAATACATGCAGATTTCATCTTTTAAGCTTTTATCTAACAAAATTTTAGCATGCTATAATCTTCTTCTCAAAGTCTTGCTCCTACTCCTACTTAGTTGCTGCTGCCCCTGAAAATGCATTTGAAGCTGCCCCATATTAAATGAGACACCCCATATGCCATTAGCACACTTGGGTCAGACACATGTCTGGTATGAGAAAATCCACTAAAACAGTTTATAAATCAAGTTAAAGTTGAAACATGTATATGTATATAACTCTGCCTATATGAAACAAATAAGTCATGTGTGCATGTTCTGTGTCAGTGTGCAGGTGCACACTAAGTCTGCCTTTCCAGAAACCTCAAAAAGATATGATACATTCATACATTCATACAACTCAGTCATAAATCAAATAAGCATCCATACAAGACAGAGAAATCACCAAAATGAATTAAATCATTTATTTCCCTACTCAGATTTCATTCCAGGAAAACTCTAGTTCCTCTTTATATCAAATTCTCTTACATTGATATATTTATCTAGGTCTCATCTGCAATTAAATGAATCAATGGACACACTGTAATGGACTAATTCACTCCATTACACAAAGATCTCAGGACTTAAACAAGCCATGTGTCAACTTGCATTACTCAAGAACACAAGTCATTCCTGCAGTGCTCTTGACCCCCATTTCCTAATCAGGTTTAAGTTAATAATAACACTTTTGATTTTTCATAACTAAACCATTCAGTGTATCATTTCACTAAAACAAACATTCATGTCATAGCATTCTATATTATACATAACCAACAAAGACAAACATGCAATTAACATAGGTGTTCATTAAATAAGATTCTGCATATATATATATATATATATATATATATATATATATATATATATTCTTGCATTTTTAAAAGAGTATAGACAACTAACATTGGCTTATGGCTATTTGAGAGAGGGTTTTTCTTTTTGCAAACATCTGTGCTTAAGTTAAACTCAGAATGACCAAGTTTCACTGAATCACAAAATTTATTTGCTATGTGTATGAATATTCATATATTTTCATTGAATCAGGAGCATCGGCACATAGGCAACCCTTTTGCACCCCTAATTCCTTTTTGTCTCAAGCCTCAGCACTTATACATAAGTATATTGCAGCTCACATGTTTATATTTTTCTTGGTTAAGCCAAAACCAACACTACTTGCCTATATTCAACATTTGATTCTCTGGGTATTTACTTATGTTTTTAAACATTAACATATCAGAGAGATCTGGGTTTTTAAAACACACACATATATATATATATATATATATATATACTAATAATACCTAAAACTTTCATATAATAAAACAAGCAGAACAACCAGTTAAAAATCAAAACATTTTTATCTTTGAAATCACAGATAGACAATCACATATGAAAATACATTTTTAAGAAAAATTAACTTATAAACTGGCTGCCTACATTAGGACTTAGTGCCTTAGATTTTTATGAGTGAGTTTTCTCACCTAGCTCTCTTTCACTTCTCAGTTGATTGACAAGCTTCTACCTTCAAACCCCCTTTTTCTTCACTTGTTTTATATTTATATAATATATATATTTTTTTCTCAAGAGCTATCTGGGAAGAAGAGAAGGTTCCCCATATCACTGCTTATTTATGCAGGGTCCTTCTTAGGGTTTAAGGCACTAGCTAAAGACATTTTTGCCCATCAGAAATCATGCCATTTGCATTTTATCTAGACCCAAAATCTTACCCTCTCTGGCTTAAGTTTGTGAAGAGAAAAGTGGTTATATTCTTTTGGTTATTTTCAGAAATTTTGCTTTTCCAGAAAATACCTTTCCTCTTGTCTACTATCATGCTAAAAGTGTGACTTGATTTCCATTGGTTATTATATATGTATATATCAAGTATTCTTCCTAATTCTGCCTATACAAAACATATCTCTGTTTTATCTTATTTTCTATTTTTAGCTTTCACTTAAATGGTATGTACTTCCTTTATTTATTTATAAAAGGATTACTCCTTCCTTTTTTTTATCTTCATTCTTTTCTTTCTGTTTATAATTTAAAAATATATTTGTGTATTTTATTTTACTGATTTGAACTCTAGTATTTGATTAGCATACATATATGTATATATAAGTCTTATAGAAATAATCAGTACACACATATATATCTATGCATTATTTTGTACCGACACACATGCACAGGTACACTCAAATGCAATCAGTATCATATATATATTTATTCATATAGCTTTTTGAGGATTTACTCTATTTATCTGTATATATAAATATTTATACCCATCAACATTTGTTCATTCATATCATTCAGGAATTGAGCTTCAATTCATGTGTATTTCCTGTGCACACATGTACACACATATAGTTACAACATAACAAGCCATATCAATTTCCCCTTTTCTTTTAAAATTAACTTAAAAATTACTCTAAGCTTATTTATATTTTCAAAAATAAATTCCTAAAAATCTTGGGTCATTACACCTTACGTGCCTTTACGGTTTTGATTGTAGAGCCTAGTATTGCTGGAATTTAATTAATGTACCAATTTAAGCTATTTGAATAAGTATTTGTACTTAGACATTATTATAATATTAGAGGATTTTGATATGAAATGTTTTGGTTATCGTAAGGTAAAAACCGGTCGTTTTTATTTGTTGCGTGGTTTTACGAGATACCTTTGATTTTCAAAAGGATTTTGAAACTTTAATAATTCACTACGCCATAAATGGCCTTCTGCAACATTTTTGCAAGGTGTTGCCAGGTAAAATGTTGCGATAGCTATACAATTTTGGTCCTACTGCAACGTTGAATTTTTGATGTTGCCTTAGCCATAAAAATGTGTTGCTCTAGCTAAACAAGTGTAATTGATGCAACATTTTTTTATAGTGTTGCTATAGCAGACCTTTGCATATCTTTCGCACCGATCCGCGCCAATCTACCAAGGCAAATCCTACGTTGGAGAACGTGACACCTCAGCAATCCGAACACCACTCCTTGATCTTTTAGAGCCGCGAAGAAAAAAAGTCCCTGCAAATAACTTTTTATTTTCATTCTTCTCTGTCTTCTTACAAAGTTTCAAGCGATTTCGGTTCGATTAGGGCTTCGATTTGGGGGTTCAAGCTTTGTTCAGTGATTTCGCTTCGATTTGGGGGTTCAAGCATTGTTCACATCACTTTAGGGCTTCAATTTTGATTTTGAGGTATAACACTCTCTCCCATCACTTTAGGGTTTCGATTTAAACTACTTATAAATTCTTAATTCGGCCGGAATTAACAATTCGACTTGTCTAGGTTTCCTCTTGTTGGACACACACACAAATTTTATCTTTTTATGTTAAAATACTCATATTCATAATTGTAGTGATGGACAGCGAAAACATTTGGATAGAACTTCCAAAGTTTAGTGAAGGATATATTAGCGGGATAAGAGCCTTTATACAAAACGGTTTTTCTAAATTCGCCGTAGGCGATGAAATGACGTGCCCATGCAAGAATTGTAAAAATAGCAAGTGGCGTCATCCAGATATAATTTATGATCATCTCATCTGCAATGGTCCATCTCCATTGTATGTGAAATGGATTTGTGAGGTTTCTCACCCAAATTTTGGAAGCAGTGATAAAGATATAGACTGTGATGCTGGTGATTTTGGAGATAATCTAGGTGAAATGTTGCACCGTACTCGTGGAAATATGCAGAACTGTGAAGATGAGAATTCTGATGCACCAAATGCCGATGCTAAAAGATTTTATCGCCTTGTCGAAGATGGAAAGCAGCAATTATATCCTGGCCGTTCAAAATTTTCGAGATTAAGTTTTATCATCAGGCTTTATTCTTTAAAATGTGTACATGGAATTACAGAGTCTGCAGTTGGGGATATACTAGAGTTGATGAGAGAGGCTTTTCCACAGGCCCACATACCTTTATCTTTTAGAGCCGCGAAGAAAATCATTAAAGATTTAGGTCTTGATTACAAAAAAATACACGCATGTCCAAACGATTGCATGCTCTATTGGGCAGAAAATGAAGATAAAGATGTTTGTAACTCTTGTGGTATTTCGAGGTGGGAAGAGGAAAAGAAAGGCACCCGTGACAATGATCCAGAGAAGTTGATTCACAAAGTCCCGGCAAAAGTGATGCGTTACTTTCCGCTAAAACCAAGGCTGCAAAGGCTGTTTATATGCAAGGAGTATTCACAACTTATGAGATGGCATTCTGTGGGCCAAAAAAAAGATGGAAAACTTAGACATCCAGCTGATAGCGAGACTTGGAAGGCGATGGATGCTATGTACCTTGATTTTTCATCAGAAAATAGAAATATCAGATTGGGTGTAGCCTCTGATGGATTCAATCCTTTTCGTACAATGAGTACAACTTACAGTACATGGCCAATTGTATTAGTTAACTACAACCTTCCACCTTGGTTGTGCATGAAGCCCGAAAATCTAATTCTTTCAACACTCATCTCCGGTCCAGAGTCTCCAAAGAATAAAATTGATGTATATATGCAGCCTCTAATTGAAGAGTTGATAGAATTATGGGATCTAGGCATAGAAACTTATGATGCTTTTACTGATCAAAAATTCATGTTACGTGCAAGTGTGTTGTGGACCATTAGCGATTTTCCGGGGTATGCAATGTTATCCGGTTGGAGCACAAAGGGTAAATTGGGTTGTCCTGTATGCCATTATGAGACTTCTTCAATGTACTTGAAACATAGTAAAAAAATGTGCTACATGAATCATAGAAAATTTCTGGATCCGAAACACAAGTGGAGGTTTGATAAGAGGAGGTTCAATGGTGAAGTTGAAATAGGACAGATTCCGGGAAATTTATCAGGAACAGACATTGAAGAACTGTTGCGTGACTTTGAAAATAATTTTGGGAAGAAAAAGGATTCCCCTTTCAAAAAGAAGTCAATATTTTTCAATTTACCGTATTGGAGCCACAATTTATTGCGACATAACCTTGATGTTATGCATATAGAGAAAAACATATGCG
This sequence comes from Allium fistulosum, assembly GCA_030737815.1. Lineage (NCBI taxonomy): Eukaryota > Viridiplantae > Streptophyta > Magnoliopsida > Asparagales > Amaryllidaceae > Allium > Allium fistulosum. The sequence continues at coordinate 791,226,897 of CM060901.1, forward strand.
ACAACATACTCGGTACTTTGCTAAATATTAGTGGCAAGTCAAAAGACCATTTGAATGCTCGTTTTGATTTACAGGAAATGGGCATCAGGAAGGTCCTGCATCCCGTTTTATCAAATGACAGCAAACACTTTGAAATTAGGGCTTCCATATTTGACATGACGAATAAAGAAAAAGAAATATTTTGCTCAGTACTGGAGAATGTTAAATTGCCATATGGTTGTGCAGCCAATATCAGTCGGTATGTTCACACGAAGGAAAGGAAAATCTCAGGGTACAAGACGCATGATGCTCATTTTCTACTTCACTACTTGTTGCAATTTGCTGTGAAAAAAACACTGAAGCCTGAGGTTGCATTGCCTCTGATAAGATTTGGTGCATTCTTAAGAGGTCTTTGGAGCAAAGTAATTGATTTGGAAGATGTGAAGAGGCAACAACAAGAAATTGTCGAAATTCTTTGCCAATTTGAAATGATATTTCCACCGGCTTTCTTTGACATAATGGTTCACTTGACGGTTCACTTGTGCAAGGAAGTTGAATACGGTGGACCTGTGCACGTTCGATGTATGTTTCCGATTGAGCGTTATCTAGCTAAACTCAAATCTTATGTGCGCAACAGATCTAAACCGGAGGGTTCCATCGCCGAAGGTTACTTGGCAGAAGAATGCTTGACATTCTGCTCAAGATTCTTAAGCGGTGGTGATGCAGTACCTAAATTTGAAAGTTTTCCACAAAATATGGAATATGCTATTGGTACAAGAGGAAATAAAGACGGAAAAGCTATTCATCTAAAAGAATCTGAGTGGATGGCATGTCATCGGTACATTCTATTCAATTGTGGTAACGAGGAAATAGATAATTTAAAAGAGTAAGTTTTTATGTTCTAATTTATTCTAGCAAGTACTAAAGAATTAGAATATTTCTTTATTGATATTAATACCATCATAATTATTATAGGGAACATCGAGCTTTAATTGATGGTCATGCAATATCGAGAAGATATAAAAGAGAGAGAGCACATACTGAAGAATTCTGGAAATGGCTGAAGGATGAGGTTGGGAAGAAAGAGGACATTTCGAAAGAGCTAGAAGTGCTTGCAATGGGCCCTAATCGGACAGCTAGGAAATTTAGTGGATATGTTATTAATGGATACAGATTCCATACAAAATATAGAGATGCTAAGTGTAAAACACAGAATAGTGGTGTATTCTTGACTGCCTTGACCACTAGCTTTGCAAGTTCAAAAGATCAAAATCCATTGGTTGGTAATGTTAGTTACTACGGAGCAATTGAAGAAATACTAGAAATTGATTATTGGGGAGAAATTTCAGTGGTTTTATTTAAGTGTTGCTGGTACCAAGAAGAGAAAGATTTGTATGGGATGACTCGAGTTAATTTTAATAGATTGTGCCAGAAATCTGATCCGTATGTTATGGCTTCACAAGTACAACAAGTATTTTATATACAAGATCCAACTGATACGGCACTTTATAACGTTGTCAAGAAATTGCCGAGGGACTGGTGTGATGTCGAAAATGAAAATGGAAATGAAGATGATCCAGTTTTACATGATATTCAATGTGGTAATGGAATAGGAAATCAAGTTAGTGATGTTAGGTGGTATAGAGATGACGTCCCGGCAACACAAATCCTCATTCCGCCTAGCATAGAGGAAACTTCCTCTTGATTTCTATGTAGCAATATCAAGTGACTTCTATTTATGTATTAGTTCTTAATTAAGGGACGACTTCTGTATCTATTGATTTTCATAATTAATTTACTGCTTTTTAATTACTTGACTGCTTGTAAGTTATTCTGATTTTATGTGTTCCCTTGTTGTTTCTAGTGCTTTATATACCTGCATACACATATGTACTTAATATACCTACCCATTTTATTATTTCATATCTTGCTTCCAATGTAAACTCACCATTCTGTATCCATTTTGTATAGGATGGGGGAACTCATGCAGCTCACATTTCATCACAAGGGTGCATTTCAGAAGGCACAATATGTTGGTGGAACCGATACTGTGGTAAAGAGGGTTGATCCTGACTACTTCTCGTACACAGTGCTCATGGAGTTTGTGAAGGATGAACTTCAATACACCGAAATAGAAGGAATTTATATGAGAAATGGTGAGAAGGGTGGGTGGAAGTTAGTGACGAATGATGCGGACCTCTACGAATTAGTCAAAGGAGTTAACACTGGTGGCAACTTGGATTTTTATATCGACAACGTTGTCGATACTACAATTGAGCCATTGAAGCAAATGCAGCCGCATGTAATCATGCGGCCAAGGCAGAATCTGGTTACAGGTATATATAAATGGATAGTTAATATCATTTACAGATTGTGATATTTTGATATAGCAAAAAAAAAATTTATTGTGATATTTTGATTATAACATTTAAAGATTATGATTATAATATCATTGTATTGTTGCAGCTACAAAACCAGTGAAACGACAGTACGTGACGGCTCATCAACTAAAACAGAACCAAAAAAACAAGAAGTTAGCTGAAGTCAATAGTCCTCGGAAGTCAGCACGGCTGAATAGCAATGCAACTGTGAATCTAAAGTTAGGTGAGGTGAACAGTCCTCGGCAGTCGACACGGCTGATTAATCCAGAACCCAACGATGCAACCGTGAATCTAAAGTTAGCTGAGGTGAAAAGTCCTTGGAAGTCGGCACGGCTGAATAATCCAGAACCCAGCAATGCAACCGAGAATCTAAAGTTAGCTGATCAGGTAAATCCTCAGAAGATGACACAGAAAAAAAAACCAAAAATCAGCGATTCAACAGTGAATCTGAACTCATCAAGTGTTAAGAGGAAGTTGGAATCACGTTTACCAACATCGGAAGAAGAAGATATGGATGAAAATGGCATGCAGGTTTGAAGAATTCTTATTATGATGATCTTATTGTAATTTGAATATTTTGTACCACTCTTGCAGCATACTTACTATGATGTTCCTGTTTATTATATACTTGCAGGATTTTCATCTACCACATCCACCACCTCCAAATGAGTATTCTACACCTCCACTATCTCTACAAGATTATGAAGTACAGAGAGCTGCTAAGTTGATGGTGAACCTAAAAGATTATGAAATACATAGAGCTGTTAATGTGATGAGGAACAACGAAGTTCTTGCTTCTCTAGGTGTGCCTGCAATTTCAGCTGAACTGAGAAATGTAAACCAAAAAAAAGTTAAAGGAAAAGAAAAGATGCAAGAGGATGTGGATAGTGATCAGGAATATAATCCGGACCATGAGGAGCATAGTGAAAATGATACTTTACAAAGTCCAAGAAAGGTGTGTGATAGCTACATATCTTATTTTTTCTGCTTATGAAGATAATAACTATAAAATCCAATCTTATTTCCTACTTATATATACAATTTAGAGAACTAAAAAAGTTGAGAAGCCCAAGCCTGTTAGTGGACCACAAACTCGTTCAGCTAGTGGTATCGCAAAGGAAAAGGAAAAGTTGAGAAGCACAAGCCCAAGCCCAAGCCTGGTAGTAAGTTCAACTGAGAAGGATGCTGAAGGAAAAGGAACAATGGCTGATTATTTGGCTCTGCGGGAACGACAAAAGAAAAATGCTGCAAAAGCTAGTGCAAGTGGTATGGCAAATAAGTATGTTGCGGAGAATATCTTGCCAGACATTGAAAATGAAGAAGTTGAAGCAGGTACTGAATTGATGTGATAATAATATTTACTATTACAGTAGGATTAATATTTAAGTACCGAATTTACATTATGATTTATGTTATTATTTGACGGGACTTTTCATTTTAATTAAAGGTAAAGTTCCTAAAAGACTCAGAGGTCACACAAAGATGTTTAATGTTCATACAAGGGCGAATGACAAAAGAGTTGTAATTATGATGAACCAGTGGTTCCAACCTATTTCAGATGATGACAAAGTAATATCTGAACTGAGCAACTTTTTAGGAACATTGAAAAGGTCCGTGCCACTTATGTATAAATCTTGGTCGGATGTTCCTGAAAAGTTGAAGAAATCTCTATGGGATTATGTTAAGGTAATCTATTATTAACTATAATGTTGCTGAATTTTACTTTAATAAGTAATATTGATCTATTAACTATAATGTAGCTGAATTTTGATTTATTTATTCTTTTTTATATTTGATTTATATTTAAGCAACGGTATATTATTCCGGATGAATGTGAAAACTGGGTGTTGAAGTCTATTCGTGACTGTTGGAGGGGGTACAAGAGTCGCATAAAAACTGCTCATTATAAACCTTATAAGACTGATGAGGAGAGGCTAGAAAACAAGCCGGACAACATCCCAGTGGAGGATTTTAAAGTGCTCTTGAGGTATTGGGCAGATGATGAGATTCAGGTATACGTACATATTATTTATTTCGCAAGATAAACGAGTACTTTTTTTTGTGAGATAAACGAGTACTTTGTTTTTTGTGTATTTTTTAGCAAAAAGCACTGAAAAATTCTGATATTCGTAAGTCGTATCAAGACACACACACCGCTGGTCCAAAGTCGTTCGCCCAGCTTCGTCATAAGATGGTATGTGATACTTTACATTTTTGACTGAAGAGAGTGTATGCTAAACTATCTATTGAACTTGTATCAGGAGACACCATCCGATGTAGCACTTTTTCTTAAAAGTCGTAAGAGAACAGATGGGCGTGAGTACGTGTCTAATCCTCAAGTAATGAAGTACAAACTTGTAAGTAATAATTCTGTTTTGTAATAATTTTGTTCTGTTTTGCACATGCTGCACATTGTTTATGTCTTGCTCATGTGCATGTATGCTCATGTCCTTGAAACTGTCCTTGAAACACTTGTTGAACCAGAGTTTCGCAAACGTACTAATGGCATAGATGTTTGCTTTGGAAATTGTAATTGAGTATATTGTGAGATTAAGAATTTTGAACCCTCAGCCATTTTTTCCCTTTTCTAGTCGAATGAAGAGGATTTGCTTTTGCGTTTGGCTAGAAATGACACAAAAACTGGAAACGAAGAAATGAATTTGGTTAAAGGGATTACTAACTTGGTTTATATAAAAATATATGTCTATAGTAATACACATATGTGCATAAATAAAATGAATGGCCGTTTGAAGCCTCAGAATCCAGATGACGAAGCCATAGCTGACTGTCGATGGAATTGTTTTCCAGTTTTTACTAGTATATATGTTACAAATTGTTTTCTAATTACATGCACATAAACAAATTGTTTTCCAAAATGTGGCTTTCTCTGCATTTGCTGTACACAATCCATATATAAGCATTTGCTGCATTCTCTGCATTTACTGTAGGGTAATTTTGATGTGGTTTTATTTTGTAGGACTTAGTTCAAAAGGCAATGGCCAGTGGAGAAGGAGGAAATACTGTCGAAACAGTAATTTCGAATGGAAAATCACAGGGTCGTCCTTTGCTTATAGGGAGGCGTGCAAAGTGTGCAAAACAATCAACCGAGGCTCTAACAAATGCTTACGTACCTGACTTAAGGCAAAGGCTTGTCGAAGAAATTGAAGCACAGCTAGAATCCAAGGTAAATCAGAAGGTACAAGAGAATTTGGCTAGGGTGCTTAAGAAATTAGGCGATGCCAACCCAGAGATGAACATCAATGTAGAGGATCTAACTTCCGCAATCATGTCCAGTGAGACTGATAATCTGACTGGAGGCACCAGCTCTTAAGTCTCATTTATGAATTGTTATGTGTACTGGATATTTTGGGGTAGCTTTGTAGTATTTTGGGGTAGCTTTGTAGTATTTTGGGGTAACTGACATGAATTGTGATGTGTACTACTGTATGAATTGTTATCTGTACTGTGTATTATGCTGTGTATTATGCAAGTGTTTTATGTGATATTGTACTGTGTATTATGCAAGTGTTCTATGTGATATTGTACTGTTCTATGAGCTCTTAGTGTCTCTTCAGTATAGTGTTGCAGTAGCTTCAGTATAGTGTTGCAGTAGCTTCAGAATAGTGTTGTAGTAGGCTTCTGAATAGTGTTGCAGTAGCTTCATAATAGTGTTGCAGTAGCTTCATAATAGTGTTGCCACCGGGTTATAAATGTTGCTTAAAATAATGTTGCAATAGTCATTCAAGGTGTTGCCATAGGGATGGACCCAGTTGGGTCGTGGGACCCACATTGTGGGCCCCACAATATGCGGGCCCCACAACTTCAGAAATTTAATACCCTATAGCAACATTTTTGGAATGTTGCTACAGATACCTATGGGTGTTGCCATAGACCCAAATAGGGTTCTATTGCAACAATATTACTTATGTTGCCTTAGATAGTCAAAATGTTGCCTTTGAGGTCTAAGGCAACGGCAAAAATTGCATCACCCTAAAAGTGTTGCCATAGACCTATGGCAACATTTTTCGGTCCTGAGCCAACATTTTTTTTGTGTTGCAGAAGGCCATTTATGGCGTAGTGATTCCAATTGAGTGTGTTTTCTCATGCTGGTTTTCCAGACTGACTCGGGTGTTATTTTATTATAATGCTCGGGTCAGACCCAGTATTACAAATACAGGATAGGATGTTATGAAGCTCAGGAGATGAGCTGGATGACGAAGATGTATATCACGTATCTAATTTATATTCCGCTAAGTATAGTATGTTGTATATTCCGCTTTTGTGAGGACCAGTTATTATAACTGTTCAGTATTGTGCTATTAATTGTGTTGTACTCTGATGATGTAATGTATAAAAACAATTATAGTTCTTTTTGTATAAAGATCAGTTGCTATCTATTATATATTGTTCCGCTGCGATTGTGAGATTCTGTGTTGTTATTTCTTTTTTTCCTTCTTCTACCTCTTTATCCTTTCCCTAAGGATCTGGTATTTTCAGCATTCGATTGTTCGACATGTAATACAGTGGACGTACTGATGTCAATTTTCGAAGGTCGAAAATCCAGGTCATGACACTTATTAAATTTATATTAACAAGAATAAAGGTAAATAAAATTTTAAATTGAATTTAGGGGTGATTTACTCGATTTTAAAAATAACTCGTTTTAATTAAGTAAAAACAGCTTTCCGGGACATAGTCTTGGAATTCGATGAAACCAGATCCATTGGATCCATAATAATGTTTTATTATCGGATTTCAAATTTCGTAGCATTTGGAATTATCGTTGGATCGTACAGAATTGAAACGCGTTGAATTTTATATCGAAAAGTAAATATTTTAATTAGGTTCAAAAAGCTATCTTCTCCATACAATCGAATTGGGACTCGAGACTTGTTCCATTGTGTTCGAAATAGGGGTAGGACATTATGAACGCCTGGCGGCACGCCTTAATTGGGATCTGTAACAGCCGGGCGATTTTTGACCCCCGAAAATTGACACTAATACGTTCACTGAATAGAGTGCCGAACAATCGAGTGCCGGAAACACCAGGTTGTTAGGGTTTAAGAAAAGGAGATAGAATAAGAAACTGAAAATCAACAGCACAAAATCTCACAATCGCAGCAGAACAAAATATAATATACAATAATAGCATTTTATACAAGAAAGCTATAACTGTTATTATACACACAAGTTATCAGAGTACAAAAAATCTGGACAGTTATAATAACTTGTCCTCAACTGATGTATATACAGCGTACAATACACAGCGACATATAGTCAAATACGTGCAATACATCTCTACCGTCCAGCTCGCCTCCTGAGCTCCAAAAGCATCCTAACCTGAAATTCTGTAATACTCGGTCTGACCCGAGTATTACAATAAAGTAACACCCGAGTCAGGCTGGAACCAGCGTTAGTAAACACACCCTTTTTGAAATACTTAAGTTATAAAAATTCTTCAAAAACCAAGGTAACTCGTACAACACGACGAGTTTTATCTAATTATAACCAAAACATTACTACAGAAATCCATTGATATTATAATAATATCTAAGTACCTCTACTTACTTAAAATAGTTGAATTTTGTTAAATCAATCCAAGCCCGGTATATTCAATTCTAATATCAACTCATGAAGTCTCGTAGTATTATCTCAGTGGTTCCGGATATTACTGATATCCGATCGTTGCCTTTTCGAATCCAAGTAATAAATTTAAAAGGGTAAATTGTTTAAAATAAACAATTTATTATTTTGGGTGACACTATTTAAATATGGGGATTTATTACAGATCTTCATTCAAATAACCGTATCATCGTTTTAATCTACTATTTAACTTGTCTGACCACTTAATGGTACAGACAAGAATAATTGAATTAAACCTCCAATAGAATTAAGGCAAGATATAGATTGTTACCAATTTAACGATCGATAACAAATATCATACAAATCACATTGGATTTTATTAACTTTACTTAACCAAATCCATTTATATCTTTATCCAAATTAACCATAATTAAAGAAATTATAAAAACAATCTATTATTAGTTAATAGAAGTTCCCCACTTTATTTAATGTCTACTTGGTTAATTTATATAAGTTTCAAATCAAATAATAATGTAATTAATTACCATTTAAATTATGAAATATTATCGAGCTTTAAATTTTGGATTTTAAATTAAAAATGGATTTTTAGAAGAAAATATAAATTGACATATAAATAAATTTGTAAAACCCATTTCTTCTTCTTTTTATCTTTCTCTTTCTTTTCTTTCACTTTCATTTTTTCCCTTTTCTTTTCTTTTATTTTTCCTTTTCCTTTTCTTCTATCTTCCTCTCCTGGCCCATTTCTCTTTTCCTGGCCCATTTCCTTTCTACCTCTCTTTTCCTTTTTTTCCAGTTCTCTTTTCTTCTTTCTTCCTTTCTCCTTCCTTTTTCTTTTACCTGCACGTAACCCTGTCGTGCACGTGCACGTGCACACGCTGGCGGCGCCTCGCCGCTCACCTCCGACCGCCGTCCCAAATCATCTCCAACCACCGAAACCTCCTGGCCACCCCAAAATTTCACGGCAGCCCCAAAATCAAAATATGGCACTCGAACCCACTCCCAAGCAAAGGAACCATCACCATTCCCCGCCTCGTCCAGCCACCTCCGACCACTGGAGATTCCCAAAATTTACCGGCATAATCGTCATGGCCTCCCCTTTCTTTTCCTTCCATACCGCATCCTCCTAGCACCTCCATGATGCCACAGTTCAACGACAACAGTACACGACTAACACCACACCCCAAACCCTATATTGCCTCCGACCAACCAGTACGTCGCCCTATAAAATCCAACTCCATTTTTTCCATGCTCCCCAACTCCGTAGCTCCTTCTCGACCAAACCCCGACACCCGACATCGACGCTTCTGCCGGAATTTGACCCATGACCCAAACACGATCATCTCCAATTATCTCGTCACATACGTAAGTAAAAATTGTGAAACCATTACCAAAATTGATCATTTTCCGTGCCGATCATGTTCATATAAGCAAAGGCTTAAATCATGGCATTCGAACTTTTACAAAATTGGGTTAACTTACAGTAATTTATACTTTTATACCTTTATACTAGATGATATTCAGTAAACCAAAGTTTAGTCAAAAACAAACAAATTTTCTTTTAACATCAAAACCTAAAACTAATTAGAGTGAGAGGTAGGAATTTTTTGAAACTAAGTATACTATTTTCTTATATACAGAGCAGAGGTGAATATAAAGTGCAGGCTTGTGTTTCTCCGGCTCTAACTTAACATAGATACAAGTATATATATATATAAACATACATGTTACTATACAGTTATACATTTCAAACAGCACCTCAATCTCCATGCCCAAGCCTATAACATATACTTCAAGTATTGAAGAATTTAGTTCACTCACAGTTATATATACACTGATGAACCCCTGCTTCCAGGCTTCGAACACCAAGCTTATTAGGTTTTTAATGGCTGCATACCTCCTTTGCTAATATTACTAAGATAGATTTTTTTCTTCTGTATGAATGTTTTTTGAATGGTCTAAACTGGGTAGTGATATATGTGGGTATATATAAAGAGAATGGGAAGGAGCAGCTGAACTTGTTTACAGGCTTTTGCATTTCTCCTTTTCTTTTGTTTTATTTTGATTTGAAAATAGGTTGACCTGATTTGATTTCATATAAAAAGTTTTGACAATTTGAAAGGTGGATTTGATATAATATATGCTTGAGAGGATAAGTATTTAATGCTATGTTCCCTAAGGTGTTTACATGTACATATGTATGAATTGATATGTATATGTGTATATATTAGCCCCTTCCCATTATTATAATAATGTGTATATATATACATATATACATATATATCTTTACATATATTCATTCAATTGTTATCATAAAGTTCGTGCTTCCTTGTGGATATGTACACATTTGCTTGCACATGTATTTACATTCTTCATGCACACTATTATATCTACGTATACATATACTTATGTATATATATGTATATAGTTATGCATATGAATTTTTTTATCCTATTTTACTTGCATTTATACATATTGACATTTTCTTATATATATATATAGTTATATATACATTATATATTCACATTTATACAACTTTCCTATATTTCACTTCATATGGGCATATATACATATATATACATTTATATACTCACATATTTTATCAACATCATAAGCTTGTATATATCTGCATATATACATTTATGGATATTTATCTTAATTTAAATGGTGGAGTTTATATATACATATAATATATTTTTCTATAAGATTTATCATATTAAGAGATTTTATAATTCAAAAATTAATATAGTTTCTAAATCAATATATATATATATATATATATATATTTGTTCGACTTAATAGATCAATATTTCAATAATAGAAAACAGTTAATTACCCAATAATAACGTCAGAAAATCCATGTCGTCACAGGATCCAAAATTTACAGCTTGATATTTTGAAATTTAAATAAGAGTAAGTTTGGCTCACATCCCTAACAAGTTTTAAATAGAGAAAACATCCTTCACAACCAACACTTACGTTTTCGCTCCCTATTTTCAAATTCGCGCACGCAAAAAGACCCAAATACCCTTTATGTTTTTAACTTTTCAAACGTGTATAACTTTATTTATAAAAACCGGATCAACATACCATTTTCACCAAAAAATCACAAATTTTATTATCTTTAAAATGAGATCCATTGTTGATACCAAAAATTTATATTTGTATTAAAGGTGTAATTATTTCAAATATTTGTAGACAATTCAGCAAATATTGAACATTTTCGATTTTTTTTTTCAAATTTACAAAATTTGCAAAAAATTGCAGATATTTCTGCAACTATATGGTATAGTTGCAGAAATGTCTGCAACTATTGCACATAGTTGTAGACATTTCTGCAACTATTGCATATAGTTGCAGAAATGCAACTATATAAAATAGTTGCAGAAATATCTGCAACTATTGCATATAGTTGCAGAAATTTCTGCAACTATATGGTATAGTTGCAGAAATGTCTGGAACTATTGCATATAGTTGCAGACATTTCTGCAACTATTGCAAATAGTTGCAGAAATATCTGCAACTATTGTATATAGTTGTAAAAATTTCTGCAACTATATGGTATAGTTGTAGAAATGTCTGCAACTATTGCATATAGTTGTAGACATTTCTGCAACTATATGGTATAGTTGTAGAAATGCAACTATTGCAAATAGTTGCAGAAATGTATGCAACTATTGCATATAGTTGCCGACATTTCTGTAACTATTGCGTATAATTTCTACAACTATTCTCAAATATTGCATTTATTTCTGCAAATATTCAAAATAGTTGCATTTTTATCTGCAATTATTCATGTAATTGATAAAAAAAGAAAACTACGACAATCATTCATGTAATTATCAGCAAAATATGATTTCACAAAGTAGATCGATAAATGGAAACGTAGATTTCAAATATTGGCTGCAATCACAAAACGCGACAAATAAACGAGGGTATTTATGGAAAAGAATTAAGCTGAAACAAAAATAGGGACCGGATTTATAAAGTTTCGAATGGAAGGAGTTTTTGTGTATTACGTTTGGTTTTAGGGATGTGACCCTAATTTTCACTTTAAACAATATATATATATAGACACACACACATATGAAGCTTCATGGTGACAAAATCTAATCAAGCACACAAAACATTAAATCAAGCACACAAATAAAATCAAATCACCCATAAAATATCAATTCAACCCATGAAATAAAATTAGCCCATAATATCACATCAGCCCATAAAGGAAAAGAAAAAGATAAAAAATGAATGAAAAAATGTAAAACCTGTAAGCAAAATTCGCAGCCACCCTATATACTAGCCACCCTATGTTCTCCCTTGTATAAAATGATCTCCAGGCCGAAAAGAAAGAAAGAAATATGAACATCAAACTTCATAAATTAATTTTTCAAATTTTGTTCATTTAAAAATTCCCAAACAAACTTTAAAAATCCAATTTTGTCTAGAGCTTCGATCTGGGAGGTTCTCGTGGAGTGCGGTAGTTGTTTGGGGAGCTCGACTTTGCGATAGAGCATGGTTGGTTAGCTAGGGTTGGGGATAATCATCGAATTAGGCTTTGGTTTGTGATTTTGATTGGATATCTGGGTTCGCGTGGCTGAAGAGCAACTATGATGCGGTTTTGGTGAAGTTTGGTCAAGTGGTGGTGGCCGCGTTCACCTGTACAGCATGGGCAAGTCGCGACTTATAGGGAGCGTTCGAACTAAGATTTTCATGCATAGGCGGATGTGGTACAACGAAAGAGAGAGCATCGTGTTATCGGATTTGAATTCGAGGTGTTGTGTTCGGTGTTAGTGAAAACGTGCATGGCCAGGCTCGTGAAGTAGATTTCATGCACGAGAGTGAAGCTTCAAGCGTGTTTGGGAAGATGAAGAGGGGTAGTGGGCTGGGTTTTTCATTTTGGGCTGGGTAATGAATTTTATTTAAATTAAGTTATATAAATTGTTTAAATAAATTCAATTTTTTAGAAATATCATATCTCGTTCGTTTTAGGTCCAATCGAGGCGCAGTTGGTTGCGTTGCGTTCGTATCGACGAATACGATGCATAGGAATTGGATTGATTGAATTTGTAGCTTCTGGAATTTTCAGTTAAATTCGAACGCGTTCGTATTTCATCGAAACCAGAATGCAGAAGCGACAAATAGAATCAAGGTGAGTGTTTCTAATGCTCACGATGTACTATAATATTTTAATGTTCGTTAAAATGGAATCGTAAAGTTATCTAATTTTATTGATTGTTATTTGAAACGAAATTGACATATGAACTGACTGTAGGTATTAAAATTGACAGTTAAATTTGAAATTGGAATTTAATTGCCATTAGATTACCTGATATTGATAACTATGAAATTGTTTTGAATTATTGGCTGATTTGGATGTTGATTGTGATGGATGCTATTAATTGACGTTTTGGATGATTTGGTTGTTTATTTATTTTGATATATCATGTTGTCCTCCTGTATATTATTTACAGTATATAAAACTGTAAATCGAATTATTTTGAATAAATTAAGAAATAGGTTGAAATGATATATACTTATGACACTTTGATTTGGATTGGAATGATATATATCCTCCCTGAAATTAAATTGAAATAACTGATCAATTGGCCATAGGATAAAAAATTATATACGGACACCGGATTGGTTAAATTAAAGGATTTTAAAATTTTGATTTGAAATTTATTTAAATGATTTTGAATTAAAGAAATAAAAATCAAATTTATAGAAACCAAATTATTTTCGAACTTGAGCTCGGAATATTGAATTTAAATTTGGTAGTGCCTTGAAGTGGGATTGGTATTTTTATATTGTGCTCACATCTATGGATGCAGGGAAACAAGTTGGAGGGATCCAATTAGATTCCGATTTTGACGAAACCTGTAACGACCCAAAATTTTCGATTGCGAAAATTCCAGATAGTTAGGAAAAGAAGAAAGAGATAGAAGAAAAAGATAGAAGAAGAAGAAATATAAACACAACCAGATTCTCACATTCACAGTAGATCAAAATATAATATCAAATAATACTAGTTTACAAAGAATACTGTATCTGTCAATTTTATTTTAATACATCAGAGTTCACACATACACAATCACGGGACATATACAAATCAACATATCTCAGATAAACAGAAATATATCACAGTGGAAACACTCCATACGTTCTTGTCACCCAGCTCGTCTCTTGAGCTCCAGAACATCCTTACTTGAAAATCTGCAATACTCGGTCTGACGCGAGCATTACATCAAAGTAACACCCGGGTCAGGCTGGAAACCAGCGTGAGTAAACCCAACTAATCAAGAAATACTAATGCATAAATATTACTTAAACCCGGGGTAACTCGAATCAATTTACAAGTTCACAATTTTTTAAAGACAACACTTACTTCACACATCAATTTCTAAGTACCAAAACTTACATTAAATGGTCAAATTCACTTAAATCATTCCATATCAGCCTATTGATTCACATATCAATTTATAAAGAATCGAAGTGGTTCTCGGGTATTTACTAATACCCGACTCTGGTCTCTTCGAATTCAATACCATCTTAACCCAAGTTATTCAACTGAAATACAATTCAACTTTAAATGCAAGATGTCACTTTTTTACACAACAATTCATCATCGATAGATAACCACATTATCATTGTCCACCCAAACATATCATATCACAAAACATTTCATATCAGAGATATCAATCAATTCAAGGCATTTAATCATCATTCAATCATTCATAAGCAAGATGGATCATTCCCAAAAATTAATTTAATTTATCTCTAATTAAATTAATTACAAATTTTTAATCACTTAGATTACCTTTATTTAATCAATAATTAATTATAAATCAATTAATTAATCATCTTTTAATTATCCATCTTAATTAATCATCCTTGATTAATTATCTTCAATTACGTAAAGTAATTATCCTTTAATTAATTACACAAATTGATTATCCTTAACCATTTACAGTAATTAATCTTTAATTACTTTCATTAATAACATTAATTAATTACATTAATTAATTACTTCTGTTAACCCTCTTTCAGTTCATAACCTAATGAGTTAAAAGCGCGACCAACTCAAGACAAAGACCGACCTAACAGATCTGACTTAAAGCAACATGCGCCTAAGCTACAGGTCCGACTTAACAGTAGCCGACTTAAGGAAGGCTCCGACTTAAGAAAGGTCTCTGGTTTAACAAGCCACGACCTAAGAAAACTCTGATCCAACAGTTGCCGATCTAACTACTGAAAAGAGCTGCCGACTTAAGACATGTGCCGACTCAACAGGTCACGACTTAAGGTAATTTGTGACTCAAGAGCTGAGACCGAGTTAAGAAGGATTCCGAGTTAAGTAATGCTCCGACATAACAGTGTACGAGTGAAGGAGTAGTCTGACTTAACCAATTAGCAAGTTACGAAGGCCTCCGACTTAGCAATTCGCGGGATAAGGAGGGGCTCCGACCTAAAGAAGTCTTCGACTTAGAGACCTACGACTTATACTGAGTCGTATGTAATCTCAGAACACCTTACATCTTTACCTCGTCACCGACTAACCTTAAATCTTCGATGACTTAGGACTTAAGCATAAAACCAGAGAAGGAGGCGAACTACTATGGAAGTGTTGATGAGCCGGCTGCGACCTATCATAAGTCGGCCGCGACTTATACTAAGTCGGCGATGACTTAGGACTTAGGGAAATTTCGATAGTCCAAATCAGCTCCTATAAATACCACACCACTTCCAACATGAGGAGGACTTTTGGCCATTCATTTCTTCAAGCGCTGTTACGCTGTCGAAGTCTCCTCTCATTTAGCAACCAAAGATCTTCAAGCATTCAAGACACTACAACAAGCTTCGAGAAGAACTCCTTACATCCAACACGGATTCGTCGAGTTTCATGATCAAAGATTGAGCTAGTAGTCAAGAGTGCTTTCGTGATCAAGTTGTATTGTATTTTGAAGGATATTGTATCAAATTGTAACCGAATCAGCAATAAAAGATTATAAAGTAAACGTAGGCTCAATTACGGGCCGAACCACTATAAACCTGTTGTTCATTTACTGCTTTTCTGCTATTTTCAGCTTATATTCAGTTCCTGTACCAACGGGTGGTGCTTTCACGATTCAATTACACACACCGGGTGTTAGCGTTCACATTTTATCGTTAACATTTTGGTGCTTTCACTGAGAACCCAACTCAGGCTACTACTCACCATTGCTTCACAGAAGTTTGCTGAAAGAATTTCCTACAAAACCAGAAGTTTATCAAACATAATGGCTCCTGGAAGGAAACGAAAGTCTGTCAGAACTGATGACGACCGTGATAATACTGCCACTTCTCTCTCTCCAAATCAGGCAGCTCCAAGCGTCGGTGTTACGCGACAGGATTTAGATGCTGCTGTATCCAGACTGTACCAGCAGATTGAAACTCAGAATAACCTGATGATGGAAAAGCTGAATGCTCTATTTGGTACGAATCAAAGACCAGTAAATAATGAGGGAAACTTTGCTAATGCTGCTCCCAATTCCGAGGGAAGAAATATTCCTCACGGGGGATCAGGTGCTGCCGAAGGGGCACCCCTCCAGGCCGAAGGATCCAGGCCGTCACCAGTTCTTCATGAGCATTTACCTGGACAAACCCCCGAAAAGATGGCTGAGGTCTATTCTGCGAAATCTCTGAACAATGAGGAATATCTTTCTGGTATGATCAAGCAAATAATGAAAGAGAGCATGCAAAGAGATGAAGACGAAAGCGAATGGGGATTCGCACCAAGTAGAACTCCGTTTACCGAGAAGATTCTGAAGGCTGAATTTCCTAGAAAATTTGTTCCCCCCACCATTCCTGCTTATCGGGGAACAAGTGATCCAAATCAGTTCTTGTATAAATACGACTGGCATATGACCGGCGCAAGAGCAACCGACGAAATAAAGTGCCGATATTTCCCAGTTTATTTAGAAGGAGTGGCACTTCTCTGGTTTACCAAGCTTCCTGTCCGATCTGTAGATCAGTTTTCTGATCTGACCCGAAAATTCAAAGAGCAATTCAGGCTATACGCTTCAAAGGCAAAAGATATAATGTCATTGTCCAGTCTTGAACAGAATCCGGGAGAGCCTATTAAATCATTCTTGAACCGCTTCAACTTAGCTCTGGCAGAAGTCGATAACGCAGAGCCACGAATGATCTTGACCTATTTGATGCGTGCTATCGACAAATCGAGCGAATTTGGAAAATGGCTGAAGATGAAGGAGCCAAATTCGCTCGAGAAATTCTATAAAAAGGCTGACGAATTTATACGCTTAGAGAATCTTTCCGCACCAGCAAAAGTTGTGACAACGGTGGTGGAAAATAATGCTACTATTCAAAGCAAGAAAGAACCGGCAGATCAGAAAAGGGAAAGTAATAGTGGGAAAAGGCAGAAAGACTTCAAAAAGCCCCGCTTCCTTAAACCTTCAGACTTTACTCCTCTGACCGATACTCCGGAGAATATTTTCATCGCCACTAAAGATGCTGTTGAATTTCCAAAACCACCGGCCGTGAAAGTTGGGAAGAATGCTGTTCAAAGCGGAAGATTTTGCAAGTTTCACAACCAACCAGGGCATGATACCAATGAGTGCCGCCATTTGAAAAGCCTAATTGAAGAATTGCTAAGAGAGAATAAGTTGCAGCAATACGTCAAGAGGAATAGAAAAGATCCATCCTCATCCAGCCAAGGGCAGTTACCTCCAACTAATTCATCTGATTCAGGAGAGAGGCCTGCTGGAAAGGAAAGACCTGTTATCAATGTGATCACAGGGGGACCTCACCCGGCTGGCAGGAGTTGGGGTGAAATGGAAAGGTATGCAAAAGCTTTGAAGTATGCACCAACCGAAGAAAGTGTCTTAATCTTGGAAGATGCTTCACCTCTAAAGCAGCAGAAGACTTTTCATGATGATATTATGTTCAGAGCCAGGGATTCTATTAATGTGGAAGCTCCTACTGAGGACCCTTCGGTTGTCTCTATCGGTATTGGGCCGGCTATTGTCAGAAGAGTGTTGGTAGATAGTGGTGCCTCATGCAACATTCTCTTTAAAAGGACATTTGACCAAATGAAAATCCCGATGACTGATGTACAAGCTTCTTCACACAAGATTGCCGGGTTTACAGGTAGCTGAAACAGCCGATTGGAACGGTGGACTTGTTTGTTGAAATGGGCGAAGGACACAAGAAATTGGTTCGGAAGCAAAATTTTGTAATTGTTGATGGATTCTCCTTCTATAACGCTTTCTTGGGCCGGCCTACTCTTGCTGCTTTCAGGGCCGTCCTCGCTCCTTGGTGCTTAACAATGAAATTTCCTACTGATAATGGGATTGCTGTTATTAAAGGAGATCAAAACGCAGGACGAGAATGTTATCTTGTAGAACTCCGAGAGGCCAGGAGAAGAGAAATGGGGAAAGATGCGGCAGCTCCGCTCCGCATCAAGGAACCGACCCTGTAGCAACTACGGAGCGGTCCATGTACTGGCGAACACAGCAATGCAAGAAAAGAAATGGATCCTAGGAAAGCCAGTACAGGGGAGAATAGAGTGGTACCCGTGGAGGTAACGGTACCAGTATCTGTAGACTCGAGAGACCCGAACAAAGTACTCAATGTGGGTTCACAGCTAAGTATAACAGTTCAAAACACACTGATATCATTCTTAAAAGCCAATCTAGATGTGTTCGCTTGGTGTCATGCTGATATGTGTGGGATCTCCCCGGAAGTTGCTGTGCATACTCTGAACATAGATCCGAAATTCACACCAGTGAAGCAAAAGAGAAGAACTCAAGGCCCAGAAAGATCGACGGCACTAAAGGAAGAAGTTGATCGGCTCATGGAGAGCGGCTTTATCAGAAACTCCACCTATCCAAATTGGGTTTCAAATCCAGTATTGGTCAAGAAGGCAAATGGAAAGTGGAGAGTATGCATAGATTTCTCAGATCTGAACAAAGCATGCCCCAAGGATTGCTTCCCGCTGCCCAGAATTGATCAGTTGGTGGATGGAACAGCTGGGCATGAGTTGTTATCGTTTATGGATGCTTACTCCGGATACAATCAGATTATGATGCATGAGCCGGATCAGGAAGACACAAGCTTTATTACAGATGTGGGTCTCTACTGCTACAAAGTTATGCCTTTCGGGTTGAAAAATGCTGGGGCAACCTACCAAAGACTCGTCAATGCAATGTTCAAGCCTCAGATTGGTAGAACCATGGAAGTTTATGTCGACGATATGTTGGTAAAATC
Source organism: Allium fistulosum (assembly GCA_030737815.1). Lineage (NCBI taxonomy): Eukaryota > Viridiplantae > Streptophyta > Magnoliopsida > Asparagales > Amaryllidaceae > Allium > Allium fistulosum. The sequence goes on from CM060901.1 coordinate 791,246,123, forward strand.
AAAGAAAGCTGTAGATCACATGGGGCACTTGGAGGAATTGTTCGCAATTCTTCGAAAGTACGGAATGAAGCTCAATCCATTGAAATGTTCGTTCGGAGTAGAATCTGGGAAATTTTTGGGTTTCATTGTGAGCGCCAGGGGCATTGAAGCCAATCCTACTCAAATCACAGCTCTAAGGGAAGTCAAAGCCCCTAAAACAAAGAAAGAAATGCAAAGTCTCAATGGAAAAGTCGCTGCTCTGAGTCGCTTCATTTCCAAGGCCACAGACAAATGTATTCCCTTCTTTGACGCTTTAAAGAAAGGAAAGAAAAATTTTGAGTGGACTCCAGAATGCCAGAATGCTTTCGATGAACTAATTCATCACATGGAAACACCTCCGGTTCTTTCCAAGTCTAGTGATGGCGAAGACCTCTTCATCTATTTAGCAATTTCGTCCCATGCTCTAAGTGCAGCACTTGTACGAGAAGATATGAAAATACAACGTCCAGTCTACTACATCAGCAAACGGTTCACTGGGGCAGAGATGAATTATTCAAAGATAGAAAAGATTGCTTTTTGTTTGTTAATCGCTTCCAGGAAGCTGAGGCCCTATTTTCAAGCTCATCCTATCAAAGTTCTTACTGATCAACCGCTAAAGCAAGTCCTGTTTCGTCCTGAAACTTCGGGTCGTCTTTTGAAATGGAACATTGAACTTAGCCAGTATGACATCACTTATCACCCCCGAAGAGCAATCAATGGACAAGCTTTAGCAGATTTCATCGCAGAATCTACCGACAAAGGCGATAGTGAAAACGAAACAACTAACGGCATTCCAATCTAGTGGAAGTTGTATGTTGATGGATCAAGAAATGATTACTGTTCTGGGGCAGGGGTTGTGCTTGAAACCCCCGAAGGACGATCATTGTGTTATGCATTGAGACTGGAATTTCCTTCAACAAACAATGAAGCAGAATATGAAGCACTTATCGTCGGTTTAAAAATTGCCAAAGAACTAAACATCAAAGTGTTGCAAATTTTCAGCGATTCTCAACTCATCGTTTGCCAGGTAAAGAAAGAGTTTCAGGCTAAAGGTGGAAATCTGCCCGCATATTTGTCAAAGGCATGTGAACTACTCGAAGATTTCAATCACTACACGATAAGCCATATTCCTCGAGTAGAGAACATGAAAGCAGATTCTCTAGCAAAGTACTCAAGTTCTGGAGAAGCTCAATTACTGGGATTAGTTCCTAGAGAAGTTCTGTCAGCTCCAAGAATTGATGAAATGGATGTTGATTGGATTATGACTACGTCTCAAGAGCATGAATCATGGATGACTCCGATCAAAGAATACTTACTCAATGGTTCCCTGCCAGAAAATTCTAAGGAACGTCGAAAATTATTGAGAAAAGCATCGAGATATATAATTCAAGATGGCCGATTATACAGACGGGGATTTTCAATGCCTCTGCTCCGATGTGTAACTAAGGAAGAAGCCAAGACAATTCTAGCCGAGGTACACGGAGGAGAATGTGGAGATCATTCAGCTGGTCAAACTTTAGCCAAGAAAGTTCTCCGATATGGGTATTTCTGGCCTGACATTAACCGAGATGCTGCTATCTACTCTAGAAAGTGCGACAAGTGCCAGAGATTTGCGAAAATCCCAAGAGCACCTTCCACCGAACTCTCACAGATGGTCAGCCCATGGCCATTCACCATTTGGGGTATAGATCTAATCGGACCATTACCAGTTGCCAAATCAGGAATCAAATATGCTATCGTAGCCGTTGATTATTTCACCAAGTGGGCTGAGGCTGAACCTTTGGCCACCATTACTTCTAAAAAGATGATAAATTTTGTAACGAAAAATATCATTTGCAGATATGGTGTGCCATAGAAAATAATTACAGACAACGGTACTCAGTTTGAAAGTGAAGAGTTCCAGGATTTCTGCAAACGATTCAGAATTCGGAAAAGCTTCTCAGCAGTGGCTCATCCGCAGGCAAACGGGCAAGTGGAAGCGGTGAATAAAATCATCAAGTCAACCATCAAAAAGCAACTTGAAAAAGCAAAAGGTGGTTGGGTTGATAAGCTTCCATTAGCACTATGGGCATACAGGACTACTCACAAAACTGCAACTGGGCACACTCCATTTTCACTGGCATACGGATCAGAGGCAATGATTCCAGTAGAAGTAGAAGTTCCTTCACATAGAAGAGTTCATTTCAACGAAGCTGAAAATGAAAAGTTGCAACTTGAAGCACTTGATTTTCTTGATGAGAAAAGAGAAGAAGCTAGGCTCAGAGTCTCAGCTTATCAGCAAAGGATAGCCAGGCACTTCAACTCTAAAGTTCGCCAACGCAGCTTTGAGGTCGGGGACTTAGTTTTGAAAAGGATCATGACGGCAACTGGTGTGTTTGGTCCAAACTGGGAAGGACCATATGCCATTGGCAGTAAACTTCTTGATGGCACTTTCAAACTCATAACTGTCGAAGGAGATCCAATTCCAAGAGCCTGGAACAGGAACCACTTACGTCCTTATTTTACTTGAAAGAAAAGGCTTTGTTCAAAATTGTGAAATAATGATGAATGTATCAGTTGTATTGTAAAATATTGTAAATCAGTGTGAATGAATGAAAGCTATAAAGTGGATGTAGGCCCGATTCTTGGCCGAACCACTATAAATCTTGTGTTCTTTACTATTTCGTAATGCCTGTTTTATTTCGATATGTAAATACTTTAAATGTATTGCTAAAATGTCGATTCAAAATTGCAGGACATCAAAACAATGCTTACTCGTCACAAAATCAAGCGACCTCTATAAATCACCTGTTATGCAAATACCAAGCGACAAGAAATTCCAAACACAAATCCTATACAAAGTGAACCTCACATAAAAAGTTGGCGACTCCACTGTGACAAACCTTTGTTAATTAGTTGAGATTGTCGATATAAACAAACATCCAACTAAATAACTTGCGTTTGTCCCGTGAAATCGTTCAACAGTGAAGTCCATTCCTTCGAACATAGCAATGTAAGGAAAGAAGATGCGCTAGGAAACAATAACAAAAGATCGCTAATGAGTAGATGATGAGAGAACATTGCCAAGCAAACAAAGGAGCAGCCAAAAGGAGGTATGCTTCTCAATAAAAGGGCCAGTAAGAACCACCGAAGGGACACCTTCCCAAGCAGAAGGAACGGGGCCCTTGCTGACAGATCGTGATGCATCCGATCAGGCAGCTTGCGTCCGTCCCGTGGATCTACTTGCCTCGGAGACGCAACCTTCCTGGCGCACTAACCACCCAACGCTCCTTCTCAAAGTTCAACAAAGCTCTCTGACGAGGCGCGCCAAAAAATGAAAGTACTTCTCTCAATAAAAAAAAAAGATTGGTGGAACCACCGGAGGGGCACCTTCCCAAGCTGAAGGAACAGGGCCCTTGTTACTTAATTGCGATCGTTTGTGCAAACGAGCATCCAATCAAGCAACTTGCGTCCGCCCCGTGGATCCACTCAACCATGAGAAAGTAACTTCCAGGCAATCAAAAAGCCCTCTTCGGAGGCACATGACCTCTTCGGAGGCAAAAGCCCTTTCCCAAGGCACCACAAGCCCTCTTCGGAGGCACATGACCTCTTCGGAGGCAAAAGCCCTTTCCCAAGGCACCACAAGCCCTCTTCGGAGGCACATGACCTCTTCGGAGGCAAAAGCCCTTTCCCAAGGCACCGCAAGCCCTCTTTGGAGGCACAAGCCCTCTTCGGAGGCACAAGCCCTTTTCGAAGGCACAAGACCTCTTCGGAGGCACAACTCTTTAAGAGGAGCCCTCTCCGGAGGCATGTCCCAAAATAAAATACTCGAACAAAAAGCATTCTCTGGAAGCAAAGTTCAACTCTCAAAGGAAGGATTAGCTTGTTCATCTCAAAAAGTTCCTCCTAAAAAAGTTGAAATACTACAAAATTCTTTCAGAAAAGTTCATTTCACTTCATAAGAAAATTCACTTCTTAATGAATAAAAGTGATTATCCCCGAAAGTTGAAGCGTTCTTCAGAAAGAGAAAATAAAAATTCTTCTAAAGACTGGATATACTCTATTAAAAACAGAATAATTCTCCCCTTAAAAGCGGAATAATTATCCTCTGGAATGAGAGTATTGGTCTTGAAAAAACTAGGAATATTGCAATGCACTTACGGCATGGGGGCAATACTATACAGTTCAATTATATTAATAAAAGCAACATGCCACAAGTTCGTTGCAATATCACGAAAAATAGATGTGGAATAAATGCATTCTCAAACACAGACAAAAAGTTTGTACAAGTAAAAGGAATCGTTTATCCTACACTAAAAAAGAGAAACAGATGCGTTCTCACATACACAAGAGTTTGTACAAGTAAAATAATTGTTTTATTTAAGTACTATGAAAATTCTTTACATGTGCAGATATCTCAAAAAGCAAAAGCAGGGACCGGTACCTGCACAATTCCCGGTCGATACATGCAAAAAGCAAAAGTAAGGAGTAAAAAATCTAGCTTGTTATCCCTTCTTCTCGCCACCTTTGGATCCTTTCCCCGGCCTAATGATTAGTTTTTGGAGCCGTTGTGGACGGGTCGGAGCAGAAGGAGAAAGAGGTGCGGCTGGATCAACTTCTGCTTCCTCCCCAGTTGAAGCACTTCTCTTCTTCTTCCTTATGCCACGCTTTCCCTTCCTCTTTGAAGAAGATTCGCTCCCCGGAGTAGCAAGCAGTGTTGAAAGCTTCGTGTCATCATCAAGGGACTGCTCCGGAGTCTTCTCAACGTCTTCAAGGTCCTCCGCCTTCTGTTCCTGCGAAGCTGCCGGGTCATCCAGGCCTTGAAGGGCTTCGATTTTCTCTACCTGTGATCCCGGCTGGGAAGCAGAAGGAGGAGTAACCTGTAAAGATGAAGGGACGGCAACTGAAGGAGTGGAGACTTGTGCAGTGTTTGGTGCCTCCGCTGTAGAAGAAAAGAAGTTAAAATCAACATCTTCCGAAAATAGGGAAGGTATCGGTTCACCAAAGTTCAAGTAACAAGTAAGAAGGTCATCAAACTCGGTTAAATCAAATAACTGGTTCATTAGACCCGGAACTTCGCCAAAGTTACCTGGGGGAGTTGGCTTCGCAAGTTCAATTTCATATTTATCAGCCTCAGTTTCTTCCTGGCTTTTCTCTTCGATTTGGGAATGAGGAGTCTTGGAAGTATCGAGTTTAGCTTCAGCATCTTTTGCAGCAAATGGAGATGGAGATTTAGGGGCAGGTAGTGATGTTGTCTTTTCTGGATATTCTTCTACCGCTGTCCCGGCTCTAGCTTCGGCAAGTTGCTCTTTGCCTCTAATAAGCGCATCACGTGCTTCATCGTCTAGATAAAGCGCTACAAGGTCTGCTTCCGCATAACTGGCAAATGTGTCAAGTATAGTCTCCCAAACTTCAGCAAGTGTAATCTCATATTTGGGACCTAAGAAGGAAAGGCTGCCACGGCCCAAAACGCTGTGCATATAGAAGTCAAATAGAGTAGAATCGATGCTAGCTTTAGTGGCGTCGTGAGACTCTTCGGCCACAACTTGTCCAGCGACCGCGTCATCACGCTCCTTCTCAACTTTAAGAAGCTTAGCTTTTAGCATCTCAATCTCTGCATTTTGGGACACAATTGTTCCCCGCAGTTCAGTATTTTCTGTGCGATATTTCTCAGTAATGTGCTGCTCAGCTGCAAGCTTCATTTCGGCGTCTCTTTGTGCAGCATGTGCGTCCCGCACTTGCTTCTGAAAGACTTCTTCCTTTTGGGTATGCGATGCAGAAGACGAGGCGAGATCTTCTTTAAGTTGCTTGACTTCAGATGCAAGCTTTGCGTTGTCGTTTGCGATACTCGTCATCTCCGCATCATGCTGCTTGCGCCATTTGTCCCATTCTGATTTATCATTCTCCATGGTCATCATCGCCTCAAGATTCATGTGATTAACCCTTTGGAGTTCGTCGACAAGTTTATGCCATTGCGACATCCTCTCGATATTAAGCCTGATTGCGTCAAGACCTTTAAGCATGTCTTGCTTATCAATCGGAACCAAATCCAAATCAAAGCGCACTCCTTTTAGGCACCAATTTGGAAATCGGCTCTGAAGCATTGGAGGGCCGTCTTTAACTTGATATTGTGGCCTGTTAATGATTGTTTGAATATCAGACTTCTTTAGAGGAGGAGAGCCGGCCGGAGTATCAGAAGGGATAGGAGCGTCAGCCTTTTCAGAAATTTCAGACGCGTTCTTCTCGTCAAGTTTAACCCGTTTACTTGGGTCATCAATAGCATGCTTCTTCCCTTTGTCGTCATGATATTTTCTTTTATGAGAGTCATCGTCTCTCCTTCTTTGCTGCTCTTCATAAGCACGCCTTTCTTGAGCTTTTCTAGCTGCACGCTCTTCGTCAGATTCTTTGCGGGAGGGAAGATAACGTCCATAATCGTAAGAATCACGCCCTCCGTAGCGCCGAAAGTTGTCGTAGTATGAGCCGGAACGTCCCATCGGAGAATCTGAAAAACGGAAAAGAAGTAAAAGAAGTAAAGTTTAGAAATTTCCAGAAAAAGAGGATAAATGCTTATAAGTGCTGAAAAATCCAAAGTGTGTGCGGCGTGCAAACTACATGCGTCAAACTACAGACCACGCTTTAGTGTGGAAACAGAGACGACTGGCGTAGTAGGCGTCAGGGTTTGTTTTAGGATGGAAGTCGCTTCAACAGCGGGAGAAGTCACTTTTGGATTATTATCCTCGAAAAGCTCTTGAGAAGTTATCATGATATCGCTCAAGCCATCAAAAGTGTCATCACCCTGGAGCTCAACAGGCTTCTCTTTTTCAACTTCCATATCAATGGATTTCTCAGAAACTCGAGGATTCTCTTCCTCCTCACTAATTGGGGCAAGCGCCGACTTGCTGACTGACCCTACAACATCGATGGATGCGGAACACTTTACCAAAGCAGCTTCTACAACGGGTGCTTTTGATGCGATTTCATCTACAGAAGTTGGGGCATTCGAGGCCTCTGCTTGAGAACCCGAAGCAACTAACGTTTCCGCATCGGAACTAGAAATTTCATGAATTCGAGTCGATCTGGAAGGATGTAAAAGCCCAAATTGGTGCAAAAGCTCATCATTTAATAAAAACTGGATACTCCTCTCCTCTATCGGCACCGCCATAAGCCTTTCAAAAATCACTTTGTGACCAGGACCTTTAGAGGGAAGAGGAAGGGCTGAAAAGGTAAAAAGGCAAAGTTAGCACTTGATAACTCGGACTTCAGTAAGTTTGAAAGAACATAAGAAACAGAGGCAAGTAATCTTACTTCCTACTCTCCAAATAGCATAAAACCCCGGGGGACAGCGAACATAGAAAAACGGGCTCAGGAAACTATGAACACTTTCAGGGAGACCGGTGATCAACATGCGATTTCTAGCACTCCTCACGACTATGATAGAGGGGTGATCTTTATTTTTGGCAAAAGTACACAGATAGCGAATTTCTCCAAAACTAGGAAAGCGGTCCAGAGTTCTCCTGAAAAGCACGCATAGTCCTAGCAGGATGGCGTAGCCATTGGGGTGTAATTGAAAAGGGGAGATAGTTAGTCGGAGAAGAAGTTCTCGAAGGCAGTCATTGAATGTGGGAATAGCTCCGCTCGAGAGCATTTGGCGGTTAACTGCGACAAAGCCATGAGGCGGCATATCAGCAGTATCATTTATTTCAGGAAGCAAAGCGTCAGCTTCGGCAATGCCAAACTGGATGCATAATTGACGAAAGGCTTTATGGCTCAGGGTGGTAGGAGTCCTTTCTGGAGGATCATTTAGCGGGACAGCAACTGGAAATGCATCTTCAACTTGCTCCGTTCCTTCTTGTGGAGAAGACATTCTACACAATCAGCTGAAGGTTCAAATGTGAAGGTGCACGTTTCCTAAAAAGTGTGAAGTGTTGTGCAAAACTAATGAAAATAAAAGACAAGCATAACTGGAATTAAATTAGTCGACAATTGATCGATTACAGAATTTCAGAACTTGTTAATGTTCAAGTATAGTGTTAATGCAGACAAATCAGTTTCATTTGACTATTACGATTTTGTTTTAATACTCCACTTGAATTGGTTATTGTACAGCATCTCATTCATATTCATTTAATTTAACTTTCTCTTTACCAACTAATCTGTCATTCGATGTGGGCAGTCAGTGACAGTATATTCGTCCCAGTACTCTATGAATGTTGTGTTAAACAGGATTGTTAATTTGCAAATTAAAGCAATCTGTAAAAGGAAATACATGCAACACAGTTCGTAGTTCAACAGTTCAAAGTCTGGGCAAAGTTCAAAAGTCATCTGCTTAGTCGCCGAAAACTAAGTACTAACTCGGTGACGACTTAAGGGAAATTCCCTGTGGGTCAAAGCTAGTAGTTCCCGAGTCTTGGCCGAATTAAGAAGCAAAACTGGTTCGAAGCAACATGAAATCCTCTATGTCCTAACTCGGAAGCGACTCAAAACCTGGGAAACGTGAAATTGCTAAGTCGGTTCCGACTTAAAGCAGTGAAATCACTGAGTCGTGACTGAGTCAATACATCAACCCACTTTCTTCCATAACTCTTAACTCGCTAGCCCAATAACCTCACAGTCAATGGCGATCCTAATTCCATCACACCATTGGATCGCCCAAGAAAACCAATTCGAATCGCCTCGGGTTTGTTGCAAATCTAATGTATTATTGCCCTATCACAACTATAACATGATCGATGGCAGTGGCAGAACAGTCGAAGGGTCATTCGTAACGAACCACGGCAGACTAATGGAAGTCGAAAACTGGGGAGTCATCGATTCGACAGTGGGCATGGGTAAACTCGGATCAGATTAACTTACGATGTATAACAGAAGGTTGATCGACGATTGAATGGATGGAATTTGTCTCTGAGGGCTCTAAACTGCGTCAATGGCTGAATCAGGAAGAAGAATAAGTGAGGAAGAGGAAGGACGACTCAACTACTTATTCGCAGGAAGATGAGGCGACTTACACGCTGCCGACCTAAGACCTCTGTTAACTCGCTTCCGACCTAATCAAAGAGCAGGTTAAGAAAATCGAAGCACACGACCTACGACTTAGGCGTATGCTTCGAGGGGCAAATGTTAACCCTCTTTCAGTTCATAACCTAATGAGTTAAAAGCGCGACCGACTCAAGACAAAGACCGACCTAACAGATCTGACTTAAAGCAACATGCGACCTAAGCTACAGGTCCGACTTAACAGTAGCCGACTTAATGAAGGCTCTGACTTAAGAAAGGTCTCCGGTTTAACAAGCCACGACCTAAGAAAACTCTGATCCAACAGTTGCCGATCTAACTACTGAAAAGAGCTGCCGACTTAAGACATGTGCCGACTCAACAGGTCACGACTTAAGGTATTTTGTGACTCAAGAGCTGAGACCGAGTTAAGAAGGATTCCGAGTTAAGTAATGCTCCGACATAACAGTGTACGAGTGAAGGAGTAGTCTGACTTAACCAACTAGCAAGTTACGAAGGCCTCCGACTTAGCAGTTCGCGGGATAAGGAGGGGCTCCGACCTAAAGAAGTCTTCGACTTAGAGACCTACGACCTATCTCTTAAGTCGTCGCCGACCTACGACTTATACTGAGTCGTATGTAATCTCAGAACACCTTACATCTTTACCTCGTCACCGACTAACCTTAAATCTTCGATGACTTAGGACTTAAGCATAAAACCAGAGAAGGAGGCGAACTACTATGGAAGTGTTGATGAGCCGGCTGCGACCTATCATAAGTCGGCCGTGACTTATACTAAGTCGGCGATGACTTAGGACTTAGGGAAATTTCCAGAGTCCAAATCAGCTCCTATAAATACCCCACCACTTCCAACATGAGGAGGACTTTTGGCCATTCATTTCTTCAAGCGCTGTTACGCTGTCGAAGTCTCCTCTCATTTAGCAACCAAAGATCTTCAAGCATTCAAGACACTACAACAAGCTTCGAGAAGAACTCCTTACATCCAACACGGATTCGTCGAGTTTCATGATCAAAGATTGAGCTAGTAGTCAAGAGTGCTTTCGTGATCAAGTTGTATTGTATTTTGAAGGATATTGTATCAAATTGTAACCGAATCAGCAATAAAAGATTATAAAGTGGACGTAGGCTCAATTACGGGCCGAACCACTATAAACCTGTTGTTCATTTACTGCTTTTCTGCTATTTTCAGCTTATATTCAGTTCCCGTACCAACGGGTGGTGCTTTCACGATTCAATTACACACACCGGGTGTTAGCGTTCACATTTTATCGTTAACAACTTCCATTAATCATCCTTAATCAATCATAAACAGTAATTAACCATCCTGTAATTACTTACCTTAATTAATTAAATCCTTAATTAATTACACCAAGTAATTAATCCTTAATTACTTCTCCTAAGTAATTAACCTTTAATTACTTCATTAAGTAATCCTCCTTTAATTAATTCCATCTAGTAATTATCCATTAATTACTCTACCAAGTAATTATACTTAATTAATTCATAATTAAGTGATTATTTAAATTAACCAAACTAATTAATTTTCTTTAGTTAATTATTTTAACTAATCATTTAAAATTAATTAAATAATTACTTAACTCATTATATTTAAAAGACCTTAATTAATTAAGGAAAATCATTTATCTTAATAAAACTCTTACTTATCAATAAACCATTTACATTAATTAACTATTCTTAAATCAATAACAATAATTAATTAACCTTTATTATTCCCACAAATTTATTATTTTACATTAATCAAAAATTTAATTATTTAAAGATAAGCTCTTTATTTTAATTGATTTACTTAATTATATCATTAAACTTTATTTAAGATACAACACTTAGAAATCAGCTATAATAAAAAAAACAATCTAAACATCTAACTAAACCTTTAAATCTTTGAAATCTTCAAAAGTTGACTTATAAATTTTAACATATAGTTATTTTTAAAAACTTGATTATCATATTGTAAAAACTAGTTTATTTTAATATACCCTTAAAATTTGTTAAACATTTCTTTTGAATCTAGAATAATATCCTTTAAAACTTAACTTGCTTTATTTTTAAAAATTACAAAAACTTGATTTCTTTACAAAAATTTGCTAGATATTAAACCAGAAAATCATCTCGAGCCAAACCCGAGTCAAACGCGCTAAAAACTTGAGCCACCCTCGAGTCAACAGCCAAACCCACCACTTCGAGACCAACCTTCATTTTCTCGAGCACGTCCCCGAGCTTCCTCCTTCTTCCCCAACCCAACAAAACAACCCAGATGCGAGTGACACGCATGTACGTGCACACGAGGCCTGGCCACCTCCGGCCATCGTTCTGATCACCAGCAAGACGACGATGCTCTCCTCCATCGCCACGAACACCCAGGTCACTCAATCTCGCCGTCGTTCAAAATCGAGCAACTCGATTCAAAATTGGAACAAAGCAGATAATCAATAACCCCTCGACTCGACACTTCCGATCACTAGCGACTACATAACCTCGTCCCTACCTTCGCCAACCAACCTCGCTTCCATCCCCCAACCTCTGAACAAGTCCGGTGCTCTAGAGACGTCGCGGCAATCAAGTTTTCAGCCTCGACCGAAACTATGCCCAAAACCCTAAATTGACCCTGTTCGCCGTCCACGATGATCAGAAAAATCATCGATTATTTTTCCTGAGCGCCCCAACCTTTCATCCACCTCCCGCATCAACCCCGTGACTACCAGACCTCGCGATCGCCAGAAATCGCCACGATTTCATTTTCTGTTCAACTCGCAATTCCTCATCATATAACAACTTAAAAATCTTGAAATGATTATCTAAAATCATCATTTTTCAAGAAGAATCTGATCCTATGATTGAAACTCGAATTCCAAACATTCGATTTTGGGCTTATTTTAAATCATCACTGTTATATATCATTTTTGAAATAAATACTTAATTTAAATACTTGAATTTATTTTTAAAAATGATGTTACTACCTTACCATCACTTTTCATTCAGAGATCGTAACCAAAAAAAGGTTTAGGGAAGGAGATTTTTAATTTTGAAACAGGTTGAAGCTTGGAAACCTGGAACAGAGGCAAGTTGCCTGTTCTCAGACATGCACAGTCATATTTACATACATATATACATATGCAATCATAATTGTCATCCATTCATCAATGATCATCACACGCAGATCAAGATACAAACAGATTTAAGATGTTAAAGGGTAGTTTACTCACGTTGCTTATGAACAGAGGAATCAGAGAACTAGGGGTTTGAAGTTTGAAAACTGGAAACTTGTTGAGTTGCTCCTGCTTTTAAATCTGGGATGATTTGCTTTGAAATTGAAATGGATTTACTTTGAGATATTTGATTGCTTTCGAATGCATGAAGAAAAATGAAGAAGGCAAAGTAGAGGTATATAGGCTGCTCTTTGGTGTACACAACAAGCTTCTACTTTTGATTTTTTTTCCAGTTTGCTTTGAACAATGTTTTAACCTAACGTGATTTCATTAATTTTATATTTTGTAAACTTGAAATGATGTATAGTATGCTTGAGTTGAAATGTGCATTAAATGCTTGTCTCCTTAGGTTCATACATATATATATATATATATACATAGATTTCATATGTATATTTTGTTTTACCCAATGCATTTGTATTTGTTATCATATATATACACACACACACAATTGCTATATGCTTCTTAACTTATGTATACATACTTTTATTTATTTATTTGCCTAATAAGATCAATATTTCAAAATCAAAACTAGTTAATTGCCCAATTATCAGACGTCAAAAATTTGGGTCGTCACAAAACCAATTCCATTGGATCCGTAATAGTGTATTATTATCGGATTTCAAATTTCGTAGTGTCCGTGGTTATCGTTTGGACGTACGGGATATAAATGCGATGAAATTTATATCGAAAATTCAATATAATAATTGGGTCCAAAAAGTTATTTTCTCCATACGATCGAATTAGGACTCGAAACCTTTTCCATTGTGTTTGAAATAGGGGTATAACATTAGAAACGCCTAGCGGCACACCTCGATAGGAGGTCAAGATTTTAAGTTGCGAAATCGAGAAGGATTTATAAATGAAAAGGCCGGTTTTATTGAAGTGGAAATGTATTTTTCTGGAAAGTTAAGTATATTTTAAAGGAAAGATTTTTAAGAATAAATTAGAAATTTAAAAGTGTTTAAAAGAATGTTTTTAGAAAATTTATTATTTAGTTGTTCAAAAATTGTTTAAGTATTTATAAATTGAGTTAGTTATAGTAATCAATTATTTTTAAAGGTTAAATTAGTATGTAAATTGAAATTTAAAATAAGTTGGCTAGGTTTTTTTAAAATTTGAATGTTTAAAAGTTTGAATGATGAAGTAGTTAATTACAGGCAAAGAAAATCGTACGTTGATCCTAGTTAAATTTGATTTAAAAATATCTCGATATTAATAAAATTCGTAAAAAAATTTATACAAGGTTCGAGTGAAAGAAACAAGGCGAGATGGAAACAGTTTGCAAGTTAAAATCAAAGGTGAGTTAATCTCACTCAAATTGGATTACCGGTTAATTTAAATAGTTAAAATTAAATTATTGGTCGACTGATTGAATGTGATAATTATTATCGGTCTGGATGTGATATTATATAGTAGTATATATATATATATTGGAGTGATTGATATTCCTGCATTATATAGCGGATGAGACCATATGCACCCGCATAATAACGGATGGCCCTATATACCGCGATATCCCCCTCGAAGTGGGAGTGGTATTTTTATATTGTGCTAACATCTATGGATGCAGGGAAACAAGTTGGAGGGATCCAATTGGATTCCTCAACAATATTGAAATTATTATCATATTCAGTGATATGATTTATTTGAATAATCTATGGTAGATTATATTGAAAATTGAATTTATTGAACGCTATGGTATTGCTGGATATATTTTTGGCATTTTAAAATAGCAAAGATATAAAAATTGAATTTTTGAAGAAAAATAAAGGGAATTTTTAAGTAAAATATTTATAGTGAAGTTGAATAAATTAAAGAACAGATTTGGAAAAGGGGAAATAGTTGATTTTAAAATTTTATTTAGTAAATTCCGAATATGGAAAAATATGAATTTTTTAGTAGAGGGTGAAATAAAGGGTTTTAAAAATAGAGAACTTAAGCAATATTGTTTTAATGTAAAATAATGTATTTTTTAAATTTGAATCTAAATGGTTTGGGGAAAATAAAAGGGAATTTTGAAAATAAAATATGAAATTGATGTCCTAGATTTAAATAAGGTTTTAAACCAAAAAAAGGAAGTGAATTTGAAATTAGGGTGTTTGGAAAAATTTGGGTAAATCAAGAAATAAATTTCAAAATGGAATTAATTCAGAAAATTGATTTGAAAGTCGATTAAGTGTTTTGAAACAATGATTAAAAGGACAATGGGACCATGGGATTTATAAACTAGGTTTATAAATAAAGTGAAATAATTATCCGTGGATAATTTGAATATATAAATTCACGATAGGAATTTATAAGGAGATGGTAGTTCGTTTTAAAAATAAAAAGTGGTTTATTTTTAGAAATGCGAGAAAAGGGAATTTACGGAGTTGGAACGTAAATTAAACTAGACATAAATCGAGAGGGAATTTATAAACGATTAGACGGGCTATATTGGAGTGGAAAGTGTATTTCCCTAAGAAGTTAAGTATATTTTCAAAGAAAGATTTTTGAGTATAAATTAGAAAATTTAAAGGGTTTTAAAGGAATGTTTTAGAAAATTTATCATTTAATTGTTTTAAATTTGTTAAAGTAAATATTTATTAAGTTAGTTATAGTAGTTAATTATTTTTAAAAGGTTAAATTAGAATTATGATTTAAAATGGAAAATTATTAGATATTTATATTTATATAATAGCTTTATTTTAAAAAGTAGTTTTTGGCTAAAGTTTTACTTGGAGAATTATTATAGAATTTCATAACTATTATTTTGAATAAAGTGATTTAAGTAGCTTTATTTTAAATATTTTAAGTGTATATTTTTTGATAAAGGGATTTAATTTATTTAAAATCTAAATTAAATAAGACTGGGTGTTTTCAGTGGAAATAGAATATTTGGTTGAAAAATTGTTTAATTTGATAGTTAAATAACCGACTATCAAATCTGGACCCAAATATAACTTTGGAAATATCTAGAAGAAATACGGGAATTATATGGTACAGTTACCGTTCGAGGTGCTATACTGTACGTATAAACCCGTTTCGTTCTTCTAGGACGTTTATAAGGAAATCCGTCCATAAAACAGTTTGGAGGTGATCTCCTATCTTATTTTCGTCTATTGATTTCCTAAAGAACCGGGGTTGAGTTTACCGGGAATGGAGAATGTTGTTTCGAAGAGACCGGGATCGGATTTGTGACCGAAAACCACTTCGGTCCAATGAGTACGTTTTCGTAATGAAGACAAGATCTTGGAGTCGAAGATGGAGTAGTGAAGTGCAAGGGCTAATCGCTACTAATCCTGAGGGTGATTCCAAAATGGATGTAGTAGGAATAGTGTCTTCGATTCCGTTCAGACCGGGAACAGACTTGTATGGATGAATGCTATCAATACGTTGTCATTGGAGGACAATGAGCATTCTAAGTGAATATTTCTAAAAAGGTAACGCTTAGCCTCGAGCCTCATCAACCGGGAATGACTGAAACTCAGGGGATATGCAGCAAGTCTAAGTGGGTAGCTCCCAAGTTGGGCAAGGTTTCCCATCTAGAGTCCCTTTAATTTGGCTGTGTGGGCGGTTGTTGATCCCAACCGCGGGGTGATCTTATTCGGGCTATCCAGTAAGTGGTAGTCCGGTCTTATGTTGCAGGGGATCGGGAGTGATCATCAGTACGTTGATCTAGACCAGGTACCGTGACGGGTGGTACCCCAGTGCCTAGTCATTCAATTGGAATCAATTCTCCAATAAGCGTCATACGGTTTTGATTGTGCCCAACTACGCTGGAACATGAGATGCATGCATTTCAGCTATTTGAATAAGTATTTGTACTTAGACACTATTATAATATCAGAGGATTTTGATATAAAAAATGTTTTGGTTATCGTAAGGTAAAAACCCGGCATTTTTATTTATGGCGTGGCCTTACGAGATACCTTTGATTTTCAAAGGATTTTGGAAACTTTAATAATCCAAATTGAGTGTGTTTTCTCATGCTGGTTTTCCAGACTGACTCGGGTGTTAATTTATTATAATATTCGGGTCAGACCGAGTATTACAGATTCAGGATAGGATGCTATGGAGCTCAGGAGACGAGCTGGATGACAAGACGTATCACACGTACTTGGTGTATAATCCGTTGTGCATTGTAAGCTGTATAGTCAGCTTTTGTGAGGACAAGTTATTATAACTGTCTAGTATTGTGTTATTGATTGTATTGTACTCTGATGATGTAATGTATAAAGATAGTTATAGTTTCTTTTGTATAAAGATCTGTTGTTATCTATTATATATTGTTCCGCTGCGATTGTGAGATTCTGATGTTGTTTTCTATTTTCTTTTTCTACCTCTTTCATCTTTTCCCTAACGATATGGTATTTCCGTCATCCGATTGTTCGACATGTAATACAGTGGACATATTGATGTCGAGTTTCGGGCGTCGAAAATCCTGGTCGTGACATTTATACACCATAATTCTTCGCTTATAAGCATAATTCCAATGAACGCTTCATTTCCTAAGTTTACTTGTATAATATTCTATTACATATTCTTATTAAACATTTCAACTTTTAATATTTGGTAAGTTATACATTATGTCTTTTAGAATGTAATTGAATGTTACAGAAGTTTCTCTTATTTATTTAAGCTAACAAAATGTTCAATAGTTACATTTCTTAATTTCCCTATCCTTTGATTTACATATCACAATTTACCATTTCATATATATTTCATTAATTATTTTGCTTCCAATTTCTTATTTTCCTCGTTTCAGAAGTTTCCAATTATTAATATAGTCAAGATTTCATTCATTGCAATAATTGAAAGCTATTAATTATCAAAAAGTTTTAAGAGCTAAATCCTGGATTCATTTCAGTCATTTAGAAAATTATATATATATATATATATATATATATATATATATATTCTTTATAGATCAAATCATACTTAGGAATTCAAAATCAAGATTTATTTATCAAAACAAATGTGCAGTAAACTACTACAACGGTCTTCCCACTTTGAAACTCGAAAATGAACGTCGATGATGCGTGCACTCATCACCTAAATTATTTTCCAAAGACGGAGAGGGCAGAACTTATTTCCCTTCACCACGACCACCCAAATGCAAACTAACCGTTTTTGACGGTTCCAACTATAACATCCTCTATCTAGAGGACCAAAGCTAAGCGTTACAGATGCTGCAGTCATCCATAGTATTAATTTCCGGCGACTAAAAAGGGCTATGTTAATGTTATTCATAAGATCAGAAGCGCTTGAATATGAAACAAAATCACAAATGTCCAAAAACATCTTTTCCCATTACATTTTCAAAGCACATGTTTCACATTCAAATTACATAATTGCATAATTGTTTCCCAGATTCATATAAAACATAATTATTACATAAATACGCCAAGAGCGACATATGATGATGCCCCTTGGTTGACCATAGTACTACATAGACATAACTGTATTAAATACAACACAGCAGAAAATAAAAAAACAGCAACTCCTATATAGCTATCCGTCAGCCTACTAAAACCTGTAAAACCTCAACCCTTAGCCTACTCAAATCAATTTTGAGTATCCGAGAGTTTAAGGGGAAAAACATAAAATTCGAGTCAGACATAAAGCCTGGTTTGAATGATACTATACATCTCGGATATACGACATTAAGTGAGACCGGGCCGCTTAGCAGAACGGGTTTCCCCTCACTAATATCCTTTTAAAACATATCTTTTGCAAATCAAAATCATGCAACCAAAACTGGTTAAAACTATAAAGCATTATTATGTAAACATACATATCAGGCAACAAAAAGACTATTTGTCCGAACACTATAGTTTTGTTTGGCTAACTACCAACCTTTGGATGACTCAGGCCTGCCAAACAATTTAACAAAATAATCTAACATCTATTAGACACACCTCTTTTGAACGGTCTGTCCTTAACTATCTATTAAAAACTTCTCTTTTGGACTGTTTGTTCCTAACTTAACATCTCGCAGGGTCGCCTGATCCTAATGGTATTGTGGGCTCACCAATAACTTATTTGTATACAACATATATTCCCTTCTATGTGTAATCATAATTTTAGTCTTACCTGTGACAAGGCCCTACGCACGGAAATTTTGGACTAAATTAGCTGGGGCCAATAGCTAATGTATAAGGCACGACCATATACCAGTCCCATCTGGTATTCTAATATCTGAGTCATTTTACTTCGGTATACCTTCTCAAAATTTTCCTTGAAAACCTTTTCAAACTGATTCAAACCTTTAAATTAAACTTAAACAAGGAATATATATAAGTGAATATTAGGCTCAGGTCCCTAATAAGTTTCAAAATACACAAAAACCTCAGTAAAAAAAAGTGTGTAAATTAGGTCCCTAGAATTAAGTTACTAAGTAATTGCATATAGTTATGCAATTTTTTTGGTGAATAATTGTGGAATTTTCCGCAACTTTTTGAAAAAATTGCGTAAATTTCCGCAATTTTTTAGGTGAATAATTGCGGAATTTTCTGCAATTTTTTGAAAAAATTGCGTAAATTTCCGCAATTTTTTTGATGAATAATTGCGGAATTTTCCGCAATTTTTTGATATAATTGCATAAATGTCTGCAATTATTCACTGAATAATTGCATAAGTGTACGTCATTATTCAGTAACTTAATTCTAGGGACCTAATTTACAAACTTTATTTTACTGGGGTTTTTGTGTATTTTGAAACTTATTAGGGACCTGTGCCAAACTGTCCCTATATATAATCTCTATGCTTTACTCAAAATCACCTTGCCATGTTATATATATACTTTACTTAAACCTTTTTATTGATGAACACATTTAACTTTTGAAAATACTCCTTTCGAATCCACCGAAAGCACCTCTTTCGAGACCAAGTAAAACCCTTTATTCAATCTAAGCCGAAAAGCCAAACCTTCCTTTTGAAGCCATTCATAGAAACCTTTCGAAACCATTAAAAACCTTCCTTTCGAAAGCTTTATAACCTTAGACATTTTTCTTTTAAAACACTTTAAAATTTCCTTTCAAAAACATTGGAAAAACCTTTCCTCTTAGACCTTTCGAAACCACTAGAAAACCTTCCTTCAAACCTTTCGAAATTATTGGGGAACCACCCATTCGAAACCTTTCTTTAAACCTTTCGAAAGCATTGGGGTAGCACCCCTTCGAAACCATCATTTAAAACCTTTCGAAAGCATCAAACCTTTTTAAACAGCAAACCTTTCGAAAGCATTTGGGTTAAATTTAAAACATGTGGAAAACACATTTCGAAACTTTTGAAAACCGTTTCGGTCGAAACCATTTGGAATATGCCTTCAAGTAGAGCAAAAGGATCTGAAACCCATTAAAATCGAAAGCATTCCTCTCGAAAGCTATTCTTAAATAAAAAAAGTGATGGTGTCGAAACCACCCTTCCGAAAGCTTTGAAGAAGTGGCCAAGTTTAAAAACAAAGTATACCTTCCAAAACCATTGACTTCGAAAGGTAAGGAAAGCGGCAGCTAAAGGGCTTCGACCTAGTCGAAAGCCTATATTTAATAACAAAGAAGCAACCTCCTTAAAACCATTTCTTTAAACCATTTGACCTAGACGGAAGCCAACCGAGTCGAAAACAACATAGTTGGAAAGCAAAGCAGACGCATTTTTCACTTTAAAACAAAGGTATGCTTCAACCCCTTCGGAACCCCTGGGTTTCGACCTCATACCTTCCGCCTTCTTTCCAATTCGCTATGCACCAAGTCTTTGATGTCATGCGTGTTGACTTCGTTAATGATGGAGGCAGAGGAACTAAGTCGAAAGCCATCTATGTCGGAAGCAAGGTGCTGAAAGTGGCAAAACAGGCTAAAAACAAGTAAATTTTGTCTTTAACTAAAAAGAGAAATACATTTTTACCAACCTGCTATGTTTGTTAAAATCTAATTGGTTGCTAAATTTTCTTTTCTAAAAGTACTACCATAATTTCAGAAATAAACAATAATTTTATTTTATAAACTATCCATTCTCCTTTTATAAATATATAAAACATTTAAGTCTCATACCTTAAATAATTTTATATATTCATCAATGCACTTTAGTAAATTCTACCAAAATTCTAGAAAATCATTATCGATATGTTTTCTAACATATATAAATTTCAGACCCAAATAAATAATTATTTAGCCGTAAATAATTTATAACCCAAATAATTATTTTCTTCACTAGAAAATTAATATAAAATCCACATTAATTCACAAAATTATAAAAATTGAAACTCATTTCTAAAATATCATTTCAGATCTAAATCTAAACTTGCAAGGTATTTGGATGTTATTAAATAGGGTTTTCACATCAAAGCATATCATAACATCTATATGAATAAACATAAATCATCATCAAGCATATATACACATTTAATCCTTCAAAAACATGACATAAACTTGCAAAAACCTTTGGGTTTAACTTAAAACCAAAAAAATTAAAAGAATGAGATGTAGTCATTATTCACCTTAGCTTGAGATTAAAGTTTTGATATTTGATTAGCTTTTGATTTGATTAATCTTCTTCCTTAGCTTTTTCTTCCTTCAGTTCTTTAAAATGGTGGTCGGTCTCTTTGTTTTTAATTTTGCAAATGAGAGTGAATAAGAGAATACATGACTAAGGGGTTTAAGGTTTAGGGTATAAGGATTTTCCTTGTTCCCATTATTCCCCTACCTACTTCCTAACCCTTTATCTATTTTATTTCATGTTATCTCATTTTGATTTACTCAATAACATGGCATGGCTACCCCTATTAATCACAAATCTCAATCCATTAATGAACTTACATTATTTTATTTAATTAGCTAATTAAATATCCTAAATAATGTTACTAAAAATATGGGGTGTTATAATCTCCCTTCCTTAAAGAATTTTATTCACGAAATTACGATAAGGAACACAACAAAACAATCAAAGGTAAAACAAACCATCAAATAAATCAGAATAAGCATCTCTAATCCTGCTCTCAGTCTACCAAGTACAGTCTCTAGCATTGTCACTCCACTGGACCTTCACTAATTTGACTGTCTTGTTCCTCAACTTCTTCTCATCTCTTGCGACTATCCATGTAGGCTTCCTAACTATAGTCATGTCTAGTTCCACTACTAAATCTTCTAACACAGTTGGTGCTATAGTAGTGTCTGGATCCCTAACACACTTCTTCAGATAAGATACATGGAAAACATCGTGGACTCCTACCAAACTACTCGGTAACTCTACTCTATATGCGAGTTTCCCGATCCTCTTTAAAATAGGAAATGGTCCTACGAATCTCGGTGCTAACTTCTCCGTCTTCCTGTACCTGATAACACCTTTCATCGGCGATACTTTGACGAAAACATGATCTCCAACAGAGAACTCTAAATCTTTCTGTCTTCTACCTGCATAGCTCTTCTGCCTAGACTGAGCTTCCTTCATTATCGCCCTTATTAGCTCAATCTTTTCTACTGCTTCTCTTACCAAATCGGGACAAAGGAATAATCTATCTATGGTCTCTAACCAACATGCAGGAGATTTGCATGGTCTTCTATACAAAGTCTCAAACGGTGTCATCCCTATACTAGTCTGATAATTGTTGTTATACGAAAACTCAACTAGGTGTAGACGGTCTTCCCATGATCCCCCGAAGTCTAATACACAAGCTCTTAACAAGTCTTCCTAGATCATGTTAACTCTTTCCGTTTGCCCATTTGTCTGCGGATGGTAAGCGGTACTCATCTTGAGCTTGGTTCCTAAACTCTCTTGTAGACCCTTTCAAAATTCGCTAGTGAATAAAGAATCTCTATCAGTAATAATACTACTAGGAATTCCGTGAAGTCTAACCACATTCTTAATAAATAACTTAGCCAATACAGGTGCCATCTTATTTTACTTAACGAGAATGAAATGGGCACTCTTGGTCAATCTGTCCACTATGACCCATATACTTTCATTTCCTCTATTAGATCTTGACAATATGTTTATGAAATCCATAGAAATAGAATCCCATTTCCAAACCGGAATGTCCAATGGGTGAAGCAATCCACTTGGCTTCTGATGCTCGGCTTTCATCCGTTGACAGTTCAAACACTGGTTCACCCATAAGCCAACATCCCTCTTTATTCCTTCCTAGAAGAAACTTCTCTTCATATCTTGATACATCTTTGTTCCTCCTAGATGAATAGTAAACTTCGAACGATGGCATTCCTCCAAAACTTCGTCCTTATGTCTCCCACATGTGGAACACATAATCTACCCTTCTTTTTCAACCACCCACTTTGGTCAAGAATGAAGCCTTTCAATTCATCGCATTCCGTTCCATATCTTAATTTCCTGATCTTTTCAGCTAACACCGGACCTTCTTCCTGTTTAGAAGCAATCTTCTCAATCAATACCGGTCGAACTTCTAAATAAGACAATATAGCAGATCCTCCACTAGACCCAACCTCGGATCTCCACTATGCTCTGTAAGTCGACAACTCTTCTATGTCCTTCCATTCTGCTATCATAGCTAATTCCGCATTCTAATGCTTCCTACTAAGTGCAGCTGCAACCTTGTTGCCTTTCCTTGGTGTGTATTTCCGAAGTCATAAGCAGCTAAAAACTATAACCACCACCGCTGTCTCATGTTCAGCTCCTTTTGAGAGAACAAGTACTTCAATGACTTATGATCTGTATAAAGCTCGAACCTCTCTCCCAAAAGGTAATGCCATCACACCTTCAAAGCAAAAATAACTACAGCTAACTCCAAGTACCTTTCTGCATTAACACTGCTCCTAACCCAGTACCACACATCTCTGTAGAAACTACCGTGTCCTGATTCCCTTTCGGAACAACTAACACAGGTGCATGGGTCAACAAGTGTTTTAAGCTCTGGAACGCTTCCTCACACTTATCGGTCCACACAAACTTCGCATCCTTTCACGTTAGCTTGGTTATCGGTGCTGCTAT
The DNA here is from genome assembly GCA_030737815.1 of Allium fistulosum. NCBI lineage: Eukaryota > Viridiplantae > Streptophyta > Magnoliopsida > Asparagales > Amaryllidaceae > Allium > Allium fistulosum. The sequence continues at coordinate 791,269,299 of CM060901.1, forward strand.
CCATAAAAAATCTTTAATGAACCTCCGATAATATCCAGCTAATCCAAGTAAGCTTCTTATCTCAGTTACCGTTTCTGGTCTCTTTCAATAATTAATAGCTTCAATCTTATCTGGATCGATTGACAACCCTTTCTTCGAAACCACATGACCAAGAAACTTCACTTCCTTCTTTCAGAAATGACATTTCGAAAACTTTACATTTAGCTGATGCTGCCTCAGCGTCTCAAGCACAACTCTAAGATGAACTTCATGATCCTTCTCGTCCTTAGACTATATCAAAATATCATCTATGAAAACCAACACGAACCTATCCAAGTGCTCTCGGAAAATCTGGTTCATCAAATCCACAAAGAATGCCGGCGCATTAGTGAGTCCGAACGACATAACTAACCATTCGTATGACCCATACCTTGTTCTAAACGCCGTTTAAGGTATACAATCTTCTGCCACTCTAAGCTGATGAAAACCTCTTGCCATATCCAACTAAGAGAATATCTTAGCTCTACTCAGCTGATCAAACAAATCGTCAATCCTAGGTAATAGATATTGATTGTTTATCGTTTTCTCATTCAACTTACGATAATTGAAACATAGCCTTAACGATCCGTCCGGCTTCTTAGCAAATACGGCGGTTGCTCCCGAAGGTGAATTACTCGGTCTGATAAAAATCTTGCCTTCCAAATTTACCAACGGAGCCTTCAACTCCCTCATTTTTGTCGGCATCATCCTGCTTGGTGGTCTACTCACTGGTTCTGCTCTAGGCACCAAATCTATCTGAAACTCAATGGCTCGTTTCAGTGGCAATCTAACTACCGACTCAAAGACATCTACGAATTCTTTAACCACTAAAACGCGATTTAACTCATCCTCTAACTCCAAAACCCCCAACAAAGAATTCACCTCATAGCTAGGTTATTCTACGATATAAACTATCCGATCAGTACAGTTCGGGTGTCTAAGTGATATTTTCCTATCCTGGCAAAATATCCTAGCATCATATTCACTTAACCAATCCATACCCAATATAATTCCAAACCCTACAAAGTCAAATATGTGCAAACTGCAAACAAAGGCATGACCTAACAAATCAAACTCTAAGTGGTCACACTTCATCCCAAGTGTCGCATACCCTCCAATCGGATTTGCAACCCTTAAGGAAGTAACTAAATATGTGGGTTCTAGGTTAAGTTTATCTACCAAACATTGAGATATAAAAGAATGCAAGGCACCAGTATCAAATAAAATGCTAGCAGACATATCATGGATCTGAAGCGTACCTCCCCAAAACTGCCTTTCCTCTCTCCTACACTATCAGCTTTGAAGTAGCAGGCTTCAATGCAAATACTTGGCCTTTATCTCCTTTAGTTAGCTCTTTGCACTAGTTCTTGTAGTGCCCAACTTGATCATAGTTGAAACACCTAACTCCTTTCTTCTCAGCAGCTTCTTTCCTTTGCCTGTTCGAAACTCATGAGCATAATGGCCTTTCTTATCGCACTTGTAATAGACCACTTAAGACTTCCCCTTCTTTGTTGTTCCACCTTTTTTAGAACCTTTCTTATGAAAGAACTTTCTCTTTTGACCTTGCCCATCCTGGACCTCCTTCTCCTTCTTCTTCTCCAAACAAGAAAGGATCTCTTCATGTCTTAATGTCGTCTCCACTACCACATCACAGGGATCTCTGATATGCAGTATGGTAGCCCTAGCCAACTCAAGCTTCAATCCCCTGATGAACTTTTCATTCCTTTTCATCATTATATCAATAGTGGCATACCCATATCTAGCCAACTCTTCAAACCTGCTAGCATACTCCATAACTGATATTTATCCGTGTTCCAACTCAGCAAACTTCCTGCTCAAAACAAACTGTGCCATTACTGACATGAATCCCTCCTGGAACCTTCTCAAAAAAGTAGCCCATTTCATCTCCTCTTCTGCTCGTCATTGAGCCCTAAATCAGCAAATATCCTTTCACAGTGCAACAACCAGTTCTCCACTTCTATAGAATACTCGGTTCCAATAAACGGCTTCCTTCCAAGTCTAGCATAGTCTCTACTCAAGTTAGCATAATGATTGACCACTGGAGCTTCCTGAACTCCTTCCGCAGCATTTCATCGAACAACCCCAGCGGCAATCCTAGCTTGCATCATGTTTACGAGAAACTGATACATAGCCCCCATATCCATTTGTAGGACTCCAGCACCAACATTCTCAGTTTGAGCCTGACTTTGAGTCCTTCTTGTATTGGGTCGGGCATTTCCATTGTTGGTGGTGTGGTCCCTTCCTAGGTTAACTCTGTCTCTTCTAGCATCCAAATCTGTATTCAAGCCTCGTGAGATACAGAAGAATAGCCTAAATAGAGATAGGAGAATAGAGGTATGGCATATAATTATATATATCAAGTACAAGTACTTACTATAGCGTTATCCCATATCCCGATCTTACTCTAATTCCTAAGGATTATGTTTTCAAAAATCATTTTAAGATAAAGTATTTCATAAACCTATGCTCTGATACCAAGCTGTAACATCCCCTATCTAGAGGCCCAAAGCTAAGCGCTACAGATGCTATAGTCATCCATAGTATTAACTTCCGGCGACTAAATACCTCTATGTTAATGGTATCCATAATATCAGAAGCACTTGATTATGAAACAAAATCACAGATTTCCAAAAACATCTTTTCACGTTACATTTTCAAAGCACGTGTTTCACATTCAAATTACATAATCACATAATCGTTTCACAGGTTCAAATAAAACACAACACCAGAAATGCAATTTTCCAATGCTTATAAGTGTTGTGAATGAAATTTGTAATGGTTATAACTGTTACTAATATGTGCGTGATATTTTCTATAACAGATTTCCTAACGGTTATAACCGTTAGGAAAATTCATATTCCTAACGGTTATAACCGTTAGAACTTTGTTATTTCCCAACAGTTATAACCATTGGAAAAGTTCGCTTTTCCAACGGTTATAACCATTAGTAATTTGGGTTATTAGTAACGGTTATAACTGTTGTTACACTGAGTTCAAAGATGCCTAAGCATTCCACTTCCAACAATCATAACCGTTGGTAAAAATTATTTTCCAACGGTTATTACTGTGACGATTTTCATAGTCTTTTGTTTTATTTACGTTTTGGGAATAGTTATGTTAATAATTTAGTTTTCCTTAATCAGCAGGATATAACAAACAAAATTTAGCTGCAATAACGAAAATATAACCAATTTTCAAAAAAAATAACATCGGACATATCTCCATCAAATTCCACAAAATACACTTTCCATCTTTGGCTGCAAAGTTTATTTACCATTTCCAAATTACATTTTCTTTGTAATGTTGCATTTGATTAATTCAATTTAAATGAAACAAGTTTCATTTATAATATATCTATCGATAAGTGTACAATAGTGAACTTCCATAATTGCTCATCAACTTCGGCACTGAATAAGCCCGGATGCTTATGTTCCTTAAGTAAGCTCTTTTTTTCCACCTACATGATATATTCACTTCATTTTTCAAGGATATCAGTAAATATGCTATTATAATACTACCAGCTCCCATCAACCAGCTACAAAAATGTGCAAGTTGTTATTTAAATAACAAACATGAATTTGTAAATAAACTTTTAGGAATGAGAACCAGTTCTTGCATTTCCATTTAAATCAAAATCCATATGCCGAATATGATTACTGGATTAACAAAATCAAAGTGGATGGTTTGTTCACTGATTTTACTGACAGCTTCCGTCGCTATCAAGAGTTAGTAGTTGCTGTTTTGTTAAAGAAGATGACAAATGTGCATCTAATATCTTACATAGGATTTCAAACATGCTTTCTACTTTAAAACAACGAGTGTAAATATTATTTGTTAATTTATTATTGATGGCGGCGGCAAATAAGACACTGCTTGTAATTAAAACATGAAATGTAATTGTAATTGGATTCATAAATACATTTTGAAATAAAATCTTCTTCGTTGTTTGACTAGTATTGGCCCTCTGTTATATAACTATGATTGCTTGTTTGTAATAAATATCTACAAGTATTTGTGCTGGAAAAGGCACGACCACAAAAAAGAGTAAGAGAATATTTTAATTGTTATGCTATTTGTCATTCTGTCTAACCATGACAACTGGGAGAGCCGAAAAAACAAAAAGAAAATGTTATATTAACTTATACATAGTTACTGATAATACCAAAGGTCAGAGCAACATGATTTCAATGAAAGGTGCAAGATTCAAATTTACGAAAGACTAAACGGTATCCTCTTGGTTTGAAGCTTGACTAATGATACATTAATTAATTAATAGGACAACAGCTCTACATACTCATATATTTTTTAACACAATCAAAATTTACTCATCAAATTAAAGCTAGAAATTATTAAAGTGCAAAAACTGTGCACTTCATAAAGTTGAATAAAATAAAATAGTGAATGCAAAGAGCATGTATTTTGCAAATCTAGCTGTATAGGAGTCCGCGGTTCTCAATTTAATAGAAAAAAGGTATAAAAAGTGTTTACAATAAAAAATTGTTGTAGGTATGCACTTTATGTAATTATCTTTGGACATGGAAAGAAAACTGCAAAGAGATACAAAGTATAACTTAGCATATAAAAGCCGATGACTATACATTTTACAAAACCACTTGTTGTACAAGTTTTGAAACTTTATGTGCAGAATTATTCATTTTTTTGAATTTGGTTGTAAATATTAAAGGTCAAATGTAATTTACAAATTAAAACAAGAAATAGACTCTTGACATATCATGGCAATTTATACATGCATTATATTTCTAAACAAATGAATTTTTGTAGACTTTAAGTTTAGATTTTGCAAACTAAAGGAAAAAAATGATAAGATATTAGAAATGGTGTGGCATATAAATTTTGTGAAATTTAAAATTTTATTTATGCTTTATATAAATCATGCTTTTTCTGATAATGATGTTAGGAAAATGGTCTAAATTGATTTTGTCAAAATAATATATATGTCTTATTTTTAATGGTTTTAAGATCAAATGGTATAAACTATACAGTAGTAATTTCTAATTAGATCACATGGTATATAAGAATGAACGACATCAACTTGTTTTAGTTAATTTTTAATTTATGAAAAAGCCACTTTCTGTCTTTTATGTTGTCATAGTAACTACTGGATAAGGGATCACAGAAACAAAAGAGACATATAACTACCGCTATACAAACAAAATTAACCGTTTTTTCACATTACATATTTCAATAACAACTTTTGCATTTTTTCTAAGCTGTACTTTTATCCTAGAAATATATTTTAGTTAAAAGAGACCTTTACCGAGATTGTAAACTTAAAAAAGTAAAAATAAAATCTGAACCATCCAACTGTTGACAACTTTGTTCTAATGTTTTCGCTGCCGCATTTTGAATTATATCACATCCGCCAGAAAAACAAATGATCTAACGAATTTTAATATAAATGATAACACATTAATTTATTTTCCTCCATCAAGCAAGGGTGCAAACATGCGTTTCGATCATTTCAATTAAAAAAATAAAATAAAAATCTTAATCAATGATGGACATAAGTTCATTCAAAGCCTGTTCCAGCACGACCATAAAAATAAAGAGTTATGAAACAAACATGATGGGCATTCTTTAATTTTTACTTATTTGCAAGCTATGAATTTTTTTGATTGAATTGTTATGCTATTGATAATATTCTGTACCGGTGTTAAAGAGTAGATAAGGAATACATGTTTAATTGTTACAGTACTAGGAATAATGGTAAGTGATGTTAAGATTCTTTATTCTATGCACTGCAAATAGAAAATAAGTAACATATTTTTAAAACTAGCAGAAGATTTAGTATTAAGACAATTTTAGCAAAGTTGGTATGAGCATATATGACAGTGTGTAACAAATCATTAATGTGTACTAAAACCTATTGAAACGTGGTGAGGTAGACAACTATACACGATCAACATAAATGACACACAAACATACCAGTTATTGACCCAGACTTGTTAATATCACCACACGGACAGGTAGCATGCTAGAACTTGGGCCAAATAAATAGGAATACGTGTAGCATGCTATTTCCTATTGCAGTTTTCCAATTTGTGGTGTGCTATTGGAGCTTTAGCCTCCTATAAAAATTAAATGTCACTTAAAAAATATGAAGTTAAAATAATAAATTATTAAACAGAAGTATGATAAGGGGCCAGTACTGTTTAGGCTAGAGTAGCCAATTCATGATTACTATTTTTTTGTATCAATTTGTGCCTTGACATTCTCAACTTTCTCCTTCAATCTTACAATGTCATATTGTAACCTACATAGAAGTTCATCTCGGTTCACAATGGAATAATCGATTCAATAAAGAAAAATAAATGAATGAATTTCTAGTTTGGTGGTGAAAATATAAAAAAATAGTCACACAAAAGACCTAAAATATAGATACATCCTTCAGATTTAAAGAAGAACATTCATACCAATTGGAGCACCAATTAGTTCAAAGTTATCTGCATATTTCTTTCCATTTTATATATGTACCGATGTGTCATATATTTCATGATAATGTAAATTTACCTTAGTAATTGTGGTTTAAAATTATAAGAACCTCAAAATACTTTACACTATCAGATGGGAAATAGCTCATGCAACTTGAGAAATAGTGGAAGCCTGGGGTTATAGAATATTTATTATGGAATAGAATAATGAATTGGTTTCAGTATTATGCCATCATATTTCATTATTAATGAACTACCTTTACCCAAGTACAATCTTAAGTAAAACAAATAGTTCACATTTATATTACAAGCTATGTTGATAGAAAGCAATTAAAATACCATGCATTTCGTTGAATCCGCATAGAAAGGTGCTACAATGTGATATCCCGGGTTTTCGGGCAATATAAATTTAGTAATCTGTATTAATAATTTAATTGATTTGATAATTTTTCTATATAATTTTAATTTAAATTGGTAATTTAATCTTTTAAAGGATTATAAATACTTAATCTGGCAATATTGATAAGATTTGTTTGTCAAAGCTAATAAAATTTTATTCTATTTATAATATATATTTGACATATATTGTGAATGGAAATATCTTTTGTTTTAAATTAAAGATGAATTTTCAATTTGTAATATATATGTATGTATATGTTATAATTTGGATTGTTTTGAATTTAATTTAATCTATTGATAATTTATATATATGAATTGTGATTTAAAGCTTTGTTTTAAAATTAATATTTTTCAAAGGTTAGTTTAGATTAATTCAATTGGTTTAAAAATATAAGATAATTATTTATTTTTAAAATGTGATAGTTTAAATAAAATTTAATAAAGGTTTTAAATTGTTTTCTTTTAAAAAGTACTTAATCTAAATGGTTATAAATATATATAGATTTAAATTAGATTTTTTTAATATCTCTTAAACTTAAAATAGTTTGTAAACAAATAAATAAAACATAAATTTGTACAAGGTCATATTTACATAAATAAGAAAATCATAATTACTTTTATAATAAGGGTTTAAACATAATTATGCATTGTTTTAACACTTGTAAAAATATAGAACAAGTTTGGACATTTGTAAAATGATTTAAACATGCAAGTACATTTGTAATACAAATAAAAATACAAGTGGCAAATTTCTTTTGAAAAGGAAATAACAAATATAATGTTGTAAAAGGAAACCTGGTCGTTCAGTTTTAAAACTTCTCTGTTCTTTTCTTTCTTCCTCTAAAAACTGAAAACAAATCCTCAAAGAAAAAGATCAAAGCTTGTAAACAATTTCTCAAGACTAAAATCAATGGGAACATCAACTAAATCCAGCCTGGAATTTAAATCTGCAAGCATTTTATTCAACTTCAACAAATCAAGCATGCAAGGGATTTCAATTAACAAAGAAATCAAAAGCTTTTTCCAGAACAAAATCAAATACAAGTCCAGAATTCAAAATTTTCAAAACCTGGGAAAGACAAAAACAGTGCTCTGCTCTGTTTAAGGTGAGTAAATTTATTTTAAAAACAGTTTAACATGATGATTATAATTGATTTCAGTGATAGATTAAATTGTCTATATGGATCTGATATGAATGCATGTATATATATGAATATCCCGTGCTCTGTTTAACAAGTGAGTAAACACTATTTTAAAAACAGTAAAATCTATTTCTAGGTTTGTATGTGAGATTAATGTGTAGTGATATGGTATGCATTGTTTACATGAATGATTGGAATGAATGCATGTGAATAAATTGTTATACTGGTGTAATGTTATATATCTTCTTCTCTGTTCTTGTTACAGGTTATGGTTTGATATTATAAATTAAAAATCTCACAATAGAATCTATATTTGACTTTGATGTGTAAATGAAAGATGTTTGTTGAAGTATAATAAAGCTTATAAAAATAGTTCCAGGGTTGTAAATTCGATAGATAATTTTTAAAATAAATATAACAGTGAAAGACACATATATGTCAAAATTTAATTTATTTAATTATAGATTTAGTTTGCATAGTCGTATTCGTGGCAGAGAATCGTGAATTTAGGTGGTTTAAACATGATTTTTAAGATTGGGATGATCGAGATTTTTCGAGTTGAACAGAAAAGTTATTTCAGTCAATATCTGATGATCGGCGTGGTGATATTTGTCAAGGTTTAGCATGGAGGTGGCCAATGAGTTGAGGGTCACGGGAAAAATAATGGAGGATTTTTATGATGGTCGTGGTGGCCAGAGATGGGCGAACTAGGGTTTTAGGTGGAGTTTTGATCGTCTGGTTTGTCGAAGCAATTTCGACGTGGATAGGGGACCGGAATCGTCCGCGATAGGAGGAAAAGATTGCTGGAGGCGTAGCGAAGCTGCGGCGAAGTTGGCGAGTGTTCTCAAGGTCGTGACCATCGGTGGTTGGTGATTTCCGATCAGATTAGTGCCAGATTTTTTGACGAGGAAGCTCGTTTTCGTTTCGATGATGAAGATGGGTTTCTGGGTTGATGGTTGGGATGTCGAGGCTAAGGGGGACTGGTCGACGTTCAGGTGATTGGTCGGAGCGACGTCGAACGATCGTGCACGTGCATGTGCACATTTGTGCTAAGTGGAGTTCGAGAATTTGGAGAAGAAGAAAGAAACTCGGGATCGTCCCGGGTTGTTTTGCGTATTGACTCGAAGCAGATGAGTAGGGAAATGACTCGAAGCTAGCTCGGGTTTGTTAGGGAAATGACTCGGGTTGAAATATTGAGATAATCTGATTTTTAAATTAAGTAATGTTTTAAAAAGAAGATCTGTTTAAAATTTTTAAAATGCAGGCTCTTTTAAAATAAAGGTAAACTTTGTTTAAGCAAATTATAATGGAATATGTTTCAAGTTTTGGAATAATTAAAATAGTTGATTTTAAAAGTAATTAGCTAATAAATTTTGAATCTTAATTCAAGGTATTTTCAAATTAAATATTAGATCATGTTTAAGAAATTTAAACAAGTTTAAATAAGAATGTTTCAAATTAAATTCATTCAAAGAAATTATAAACAAGTGATTTAAAAATAGATTTCAAATTTTATTTTGAATGGATAAGTTTATAGGATATAATAATTAAGATTTCAAAGATAAATATCTGTTTAATATTATTAACATGTTTTAACAGGGTAATTAAAATAAATAAAGAGTATTCTTAATTAGTTAAGATTGAGATTAATTAAGAATAGTAAATTAATAAAATAAATTTATAGCTTAATTACTTATTGTAATTAAGGATAATTACTTAATAAGTAATTAGTGGATGGTTAATGAATTAATTAAAGATTAGGTGATGATTTATTGATTAATTAATTAATTAATGTAATTAATTTTAGGTTAATTAATAAGTCTAATTAATTAAAGATTTTGATTAATTAAGTGTAATTAATTAGTGAAGAAATTAACGAATAATTACTGAATGTAATTAAGAAAAGAGAAATTACTTATGAAAGTAATTAAATGTAATTGATTAAGGGTTAATCACTTGATGTTATTAATTAAAGGATTAATTAATATAATTGATTTGAAGATAATTAATTAAAGTGTAATTAATTAATAAAAGGATTAAGGTTAATTAATAATGTGATTAATTACTAGTTAAGGTAATTAATTAAAAAGAGAGTAATTAATTAAGGAAGTAATTAAGGATTATTAATTAATATAATAAATGATGTAATTAAGGTTGATTAATTAAGATTAATTAATCAATAATAACTGATTTAAAGAGTAATTAGTTAAATAATTAATTAATTAAGGTAAGTAATTACAAGATGGTTAATTACTGTTTAAAATTTAGATTAATTAATGAATGTAGTTAATTAAAGATAATTATTTTAATTAACTAGAAGGTAATTAATTAATGAAGTAATTAGAGGTTTATTAATTAATAAAATTAATCAAGGTTGATTAATAAAAGTAATTAATTAAAGTATGATTAATTAATTGTAATTAATTGAGGATTGAGTGTAATTAATTATAGTTAATTAATTAATTAATTAATTATAGTTAATTAATTAATTAATTAATGGAAGCAAATGAAGGATCATTAATTATTGTAATTAATGATAGTAATTAAAGGTTAATTACTGTATATGGTTAAGGATAATTACTTGATGTAATTAAAGGAAGATTAATTAAGGAAGATCATTAAGAGATGATTAATTAATTAATGATAGTGAGCAGGATTAAGATAATCCAAGTAATTAAAGGATAGTAATTAATTTAATTAAAGGTTAATTAAATTGATTAGAGTAAATCAATTCTGTTTAGATAATTGATTAATACTGGATGTTTGATATTGGGTGATTGGTTGATATTGGATGATTTGTATGTCTCTGATATATATATATGATATATGCTGCTTTGTGAGATGAATGTTGATATCTCTGATAAGAGATGTGCTGATCTATGATATAGATGTTTGGTTGGATTGAAATGATAATATGAATTATCTGTTTGGATGATAATATGGATTATCTATTGTAAATTATCTATCTGTGTGTAGTATAGATAAGAATTGAATTGTTTTAACCTTAAAACAACTTGGCCCTTAAAAGATACGTTTTGGATTTCGATGAGACCGGGATCGGGTTTCCGTATACCGGTATTCCAGGTCTGGAGACCCGAATACCACATCGATCCAAATTTACGATAGGTCGTGAATCTCAAGTGAAGATGAAGATTTAGAGTGCAAGGGTTATTGTCGTTAACTCTGAGGGTGATTCCAAAACGAGTGTAACGAGATAATGCCTTCGGTTTCGTTCGAACCCGGAACGAACTTGTATGGATTGAATGCTTTCAGCACATCGTCAGGCGGACGATGAGCATTCTAAGTGATATGTTCTGATTAAAGGTAATCGTAACCTCAAGCCTCATCAACCGGGAATGGCTAAAACAGGGGAGGTGCAGCAAGGCTTCGTGGGTAGCACCCACTGAGAGCAAGATAGATCCCTGTCTAGAGGTCCCTTTTCTTTTATTCGGCTTAGTGTGTGGTTGGTCGCGCCAACTACGGGATTGTCTTGTTCGGGATTATCCAGTAAGGGATGGTTCCGGCTTTGTGTTGCAGGGGAGCGGGCGTACTCCTTGGTACGGTGATCTAGGCCACGTACTGTGACGGGCGGTACCCCAGTAGCCCTGCCATTGTATGGAATCCAAACTCCAATAAGTGCCGTACGTATTAGTTGTGCCCAACTATGTTGGAATGTGAGATGTAAGCATTTCAGCTATTTCTGTATTTTACTTGAAAACCCTAGACCCTATTATAATACAATCGGATTTCCTATCAAACGTTTTAGTTAGCGTAAGGTAAAAACTTACCCATGTTTATTTGTGGGGAGTCTTATGTGATACTTTTGTTTTCAAAAGTTTTCAAAGTTAAGCAATCTAACCGTTTACTCACACCAGACCCATGTCTGACCCAAGTGTTTATTTTCTGTTTTATTAAACTCTTGGGTACTCAATATTGTATTGAGTAGTCGAGGGATTCAGGTTAGCTTTGACGAATTCTGGAGGAGATTTGGAGCAGGAGGCTTCACCGTGTAGATATATGATGATTCCGCTGTGTATATGTTGTGTCTGTATCTGTGATACTTGAGTTGTATGAATTAGACAGATGTTTATAACTGTCTAATATGTGTTTTATAAGTTGTGTAACTCTGATGTATATGATACTATGTAATATTTTATATGATATATTATATTTCATTCGTTCCGCTGTGAGTTTCTGATGTTGTTGTTCTTTCTTCTTTTCTTTCTTTTCTTCTTCTATCCCTTTCTTTCTTCATAACGATGCGTCTTTCTGGGCAAAGAAAGCCGGGTCGTTATAGTGGTATCAGAGCAGTAGGTTGAGTGAATACCTAGGCTCTGAAGTGGTGTCTATCTTGAGAGCGCGTAATTGTTAGTTATATAAAAATGATTTTATATTGTGTTAATTGATCGGTTGAGTGGTATATGGATTCTGGTCAATACGAGTAGCTAACGTTATTGATAGGGATCTCTAAACACTTGAACCAGGCCAACGGACACAATATTGTTTTAAAGAGGTAAATGAAATAATTTTACCCAGAAATAATTTCTATATAAAAGTATCATTTTAAATATATATATATATTTCTACCGATTTATTGGGTTACCTGTTCGGGTTTTCCAATATAAGTTATAAAGGTAGATAAGGTGGTAGTGTGTGTAACACAATTACCAATAGTTGGAGTTTGAATGTTTGAGGTTGGAAGTATATATCGAGACTGTAAACCCAATATCGTCTCGAGTAAGTTGGCAGTATGGAGTAAGGATGTCTCGGATCTCTGAAGAAAATCCTTTTCAAGATTCGGAGTCCATTATTGGAATGTAAGATTGGTTGAGCTCGGGTGAGCAGATTTTCTAGAGTTGAATCTATCAGTTGTGCAGAAGTAAGTGATGGTAGCTTGGCGACTTCAGCAAGGAGTAGCTGTGTGATAAGACACAGTATCTATGGATGTTCCCGAAGGAGGTGTTCTTTTTGGAGCAAGATTAAGAAGAGTAAGTTGTTGGCGTTTGGTTTGGAGTCCAAGTTTCTTTTGGGATGTCTGCCATCTCGGAGGTCCGTTGTGAGGTTTGTTAATGGTTTTAGTTTTGAGAAGCCTTTGGATTAGAAGTTTTTGGTTAGCTGTGGTAGCAGTGCAGCTCAAAGTGTTCGGTGTGCTGACGAGGAGGTCTTTGGCTTAGCAGTGTCCTAGAGATAGAGTTTGGAAGCAGCAGTATGGTCCGTTTCTCTGATGGTTCAGGAATCTTTGTGGTTCTTCTATCAGCAGTCCAGGCAGATGGTGAAGTTTTTCTTGAAGGGTTAACCTTGTTTGGAAAAGCTTAAGGCTGTTTTAATTGGTAAAGAGAAGAACAGTTTCTTTGGAATCCGAACTAGGTAGGATCGCAAAAGTGACTTGCGATTTGTTTGGGAATTTATCTTGGGTAATCTTTTGTTTGAGATTGAGGTTTCTCATGTGGAAGTAGGAGCTACTGAAGTAGTTAGCAAATTTTTCCGGATGTCTTCGAGGAAGTAGAAGTTTGTCTGCATCTGGAGTTAGAGTTCCGTATCGACTTGGTTCCAGAAGCGATACCGATGGTTAGTCTGGTAATAGGACGGTTCCTAGAGAGAGTTGGTATAGCAGCTCAGAAATTTTTGAAAATGGATTGGTCAGATCTAGTTTTCAAGTTTGGATTTCAGCGGTTTTTGGAAAGATCATATTGTTGATAGGATCTAGAGATCGTTTTGTTCTTGGTTCAGATTTGTTTCAAGAAGCATCAGCAAGGGTTAAGCTGATCAGGAAGAATGAGGTAGTCCAGGATCGTCTAGTGAGTTATGCAGAGATAAGACAAGGAGTTTGGATTTTGGAATTGGAAATTGGAAATTGTTTAAGTTTTCTCCGATTATAAGAGCTGTAAGATTTGGTGAGTCTGGAAAGCTAGCACAGAAGTATTTTCCTGAGTTCTCGAGAGGAGTAGTTCTTTATCTACAGGGTTGAATAGCTAGTTTGGATATTTGGAATTCATTGTATTTCACGTATATCCGAAGGAGTACGTTTAAGATTCATCGCTGGTTGTGGAATCAACAGTTCAGATGGATTTGGTAGTTGAGTCAAACTTGAGTGTGGTCTGATATTCTGTTCAGATTGGTGGATCTAGAGATGAGGGAAGCTCTGGATCATAGTGGTGTTGTTAGTTTAGATTCTATGGAGCGAGTCTCCTAGTGATTTATACTTTGGAAACTCTCGATAATATTAGTAAGATCTATCCTGATTTGTATCAGAATAGTTAGTTAGGTTTGATTGTTTGATTGGTTGCTTTGATTGATAGGAATTGGATGATAGGTATGTGGTTGCTGTTTTAAAATCTTTGTTGGATTATTAAATTAACTTTGTTTTTAATTTCGGGGACGAAATTATTTTAAGGGGGGAGGAATGTGATATCCCGGGTTTTCGGGCAATATAAATTTAGTAATCTGTATTAATAATTTAATTGATTTGATAATTTTTCTATATAATTTTAATTTAAATTGGTAATTTAATATTTTAAAGGATTATAAATACTTAATCTGGCAATATTGATAAGATTTGTTTGTCAAAGCTAATAAAATTTTATTCTATTTATAATATATATTTGATATATATTGTGAATGGAAATATCTTTTGTTTTAAATTAAAGATGAATTTTCAATTTGTAATATATATGTATGTATATGTTATAATTTGGATTGTTTTGAATTTAATTTAATCTATTGATAATTTATATATATGAATTGTGATTTAAAGCTTTGTTTTAAAATTAATATTTTTCAAAGGTTAGTTTAGATTAATTCAATTGGTTTAAAAATATAAGATAATTATTTATTTTTAAAATGTGATAGTTTAAATAAAATTTAATAAAGGTTTTAAATTGTTTTCTTTTAAAAAGTACTTAATCTAAATGGTTATAAATATATATAGATTTAAATTAGATTTTTTTAATATCTCTTAAACTTAAAATAGTTTGTAAACAAATAAATAAAACATAAATTTGTACAAGGTCATATTTACATAAATAAGAAAATCATAATTACTTTTATAATAAGGGTTTAAACATAATTATGCATTGTTTTAACACTTGTAAAAATATAGAATAAGTTTGGACATTTGTAAAATGATTTAAACAGGCAAGTACATTTGTAATACAAATAAAAATACAAGTGGCAAATTTCTTTTGAAAAGGAAATAACAAATATAATGTTGTAAAAGGAAACCTGGTCGTTCAGTTTTAAAACTTCTCTGTTCTTTTCTTTCTTCCTCTAAAAACTGAAAACAAATCCTCAAAGAAAAAGATCAAAGCTTGTAAACAATTTCTCAAGACTAAAATCAATGGGAACATCAACTAAATCCAGCCTGGAATTTAAATCTGCAAGCATTTTATTCAACTTCAACAAATCAAGCATGCAAGGGATTTCAATTAACAAAGAAATCAAAAGCTTTTTCCAGAACAAAATCAAATACAAGTCCAGAATTCAAAATTTTCAAAACCTGGGAAAGACAAAAACAGTGCTCTGCTCTGTTTAAGGTGAGTAAATTTATTTTAAAAACAGTTTAACATGATGATTATAATTGATTTCAGTGATAGATTAAATTGTCTATATGGATCTGATATGAATGCATGTATATATATGAATATCCCGTGCTCTGTTTAACAAGTGAGTAAACACTATTTTAAAAACAGTAAAATCTATTTCTAGGTTTGTATGTGAGATTAATGTGTAGTGATATGGTATGCATTGTTTACATGAATGATTGGAATGAATGCATGTGAATAAATTGTTATACTGGTGTAATGTTATATATCTTCTTCTCTGTTCTTGTTACAGGTTATGGTTTGATATTATAAATTAAAAATCTCACAATAGAATCTATATTTGACTTTGATGTGTAAATGAAAGATGTTTGTTGAAGTATAATAAAGCTTATAAAAATAGTTCCAGGGTTGTAAATTCGATAGATAATTTTTAAAATAAATATAACAGTGAAAGACACATATATGTCAAAATTTAATTTATTTAATTATAGATTTAGTTTGCATAGTCGTATTCGTGGCAGAGAATCGTGAATTTAGGTGGTTTAAACATGATTTTTAAGATTGGGATGATCGAGATTTTTCGAGTTGAACAGAAAAGTTATTTCAGTCAATATCTGATGATCGGCGTGGTGATATTTGTCAAGGTTTAGCATGGAGGTGGCCAATGAGTTGAGGGTCACGGGAAAAATAATGGAGGATTTTTATGATGGTCGTGGTGGCCAGAGATGGGCGAACTAGGGTTTTAGGTGGAGTTTTGATCGTCTGGTTTGTCGAAGCAATTTTGACGTGGATAGGGGACCGGAATCGTCCGCGATAGGAGGAAAAGATTGCTGGAGGCGTGGCGAAGCTGCGGCGAAGTTGGCGAGTGTTCTCGAGGTCGTGACCATCGGTGGTTGGTGATTTCCGATCAGATTAGTGCCAGATTTTTTGACGAGGAAGCTCGTTTTCGTTTCGATGATGAAGATGGGTTTCTGGGTTGATGGTTGGGATGTCGAGGCTAAGGGGGACTGGTCGACGTTCAGGTGATTGGTCGGAGCGACGTCGAACGATCGTGCACGTGCACGTGCACATTTGTGCTAAGTGGAGTTCGAGAATTTGGAGAAGAAGAAAGAAACTCGGGATCGTCCCGGGTTGTTTTGCGTATTGACTCGAAGCAGATGAGTAGGGAAATGACTCGAAGCTAGCTCGGGTTTGTTAGGGAAATGACTCGGGTTGAAATATTGAGATAATCTGATTTTTAAATTAAGTAATGTTTTAAAAAGAAGATCTGTTTAAAATTTTTAAAATGCAGGCTCTTTTAAAATAAAGGTAAACTTTGTTTAAGCAAGTTATAATGGAATATGTTTCAAGTTTTGGAATAATTAAAATAGTTGATTTTAAAAGTAATTAGCTAATAAATTTTGAATCTTAATTCAAGGTATTTTCAAATTAAATATTAGATCATGTTTAAGAAATTTAAACAAGTTTAAATAAGAATGTTTCAAATTAAATTCATTCAAAGAAATTATAAACAAGTGATTTAAAAATAGATTTCAAATTTTATTTTGAATGGATAAGTTTATAGGATATAATAATTAAGATTTCAAAGATAAATATCTGTTTAATATTATTAACATGTTTTAACAGGGTAATTAAAATAAATAAAGAGTATTCTTAATTAGTTAAGATTGAGATTAATTAAGAATAGTAAATTAATAAAATAAATTTATAGCTTAATTACTTATTGTAATTAAGGATAATTACTTAATAAGTAATTAGTGGATGGTTAATGAATTAATTAAAGATTAGGTGATGATTTATTGATTAATTAATTAATTAATGTAATTAATTTTAGGTTAATTAATAAGTCTAATTAATTAAAGATTTTGATTAATTAAGTGTAATTAATTAGTGAAGAAATTAACGAATAATTACTGAATGTAATTAAGAAAAGAGAAATTACTTATGAAAGTAATTAAATGTAATTGATTAAGGGTTAATCACTTGATGTTATTAATTAAAGGATTAATTAATATAATTGATTTGAAGATAATTAATTAAATTGTAATTAATTAATAAAAGGATTAAGGTTAATTAATAATGTGATTAATTACTAGTTAAGGTAATTAATTAAAAAGAGAGTAATTAATTAAGGAAGTAATTAAGGATTATTAATTAATATAATAAATGATGTAATTAAGGTTGATTAATTAAGATTAATTAATCAATAATAACTGATTTAAAGAGTAATTAGTTAAATAATTAATTAATTAAGGTAAGTAATTACAAGATGGTTAATTACTGTTTAAAATTTAGATTAATTAATGAATGTAGTTAATTAAAGATAATTATTTTAATTAACTAGAAGGTAATTAATTAATGAAGTAATTAGAGGTTTATTAATTAATAAAATTAATCAAGGTTGATTAATAAAAGTAATTAATTAAAGTATGATTAATTAATTGTAATTAATTGAGGATTGAGTGTAATTAATTATAGTTAATTAATTAATTAATTATAGTTAATTAATTAATTAATTAATGGAAGCAAATGAAGGATCATTAATTATTGTAATTAATGATAGTAATTAAAGGTTAATTACTGTATATGGTTAAGGATAATTACTTGATGTAATTAAAGGAAGATTAATTAAGGAAGATCATTAAGAGATGATTAATTAATTAATGATAGTGAGCAGGATTAAGATAATCCAAGTAATTAAAGGATAGTAATTAATTTAATTAAAGGTTAATTAAATTGATTAGAGTAAATCAATTCTGTTTAGATAATTGATTAATACTGGATGTTTGATATTGGGTGATTGGTTGATATTGGATGATTTGTATGTCTCTGATATATATATATGATATATGCTGCTTTGTGAGATGAATGTTGATATCTCTGATAAGAGATGTGCTGATCTATGATATAGATGTTTGGTTGGATTGAAATGATAATATGAATTATCTGTTTGGATGATAATATGGATTATCTATTGTAAATTATCTATCTGTGTGTAGTATAGATAAGAATTGAATTGTTTTAACCTTAAAACAACTTGGCCCTTAAAAGATACGTTTTGGATTTCGATGAGACCGGGATCGGGTTTCCGTATACCGGTATTCCAGGTCTGGAGACCCGAATACCACATCGATCCAAATTTACGATAGGTCATGAATCTCAAGTGAAGATGAAGATTTAGAGTGCAAGGGTTATTGTCGTTAACTCTGAGGGTGATTCCAAAACGAGTGTAACGAGATAATGCCTTCGGTTTCGTTCGAACCCGGAACGAACTTGTATGGATTGAATGCTTTCAGCACATCGTCAGGCGGACGATGAGCATTCTAAGTGATATGTTCTGATTAAAGGTAATCGTAACCTCAAGCCTCATCAACCGGGAATGGCTAAAACAGGGGAGGTGCAGCAAGGCTTCGTGGGTAGCACCCACTGAGAGCAAGATAGATCCCTGTCTAGAGGTCCCTTTTCTTTTATTCGGCTTAGTGTGTGGTTGGTCGTGCCAACTACGGGATTGTCTTGTTCGGGATTATCCAGTAAGGGATGGTTCCGGCTTTGTGTTGCAGGGGAGCGGGCGTACTCCTCGGTACGGTGATCTAGGCCACGTACTGTGACGGGCGGTACCCCAGTAGCCCTGCCATTGTATGGAATCCAAACTCCAATAAGTGCCGTACGTATTAGTTGTGCCCAACTATGTTGGAATGTGAGATGTAAGCATTTCAGCTATTTCTGTATTTTACTTGAAAACCCTAGACCCTATTATAATACAATCGGATTTCCTATCAAACGTTTTAGTTAGCGTAAGGTAAAAACTTACCCATGTTTATTTGTGGGGAGTCTTATGTGATACTTTTGTTTTCAAAAGTTTTCAAAGTTAAGAAATCTAACCGTTTACTCACACCAGACCCATGTCTGACCCAAGTGTTTATTTTCTGTTTTATTAAACTCTTGGGTACTCAATATTGTATTGAGTAGTCGAGGGATTCAGGTTAGCTTTGACGAATTCTGGAGGAGATTTGGAGCAGGAGGCTTCACCGTGTAGATATATGATGATTCCGCTGTGTATATGTTGTGTCTGTATCTGTGATACTTGAGTTGTATGAATTAGACAGATGTTTATAACTGTCTAATATGTGTTTTATAAGTTGTGTAACTCTGATGTATATGATACTATGTAATATTTTATATGATATATTATATTTCATTCGTTCCGCTGTGAGTTTCTGATGTTGTTGTTCTTTCTTCTTTTCTTTCTTTTCTTCTTCTATCCCTTTCTTTCTTCATAACGATGCGTCTTTCTGGGCAAAGAAAGCCGGGTCGTTACATACAAACCAAGACTAACAGATATCATAGTGGGTCAAATGCACAATAACAATGAGCAATAAACTTAGGCAAGTCGCTCTCTTTTTTTCTTTTTAAAGGAAGAATATTATTAAGATGCATACAATAAAAGAATCAATCCAATGGCATTTCCCCTAAAGTTTCTTTAAGAAGTATAATGACCTGTAAATTGTACCTTTTTGAAAGTAACTTTTGAGATTGTGCTAACATGATTGTTTAACATATTGATAGTTATAAACAACATAAAAAAATATTTATAGCTAATAAAGATATATTAAGATAACGAATGAGTGTGACGAACTAATCCAATGCTCTTAGAGGACATTAGATATATCTCTTTAACTTGGCAATTTAATATTCCAAACTAGTTATATTGCTACTTGATTAGACTTTTCTGTTTATATTTTATGAGTGATATTACTGTGGCCTACTTTTAATCTGAATGCAAAATATTTTGCAATTTTTGTCTTTTTTCAGGTATCTACACAGAAATAATTTTTATACGTGAAAAAAATGAAAGAAAAAAGCACCAAACCTATAAATATTTGCTCACTGAACAACAAGATCTGATTATTTATGCAACTTTATCAATTAAACTTTTGCCTCAAAATCTTTTGACTCTTCGTAGCATGTGAGGCTGTGATAAATCAAATACACACTTATTTTTGACTAAATTAAGACAGATACTAGTTAAACTAATCGATTGTAACATTTTCTCAAATCCTCCAGGTCGACACATGATTCTTTAGTACCTATAATGCAAGTTACATTAAATTCACTTTTACCCCTTCAGTAAAACAATGAAAAATTCAAACCAGACTGGTAAAGACTGAGATGGTCGAACTATCAACTAGACATATGCAAATTTTCATTTGGCAATAAATTAAGTAGGAGGAAAAAAAGAGAAATAGTGAATGGACACCGCTCCATAATTCTCAAATAGTATTAGTTAGAAATACAACCTATGAGTTTTAGCGCAGAATAACACTGTAATGCCTCTGTTTGTCAACCAAGATGGCTCAGGCTGCGACTGCACATTATCAATTCCTCTACTTGTTCTTTTAAAAAGTAAAAAAGTTAATGAGAGAGAGTATACTGTCATTACAAGAGAAAGTACTGAAATAATATTACAAAATTAAATGATAACAAATAGCAAAATAACAAGATGACTAACTATGATTGAGAGTGCATAACCTTACCTACTCCTACAACTCTTAACAGAATATTCATTGAACTTAGTCTCTGGTCACATTAGGTGCTGCAAAATAAATCAAGTGCAAAAAATTATCCAATTTAGTGGCTGCCAACTCTTAAATGAAATATGAAAAAATAACGTACGAGAAAAATATACATACCTATCGTAAAAGATTGCAACAAAGACAAAAATAAGGTTATATCATCAGAAAACACTGTTATCAAAAATTTTATAAAGAGTGGTCTCTTTGTGTTAACATACAAAGATTAGCTCAGTGTCCATAATTTAAAGAAAGATACTTAGAGCCATTGGCTTCTTCTTAAGAAGACTGGTGAAAATTTAGCATAACTAACTATGGAGGATTGCAGCAAGGCATGGTTAATGCCACCAATGGTCCTCTAAAACCTCTGGCTCCCTACAGGTAATGAATTTTAGTTCCTCTTAGAAAGATTGGTGGAATTCAATTGGAACAAGGTAACAAAACTACCTATATTGAAATTCAAACAGAAATCGAAAACCCAATTGCAATTTAAGATAATAGAATAATAAAAAAATACCAGAACGAGGTGGAGGCGGTAAGAGGACGAGGCGGTTGCGATGACAAAACAAGGCGGACACGGAGACAAAACGAGGCAGAGGCTGAAAAAACAAGGTGGAGACGGTGATAAACCAAGCTGGAGGCGGTGACAAAGTGAGGCGGATGCCGTGCCTGAACCATAGGGATGCGGTAACCCTAAACTAAAAGAGGCAGAGGAATAATGAAATGGGGAAAACGTAATACTATCGTTAGAAGTGGGATTAGGAATAATAAAAGAGAAAATTACAATTTGGTCCACTTTGGTTTTGTCTAATTACTAAATTACCATTTTTACTAAGAGTAATAAACGTTGCAACTCTTTTTAACGGAAATAACCATTAGAAACTGGTAATGGTAATAACCGTGGCAAATTCAAAATAAAAAAGTGTTGCAAAATGGCCTATTTGGTGTTGTGAAATATAATTATTATATAAATACGCCAATAGCGATATATGATGATTCCCCCTTGGTTGACCAGAATACTACATAGACATAATTGTCTTAAATAATACATAGTGGAAAACAAAAAAACAGCAACTCCTTTATAGCTATCCATCAGCCACCTGCTCGTCTCCGGATGCTTTAATCGTCAACCTACTAAAACCTGTAAAACCTCAACCCTTAGCCTACTCAAATCAATTTTGAGTACCCAAGAGTTTAAGGGGGAAAACATAAACTTCGAGTCAGACATAAAGCTTGGTGTGAATGATACTATACATCTTAGATATACAAATATTAAACGAGACCACGCCGCATAGCGGAACGGGTTTCACCTCACTAATATTCTTTTAAAACATATCTTTTGCAAATCAAATTCCTACAACCAAAACTGGTTAAAAGTGTAAAGCATTATTAGTAAACATACATATCAGGTAACAAAAGGACTATCTGTCTGAACACTATAGTTTTGTTTGGCTAACATCTAACCTTTAGCTGACTTGGGCCTACCATACAATTTAACAAAATAATCTAACATCTGTTAAACACTCCTCTTCTTGACAGTCTGTCCTTAACTATTTGTTAAATACTTCTCTTTTGGACGGCCTGTCCCTAACTTAACATCTCCTAGGGTCACCTAATCCTAATGATTTTGCAGGCTCACTAATAACCAATCTATATACAACATATATTCACTTCTGTGTGTAATAATAATTTTAGTCTTACATGTGACAAAGCCCTAAACACAGGAATTTTGGACTAAAATAGCTAGGGCCAATAGCTAATGTATAGGGCGTGACCCTATACCAGCCTCATCTGGTATAATAATATTTGAGTCATTTTATTTAGGGATACCGTACCAACATTTTCCTTGAAAACCTTTTCAAACTGATTTAAACCTTTAAATCAAACTTAAACAAGGAAAATATATACTCTTTATGCTTTACTCAAAATCACCTTGCCATGTTATATATAAATATAGTTTACTCAAACTATTTTTTTGATGAAAACATTTAACTTTTGAAAGTTCACTTTCGAATCCATTGAAAGCACCTCTTTCGAGACCTAGTAAAACCCTTTATTTAATCTTGGCCGAAAGGCCAAACCTTCCTTTTGAAACCATTCATAGAAACATTTCGAAACCATTAAAAACCTTCCTTTCAAAGGTTTAAAAGCTTAGACATCTTTCTTTTAAAACACTTTAAAATTTCCTTTCAAAAACATTGGAAAAACCTTTCCTCTTAGACCTTTCGAAACCACTAGAAAACATTCCTTCAAAACCTTTCGAAATCATTAGGGAACCACCCCTTCGAAGCCTTTCTTTAAACCTTTCGAAAGCACTGGGGAAGAACCTCTTCGGAACCATCATTTAAAACCTTTCGAAAGCATCAAACCTTTTTAAACAGCAAACCTTTCGAAAGCATTTAGGTTCAATTTAAAACATGTGGAAAACATCTTTCGAAACCTTTGAAAACCGTTTCGGTCGAAACCATTTGGATTATGCCTTCAAGTAGAGAAAACGGATCTGAAACCCATTAGAGTCGAAAGCATTCCTTTCGAAAGCTATTCTTAAATAAAGCAGTGATGGTGTCGAAACCAACCTTCCGAAAGCTTCGGAGAAGTGACCAAGTTTTAAAACAAAGTATACCTTCTAAAACCGTTGACCTCGAAAGGTAAGAAAAGTGGCAGCTAAAGGGCTTTGACCTAGTGAAAGCCTATATTTAATAACAAAGGCGCAACCTCCTTAAAATCATTTCTTTAAACTATTTGACCCAATCAGAAGCCAACCAAGTCGAAAGCAACATAGTCGAAAGCAACATAGTCGAAAGCAAAGTAGGCGCATTTTTCACTTTAAAACAAAGGCGTGCTTGAACTCCTTTGGAACCCCTGGGTTTCGACCTCATACCTTCCGCCTTCTTTCCAATTCACTGCACACCAAGTCTTTGATGCCATGCGCATTAGCTTCATTAATGATGGAGGTGGAGGAACTAAGTCGAAAGCCATCTGTGTCGGAAGCATGGTGCCCAAAGTGGCGAAATGGGCTAAAAACAAGTAAATTTTGACTTTAACTAAAAAGAGAAATACTTTTTGACGAACCAGCATTGTTTGTTAAAATCTTATTGGTTGCTAAATATTCTTTTCTAATAGTGCTGCCATAATTTTAGAGATAAACAATAATTTTATTTTATAAAATACCCCTTCTCCTTTCATAAATATATAAAACATTTAAGTCTCATACCTTTAATTTTATATATTCATCAAACACTTTGGAAAATTCTACAAAAATTCTAGAAAATCATTATCAATATGTTTTCTAACATATATAAATTTCAGACCCAAATAAATAATTATTTAGACGTAAATAATTTATAACACAAATAATAATTTTCTTCATAAGAAAATTAATGTAAAATCCACATTAATTTAGAAAATTATAAAAATTGAAACAATTCTCTAAAATATCATTTCTGATCTAAATCTAAATTCGCAAGGCATTTGGATGTCATTAAATTGGGTTTTCACATCAAAACATATCATGAAATCTATATGAATAAGCGTAAATCATCAACAAGCATTTATACACATTTAATCCTTCAAAAACATGGCGTAAACTTGCAAAACACTTCGGATTAAACTTAAAACAAAAAATTATTAAAATATGAGATGTAGTCATTATCCACCTTAGCTTGAGATTAAGGGTTTGAGATTTGATTAGCTTTTGATTTGATTAATCTTCTTCCTTAGCTTCTTCTTCCTTTAGTTCTTTAAAATGGTGGCCGACTTCTTTGTTTTTAATTTTGCAAATGAGAGTGAATAAGAGAATACACGGCTATAGGTTTTAAGGTTTAGGGTATGAGGATTTTCCTTGTTCCCATTTTGCCCCTGCCTACTTCCTAACCCTTTATCTACTTTATTTCATGTTATCTCATTTTGATTTACTCATTAACATGGCACGGCTACCTCTATTAATCACAAATCTCAATCCATTAATCACCTTATATTATTTTATTTAGCTAATTAAATATCCTAAATAATGTCACTAAAAATATGGGGTGTTACACCAACCCATTCAATTGGTCAAGCCGAACGATTTTCACCTACCACGCCACACCGGAAGACCAATGCATCGACCTTGCTAGCTTCTACATGACCAGCCAAGCATTAACTTGGTTCCAATAGATGCATTGAGACCAAAAACTATCCTTTTGGCCCACCTTCGCCAAAGCTTTAGAATAACGATTTGGCCCATCCCCAGTCATCAACCCACAAACTACCATATTCAAGCTCTTCGCATCGCCAACCTACCCCCTGATGCCATCTTTAACTGTTTCATTTTTGGCCTTAAAACCCACATCAAAAACTAACTCCTTATTCTTCAACCAACCACTATATTTGATGTAATGGACCTAGCCAAGCTAACAGAGAGCAAGCTCACTGAAAACCGATCATTGCTACCTTGCAACAACTTCAACTGAACCTACACTCCACCTCTCCCTACCCTATCACCGATTCCAGCCCCTATCCAAACAACCAAACAGCCTTATCCCATTAAACGCCTAACTTCAGCCGAGATTCAACATCGATAAGCATAGAGATTATGTTATTACTGTGACGAAAAGTATCAATGAGGTCACAGCTGCAAAAATTGCTAACTATCTCTCCTCGTTCCAGATGATAAAGACGAAGATCTTACCTCTATCGAGCAGCAGGAGTCGGACCAACCAGTCAACAACCCACCAGAAATTTCTTTCAATGCTCTCCTCGGATTTAACACTCCATCCTCCATCAAACTACAAGCCACCATCAATGGCCATCAGATTTCTGTCCTCCACTCAGGAAGTTACCACAACTTCCATGAGATTTCCCGAAATTTTTGGCAATATCAATTTAATAATCTGTATAAAAAATTAAATTGATTTGATAATTTTTGTTAATAATTTTGAATTGATTTAATAATCTTCTTTTAATAAATATTTAATTGGTAAATTTTATCTTTTAAAGTTAATAAAATGTTTTCTATTTATAATGTATATATATATGGGATTTACATTTGGAATTCAAAAGATAGATATTTTGAAATATTTGGATTTAAAAATATTTGTTTAAGTTTTTATTGGTTTTATTTTATTTTCTTTTAAAGAAATTCATATATATATATATATATATTTAGTTAAGTATTTATAAAATATATAAAAGGCTTTATATTAACATTTAAAATAAATACTAAATTACTTACAAGACAATTGTAAGCATATAAAAGCTTCATTTAACATGTGTTAAGTTAATAAACAAGGAATTTGACAAGTGTTGTAATATTAGACAAGTGGCATTTTTTAAATTTAGTTTTTCTTTTATTTTTATTAAAAATCATTTCAGCCTATATATAACTATTTGTTCTCTTCCCTTCATTCTTTTTCTATCATCTTCTTTTTTCAAAAGATAAAAACAAAACTGAAATCAACTTCAGCTGAAACAAAGATAAAAACAAATCTGAGAACACTCCCTCAAAACCAGAAACCATAATGTAAATCTTCAACCTGTAATTTATTTTTCAAAACCCAAACATAATCCTTGTAATTCATTTCTCAAATCAGCAAGCAAACCCTATAACTATTTCAAAAAAAACCAATCTGTAATCAACATCCTATGCAAATCATTTTCAAAATTGGAATCAAAGCTTGAGCATTTTCTAAACAATCTGGAAGCCTGCATTTGTTCTTTAATTCTGTTTGTAATCAAGTTTCAGTAGCATGCAAAGTTTCTTGGGATTAAAGCATTCCAGTTTCAAGTTTTTAAAAGATCAAAGCATTTTTCCAGTAATTAAAGTTTAAAAGTTCCAAGCTTTTTCAAAATCAAAATGGAAGCTCTGTTCCTCATTTTCAATCAGGTGGGTAACATCACTTTTTAAAAAGTTTAAGTATATGAAATTTGTTTGCATGTTCATATCTGGAATTAGTATGTTTGTATGTATATATATTGGTGCATTTCTATGTATATATGTCAATGTATGGATGTGTACTTGGCTGTTTATCTGAGACTTAATTGTTCTTAGTTTCAAACTAAGAATTCAAACGAAATTTATTTTCTCTTGATCTAGTCTTTGTTAGGATTTAAGTCTTAAACTAAAGATTGGTTGTTTCGTCATAAAGTAAGTTTTAAAATTTTATTTAAGTTAAAATAAATTTGGAAACTCATTGGAACCAAAAAGAACAAAGTAAGCAAAATATAAGTGAAAACCCAAACATCCTAATCTATGGGTTCAGGCATATAATCTGAAACCTTATTCATAAACATGATTTTTAAGATTTGAATCAAAATTTTTAGTTATGGGATGTGTGAGCAGTTTGAGGTTGGTTAGATTTTGTATTTTGGGTTATCTCTGGTGATCTCAGTGATCTGGGAAGTCGTGGTCTTCACCAGAGGTAGAGGGAGGATTGGAGACTTTGGGAAAAATGTCGGAATGGTGATCAAGTTACCGTGGTGATGATGGGTGGTCGGAATTGTTTTTAACCCTAGTTTTTGGTCATGGTCGGAGATGTAATCACCACAGCGTCTCTGGTGGATCGAGCTCCACCAGACTTTGGGAGATGGAAGCGGGGGTGTTGGCGAGGTCGTGGCCGGAGGCTCCGGTGTTTTAATGGTCAAAGATGTGGGGTCGAGGGCTTTGCCAGGTTTGGTCGAAGGTTCTAGGTTTGTTCAAGAATGCTCAAATTCGATTTTGAGTGTGGGCCGATGATCTGATGGTCGGGTTCGAGTTCGAGGGTGATCGACGATGTGATGAAGTCGTCGAAGTTGACCGTAGATGGTCGGAGCCACCGTGCATGTGCACGGTGCATTTCTTTTTCTGGTGAAGTTAGGGTTGTAGCAGCAGAGGGGTACTCGAGTTTTCTCGAGTCGATTTCGTGTGTTGCCCGAAGTTTTTTGGGTTTGTCTCGAAGTGTTTAGGGTAGCGAGTGTTTGTGGGCTTGGGTTTGTTTTGTTCAGCAACCAAAGTTTTTAAATTATAAAGATAACCAGGTTTGAAACTAATGCAAGTTTATAATAAAAGTTTAAACCAAGGTTAAAGTTTAAAAAGAAATTGAAAGCTAGGTTTTATAAACTAAGAACTTAAGTATTTTTTTAAAGTTTTAATGAGTTGAGATTAATTAAGTTAATAAGTAATTTAAGCATAATTAATTGATTTAATTAATTATTAATTAAGGATTTATAAATTAATAATTAAGGGTTATAAGTTAATTACTTAAAGGTAAATTAATTATAATTAAGATTTAATTAATTAAGTAATTAAGATTGATTAATTTTATAATTAGATATTAATCAATTAAGTAATTAGAGGTTAATTAACTGGTAATTAAGAAGTACTTAATCTTGTAATTAAGTTTTATTAATTAATTAATTAAGGTTTGTTAATTAATAATTAAGGGATGATTAATTAGTTAATTAAGATTAATAAATTGGTTATGAAAGTAATTAAGGATAGTTAATTAATTGATTTATTAAGGGTTAATCAATCTAAGAAATTAAAGGTAATTAATTAAAGAGTAATTAATTTATTTAATGAAGTAATTAAGGGTAGTTAATTACTTAATGTGATTAATCAAGAGTGATTAATAAATGTGGTTTAATTAAAGATTAATTACATAATGTAATTAATTTAAATAGAGTAATTAATTAATGGAGTAATTAGAGATCATTAATTAATATAATTAATGATGTAATTAAGGGTTGATTAATTAAGGAATAATTAATCAATGAGTAATTAATTAAGGAATAATTAATCAATGAGTAATTAATTAATGTAATTAATTAAGGATTAATGTGATTAATTATAATTAATTAATTAATGAAGTAACTAAAGGTTAATTACTGTAATTGTTTGAGAATAATTAATTTATGAAATTGATTAAGGATAATTACTTAAAGTAATTATGGGATAATTAATCTAGGATGATTAATTAAGATGGATACTTAGAGTATGACTAATTAATTGATTTGTAATTAATTAAGGGTTATGTAAGCAAGATTTATGTGATGAAAGAAATTAATTTAATTCATTTTAAATTAATTATAAATGGTGATTAATAAATCATTGCTTATGGATGTTGAATGATATTGATTGCCTTGAATGGTTTGAGATCTCAGATATGAGATAAGTGTTGTTGTGTGATATGGATGCTTTGGTTGAAGTGTGATGATAATATGAATTATCTATTTGTGATGATAATGTAGATTATCTATTGTGATATTGTGAATTATCTATCTATGTGAATATAGATAATGAATTGAATTGTTTAACTTTAAAACAACTTGGCCTTTAAGATATGTTTTGGATTTCGATGAGACCGGGATCGGGTTTCTAGATTTGGATATCTGAAAACCACATTGATCCAAATTAACGATAGGTCGTGAATCTCAAGTGAAGATGAAGATTCAGAGTGCAAGGGTTATTGCCGTTAACTCTGAGGGTGATTCCAAAACGAGTGTAACGAGATATTGCCTTCGGTTTCATTCGAACCCGGAACGAACTTGTATGGATTGAATGCTTTCAGCACATCGTTAGGTGGACGATGAGCATTCTAAGTGATATGTTCTGATTAAAGGTAATCGTAGCCTCAAGCCTCATCAACCGGGAATGGCTAAAATAGGGGAGGTGCAACAAGGTTAAGTGGGTATCACCCAAGTAGGACGAGATTTTCCCCTGTCTAGAGGTTCCTTTTTATTCGGCTTAGTGGGCGGTTGCTGATCCCAACCGCGGGGTTGTCTTGTTCGGGATTATCCAGTAAGGGATGGTTACGGCCTTGTGTTGCAGGGGATTGGGAGTAATCCTCGGTACGGTGATCTAGGCCCCGTACTGTGATGGGTGGTACCCCAGTAGCCCTACCATTGTATGGAATCCAATCTCCAATAAGTGATCTCGGACTTGATTGTATACCTATGTATGCTGGAATTTAATGAATGTAACAATTTCGGCTATGTGAATATTTACTTGAAAACCCTAGACACTATCGTAATATAACTGGATTTCCTATTAAATGTTTTGGTTATCGTAAGGTAAAAACTTTTCCGTGTTTATGTGCGGGAAGTCTTAGGAGATACCTTTTGTTTTCAAAGGTTTTTCAAAGTTAAGCAACTTTAACCTGTTACTCACACCAGACCCATGTCTGACCCAGAGTTTATTTCTGTTTTTCCTAAACTCTTGGGTACTCAAATTTTTACGAGTAGCCAAGGGACCCAGGTTAGCTTTGACGAATTCTGGAGGAGATATGGAGCAGGAGGCTTCAGCGTTCGTAGATATATAGTTTTCCACTGTGTTGTTATCTCTGTGTTGTAATTGAATTGTAATGTCTAGACAGATCTTTATAACTGTCTAGTATGTGATCTATAAGCTATGTAACTCTGATAGCTGTTGTGTACTATGTAATATTTATGTGATTAATATAATTTATTCGTTCCGCTGTTGAGATTCTGATGTTGTTTCTTTCTTTCTTCTCTATCTTTTCTCTTTTCTATCCCTTTCTTTCTTATTAATGATGCGTCATTCTGTGGAATGAATGGCGGGTCGTTACAGTGGTATCAGAGCATAGGTTGAGCGAATACATAGGCTCTGGAGTGGTGTCTTTCTTGAGAGAGCGTACTTGTATTTTGGATATATATATATATATATATATATATATATATATTTCTACCTATTTGTTGGGTTACCTGTTCGGGTTTTCCAATATGTGTTATAAAGGTAGATAAGGTAGTGGTGTGTGTAACATGACTACCAAAGGTTCGGAGTCCATCTTTGATGTTTGGCTGAGTTATAGTTTGGATCTATCGGATGGGCAGAAGCGAGTGATGGTATCTTGGCAACCTCATGAAGTAGTAGCTGTGTGATGAGACGCAGTGACTACAGATTGTTTCCGAAGATGTTTCTTTGGAACAGGTTAAGGAGTGTGTCTGCTTCGGTGTTGAGGCTGTGTTCAGTAGAGTGTTTGGGTCCGAGTTTCTCGAAGAGCTTTGGATTAGGAATTCTTTGGCATCTGTGTCAGTAGTGCAGCTCGGAGTATTCTGTGTGCCGGCAGGAAGTCTTTTGGCTTAGCATTTTTCTAGAGTTGGAGTTCAGAAGCAGCAGAGTGGATCCATTTTTTCGATGGATTAGCTAGATAAGCGTAAGCTATTCTATTTGGTAAAGAGAGAACAGTTTTTCTTTGGAATTAGACTGGATTGATCGCAAAAGTGACTTGCGATAGTTGAGTTTTCTCTTGAGTTTTTGGAGAAGTTTTCGGATGTCTTCAGGGAAGTCAGAGGTTTGTCCGCATCTGGAGATTGAGTTTTTGTATCGACTAGGATTCCAGGAGTGGAACCGGTGGTTCAGCTAGTTGAGGTTGATTCCTAGAGATAGGGTTTGGTGAAGCAGCTCAGGTTTTGATGGAGTATTTGAGTTTTCTTTATGGATCTGTTGAACCATATTTCTGGGATGTGTTATCCAGTTTGTGCTCGTGTTCATCATCAACATTCTTATCTACTCTAAATCATAGTGGTGCAGCGGAAGCAATTTGGGAGTGCATCTGTTTATCTTTTCTGGATAGGAGGAGTAAGTTTAGTCTTCTGTTGTTTGAGGAGTAGAGTTTGTGTTCTTGGTTTTGGTTGATCTTGGAAGGATCATTTTGATGAGTTGTTTTTGGTCTAGTTTGTTCCTAGAGGTATCAGCAAAGGTTGAGCTGATCAGGAAGGATGTAGACAGCCCAGGATCGTCCGAAGAGTTTTGTGGATAAGAGATGAAGGAATTTGGATTCCGGAGTCGAAGATTTGATTTTGGATAAGTTTTCTCCGATTAAAGGAGCTATAAGATTTGGTAAGACTAGGAAGCTAGCTCCGAGGTGTTTTGGATCTCTTCTGTGTTCTGATTAGGATAAGTGCTTTGGTCTTCAGGATTGAATTGCCAGTTTGGATAACTGGGATTCAGTATGTTTCACGTATCTCCGAGGGAGTACGTGTATGATCCATCACTGGTTGTGGAACCAGCAGTTCTAGAAGATGTGGTTGTTGAGTCAGACTTGTCTGTGGTCTGATATCCTGTTTAGTGTTGTAGATCTAGATGAGTACGAGCTCTGTAGCTTAGTTGTGTAGATAGTTTGGATTATGTAGAGCAAGTATCCCGGTATTTTCACCTAGGAAACTCTAGGAAATTCTATCTAGAATTTTGTCTGGATAGTTAGATTTGTTTGATTGTGTGAATTTCTTTGCTATGGTTGTTAGCATATGGTTGATAATATATGTGTAACGACCCAATATTTTCAACCATTCGCATCCATTATAAGTGTATAGGTAGTAACTCATGCCGGAATTGAATTGCACAAAATACCACGTTGTAAATAAAATTTGGCAAATCTCAGAATATACAGTAAACAAATATAATCACAGATCACATACACAGAGTAAAATAATGAAGCGGAAGTAAAAGAAATAGTAGTTCATGAAGCTACTATATAAATATATCAGAGTTAAACAAGATACAACAGAAGAAATAAAGTTCAACAGAAGTCTCAATATGAAAACCAAGTACAAGCTGAATAGAACAACAGAACTGAGATGGATAAAACTAGATAAGCAGATAATCTCCAGCGATTCCAATCTCCAGAAAGTGGAATCCAAATCTATAAATACTCAGGCTGACCCGAGCGTAAATAAAAATACAAACACTCGAGTCAGGACAATATATACTTATATAATGTAAACTAACTCAAGTGAACTGTAATAAGGTACAAGTAACTTAGAGAATGCTTGGGATCACCCATTCTTTAAGGATCCGTTAAACTATTTACTATGTAGTAATATACGCTATATACAGTAGTGTCTAATTAGTAAAGTATAATCAAATAGAAAATAGCGTTAAGGGGATGGTGAACCTTAACGCGGTCGGATCTTTAAACCAAAATCGTAGTGGGCTCGATATGGTAGGTGACACGGCACACAAGGCAATGCCAGGGTAGATATACCAATTACGCATCCGGACTGGTGGTGACGCATAGCAGCCACTACCGCCCACCTCGAACAACACTCCCAAATCAAGGGTGCGCACCAAATCAATCACAAGTAATAGAATGGTATCGAAGAAGTGTGTCCGATCAGAGGTGCTACCTCCTTGGTCCGTCAATCGCTCCTGTTTTAGCCACCTTATGCCAACTCACGGGAGTTGGGTCCACGTATATACCTTTAGGATCATCGCTACCATCCTACTTCATTTTGGAAACTCCACCGCGTACACAGTTGTCAAAGTGGTTTTCGGTATCGACAGAGAGTATGTCCATATCCGATCCTGGTCTCTTTAACAACCAATCGTTATTATAACCCGTGGTTATAATTTAAAACAGTTTATACTTTAAAATAGAATATCATTTCAAATCAAAATCTTTATCAAAATAAAGATTAAATAATTCCAAACCATTTCAAGATATTTAAAATATCATATCATTTCAAAACTTCATTTCAAATCATTTCAATATATCAAAATATCATATATATTTCCAAAACTTCATTTCAAATCATTTTAATATATCAAAATATCAATCTTTCCAAAACTTCATTTCAAATCATTTTAATATATCAAAATATCATATCCTTTCAAACTTCATTTCAAATCATTTTAATATACCAAAATATCATTTGAGTTCAAATCAAAATATTCAATTTTAAATACCTTTTAAATTTAAAGATATAATTCA
Organism: Allium fistulosum; assembly: GCA_030737815.1. Taxonomy (NCBI): domain Eukaryota; kingdom Viridiplantae; phylum Streptophyta; class Magnoliopsida; order Asparagales; family Amaryllidaceae; genus Allium; species Allium fistulosum. The sequence continues at coordinate 791,303,128 of CM060901.1, forward strand.
TTTATTATCATTTCAAGTCACTTTTTAAATAGTTTATATTTCAATCAAAATAACTCATTTAAACCATTTAAAAGTGTAATTATTATACTTTCAAATCAAGTATTAAAATTTCCAAAGTTTCAATTCAATTCAATCATTTATTTCAATTAAATTTCCATAGACCATTTCAAATTTTAAAATTTTCAAATATAGATTTAATCGCCAAAATAACTATTCAAATTATAAAATAAATTCCAAAGCTTTATTATCCTATATTTCATAAGTCTAATATCTTTTAAATAGATTCAAATTACAAGTAAACCAATTATTTCTCATACTAATATAAACTTCAATTATTTATTCCAAGATTTAATATCATTTCAAATTCATTTCAAAATGTCAAAATATCATTTCAAAACATCATTTATTTAATTTAAATTTAAATACCATTTAATCACATTTCAAAATAGTTGTATTTCCTAAATTAACTATTCCATTTAAATAGTTTAAAGTCAATTCATTATATTTAATAATTAAATATTTAATTTCCAAAATTTAGTCTTTTTCAAAGATCATTTATTCATTTGAAGCTATTAAACAAAGAAAATTCAACTTTCGCAGCACTTAGAAAATGCTACGAAATGTTATGTTTTAAAACAGTTCATTAACAAAAGACGGCATTTAAAATGCTGTAATATCTTAATTTAGTTTCAATTACAATTTTAGTTAAATTTAACAACTATAGAACTAACAAAGTGCTATAATAACCCTTAGTTCAAATTTGCTATTAGGTTCATTTAAAACAACTACAACAATTTCCAATGCTGTAATATCTTTACATTACATTTCAAAAATGCTGTCAAATCAAATTCAGAGTTTTATTTACAATTTCACACATAATTAACTTTTAATATAAATCATTTTAACTTATACAATCATATATTTTCACATTAAAAAAAACAATCATTTATATACCTTTATTTCTATGATTTTATAAAGTCAAATTTCCATACAAAAATCAAATTAAATAACAATTAAATTTCCATTTCTTTAAATTAAATTCTTAACTTAACAACTAAGTTTAAATTTCCAAAATATAACTTATTTCCATTTATTTTACTTAATTAAAATTTCACTTTTAACAAAATTCACAATTTCCCAATTTAAGTTATATTTCAAAAATTTCAACTTAAACATTCATTTATTCCATATTTTAATTTATACAAAATCATTAACACTTTTAAAAATTATTATTACTTAATAAAAATCATTAAATTCATCTTTTAGATCAAATTTGTCATATATTCTTACATTAACTTATATTTCATAACTTATATTTAGATCAAATTTGTCATAACTTATATTTAGATCAAATTTGTCATTAAATCCATTTAAAAACAAAATCATAAATTCCAAAATTAACTTATATTTCAAATTATACTTCACCATTTACTTAATTCACTTATTTAATTTGTAGAAAATCACTAATATTTTATAGAAATTGTGACGCCCCACCTCTATACCCACGCTAACCAAGAAAACTACGATGTAGTGCTGTCAATTAGCACGGAGAATAAGGCTGTGGAGGAGCGACCATCCATGTAACTTCTTTTTGCGAGCACCGATATGTCAGATAGAATAGAATGCATAACTTTTAAGGAGGAAATCCGACATACCGATACAAACACAAAGCTATCACATGGTGGCTATATATAATCTTCGGAAACAAACATAGAAATAATCATAACATAAATCAGTCACAGACATCCATATCACAAAGGCGGAAGAAGATATGAATAAATATATAACACATGAAAGTGTACATCAGAGTAGTGGTCAGAAAGATCCACGATAATACAAAAGAATAGCATCACGTGCTATACAAAAGAGTAAGTACACTACATAGAGTCTATATCTCAAATGTGTACATCCAAAATCTACTAATCTATGCAGTTAGCCAAAAGTCAGAATAATCCTGTAGAGAAGTCAAGCAGAAGCACCTGTGACATCTCGGTCTGACCCGAGTATTATTTATAAGAAAATAATAAACGGATCAGTCTAGCTATAAATATCAGATGATAAGGTATAGGATAAATAATATGGCATGAACATGTAACAACCATAACGACATACTACTATAAGTATGTAAATGATAATCAACAAAAGATCAATCAATATCACAAGAATCTTCTCAAAGATAAAATAGGGTATCATACCCTAAACTTGTATTCATAACAAGTCAATAACACATAAATTCACCAATGCACAAAAACTGATATCATATCAATGAAATTCATGAAAATTGGTGAAGCACAAAATTCCAAAAATCATCACCAGAAATCCAGAAAACACATAAAAAGGGGGAGGCCTAACACATGAATGGGAGCATGAAAACTCACCTACGCGTAAACACATGAATGAGAAGCTATCTCATGGAAGCTATCCATTAAATTTCCACACAGAAATGGCCCGAAGACCATGGGGTGCTACCCCATATATGTGATGGTGAAACATCACAAAAGCGGGGTCTAGTCTCCCTCGCAGACAAAGAGACATCGCTCAATCGCTAGTCTAAATCACAAAAATGATCGTCATGATCATAAGGAAGTGTCAATTACACTAAGCCAGTAAATATATGAGTTTAGCTTCATGTCCCATAACCACTAGCTTAACTTAAATATTTACGAACAAACTGTAGATCTTCACTAGGAAATTGTCACAAAAAGGGTTCAATCGAACAAGTCCAAGAGTTAACCGACGAAGTGAACGCAAGCGTTTCATACCACTCGTTTTACTAAGTCGTTTAAGTCGATTTCTCATCCAAGTGAAGTAAAAGCTTGTATATACTAGTAGATTGGAAATCGGTTTGAGAAAACGAGCTTTTGATATTTAAAATAGTGTTGAAATCGCTTTGATGAAAGAGTTTTGATATTTACTACTAGTATTGAAACCTTCATATCTTTAAAGTGACAAGTCACAAAACGATTGTTGAAACAAATCAAATCACATCAATTCACGTTCGAAGACGTGAGTAAAGTCCAAAGAAGTCAATCCCAAAACCATCAAAGTAGAAATTATGTTGAATGTTTTTCAGATAAGATCCCCTACGGAGAGGGTTACGGGGTTTGACCTGCCCGGTCAGGTCGCGGGGGTCCAGGGGGCAGCGCCCCGACCAAAACGGTACGACTTAATGAGGACAAGCGACCTAGTGGTTGCCAAGCGGCCTACGACCTAAAGGAGATAAGGCCTAGCGACCTAAAAGGGTAGAGGGCCAGGCACACGACCTAGTGCAGAGGTCGAGCGACCTAAAAGAAGTAGGTCTAATGACCTAAAGAGTTCGCGACCTAAGGGATACGACCCAAGTGGCGAACGACCTAAAATCAGAGGCCAAGTGACCTAGTGGATGCGACCTAAGGGGTACGCGACCTAAGTGGTACGCGACCTAAGGGGTACGCGACCTAAGATCTGTGACCAAAAGCCGAGCGACCATAAGAGGTCCAACGACCTAAAACCTCGCGACCTAAAAACTCGCGACCTAGTGGCCAACGACCTAAAGAGGCGCGACCTAAAAGAGTCAAGGACGAGCGACCTAATGGTACGCGACCTAAAGGCTTGCGACCTAAGACTCAGACCTAAGGACTATCGAACGACCAAAAAGTAGATAGGTCAAACGACCTAAAAGAGGAAGCGACCTAAGAGGTTCAGCGACCTAAGAGGTTTCGCGACCTACGACCTAAGCTTTGAACGACCCAAGGAGTTAACTCGCGAACGACCTAAGGCGTTAACTCGCGAACGACCTAAGGCATGCGAACGAAAATACGAAGGCCGTGACTTTTCAACGCGCGTGAGCTAGCAGCCTGGGTGACCTAACTTGGGCAGAACGACCTAGCAGCAGTTTTTCACCAAAAACACTACAAATTTGGATTTTTCGCCAATCCAATCCAAACAAAATGCAAATGTTGATGCTAAAGTGATAGGGAATCATTTCCAATAGTCCAATATAGTTATAGACAAGAATGTGAGATAAAAATCTCACTTTTTCACTAAAATGGATGAAGATGGAGATTGAAAGCAAGGAGAAGCAATCCAAAGCTTGAATCCACTATCTTCTACTTGAATTTGGAGTTGAATCTTGGATTTGCAATAGAATTTGAGTTTGGAGTTTTATTTTCCACTTCCCACCACCATTTTTGATAAAGCTTGAATGTAAAAACAAATGGTGAATGAAGTGAGGAAGAGGGTTGGGCTGAACTAAAGAAGGTGCAGTCCAAACTAAAGTCACAAGTGGGAAAAAGTAGCAAGAATTTCACTAACTCCAAACATATCGAAGTTTACACTCAAAAAGATCGCAAACGTCATTTTGAACTCAATGGAAGTGGTCTCGAGTCCTAATTTGACCGTATGCAAAAAGTAGCTTTTCGGACTAACATCCGACTAACGATAAAATATTTAAATAAAACATTTAAATATAAAATCGATAGATATGCGGGTTGTTACAGAAATCATTTTAAATAAAATTTAAATCAAAATATCATAATATTTACATTTTTAAAATATTTTAAAAATTTCAAAAAAATATATAAACCACGGGTCTATATACAATTTTCTAGCCTATGTCAAGTGATACGGATATGTATCATTTCAATCCGCAGTTTACAAAGAAAAACCGGGTTCTATCATTTCAAACCCGCAATCCGAAGTTAAATAAAATAAATATAAAGTCGCTCAGGCTTATCATTTCAGCCCATAACGATCTTTCCCAATTCTAAAGTCCGTTCGGGTATGTATCATTTCAACCCATAGTGAACCTAATCTACAGGGAACTTGCAGTGTGATAAACTGATAAAAATGAACAGAAAAACATGAAATAACAGTAACATATAGTATAACAGGTGTAAATACATGTGTGAACATCATATGATTATAATATAGCAGTTACAACAGGATGATATGCATTTACAGATTCAAGTGATGTCAGTTTATCAACTATATAAGTACAGATCGTCTGGTGAGAATTACTCACCTCTAGATGCTGGAGTTTTGATACAAAATAAAGAATATCTACACCAGCATGCGTACAGAAGGCACGATCAATTTCAGCGGATGTGACATCCCGATTCAAAACTTGAAAAATAAATAAACTAAGTATGAATTACACATTCGAACATATCAAAATTTGATAAAGCTCTGGAACAAAATCGAATAAGATGATAGGAAACAAAGTGGGTAGATGAATGGAAATAAAAGAGAGAGAAAAAAAAATTAAAGAAAGAAGAAGATAAAAGTTCATCCATTAACTTATGTTGATGCCCACGCGCGAAGAGAATGAAGGCAACAGATGAGGTAAGAAATTGGAACGTGGGTTTTAATTTATAAGGATGATTTGCGTAAATTTTGTGGGAGAAAACGGTCAAGAGTAATTGATTTTTTTTTAAAAACGTATGAAGCAATTGGAAGATTTTATTCCATATATATAGGAGAGTCAAGTGTAGAAAGTTGCACGTGAATGACAATGCAACAAATGAATTTGAACGGCAGGGAAATTAATATTTTATACCAATTATATCAATTTAAGCAAAAGGAAAGTGTGTAAAGTTTACACGTAAATTTTAAAGCAAGGAAGTAAACATGTTCGTGACTGGTATATTTATAAATAAGCGTTGCATGATTCAAGTGATAAAACGGCAAGAGATATCTTGTTTTGAACGTATCATAGAGGAGGCTTTGATTTTAGATGAGAAGTTATAGGCAAGAAAAATATAAATATTGATATTTAAAAAGGCCATGAGTTGATTGAGCACAGATTTATTACTTGTTATACACTGCCATTTAGTTCTATTCCTATTATAAGCAATAGGTAGGAAATCTTGTTGTGATGGAATTATGCCATGGGTTTCGTAATTAAGGGGAACATAAAACAGCAAGCAATCAATTTGCTTCAAAATGGAAATGGAAAATTAACCAAAAGAATAATTTGTGCGAACGGGTAAATATTCAAGAGAATATCTTACGGTTATTTAGGTGCGAGAATCTAGGCAAGAAAGATTTGAGCGAATATTTACAGTGTTATTGATTGCGTGAATTTAGCAAAAGGAAACGGCAAGAAATCTTTGGCAAACATTTTGTACATATTTAAAATTTGTTAGGAAGTAAATGCGTTGATTTAAAAACGCAAGAAATATTTATAAAATGGGAAGATGGTGAAAATTATTTGCGTACAAGATTGAGTATTTAAATAAAAACTAGAATTTATTGCTTGGAGAAACGGCAGGAATTTATTTAGCACGCATTTGCACTCGTTTGAAAATATTAAGAAGAGAATGCGTTGATAAATAAAAACGGAATGGCAAGAACGATTGGAGTAATTAATTGCAACGGGTATGAATTTATTAGCGAGGGAAACGACAAGCCATTATATTTTTGCTTGAGCGGTAAATGGAAATTTAAAGATTTTATACTTATCAAAACAAATGGAAGTAAAGGAAGGTGAAATATCTTTAAACGTAATGGCAAGGCAAGGTTGAATTTTCCTCCTTTAAAAGTGCAAAGCAATTGATTTAGTAACAAGGAAAAAATTTGAATGTGAACGGTTATAAATTTGACGATAACATTTCTATTAAATCAGAAGGAAAGTGAATATATTTAAAAGTGCGTACAACAGACGCAATAGTTTATGCCCAAATTATAACAAAACAACGGTTTTAAATTTTATACGTTTTCCTATTTATACGTTATTTATTCCATCAAATAATGCGCCTTTTTAAACGCGTAATTAACAGTTTAATTATACATAAATTTTGCAATCTATTACTTAATAAAACATGATTTGTTTACATTGGGTTTTTATTCATTTACCAAGTACTAAGAATCTATTACTAAACGTAACTAAGAAAAATATAAATGATTAAATTTAAAAGTATATAATCCATTTTTAAAGAACAAAAGTGAAATAAAAATTTGTTATGAATATATTCAACTAAACTAAAAGATTGGAAAATTAGAAATTTAAAGATTTATAACTTCAATAAATGTTGAGTTTTAACCAAAATAAGAATTATAGAATTTACTTATATAAAAAAATCTTGGGTGATTATTTAATTAAATTTAGAAATTCATCTTCCGTAAAATAAAACCCCAGAGTTAAAATTAAAGAATAAAATATTGCTAAAATTTTTGGGCTGTTATAATATGCTTGTGATTTGAAATTAAATCTTAAATAGATTATTAAATTACCTTTGCTTTTAAATTTCGGGGACGAAATTCTTTTAAGTGGGGAGGAATGTGATATCCCGGAATTTTTGGCAATATCAATTTAATAATCTATATAAAAAATTAAATTGATTTGATAATTTTTGTTAATAAATTTGAATTGATTTAATAATATTCTTTTAAAAACATGCTTTATGGGGTCAAAACGAATGTTGTGTAAAATGGGTTTATGCTTACACATACTTAAGTGTAAAATGTTTATAACTTTGATAAAAATATCTCCACATACTTAAATTCATAATTAGTAGATTTAAAAATCTTTTGAGGAAAACTTCCTATTTTCCAAAACATGCTTTATTAGGTCAAAACGAATGTTGTGTAAAACATCGTTATGACAACCCAAGACAATATTATAGTGATTCGACTATTTATATTTATATAGATCCCATATACTATATATAGCAATTCCTTTCGGGAATCACTTACTATAACAATAATGTTATAGTCTATGTCTTCCTTGCTTTCTCGAAAATGTTTATTACAACAATAAATGTTAAAATCTATGTTTTCATCACGTAGTACATTTTAAATCAGTTTTTAAGCTTATTTAATTCCAAATCTTGGTTTATCTTAAGTATTTATTTTAATACAGATTATTAAATTAATATTGACAAACTTTGAAAATTTTGTTTGACAATTCAATTTATGCTATAACTTTTAAAATAAGCTTTGAAAATTTGTCTGTTTATCTAAAAATGGGTTATTAATGTTTATAAAAGTGTTTTAGATATTTTAAATAATTATTCGAACATGTTTTAAAAATAAAGTATTATTCTTTTAAATACTTATTTTATATATATATGTAAGAGTTTGAAATGATTTTTACTTTATTCTCTTGAGACTTGTAGGCGGGTTTATTTAATGGGAAGATTTTATAAGAGACGTTTTATAATGGGAGGCTGGGAACTTAAGACATTTCCTAAATGTTGGAATACCGAAACATGGAAAAAGATGAATTCGAGTTAAATAATGAAGTTATAAATGGTTAGATGGGATTATAAATAAACATAATCTGTTTTCGAAATTGTGAGAAGAATTTATTAATAGTTTCGGAAATGTAGGAGATAAGCTAAGAAAATTACTTAGTTTGATACTTGAGATGATTTTCGAAAATGGACTTAGAATATTTTCGTAAGTGTTGAAAAGTTTTGGATATCTTGTTATGGATTTAAATATTGAATTTTTTTTTCAAATATTTGGATATGGAAAGTAATTTGAAATATATACCTTGTAAAGGTATTTGGAAAAGAATATTTTTGGGAAATGTATAATAAGACCCGGTGTCTACTTATGGATGTTTTATTGATAGTTAAATAACCGACTATCAATATTGTCCAATTTCGTTAGTCGTTTCGAAGACACAGAGACCAGATTTAATTATCCAAAAACCACTTCGATCTGGTTTTAACGTTACGAATGAATACCATGAAGATGATGAAGACAGTGATTCAGTTTGTCCAGACCCATGACAACTTATATGGACGAATGCTATCAGAACATCATCATTGGAAGACGATGAGCATTCTAAGTCTAATTATTTCTTGAAAGGTAACGCTTAGCCTCAAGCCTCATCAACCAGGAATGACTAAATCAGGGGAGATGCAGCAAGGCTAAGTGGGTCGCACCCAATTAGGCTATGTTATCACTTTTCTAGATATCCTCAGAAACCTATATATTATGGATATGGTTGTGCATGAAAGGAGCGCTCGATTGTAAGGGTGGGAACACCCAAGGTGATAACATATTCGTCTGTCCAGGTTAAGGTAGGCTGGTCTTGTGTAGCATGTGACCACGACGAGGTCCTCGGTACATTGTTCTAGAGGTGTACTGTGGGCGGTACCCCAATGGCCCAGTCATTGTATGGAATCCATTTTCCAATACGAGCCTTACGGTTTTTTTGTAGAGCCTAGTATGCTGGAATTTATTAATGTAACAATTTCAGCTATTTGAATAAATATTTGTACTTAGACACTATTATAATATCATTGGATTTTCTATAAAATGTTTTGGTTATTGTAAGGGAAAACCCGTCGTGTTTATATGTGACACGGTCTTATGAGATACCTTTGTTTTTCAAAGGATTTTAATAACTCTAATAATTCAAATTTAGTGTGTTTTCTCACGTTGGTTTTCCAGAATGACTCGGGTGTTATTTTGTTATAATGCTTTGGTCAGACCGAGTATTACAGTTGTAACAACCCTGTATTTTACAATTAATTTTAAATTGATTTTTCCAAATTTAAAAGCTTTACTTATGAAAAGAATAAATTTTGTTATTGTAAATATAAAAAACTTTGATTTTGTATGTGGATTTGAATTCCAAATATGACTAAATTTAATATTTCCAGAAAATGTGAATTTTGGTCAAATAGTCAAACTTCGACTTTTAACTTGAAAATTTAAAAGTTTGAAATTTATGAATTTTATCTTTTATTATAAAAATAGATTTAATAACTTGAATACTGCTTTTCGTTTCGTTGCAAACGGATTTAAATTGCAAAAGTTATACTATTTTCAATATTGTGTGTATATTGGGTTATTCAGCAATATTCTTTATTTTAAAATTATATAAATGACATTTTTATTTGATATATTTTATTCTAATTTGTACATTTATGTTATATAAAATATATTTTGGCTTTTAAATATTTTTAAAGTAAGGTAGGAATTTTTCTAGAGTTAGTAGTATTTTTCTTGCAAATTTCCATGCCCTGTTTGTAAATTTTAAACATTTTTCTTTAATCCTTTTTCTATTTTCTCCAATTTAATTATCTATTTTATTTTGAAAATGATAAATAAATTATTTTAATTCAAATTTTCACTTCATAATATTTTTATAATGAAGTGTATAGTTTTTCAAGACAGACAGTGATTTATTTATAATTTTTGAACACTGTTTGGTATTTTTAAGTAATTTTCTTCATTCTTTTTATATTTTTCCAAAATTTATTATTTGTTTTCTCATATTTATAATTGATTTCGGTTTGTAAATTATTTTTCTAAATATTTTTGTTTATATAAAGATTAAAAAGAAAAGAAATATGAAAGGTTGTAAAACACTTTGAAACTTAAGCCCTTTTTTGTCCAAACCCTTCATTTTCTTTAACTCCTCAAATTTTGCCCTAGCCGTCTAAAACCCTAGTGTAGCCGCCACTTTTTGTTTCTCATCTTTTCACGTGAAAACAAATCAGCTCCTCATTTCTCATGGCTTCATCCAAAAAATAGGTAATGGCCTCTCCTTCTTTTTCTTCTTTTCTCTTCATTTTCAATGATTTTTGCCATGTTTCTCTTGCTTTGCTTGGCCTAACACCTCCACCATCTCCTCCACCGAACACCACCACTTCCTTCCCCACACCATCCACGACCAAACCCCCTCCTCCTCTGACAGGCCATGTACTCCTTTTGACTAAAAACCACACAAAACCTTGCACAAATCCCTTAAAACAATGCATAGCCACCACTAGTTGCAACATACCTTCGCCCACCACCTTGGACACCACCTCTACCCGCCACCACCACCTTGCTACCACCACTACACATCACCATCTCCTCTGTCCAGACCTGTAGCAAGTCATGGCCAAGCCTAGGACCTTGTAGACCGAGCCAAAGATGAACCAAAACTCCACCATATTGCATAAAACTCTTCACATGCCTATGTTGTAACTTCCCCATCATCTCTAGCTTGTAGCCGTGCATCCCTTGGTCCAAACCAGACCCAAACCATGTCCAAACCTGAACCAAAACATTCCCTAGGCTATGCAAAAGGATAGAGAAAGCAAGGCAAAAGATTTGGCATTCAAATCTCTTTTCGTTTAAAAGTTATTCCATTTCAGGTGCGTTGAAATTGTGTTTGTTTTGATGTATGTTTTGGGTTGTAATACAAGAGTTGTAGCTTTGGATCTTGCTCTCCACTCAAGTCCGAAGTCTTGTCATCGTGCTTTTGTTCCATTGTGTCATTGGTTTTGATATCTCCAGCACAAACAGGTGAGTTATTCTCACCAGACAATATGTACCTATATAACTGATAAACCGACACCATTTGAATCTGTAATGTATATCATCATGTTATATATGTTTATATTATTATCATATGATGTTCACACCTGTTATTACACTTATTATATCATATGTTACTATTATTTAATGTTATTCTGTTATTTATATCTGTTATCACCATTGCAAGTTCCCTGTAGATTAGAATCACTATGGGTTGAAATGATACATACCCGAACGGACTTTAGAATAGGGAAAAATCGTTATGGGCTGAAATGATAGGCCTGAATGATTTTTATTTAAATTATTTTAACTTGGGATTGCGGGTTTGAAATGATAGAACCCGGATTTTTCTTTTTTAACTGCGGATTGAAATGATACATATCCGTATCACTTGACCTAGGTTAGAAAATTATATACAGGCCTGTGGTTATTTTATAAAGTGTTTTGAATATTTTTAAGTATTTTAAAAATATAAATTTATGAAATTTGATTTAAACAGATTTTGAAATATTTTGAATTAAAGAAATTATGATTTTTCTATGTGTTAAAAATGTAATTAATGAATGGTTTAACTGGATTTTTGAAATATAACTTAAGTTGGAAATTTGGAATTTTGGTTAAAAATGATATTTAAGTTATATAAATAAAATGGATATTAAATTTTTATTTGGAAATGGTAAATATGATAATTTGATTAAATTTGAATTTAAGTGATTATTAAGTATTATTGATTTTTCTATGAATTTAAGTAGTTAAATAAACGAATGTTTAAAAGTGATCTTTTAAAATATAACTTGACTAGGAAATGTGAAATTTGATTTTAATTAAAGGTTTAAGTTAATTAAATAAAATTGGAAATTTTGTTAAATTGTGAAATGGTAATTTAAATTTGAAGTGTTAAGTCTATTTGTTGAAATGTGAAGAATTGGAACTTTTACACTTAAACTTATTAAGTAAATTGTTGAAAATTGGATTTAATTATAAGAAATTTATTGTGAAAGAAACGTGTAAAGTTCTAATTAATGAAAGAAATATGTAAAGTTTAATTTATGAAAGAAACGTGTAAAGTTCTAATTAATGAAAGAAATATGTAAAGTTTTACCTACTGAAAGAAACATGTAAAGTCTTAATTAATGAAAGAAACATGTAAGTCTTAATTTGTGTAATATTGATTTAAAATAATAAATGCCCCTTTTGTAATAAAACGTAAATTAAAACGTACAATCGATAATGTAAGTTTAATTAGAGTAATATTGATTAAATGATAAATGCTCTTTACTGTAATAGGAATGTAAGTTAAAAAGTACATTTAATATGTAAGTTTTAATTAATGTAAATGACATATTTTAATGACTAAAATAATAAAGTTTCTTTATTGTAATGATAATGTAAGTTAATAAGGTACTCTTAACTTAACATAAGAATTTTAGCATTAAATTGGATATTACAGTAACAAAGTTTATTTAACTATAAGGCTATGATAAAATGACCATGTTAAAAATTTGTAAGTATATAAATACTTTGATTATATAAAATGTTAAATTGGGAAGTATTACATTCCAAAAATGCTATGATTCCTTAAGGTTACATTACCAAAATGCTATGATAATTTAATGGAAGATTTCAAGTTTAATAAATTAAAGGAAATATTCAGTGATTTTGAAATTTGGGTTTTATTGAAATGATATATTATTGAATTGGTTTTGAAATGGAAATGATATATTTTTGAATTGGTTTTGAATAGATATGTTTTGGGTTTGAAAGTATGTATTAGTTTGAAATAAATGATATGATTTTGAAATGGTTTAAAGGATGTATTTTGATTTGAAACATAAACTATTTTTAAAAGTTATAACCACGGGTTATAATAACGATTGGTTGGCAAAGAGACCGGGATCGGATATGGACATACTCTCTGTCGATACCGAAAACCACTTTGACAACCGTGTACGCGGTGGAGATTCCAGAATGAAGTAGGATGGTGGCGATGTTCTTAAGGTATGTTACGTGGACCAAACTCCCGTGAGTTGGCATAAGGTGGCTAAAACAGGAGCGATCTCGGACCAGTGAGGTAGCACCTCTTCTCGGACACATTTCTTCGATATTATACTCTTACTTGTGATTGATTAGATGGCCATCCTCCGATTTGGGAGTGTTGTTCGAGGTGGAACGGTAGTGGCTGCTATGCGTATCCATCAGTCCGTGTGCGTAATTGGTATATCTACCCTGGCATTGCCTAGTTGTGCCGTGTCACCTACCATATCGAGCTTTACTACGATTATGATTTTAAGATCCGACCGCGTTAAGGTTCTCCATCCCCTTAACGCTATTTTCTATATGATTATACTTTACTTATTAGACATTATTATAATAGCGAATATTACTACATAGTAGATATTTTAACGGGTCCTTAGAGGATGGGCGGTCCCAAGCATCTTCTAAGTTACTTGTACCTTTATTACAGTTCACTTGAGTTGGTTTACATTATATAAGTATATATTGTCCTGACTCGAGTGTTTTGTGTTTTGCTTTACGCTCGGGTCAGCCTGAGTATTCACAGATTTGGATTTCCACCTTCTGGAGATTTGAATCGCTGGAGATTATTTGCTAGTCTTGTTCTATCAACTTCGGTTCCGTTGTTCTATTCAGCCTGTACTTGGTTATTGTATTGAGACTTCTGCTGTACTTTATTTCTTATGTTGTATCTTATGTAACTCTGATATATTTTCATAGTAGCTTCATGAACTACTATTTCTTTTACCGCCGCTGCATTATTTTACTCTGTGTCTGTGATCTGTGATTATATTTATTTACTGTATATTCTGAGATTTGCCAAATTTTAATTACAACGCGGTATTTTGAGCAATTCAACTCCGGCATGAGTGTCTACCTATACACTTATAATGGATGCGAATGGTTGAAAATATCGGGTCGTTACAGTTGGTATCAGAGCCAGGTTTCGATCCTGGGACCTGTGTCTGCCTATGCACTTGGAGGGTGCAGCATGATAGGGGGTTCTTGCATTTGGTTTGGTAGCGAGCGGATGACTCTTACTCCTACATGTCCCTGCGGGGTTGGTGCAGTCGAGAGGCTGGCTGTAAAGGCAGAACACAGGTACTGCTGTATGCTACGGTGGGCGTTACCCCACTGACGCGGTCCGTTACAGTTGGTATCAGAGCTTTGGCTTTGAGGCAAAACTTAGAATGTATGGTAAATTTATTTACAGAATCACTTTCGTTCGAGTTTGAATCTCTTCCTTTTGATTCGATTTCCTTTGAATTTTGGAACGTTTCCTGCGGTTCCAAAATTCATTCTTGTCCCTCACTATTCATCTTCTTTTGATTTTGGAGTATCACATAACTCCACTTCGAATGGTCTTTATAGTGAATTGGTGGTCTCGCCAATATTCTAATTTTCTTGTAAAAGGGTGAAAATCCTTTACAGTCAGCATCGATTCACCAGAGATTTTATTTATCCTTGGTTTAGATGCTAATATCTTTTATTATTCCAAACTCTATCTCTTGAGATCGAACGTAGATTTATCCCAGAAAAATCCACATCGATCTTATTCTTTAAGTCACGGTTGACCCGGTTAAGGTTGTCCGCGATTTACCTAAGCTTACCCATCTCTCTACTCTGTTTAACCATCTTGTCTTTTGTTTCTAAACTATCTGCAAACATTTTGAATTGTACTTGTAAATCTATGTTTTGTTTTATATATGGTGTTGTTTGAGTTGTTGATGTTGATTTGGATTTCCGATCGATTCGTCTGATCAACGCTATCGATAGGATTTCTAAAACACTTTGACAGAACAAACTGACACAATATTATTTTAAATTTGGTTAATGAAATAAAATTTTGATATATAAGTAAATTTATGGAACTTAATAAATTGATTTAAATTGATAATTTGAAATGATAATACTTGATTTATCATTTATTGTTCTACAAATGAATTTATAAATAGTTGTTTATAAATTGATTTGGGAACTGAAATGAATTTGAATCAAGAATTTGAGAATTCAAGTTTCCGATGGATTTCAAACCTTGTGTTTAAAAAATTTAAAAGGATATAATTTAAAGTATTTTTGAATAAAAAATTTGTCTCTAAAGGATTTTAAAGTTTAAAAATTAAGTGCTCTTCTCTTTGTCGCTGGAAAATAATTTCGGTGATGACTGCAGCATCATCAACGTTCATTTTCGAGTTTTGAACTGAAGAGACCGTTCTGTAGTCTTACTACATCTTTGTTTTGAAAGATTTAATTTATTTGAATTTCTAAATATGATTTGATTTATAATATATATAGATATATGATTTAAATTGATTTGGCATATTATGTACATATATTTATTTATCTCTAACCGGTTTGAAGGAAACCGGAAAATTAATTCTTAAATTTCATCTTAAAGAATAATTTCAGTTATAAAACGAAAAATTAAAATTTTTGAATAAATGATTCAAACTTGAGATAATTGAATTGGAAAGTTTTATTTGTATAATACAATTGCATTCAAATATAACTTACCTTAACTTTTTTAGAAGTTAATAATGTAATTAGATAATATACAATATAAAAAGGATTTTATAAATAAAATTTGAGTGGTTATAATAAATTTTATACACCTAAATTTTAGTTATAAAAGATTTACAGAGGTAAATAGTGAAAAAGGAATTTAAAGAGATTTTATTTAAATAACTTAATTTTGATTTAATATGGAACCTTAAGTCTAACTTAGGAATTTTAATAATGGTTATTTCCTGAAATGAATATGTTGTATAATAAATAATGTATCTTTGAATAGATAAAATAAAATACATTGGAATTGGACATTTTGTAATAAAGTTTATTTAACTTGAATTCATAGTTTAATTGATGTCTAAATGAATAAATGTGTAAAGAAATTTGAGTGTTATATTTGCTATATAAATGTTTTATTTATGAAATAGATATGTCTTGAAAAATGAATAATTATAATTTAAATAGTTAAAATGTATTTTAACATCACTAAAATTTGATAATTGAAAATTTGGTTTCCAAATGGAATTTTAAGTGTAACTATTTAAACGAATATCTATTTGGGTATTTTAAATAAAGTGTTAGGTTATGTGTTAAATTAAGAGCTAACTAAAATAGTGATCTTTTGACTTAATAAATGAAGTATAGTTTAATTTGGATATTCTATTCATAAAAGTTTGTTTTTAATAAATCATAAGTTAAATGATATCCAAATGAATATTTTTGAAATTAAACTGATTTGAAATACTAATATATCGACTGTAGCATTTTATAAGTGCTGCTGTTTTGAAAATACAATGTTTTGGAAATTTTTATAATTGAATGAACTTAGAAATGTTACAACTTTAAAATGAATATTATTTGACCTTGAATTAAAATATTTTAAATGAAGATTATTTTAAAAGGTGTTATGATTTTCTAAGTATTTTGTTTTTTTTTGAATAACATTTCCAATGTGTTATGATTTTAGTAGTATGATTTCCAAATGATAAACATCCCTAAAATTGTTATGATTTCAAAGCATTATGGTTACAAGTTTATTATCTTATTTTGTTTTCCAAACTATCTTTTGGTTGTCCTCATTTCTCTTATCTTGTTACAGAATGGGAAGGCTATTGCTTATACCAGTCCGTTTAGAAATCTTCCTGTAATCTTTGATAATCTTTATTACTCATCTAGATCTGAACACTGTTTTTCCATTCATAGACCGTCGGTCAAGTGAAAGGGGTGATTCAGACTCTAGAGGATCTTTTTCGTGCTTATATTCTTGATTTGATCACCTCCATCTTGTCAAACTTACCTATAACAATAGTTATCAGGTGTAATTCCAATCTTCTTATCATCTTGTCTTAATTCTATTTCATTCTATCTTTTTCTATGCTTTCCCGTACCTCGTTCCTTTTCGGGGACGAAAAGTTTTGAGTGGGGGAGAGTGTAACAACCCTGTATTTTACAATTAATTTTAAATTGATTTTTCCAAATTTAAAAGCTTTACTTATGAAAAGAATAAATTTTGTTATTGTAAATATAAAAAACTTTGATTTTGTATGTGGATTTGAATTCCAAATATGACTAAATTTAATATTTCCAGAAAATGTGAATTTTGGTCAAATAGTCAAACTTCGACTTTTAACTTGAAAATTTAAAAGTTTAAAATTTATGAATTTTATCTTTTATTATAAAAATAGATTTAATAACTTGAATACTGCTTTTCGTTTCGTTGCAAACGGATTTAAATTGCAAAAGTTATACTATTTTCAATATTGTGTGTATATTGGGTTATTCAGCAATATTCTTTATTTTAAAATTATATAAATGACATTTTTATTTGATATATTTTATTCTAATTTGTACATTTATGTTATATAAAATATATTTTGGCTTTTAAATATTTTTAAAGTAAGGTAGGAATTTTTCTAGAGTTAGTAGTATTTTTCTTGCAAATTTCCATGCCCTGTTTGTAAATTTTAAACATTTTTCTTTAATCCTTTTTCTATTTTCTCCAATTTAATTATCTATTTTATTTTGAAAATGATAGATAAATTATTTTAATTCAAATTTTCACTTCATAATATTTTTATAATGAAGTGTATAGTTTTTCAAGACTGGCAGTGATTTATTTATAATTTTTGAACACTGTTTGGTATTTTTAAGTAATTTTCTTCATTCTTTTTATATTTTTCCAAAATTTATTATTTGTTTTCTCATATTTATAATTGATTTCGGTTTGTAAATTATTTTTCTGAATATTTTTGTTTATATAAAGATTAAAAAGAAAAGAAATATGAAAGGTTGTAAAACACTTTGAAACTTAAGCCCTTTTTTGTCCAAACCCTTCATTTTCTTTAACTCCTCAAATTTTGCCCTAGCCATCTAAAACCCTAGTGTAGCCGCCACTTTTTGTTTCTCATCTTTTCACGTGAAAACAAATCAGCTCCTCATTTCTCATGGCTTCATCCAAAAAATAGGTAATGGCCTCTCCTTCTTTTTCTTCTTTTCTCTTCATTTTCAATGATTTTTGCCATGTTTCTCTTGCTTTGCTTGGCCTAACACCTCCACCATCTCCTCCACCGACCACCACCACTTCCTTCCCCACACCATCCACGACCAAACCCCCTCCTCCTCTGACCATGACAGGCCATGCACTCCTTTTGACTAAAAACCACACAAAACCTTGCACAAATCCCTTAAAACAATGCATAGCCACCACTAGTTGCAACATACCTTCGCCCACCACCTTGGACACCACCTCTACCCGCCACCACCACCTTGCTACCACAACTACACATCACCATCTCCTCTGTCCAGACCTGTAGCAAGTCATGGCCAAGCCTAGGACCTTGTAGACCGAGCCAAAGATGAACCAAAACTCCACCATATTGCATAAAACTCTTCACATGCCTATGTTGTAACTTCCCCGTCATCTCTAGCTTGTAGCCGTGCATCCCTTGGTCCAAACCAGACCCAAACCATGTCCAAACCTGAACCAAAAAATTCCCTAGGACATGCAAAAGGATAGAGAAAGCAAGGCAAAAGATTTGGCATTCAAATCTCTTTTCGTTTAAAAGTTATTCCATTTCAGGTGCGTTGAAATTGTGTTTGTTTTGATGTATGTTTTGGGTTGTAATACAAGAGTTGTAGCTTTGGATCTTGCTCTCCACTCAAGTCCGAAGTCTTGTCATCGTGCTTTTGTTCCATTGTGTCATTGGTTTTGATATCTCCACCACAAACAGGTGAGTTATTCTCACCAGACAATATGTACCTATATAACTGATAAACCGACACCATTTGAATCTGTAATTGACGCAGCGGATTAATCAAAACGATGTAAAACGGTGAATGTAGTAGTCGGTGGATTGGAAGAATACTGGAATGCACGAATTCGTTGATCCGAAGATACCGAACTCTAGCTATCTCGAACTCGTTGATCGTGCACGATACCGGGTTCAAAGATCTTCGATTCTTCAAGCGTTGATCAAGCGCACTTGATTCCGCGAATCGGCTTCTACAATCGTTGAATCGAGCGCACTCGATTATCCGAAAGAGGAGATAGGAGATTACACTCAACTACCAATTTGAATGAAAACACAAAGCAATCAAAAGAGAATTTTATTCAATATTCAACAACCTTTTACAAATGACTTCATTGCCTATTTATAGGCTACAACACACCAAAACAGAAAAGTATACAAGTCATAAGTCGGTGACGACTTATCCCCTACGTCCTACGACTCATCATGAGTCGTTTACAACTCATCAGATTACAACATAACAACACGACTTACGACTTATACAAAACGACTTACAAGATGTACAAACTAACAACACACGACTCATCACACTCCAACTTATGACGCAGCCAAAACATACGACTTATTACAAACAGACGACTCACCTTAAGTCGTTTACGACTCATCAACTTACAACACACCACGACTTATGACTTCTAACAGATGCGACTTAACAAAGCAATACCACAGCAGCTTCCTACGACTTAAGAATCCACGGTGCAGATTAACTCGTATAAAAATATACGGCATCCAAAGCTTCTGTGACTAGGTCGTGGACGACTTATAGGCTCCGTTAACTCGTATACGACTCATCAATTCTCGTGGACGACTTATAACTGCATCATTAACTCGTATACGACTCATCAACCCCGAACGACTTATACTCCCCTTAAGTCGTAACTCCCTTTCATCAGAACTGTTAGGTCGTAGGTTCAAGTTAGCTCCTTCCCCTGGTTTCCAGTTGAGTCGTGGACGACTCATTACCGCCTCCTTGAGTCGTAGACGTCTCATATGACTCATGCTCGTTTCTATAAGTCGGACACGACTTATATTTCCCTTGTTAGCTTTCTTGAGTCGGTCACGACTCATAGTCCCTTCCATAAGTCGCGTACGACTTATGCCTTCATTCCTGGCCTGAGCTACATCATCCTCCCCAGGTTGAGAGAAATTCGACCTCGAATTTGCACACTCTTCATCCCCAACAAACTCGTTCCCATGATATAGTACGAGATGCTTAACGTTGAATACATCAGACGTATACACATCATCTGGCAGCTTCAATTTATAAGCATTTTCATTGATTTTCTTTAAAATTTCCACTGGACCAATCTTTCGTGCTTTCAATTTATTGTACGTTCCCACCGAAAAACAATCTTTCGTTAACACTGCATAAACCAAATCACCTTCATGAAATTCGACATTCCTTCGCTTCAAGTCTGCCGATTGTTTATACTTCTCATTTGCTTTCTCTAATCGTTCTTGAACGATTTATGACATTCCGTCAACCCTTCAACAAAATCAGCAGCTTTTTTAACTGTCTTCTGTGATTGTGGCACTACCGTTAAATCCAACGGTCCCTTCGGTAAGCTTGAATAAACTATCTGGAATGGACTGAACCCAGTACTACGATTCACTACATGATTATGGGCAAACTCTGCCTGGCATAACTTCACGTCCCAACTCTTCAGATTATCTTGCACAAGACATCTCAACAAGTTTCCCAATGATCAGTTAACCACCTCAGTCTGTCCATCCGTTTGCGGATGATAAGCACTACTAAATTTCAGCTTCGTTCCCACCATTTTCCACAAACTCAACCAAAAGTGACTCAGAAACCGAGTATCTCTATCCGACACAATAGATTCTGGCAATCCATGAAGTCGATAGATCTCCCTGAAAAACAACTGAGCAACATGAACAGCATCCGCCGTCTTCTTACAAGCAATAAAATGTGCCATTTTCGAAAATCGATCAACCACCACATAAATGGAATCATTACCACGCTGCGTTCTCGGCAACCCCAACACAAAGTCCATACTCACATCAACCCATGGTTTAGTGGGTACCGATAACGGCATATATAAACCCGCATTAGTCGCAGTTCCTTTCGAAACTTGACAGATATGGCATCTCTCAACAAATCTTTCCACCTCTTTCCTCATTGATGGCCAAAAGTAGGACTGTGAAATCAACTGTAAGGTACGGTCTCTTCCAACATGTCCTTCTTCATGTAACTCCTTGATAATCTTCATTCTCAAACTACCCACCGGAATGCACAATCGATTTCCTTTGAACAGAAAACCATCTACCATCACGAAGTCATCCGTCTCTCCCTCCTTGACTTTATCAACAAATTTTGCAAAGTAAGGATCATCAGTAAATAATTCTGGCAATATTTCAAACCCCGTCACTTCAACCTTTAGTGTAGTCAACAAATGACTCCTCCTACTCAAAGCATCAGCTACACGATTTGTCACCCCTGACTTGTGTTTAACAACAAAAGTAAACTGTTGCAGATATGCAATCCACGATGCATGTCTTGCTGAAATCTTGTCTTGCCCTTGTAAATGCTTCAACGCTTCATGATCAGTATACAGAACAAACTCCTTCTGAAATAGATAGTGTCTCCAGTGTTTAATAGATTGTACAACAGCATAGAATTCCACATCATATGTACTGTAACGCATCTTCGCTCCTGACAATTTCTCACTGAAATATGCAATTGGACGTCCCTTCTGACTCAACACCCCTCCAATCCCAACCTTGGATGCATCAGTATGTAGTTCAAACACCAACTGAAAATCAGGTAATATTAGAATTGGTGCAGATGTCAGCAACTCCTTGATCTTCTCAAAAGCATTCCCTGCTTCCTCTGACCATGTAAATTGTTTACCCTTCATACAATCAGTAACAGGTGCCATCACACTACTGAAGTGTGGTATAAACCTTCGATAGAATGAAGCCAACCCATGAAAACTACGAACTTCTGTTATCGTCTTGGGCTGCGGCCATTCTCTGATAGCTTCAACTTTACTTTGGTCAACCTGTATACCTTCCTTCGAGACAACATATCCCAAAAATAAAACACTATGCGTCATGAACACGCATTTCTTCGTTGCAGCATAAAACTGTTCTTGTCGTAACACCATCAGCACTTCTCTAAGATGATTCAAATGTTCCTCTGGACTCCCACTGTAAATCAGAATATCATCGAAATACACCACCACAAATTTCCCAATGAACGGTCTAAAAATCTGATTCATCACCCTCATAAAAGTACTCGGTGCATTGGATAAACCAAATGGCATGACCAACCATTCGTATAGACCCTCCCTGGTTTTAAAAGCAGTCTTCCACTCATCTCCTGGTCTGATACGAATTTGATGATATCCGCTCTTCAAATCAATCTTTGAAAAGATAGTAGCTCCGCTTATTTGATCTAACAAGTCATCCAACCTCGGCATTGGAAATCTATATCTCACCGTAATCTTATTTAATGCTCGACTGTCAGTGCACATCCTCCACGTTCCATCCTTCTTGGGTACCAATAAAGCTGGTACAGCACAAGGACTTAAACTCTCCTGCACACGCCCCTGCTCAAGCAATTCCTCTACCTGCCTTCGCAACTCTTCATGTTCCTTCGGACTCATTCGATAATGTGGTCTGTGTGGCAACACAACACCTGGAACAAGATCTATCTGACGTTGTATATCCCTCAACGGTGGTAACTCCGTTGGTAACTCCTCTGGAAATACATCGTCAAATTCTTTCAAAATTGGTTTAACTTCTTCTGGAATTTCAACCTCTTCACTGCTTTCTCGTCCAATCAACAAGAATACTTCTGGTTCTTCCTCAACCTCCTTAACAAACTCCTTCATAGATAATAAAGTTTTCAACTCCTCGATTTCTTCGGACTTACTTTCTTCTTGTGATCTCTTCTTCGGAACTAAGATAATCTTCGTGCCTTTAAACATAAAACTGTAGCTATTGGTCCGTCCGTCATGTAGTACTGCTCGATCATATTGCCATGGTCTTCCCAATAATAAGTGGCAAACATCCATCTCTACTACATCACACCATATTTCATCTTTGTATTTCTTCCCAATAGAGAATGGAACACGAACTCGTCTATCCACTTTCACTTCTCCTCCTTTTCTCAACCATGCTAACTTGTATGGACTCGGATGTTTCTCTGTTTTCAATTTCAACTTTGTCACAGCCTCGGTTGAAATAATATTATCACAGCTTCCTACGTCAATCACAAACTTACACACCTTTCCCAGAATAGTACATGTTGACTGAAAGATATTACTCCTCAACCAACTATCTTCCTCCTGCTTCGGTGTTAAACATGATCTCCTCAGCATTAGATTACAACCTTCATCTCCTGACTCAATATCCTGCTCGTCCTCCTCAACTGGGCTAGAACAATCTTCATCAACATCCTCATCGTCAACTTCTGCAATCATGGTTCTCTTCTTTGGCTTTGGACACTCACTGCTTTTATGACCCAATTCCTGACAATTGTAACATTTGAAACCATTGTTAACCTTTGCCTTCTCAGCCTCCTTCAGCACTGGTCTACTGATAGGTTTGGAAACATTATAACTTCCTCCAACATTCTTTGCTTGATTGCTAGAATTAGTAAACACACCACTTCCTCGTCTCCCTTGTTTTTCCCAAGCCAATGCTTTCTGATGTGCTTCTGCCACAGATCTTGGATCGAACATATTAACCATATCCTGAATCTGCATTCTCAATCCCCCAATGAATCTAGATGTCAACTGCTCTTCCGTTTCCATAATATCGTTCCTTGCAATAAGTTGATAGAATTCATCAGCATAGTCATTAACTATCTTTGTGCCCTGCCTCAAGTTTTGCAAACGTTGATACATCAAAGATTGATAATTGTAAGGTAAGAACGTTGCTTTCATCAATTTCTTCATCTTCTCCCAAGATTCAACTTTTGACTTCCCCATACGTTCACGTGTAAGCTTGGTTTGCTGCCACCATGCCAAAGCTCTACCCCTCAGCCTTGTAGCAACCAACTTCACTTTACGATGTTCTGGAACTTCTTTAAAGTCAAAAATCTCTTCAACATTAGCTACCCAATCTAGAAACTCCTCCGCTTGCATACCACCTTTGAATTCAGGAATTTCTGTCTTCATCCCCGATTCCCACTTGTGATCATACTCATAATAGTTTCTTCGTTGACCTCTTCCTTGAATACTACCACCATCATACTCCTCTTCAAAATCAGATGCATAACGATGTCGATTCTGACCACCAACATCTCTACTACCATTACGCCTTCCACCTTCATCCCTTCTATCGACATTCCTCCGTTCACGATCATTCACGTTCCTCCCACGCCCTTGATCATTTTCAACATTTCTGTCTCGATTGGAATGTGGCGAGACTCTACTACCCCTATGGTTAGATTCTGGTGAAACCCTTCCCCGATTTTGATTCATCTCCGTCATAAGCCTCTCTAACCGGCCAATTCCTTCGTTAAGCTTTTCACTAAAATTCTCATTGATTCTTTGTTCCAACTCATCAGCTTCTTCTCTTCGATACAAAGCTTCTACGTTTTGGTGGCGATTAGCTCTTCTTGGCGGCATACTTGAAAACTTCACAAATTCTTCAACACTTCAAATTCAATCACTTTCCGGATTTTGATCCAAAATGAAACGGATCAAAAACTTCCACTTTGTAGCAAATCGCGATGAACACGATGGACAAAGCTTCGGCCTCCAATTCAAATTCGATCAAACAATCTTCGACAATGATGACTCTTTTCCTCTCGGCCACGGTTTTACACTTCAAGCACTCGGCTTCTCCTCAAACTTCAAATTCTTCAAAATAATTAGGCTCCAAGTCTCGATCTAGCTATGATTGGCTAGAACAAGCTCTGATACCAAAACTGACGCAGTGGATTAATCAAAACGATGTAAAACGGTGAATGTAGTAGTCAGTGGATTGGAAGAATACTGGAATGCACGAATTCGTTGATCCGAAGATACCGAACTCTAGCTATCTCGAACTCGTTGATCGCGCACGATACCGGGTTCAAAGATCTTCAATTCTTCAAGCGTTGATCAAGCGCACTTGATTCCGCGAATCAGCTTCTACAATCGTTGAATCGAGCGCACTCGATTATCCGAAAGAGGAGATAGGAGATTACACTCAACTACCAATTTGAATGAAAACACAAAGCAATCAAAAGAGAATTTTATTCAATATTCAACAACCTTTTACAAATGACTTCATTGCCTATTTATAGGCTACAACACACCAAAACAGAAAAGTATACAAGTCATAAGTCGGTGACGACTTATCCCCTACGTCCTACGACTCATCATGAGTCGTTTACAACTCATCAGATTACAACATAACAACACGACTTACGACTTATACAAAACGACTTACAAGATGTACAAACTAACAACACACGACTCATCACACTCCGACTTATGACGCAGCCAAAATATACGACTTATTACAAACAGACGACTCACCTTAAGTCGTTTACGACTCATCAACTTACAACACACCACGACTTATGACTTCTAACAGATGCGACTTAACAAAGCAATACCACAGCAGCTTCCTACGACTTAAGAATCCACGGTGCAGATTAACTCGTATAAAAATCTACGGCATCCAGAGCTTCTGTGACTAGGTCGTGGACGACTTATAGGCTCCGTTAACTCGTATACGACTCATCAATTCTCGTGGACGACTTATAACTGCATCATTAACTCGTATACGACTCATCAACCCCGAACGACTTATACTCCCCTTAAGTCGTAACTCCCTTTCATCAGAACTGTTAGGTCGTAGGTTCGAGTTAGCTCCTTCCCCTGGTTTCCAGTTGAGTCATGGACGACTCATTACCGCCTCCTTGAGTCGTAGACGTCTCATATGACTCATGCTCGTTTCTATAAGTCGGACACGACTTATATTTCCCTTGTTAGCTTTCTTGAGTCGGTCACGACTCATAGTCCCTTCCATAAGTCGCGTACGACTTATGCCTTCATTCCTGGCCTGAGCTACATCAGTAATGTATATCATCATGTTATATATGTTTATATTATTATCATATGATGTTCACACCTGTTATTACACTTATTATATCATATGTTACTATTATTTAATGTTATTCTGTTATTTATATCTGTTATCACCATTGCAAGTTCCCTGTAGATTAGAATCACTATGGGTTGAAATGATACATACCCGAACGGACTTTAGAATAGGGAAAAATCGTTATGGGCTGAAATGATAGGCCTGAATGATTTTTATTTAAATTATTTTAACTTGGGATTGCGGGTTTGAAATGATAGAACCCGGATTTTCTTTTTTAACTGCGGATTGAAATGATACATATCTGTATCACTTGACCTAGGTTAGAAAATTATATACAGGCCCGTGGTTATTTTATAAAGTGTTTTGAATATTTTTAAGTATTTTAAAAATATAAATTTATGAAATTTGATTTAAACAGATTTTGAAATATTTTGAATTAAAGAAATTATGATTTTTCTATGTGTTAAAAATGTAATTAATGAATGGTTTAACTAGATTTTTGAAATATAACTTAAGTTGGAAATTTGGAATTTTGGTTAAAAATGATATTTAAGTTATATAAATAAAATGGATATTAAATTTTTTTTGGAAATGGTAAATATGATAATTTGATTAAATTTGAATTTAAGTGATTATTAAGTATTATTGATTTTTCTATGAATTTAAGTGGTTAAATAAACGAATGTTTAAAAGTGATCTTTTAAAATATAACTTGACTAGGAAATGTGAAATTTGGTTTTAATTAAAGGTTTAAGTTAATTAAATAAAATTGGAAATTTTGTTAAATTGTGAAATGGTAATTTAAATTTGAAGTGTTAAGTCTATTTGTTGAAATGTGAAGAATTGGAACTTTTACACTTAAACTTATTAAGTAAATTGTTGAAAATTGGATTTAATTATAAGAAATTTATTGTGAAAGAAACGTGTAAAGTTCTAATTAATGAAAGAAATATGTAAAGTTTAATTTATGAAAGAAACGTGTAAAGTTCTAATTAATGAAAGAAATATGTACAGTTTTACCTACTGAAAGAAACATGTAAAGTCTTAATTAATGAAAGAAACATGTAAGTCTTAATTTGTGTAATATTGATTTAAAATAATAAATGCCCCTTTTGTAATAAAACGTAAATTAAAACGTACATTCGATAATGTAAGTTTAATTAGTGTAATATTGATTAAATGATAAATGCTCTTTACTGTAATAGGAATGTAAGTTAAAAAGTACATTTAATATGTAAGTTTTAATTAATGTAAATGACATATTTTAATGACTAAAATAATAAAGTTTCTTTATTGTAATGATAATGTAAGTTAATAAGGTACTCTTAACTTAACATAAGAATTTTAGCATTAAATTGGATATTACAGTAACAAAGTTTATTTAACTATAAGGCTATGATAAAATGACCATGTTAAAAATTTGTAAGTATATAAATACTTTGATTATATAAAATGTTAAATTGGGAAGTACTACATTCCAAAAATGCTATGATTCCTTAAGGTTACATTACCAAAATGCTATGATAATTTAATGGAAGATTTCAAGTTTAATAAATTAAAGGAAATATTCAGTGATTTTGAAATTTGGGTTTTATTGAAATGATATATTATTGAATTGGTTTTGAAATGGAAATGATATATTTTTGAATTGGTTTTGAATAGATATGTTTTGGGTTTGAAAGTATGTATTAGTTTGAAATAAATGATATGATTTTGAAATGGTTTAAAGGATGTATTTTGATTTGAAACATAAACTATTTTTAAAAGTTATAACCACGGGTTATAATAACGATTGGTTGGCAAAGAGACCGGGATCGGATATGGACATACTCTCTGTCGATACCGAAAACCACTTTGACAACCATGTACGCGGTGGAGATTCCAGAATGAAGTAGGATGGTGGCGACGTTCTTAAGGTATGTTACGTGGACCCAACTCCCGTGAGTTGGCATAAGGTGGCTAAAACATGAGCGATCTCGGACCAGTGAGGTAGCACCTCTTCTCGGACACATTTCTTCGATATTATACTCTTACTTGTGATTGATTAGATGGCCATCCTCCGATTTGGGAGTGTTGTTCGAGGTGGAACGGTAGTGGCTGCTATGCGTATCCATCAGTCCGTGTGTGTAATTGGTATATCTACCCTGGCATTGCCTAGTTGTGCCGTGTCACCTACCATATCGAGCTTTACTACGATTATGATTTTAAGATCCGACCGCGTTAAGGTTCTCCATCCCCTTAACGCTATTTTCTATATGATTATACTTTACTTATTAGACATTATTATAATAGCGAATATTACTACATAGTAGATATTTTAACGGATCCTTAGAGGATGGGCGATCCCAAGCATCTTCTAAGTTACTTGTACCTTTATTACAGTTCACTTGAGTTGGTTTACATTATATAAGTATATATTGTCCTGACTCGAGTGTTTTGTGTTTTGCTTTACGCTCGGGTCAGCCTGAGTATTCACAGATTTGGATTTCCACCTTCTGGAGATTTGAATCGCTGGAGATTATTTGCTAGTCTTGTTCTATCAATTTCGGTTCTGTTGTTCTATTCAGCCTGTACTTGGTTATTGTATTGAGACTTCTGCTGTACTTTATTTCTTATGTTGTATCTTATGTAACTCTGATATATTTTCATAGTAGCTTCATGAACTACTATTTCTTTTACTACCACTGCATTATTTTACTCTGTGTCTGTGATCTGTGATTATATTTATTTACTGTATATTCTGAGATTTGCCAAATTTTAATTACAACATGGTATTTTGAGCAATTCAACTCCGGCATGAGTGTCTACCTATACACTTATAATGGATGCGAATGGTTGAAAATATCGGGTCGTTACAACAGTTTCAGGTTAGAATGCTATGGAGCTCAAGAGACGAGCTGGAGGAGTTCGAACGTATTCCCGTATTTGGTTTATATTTCCGCTGTGTGAGGACAAGTGATTATTAACTGTCCAGATTGATGTATTGATTATTGTACTCTGATGATTGTAAGTATAAAACAGTTACAGGTTCTTTTGTATAAAAATCTGTTATTATATATTATATTTTGTTCCGCTGCGACTGTGAGATTCTGTGTTGTTGTTGTTTCTGTTTTATTTCTTATATCTCTTTCTTCTTCTTTACCCTAGTTATTCGCTCTTTCGTACAATTTTGGGTTGAACAAGGGTGAATTATTATCAACTCAAAGGGTACGGATTAGCGGGTCGCTACATTTGGTATCAAAGCTGAAGGTTAAGCGAGAACCTTGGCTTTGGTGGGGATTACTCATTAGAGATAGGGTCAGTAATACCCTAGAATGAGTTTGAGTGTATTAATAGATATGACCACATATTTGCTAGTGAATATAAATGGTTATGTATTGTGTTAATTTATCTGTTGTGTGGTATATAAATTCTGATCGAGTAGTGGGACACCACTTAAATCGATAGGAGTTTCTAAACACTTGAACACGATAAACTGACACAGTATGGTTTTGAAGTGGGTAAATGAAATAGTTTTACCCAAACTATATTTTGATATAAAAGAGAATATTTTCTGAAAATTATTATAGTGATGTGTTTGGTTGTTATTATATAATCAAAATAAGATTATAAAATTGAAATGGTTATATATATGACCAAATAGAGATTGTATAAGTATGAATTATACAAATGAGTTAAAAACTACAAATTGGTTCAAACCAAAATTTGGAAAATTTAAATCCCGAAGATTTTTAGAAGCATTTTCCAAAGTTTTTGAAGATAAACGATAGTATTATTATTTTGGAAAATTTTTGAATAGAAAAATAGTTTTAAATTGATTTTGGAAGTGATATAGCACTGAACTCACTTCAGTCGCTGGAAAATAATTCTGATGATGACGGCCACATCATCCGTGTTCATTTTTGAGTTTCTAAGT
This sequence comes from Allium fistulosum, assembly GCA_030737815.1. Lineage (NCBI taxonomy): Eukaryota > Viridiplantae > Streptophyta > Magnoliopsida > Asparagales > Amaryllidaceae > Allium > Allium fistulosum. Next base: position 791,333,185 of record CM060901.1, read on the forward strand.
GACGGATTGCTACCATAGTAATTTTGATATGGGGATTTTTCGGTGAAAACAAGTGTTGTTTTGAAAATTCCGAGGGAATAGTTTTGGATAAAATTAGGTTGGTTTTGAAATTTGAAGGAAGTGGTTTGTTAAACCAAAAAGAGTATATATGTATATATTGATTTCAAAATGATTTGAAATAGATACCGGGTGTTTGAATTCTAGAAATCGTTATTTAAATATTTTAGGAAAACATTAAAAAATTATCTTTTGGACTTATAAAGTGAGAATGATTTTAATAAGGAAGGAAAGTACGGAATTTGATAAATAAATATTAACTTAAGTAAGTTAAAATAGATTGTGTGAATTGAGATAAATATAAGTAAGGAAGTGGAAAAATATAAAATTTGAATTGAATTCTTACTTGATTTAAATTGAGTGGATTAAAAATAAAATGGTTCGGAGTGAAATTAATTTAAGTATGAATAACTCGAATTGGTTTAAATTGAAATTTAAATAAAAAGGTGAATTGGATTTGGATCATATGGAAATTGAATTAAATATGAAAATGTGAATTATAAAGTGACTATATAACTATAGGTTATAAACTTTGAATTGGATTAGAAATAATATCGAATTGAAGTAAATATAAATTTTGAACTTTGAAATATCATAGACCCTATGGTATAAATTTTAAATGAAATAAAAATTAAGTGGAAATCTGGAATTGTGAATATATAAATTGGAATAGCTTATAAAAATTGAAATTAATTAAATAAAAAGAATACTTAGGCTAAAATAAATCTATAATCTCGAGTTAAAAATAAAATGTGAATATATTCGAGTATAGAATTGATGAAAATGTGAAAAATACGTTGTGTGACTTATAAAATTGAAAAGTGAAATAGAAAACCCAAAATAAAATTGTTTGATATTTTGGTAAGGGAAATAAATTCAAACTTGAATTATAAAATGAATTTGGAACTCAAGAATATTAAATGAAGTGATTTTTGAAATATAAATCAGAAATCGAATATGGAACTTGAGTATAAATTAAAAGTTCGACAAAATGTAAGCAAATAAAATATAATTGGAAATATTGTCGAATAAAATAGAAATGGATTGGGATAGTAATGATTTAAGTTACAAATAAATTCAATTTGAGTATAAATAAATTGAATATGGCCTTGATATCATTTAAATGAATTCAAAAATGAATTCGAGTATGGAATTAAAATTGAAGTGAATAAAATGAATGAACTAATTAATTAATTAGTAAATGAAATGGAAGCGGTTGAAATGAAAATAAACTTAAGTTATAAGGTGGAAATAATTTAAAAATAACGGATTAACTCAAGTAAATATTTTGGATGGAAGTTTGGCTCGAATAAATTGTGAAATGGTTATTTAATAAAATAACATGGAATGGTTATGCGCTTAGTAGAATGGATTTGAATATAATAAATGTGGATATTAATGAAACGTAAATGAATTAAATGCAAGAAAACTTGTTGTAAATCATTTGAATTGAAAAAAAGATATATGGGTCGATTGGAAGTAATAAAACTAGTATCGAAACCTTAAATTGCTTATAATATATGTTTGGAATGATTGGGTTATGAAGTTTAAGTATTGTAGCTTTTAAATAAGTGAAATGTTATTAGAAATTCATGTTTCGGTACTCATGTGTTTAAAATTGAGTAAGTCCAGGTATAGAGGGACTATTTGGTTAGATTTGGGTTGCGAAATTGCTTTTGAAGTAAATGCTTGCTTAATATGCTTAAAAACGAAAAATAAGGTACGATCTAGGATTAAATACTATGAAAATATAAAATATTGATATATATATATTGTTTTCCAACCGTGTAGGTCGATGTATATATATTTATCTCTTTTGTCATATTGCAAAAGGCTATCCGTACAAAGGAGACTATACCAAAAACATTTGAAATTTTTTGGACAATTTTTGTTAACGACAATTTTTGAATTATAATTGAAATAAGAGATTTTGGAATTAGAATTAAAAACTAATTGTTTTGGGAGAAACTAAAAGATTAGAAAAGTGAATATCGAGTTTTAACTAAGTACGGTTTTGATAAGTAACGAGTTTAAATCATTTTTCCTACTCAGCAATTTCGGGGATGAAATTCTTTTAAGTGGAAAGGAATGTAACGACCCGGATTTTTGGTCGTTGATTTTGAACATTTAATTTATTTTAAATGTTGAGTTTTGAAATGTGAATGGAATTTTAATATGAAGTGTATCGAACAAAAATAGTGTAATAAAACTCAAGCTCCAAATATAGCGAATTGATTAATAAATTTAATTGTTGAGTTAATAATTAAAAATCGTTTAAATAATTGAATTGGAGTTGAATATGAAACCGAAATGATTTCCAATAATGATATAAATTCTATTTGAATTAGAATTGAGTTAGCAAGATTTTAAAACTAAAAATTGAGCGATTTCGTATATTTTGGAAATCGTCGATTTAAATGACGCGTTAAAATAGCGATCTGAGGCACAGTCTCGAATTCGACGAAACTAGTTCCATTGGGTCCGTAATAGTGTATTATTATCGGATTTCAAATTTTGTAGTGTTTGGAGTTATCTTTTGATCGTACGGGATAGAAATGCGCTGAAATTAATATTGAAAATTCAATAAAATAATTGGGTCCAAAAAGCTAACTTCTCCATACGATCGAAATAGGACTCGAAGCCTTTTCCGTTGCGTTTGGAATAGGGGTATAACATTATAAACGCCAAGCGGCACGCCTCGATAGGGATTGTAGATTTTTAGTTACCCAAAATGGGATATTTTCAATATTAATATTTATAAATCAAATCAAAATCATAGCCTCCTTTTTTTTCTTTCTAAAACATGCCACCTATCACATACCGTTTCTCTTCATTCTTTCAAATCGCGTACCCTTCTCTCTTCATCATTAGTTCGAACGAACACACTTCGTTATATAAAATAAGAAAATGAACTTCAGATTCAAATGGCGTATTATTCTTCTTCCCCTCCAATTTTACACAGCAAATCGAATTCCTGTTCAAACGAAAAAAAAGGAGATGGCTGAAAATTTGAAATTCAAATCGAATGAAGACGAAGCCGCTCCCCTTCCATTTTTTAATCGCAAATCCCATTGCTACATTCAAATCGAAACCGAATACAAAATGGCAAGCCTTTTTCTTCCATCAGAACGAAATCGACTCGTATGAAAAGAGGAAAAAAAATTCTCTGAAGGCATTCAAAATTCAAACACCTACAAATGAACGACCGCGCGAGTGTATTCGAGGACGCGACCTAGGGTTGTCGACGTGGGGAGAGATGTGGCTTTGGGTGAGTCCACATGGAGTTGAGGGATATATTCGCATATGGGAAGGGTAGGAGTACGTATGGCGATGAAAAGGTGGAGGATACCGAAGGCGCGGTTGGTTGGAGAGAAGTGTCGTGGTCGAGGCAGAGTAGTGGGGTTTCGGCGAAGGGGCGTACGATGGTCGAAGCGCGATCTCTGTCTGCAAGCAACAACATAAGATTAGGTATACCCTGTGTAAAATTTAATTACATAGTTAGTTATTCAATTTAGAATTTGAATTTAATTAGCTAATGAAATTTAATTAAAATTGCATTCGAGATTGCTTTCAAAATGTTGGTGCAGTGGCTTGATGTTGGTTGGTTGCTGAAGCATAGTTAGTAGTGGTGAAGGCATTTTCTGTTGGGTATATTTTAATCTACTGTTAATTTAAGATTCGGTTTAATTTATAAAAAAAATTAATCCATATAAAATTTACACGAGGTTTAAATCGAACGTGATCAACTATTTAAATTCATAGCTAGGAAATCGACGTTGTGGAGTTAAAAACAGGAACGGATCGAAATTAAATATCAAGGTAAGAAAATTCTCACTCATTTGGATTGCCAATTTAATATTAAATAGTTAAAATTAGTTATGGGTTGCTTGGTTGAATTTAGTAATTATTATCTATTGAATGATATGTTATATATATTGGATGAGGCCCTACGAGCGGATATATTAGAAATTGGAGTGATATTCCTACACATTGTAGCGGATGAGGCCCTACGAGCCCCACATAATAGCGGATGACCCTATATACTGCGATATCCCCCTCGAAGTGGGATTGGTATTTTTATGTTGTATTAACATCTGTGGATGCAGGGAAACGAGTTCCAACTGGATTCCTTAAAATGTTGAATTTAATTTCATATATTGTGATACATGGATTGTGTACAATAAGCTATTATAGATTATTATAGTGTTTGGAATTATTGGATGGTATTGTAGCACTGGCCTGAATTTAGATATTTAAAATACCATAAATATATTTTTAAAATTGAAGGAATAAAAGGAATTTTTGGTATAAAAATATTTATATTGGGATTGGGATTATTTTAAAGAAAATGAGCTAGAAAAATATATTTGATTTTTTGTTATACTTAACTATTTTGAATTATTAAATGGAGATTTTTAAAATGAATTATTTAAAAGAATTTATAAATGGTATTTTGGAAATATAAAAAGGAGTTGAAGTCGATATTAAAAATAGATTGGAGGTTATAAATAGATTTATAAAGAAATGGATTTATAAAATGGAATTTTATAAATAAGATCGTTTTTATAAATAAGTAAAAACTCAAAGGAGTATAAGGATTTATAAACGATGTTATAAATAAGGTAAGCGATATTAGTTGCTAAATTGGGAATATAAAATTCACAAGGAGAATTTATATTAGAATATGGAAATGGAGAGGGAAAAATAGTGGTACTATTTCTGAAAGTGAAAATGGTTAAGGAGATTTGAATGGAAGGATTGATGCGATTCGAGAAGAATTTATAAATTGAATTGGTTATTGAGGTTTTAATTTTTTTTTATTCTAAGAAGTTAAATTCGTTTTTAAAAGGAAAATTTTATTATTTAAAACTATGAAATTTTAAACTAGTTAAGATTGAGAAACTTCGGTAAGTAGATTTTTAAATATTAAGTATTTATTTTAGTAAAATTCTAACTTTTAAAATCAGCTTTGAAAATTTATTTGTTTATCTAAAAATGGGTTATTGATGTTTATAAAAATGTTTTTGATATTTTAAATAATTATTTGGACATGTTTTAAAAATAAAGTATTATTCTTTTAAATACTTATTATATATATATATAAGAGTTTGAAATGATTTTTACTTTATTCTCTCGAGACTTATAGGCGGGTTTATGTAATGGGAAGGTTTTATAAGAGAAGTTTTATAATGGGAGGCTGGGAACTTAAGACATTTCCTAAATGTTGGAATACTGAAATTGGGAAAATGATGAATTCGAGTTAAATAATGAAGTTATAATTGGTTAGATGGGATTATAAATAAATATAATCGGTTTTGGAAATTGTGAGAAGAATTTATTAATAGTTTCGGAAATGTAGGAGATAAGCTAAGAAAATTCCTAAGTTTTGATACTTGAGATGATTTTGGAAAATGGACTTGGAATATTTTCCCAAGTGTTAAAAAGTTTTAGATATCCTGTTATTGATTTAAATATTGAATTTTTTTTCAAATATTTGAATATCGAAAGGAATTTGAAATATATACCTTGTAAAGGTATTTGGAAAAGAATATTTTTAGGAAATTTATAATAAGGCCTGGTGTCTGCTTATGGATGTCTTATTGATAGTTAAATAACCGACTATCAATATTGGCCAATTTCGTTAATCGTTTCGAAGAGATCTGGATCAGATTTAGTTATCCGAAAACCACTTCGATTTTGTTTGAACGTTACGAATGAATACCGTGAAGATGATGAAGACGGTGATTCGGTTTGTCCAGACCCAGACAACTTGTATGGTGGAATGGTATCTGAACATCGTCATTGGAGGACGATGAGCATTCTAAGTGGAAATGTTTCTTGAAAGGTAACGCTTAGCCTCAAGCCTCATCAACTGGGAATGACTAATACAGGGGAGATGCAGCAAGGCTATGTGGGTCGCAACCAATTAGGGTATGCTATCACTTTTCTAGATATCCTCGGAAACCTATATATTATGGATATGGTTATGCATGAAAGAAGCGCTCGATTGTAAGGGTGGGAACACCCGGCGTGATAACATATTCGGTCTATCCAGGTTAGGGTAGGCCGGTCTTGTGTACCCATTCAGCATTTTTGATCTACATAAACCAAAGCACATAGCACTGGCGACGTCTCCGGCATAAATGCGAGGAGGATATATAGCTGATATAGGATCTTGTGGAACATGATTTGATTCTGCAAATGGTTCGGTACGAACGAAGAAATTTCAATTCTAGGGACCTAATTTACAAACTATTTTTTACTGGGGTTTTTGTGTATTTTGAAACTTATTAGGGACCTGTGCCAAACTGTCCCTTTTATATATTCCCATACTCTATACAGTACTGTAATCTCCCCCATAATGGGCGTCGTCAAAGGGCACTCCATAGGTATGGTACAAAACAAACTCGTAGTAAAGCATGCTGGGTAGGTGACACGGCACAACTAGGAAATGCCAGGGTAGATATACCAATTACACTTCCGGGCCGGTGGTAACGCAAAGCCGCAGCAATCCCCCACCTCGAGCCACACTCCCGATTCAAGGGGTGCGTCCAATCAATCACAAAGTAATAGAATGGTATACGATGGAATGTGTCCGATTAGAGGTGCTACCTCATTAGCCCGTCAATTGCTCCGGTTTTAGCCACCTTATGCCAACTCACGGGAGTTCGGTCCACGTTATACCTTAAATAGGATCGTCGCCACCATCCTACTTCATTCTGGAATCTCCACCGCGTACACGGTTGATAAAGTGGTTTTCGGTATCGACAAAGTATGTCCATATCCGATCCCGGTCTCTTTAACAACCAATCGTTATTATAACCCGTGGTTATAAATTTCAAAATGGTTTATATTTCAAATCAAAACATATTCATTTTTAAACCATTTAAATTCAATGTCAATATCTTTGAAAAATAATATTCATTTCCAAAGTTGTAGCATTTCTAAGTTCATTCATTCAATTATAACAATTTCAAAACATTGTAATTTTAGCATTCGTAACAATTTGAAAATGTGATAATACATATATTAGCATTCGAAATCATCATATTTTCAGAAACAGCAGCACTTAGAAACTGTTACTGTAGATAGTAGTATTTCAGAAATATAGTCTTTTTCAGAAACAACAGCACTTAGAAAATGTTACTGTAGATATAGTATTATTTCAGAAAACAGTACATTTTGAGAAACAGCAGCACTTAAAAATGCTACCTTACCAAATAGTAGTATTTGGAAAAACAGTACATTTTCAGAAACAGCAGCACTTATAAAATGCTACTTTAAAACCACAGCATTTCAGAAATGCTGCCAATACAAATCTGAGATTTTCTATAACATTTCAGAAAGATTATAATTTCAGTTTTCACCATTTTTAACTTATAAAACATATCTCACTTTTCAAAATTATTTATTTGGATACCATTTCACTTATGATTTAAATAAAATAAAATTTTATAAATAAACTATCCAAATTTAACCATAATTCATTTATTAAGTCAAAATTACATTTATATTGCTTAACTTTTAATTTAACAAACAACTAAATATTTTATTTACTTTTAAAAATTCCATTTCATAAATAAAATATTTTATTTCTATGTTAAGCCAAAAATTCCATTTCAAAAAAAATTCAATTATTAAGTCAAATCACATTTTAAATTTTACATCTTAATCATTTATTGACTTATACAATTTTTAACTTATATAAAATCACTATAAAATTTATTTAAATCATTTTAAAATCAAATTAAGTTAAAATCTCAAATATTTTATATTTCAAATACTTAGAATTTTCAGAAAATATTTATATTTAAAATTAACCACGGTTCTGTATAATATTTTCAAACCTAGGTCAAGTGATATGGATAATATATCATTTCAATCCGTAATGGATTAAAATCCAGGGTTTTATCATTTCAAACCCGCAATCCCAAGTCAAATAAAAATCGCTCGAGCCTATCATTCCAGCTCATAACTACTTTTCCCTATTCTAAAGTCCGTTCAGGTATGTATCATTTCAACCCATAGTGAGGGAACTTGCAGTGTGAGAAAAAGAAATTTAAATAAACAGTAAAACATAGCATGTCATATCGGGTGATTAAACAGGTATATAATCAAGTTATAACATCATATAATATCACATCACATACATATATGAAATCTACTATCAACATGGCATATCACTACTACAATTCACAAGACTTTGTTTCACAATTTTATAAGTATGAAGTCGAGAGTGATAACTCACCTTCTAAAGCTAGAGATGACAATTCAAACACAAGAACAAACTCCAAAAAGCACGACAAAGCACGAATCAAATTCGAGGAGATGGAGAGCCAAGATCCAAGTCTTGTAAACAACACATACAAAACATACATAAGTATATAATTTAACACAAAAGAATATAAGAATTAAACAATACAAAAACAAAGACGATGTGGAACAAAATGACTTGACTCATGCAAGTGGTTCGGCCACTTCACCAATGGGCTTGACCATCACCAAAAGTGGTTCGGCCTAGGCTAGTTGCTGCATGAAATGCTCGGCTATGGTCAACAAATATACAGGGCATAGTGGTAGGTGAAGGGTTGGCAAACCAAAAGTCAAGTGGGAGGCTAAAGGTCAAAGGGAAATGAAGGGTCATGGGTTCAAGTGGTTCAGCCCTATGGCTAATGTGCTCGGCCTATGGTTCAAGGCATGTGTCAAGTAGGTCATGGCACATGAAATGGCAAGGCTATGGGTAGGGATGGTCATGGTAAGGTAAAGGAAGGTGGTGAACAAGGGGTGGCCGAGGCAAACAAGGAGGAAAAGGTGAACAATAGGAGTTCGGCTATGGTTTGCATTTTGGTTTGGTGGTGGACTGGATCTAGGAAGTCATGGCTAGGCATAGGGATGATGATGGGATGGTGGAGGCCGCTCATAGGTAGTGGTGAAGAGGTGGAGATGGTCGGCTAAAAGGATGGAATATGGTGGCCGAACATAACTTGCAACCAAAAGAAAAAGAAAAGAGAAAAAGAAAGGAGAAAGAAGGAAGCCATGAAAACTCACTTTAAATTTTTTGTTAGGAAATGAAAAATGAAAAGAGAGATGGGAATGCAAAGTGATATGTACGGATAGAGGAATTAAAACACACGGCTAAGAAAAAGAAAAGTAAGAGGCACACATCACATTAAAAGAAAAGACACTTAAGTCTCTTGAATTTCCAAGCCCATTTGTCAAGCCCAAAACCAAACAAGTTCAAAACTCAAACAAAATAAACAAGGTCCAAAACTAAAATAAAATAGAAAATAAACATAGAAATTATAGACAATAAAATACTGAAAATAATTTCTTGTAAAATGCTGAAATTTATCAGATTTCAAAAGTATAAAACAGAATTTAACAAAACGAAAAGCAGAACAAATATCGGAATCAAATTCAGCTTAAGAGAAAAAGATTTGAAATTTAAAATTCAATTTTAAAATTTCAACTAAAAGACAAAGCTTGACCAAAGTTGAACAAAATATAAAATTTCCAAAAAAACATTATTTTATTATATTTGGAAAATAAATTATAAACAAAATCCCAAAATACATTGGAAAATTCCAAAATTTCTATTTTTAAATGATTTAAAAATTAGAGTTTCAAATAAATTCAATAAAAATATTTGTTAAAATTTATGGGATGTTACAGATTTCGAATTTATTCCTAGTTCAAAAGGGGTTTAAAGTAATCCAACGATTTGATAAGATAGATTTAATGATTCCGCATATACTGGAAAGAATGTTTTAGAAATATATATCTCCAAAAGATATTTTGATAAAAAGAACTTAATCAATTAAAGAATGATTTCCTATTCACAGAACATCTTTTTATCGATGATAAACTTCAAACCAATTTATGTATTCAAATTTATGTATTCAAAGTGAAGACATGGATATGATATTTGGGATTTTCATAATGAAGGACTACTTGTTAATCATTTGGGGATAAACTTCCAATATACATATAGTAGTAGTAATCTCTTCGTTATGAAATATCCAATGCAAGGACTAATCGCTACAAATCCTAGGGGTAACTCCCGATAGGATGTGATAGGAGAGTGCCTTCAGTTTGTCCTGTTCCTGGACAACTTGTATGGAAGAATGTCTGACTTTGCATTTTTAGTTACATAAATTGATCTCTATGAACGTAACATCAGTTTGGTGGCGGAGAAGGTAACTTCCCTTAGCTTAACACCCTTTCTTGAGACGTAGGAGCTCAGGATATGTTTGTAGGAATTACTTGTGTGATTATGGAATGACAATGTGGCATTCAAAGAGGAAAGATGATGTGCTATGTGAAAGGTAATCGTTACTTCTAGCCTCAAACCCGGAAATGACAAAAACAAGGTAGATGGAGCAAGGCTATGTGGTTCGCAGCCATTAGGGTATGATAATCCCCTTCTAGATATATTTCTACCCACTATGACGTTCGGGTTTAAACTATTGTGGTGTATGCAAAGAGAGCTCTCGGATGGGTCGGTAACGACCAAGGTGATGACATATTCGGTATTATCTGGTGAGAAAGGTAGGCCGGTCTTGTGTTGGTAGAGGTGCATATGTTCTATTAACCTTGGTACATTCCTCTAGAGATGTACTTCCGGAAGGTAGTCCCTCCACCTGGTTATTTGTATGGAAATCCATTCTCCAATAAGTGCCCGCCATTTTGTTTGTAGAACCCGCATTTGTGGCTAGTATGCTGTAATTCAATCAATGTAACAATTTCAGCTAAGATTAATAAGTTTACATGCAAATATTTTCAAAGAAATGTCATTAAAAATAATATCCCTTATTTTTACGTAATAAAGATTTAGTTATCATAAGGTAAAAACCCGTTCCGTGTTTATGTGCGGTGTAGTCTATTGAGATACCGTTTTGTTTTCAAAATGCTTATCTTTGAGTTCTCACACCAGTCCCAAGACTGACCTGGAGTTTATTTTCCTTTTCCTTAAACTTTGGGTGCCCTAATTTTCCCGAGTAGCCTAGTCGTCAGGTTTAGTTTAGAAGAAATCTGGATGTAGCTCGAAGCATGGAGTAAGAAAAAATTTCTGAAGCCTAGAGCCTGAAGCACTTTAAGGACAGAAATTTATAACTATCCATATTTTAACTCTAATAAATGTTTTTAAATTTCCACTGTAATTTTATGTTGAAATAATATATGTTATTCCATTCGTGTGAGATTATGTTCTGTCTTTATTTTCTTTCTTACCCTTAATGATCCGCCTTTTCGTTCAATTCGAGTTAGACATGTGTGGTTTATTGTCAATTCAAAGGGTACGGAAAAACGGTTCATTAGATTTGGTATCAGAGCTGAAGGTTAAGTGAGAACCTTGGCTTTGGTGGGGTAAAGTCTCATCGGAGATAAGGTTAGTAATACCCTAGGTTGAGTAACTCATTAGAGATAGAGTAAGTGACGCCATAGAATGAGTTTGAGAGTATTGTATTTGAGCGCGTATTTGTTAACGATTTATAAAAATGATTTTTGTTTTGAAAATTTGTAAATGAAATAATTTTTCCTAGGATAATATAAAGAATATTTTTCAAGTAATATAGTTCTTTGATTAAGGAAAGAATAATACTCAGTTATTATCATTAATTGATTGGTTGTTTAATTTAAAAGTTTAAGTACGAACACCTCGTGAATTTAGTTTCACAATTTGACTATGGGGTATTCCATAATTAATAACGTTGGTTTAAGATTAAATGAATCTATTTAAGATAAATAAATCTTATGAATATGTTTTATATAGTGATTTTATAAAATGGATTTATTAATCATGCTTCATAAAGCAATTTTTGAGAATTTAAATACCAGTATTTTTGAAAGGAATTTCAAATGATTTTTGGAAAAGGAATAATAATAGTATTATTTCTAAAATGGGATTTGAAAATGAAAAACTATCTTATGATTAATTGGTTCGAGTAGCTCGAAAGTTACTAAAAATGGGTATGAGAGGTATTCAGATGGTAAACGCTTCTCTTGAGCATTCCCCTTTTGGTTAAGGAAATATGCGATACTATTGGTAATACCTAGTTTTTTGGTATCATTTTTAAGTTACTCGATTAATATAATTTTCTAGTTAAAAAGGATAATGTGAATAATTAGTTGATGAGTTAATTAATGGTTGTCAGTTTTTATCAAAGTGTATTATCTTAATTAATAAGCATGGGTTTGTTTTGATCTTTAAAATTAATATTTAAAGTTATTAATAAATGGTTTTGGGTTTGTAGTAAACGATGTTTTAGCAACATTTGTTTTCAAGCCCTTGAATGACACTTTGAAATAAATCTTATGGGTATATTTAGATCTTTAATAATGGGATTTTAAAGATAATAACTAGTATTGGAGTCCTTTATAAAAAGATAGAAAATATTATAATTTAACATATTATAAAAGGAGAAGTTCATTATAACAATGTTTTGGTAATAATTGTTTTAATCTTATTGATTATATTTTTAAGGTAAGAAGAAAAAAACTTGTTAAATATACTCATAACATTTGAATAAGTATGTAAATACTTTTTAAGTAGTATAACTGGTATAAGTAAAGAGAATATATACATAATGGAACTTTTAATTAATAAAGGAGGGTTAATTGATAAAGGAAGTTTTAACTAAATAAAGAACGTTCTCACATTTGATATTAGCTAAAGGAAGTTTGTGGTGATTTATCAATTTAATGGATTATTTTGAAAATGAGTTTCTCAGAAACCATTAAGATGTGTTTAGAGATGTGTTATAGTAAAAAGATATTTATCTCTTAAAAAGAAATATATTTTTTTAAGTAGAAATATTTGGAAATAAAAATGTAACGTGGTTATGTATAAAGAAGTATCTTTATAAAAGTTTGAATAAAGAATGAAAGTTTTATTAATTTTTTCATTAAAATATATGAAAGATTATAAAATTCATATGAAGTATGTGGATTATTTTTTCGCGCGATTTAATCTAAGATTCGAGTGTAGAACTTTGACGTATTTGACACTTACCCGAAAAAGGATTTACCACTCAAATCTTGATGACGAACATTGATGAGGATTTGTGGTTGGATACTTGAGTTTTCTATCGGAGTTGAGAGCTAAGCAAGGAAAACCAAAATTCTGATCGGAAAGCCTGGTCAGAGTCAGCACTAAAGGATCGAGGGATCAATACTAGTTCGGAACTAAAGTTGTGGAATCAAATAAATATTTTGGGTAAAACTTTTGGGTAATTTCGAGGATGAAATTCTTTTAAGGTGGGAAGTCTGTAATGACCTGCAAATTTATCGCTTTGATAAATTATATTTATTTTTAAATTTATTCAAATAGAAGGTTGATAGTACAAAAAATATTGTTTTGAGTGATAATAAATAATAGTAATCTTATTTTGAGTAGATATTTACAAAAATATATTTCTTAGGATTTAAATCGATAAAATTGCTGAAAACTGTTTTATTAATAACCAGCTCTATAATCATAAAACGTCATGCACAGAGCTGGATACATACACTTATTTTTATAATTGAACAAGAATATGAAATAAAATAATTTATTGTATTTTTGGAAATTAAATGTATTTATGTCATCACCAATAATGCCATCGTATTTAAATATAGATTTATGAATTTAAATTGATATTTAATGATTAGATAATTATTTTAATTATTCAAATAATTATTTTAAATAATGATAATTCATTTTGAATAGTTATAAAGTGATAATAATTCATTTATAAAAGTTTTACAAAGATATATATTTGATTTGAAAATATAAGGAAAAATCAATATCGTTTTACCGGTATAATAACAATTATTGTAAATAATTGTTAATATTAATTTATGTAGTTTTATAATTCAAATGTGATCATTTTAATTAATTAAAAATGATTTGAAATTTAGTTTCAAATTTTGTTTACAAATATATGTAAGTTAATTAATAAGTGAAAATATGACTGGAAATCGGGATTAAAATTCATAACGGTTTGACGTATATAAGTTGTGTAACTTTGTTTATATGACTTGAACACCTATATGACATATTAATACATAGATGAACATATATATACATGTCACATGCACACCCAAACATATATAAATACATATATACAAACACACACACACACACACACACACAAATATGAAAATATCAAAGATATTTTACCATTTCCATACTCTTCAAGCCTTCTCTAAGTTAACACTTACGCATCAAAGGACACACACTCAAGTAGGCACATGAGGGGAGGTCATTTTGGCTAAAATAGTGAGTTAAGGGTAGTGGTTGAAGTAATGATGGTGATGATGGTGGATGATGTAAGGAGGAGACAAATATCTACCTCTCCACTTGCCTATAAATACCAACCCATTTTTCCTCTTCTTCATTCGTCCATAACTCACTCAAATCTGAACGAAATTTTGCAATTTCTTTTATTAAACCATTCAAAATTTCAATGGCTACAACTTTCTTGTTGAGCACTTCTTCCCATTCTAATCTTTTCCATGTTCAAAACCCATTTCTTTCCAAAGCCTTTATGAGCCTAGTTTTAAAGGCCGAAAATACCCCCTTTTCATTCGAGTATAACTCCTCCAAAACTGATCCAAATGAAGTAATTATTTTTTTCAAACCATGTATAATTCCAATGTCTACAACTTTAATGTTTAGCACTTCTTATAGGGTTGCGACTAACTATCTCAAAATTCCACTTGGTTACAGTGCATTTTCGGGCTTTATTTTTATGAATCCAAGAATACCCTCTCTTCTTTTGATCATATCTTCCTCATAACAGATCGAAATCGAGTGTTTTATTTTTAAACTACAGAGAATAGAATTTTCAAGAACTTTTCTTTTAACCACTTTTCATAATTTTTTTAGTAACACATCCAAGAATTAGCTAGAAGTCGACACATTCTCGGTTTTGATTTTCGTGAATCCGAGAATACCTCTTCTTCACTTGGTCATAACTTCTTCATAACTAACCCTAATTGGATGATTCATTTTTTGAAACCATAGATAAAATAATTTCTTACAACTTTTTTGTTGTCAATTTTATCAAATACAGAGACTAGAATATCCAAAAATCCAAGATAAGGTGACCTATTTTTGGGTTTAGTTTAGTGAGTTCATGGTCGAAGCTCTACCACTTCTCTTCCGTACTTTTGGCCATCCTCTTCAAGTCTTAGCTGGGCCATCTCAAAAGTCTAAGTACCAATTCCAAAAGCTTTCATGCGATTGTAGCAAAGCTATTGTCCGTTTTGCGAAGTTAGGAAGCAATGATGCTGAGAAATCGAACTTTAAACCATTATAAGTTGTTATAAATGTTTAACATAACTATTTGGATGCTAACGATGTTTGGTTGATGAATGTTTGAAAAAGTAATTAGCAACATATACTACAAGTGAGAAAATCTTACTTATATTATTTTCTTGGATTAATATGATGTTTCCAATAGATGTTTAATACGCTTTGGTCATCAAGTTTGGTTGTTTAATATGAATTTTGAATATATATGCAAGTCATTGAAATACACATCGATAAGCACAAAGGAAATCACTTTAGTCAAAATATATATGCAAGTGATGATGAAGTTTGAAAAGTAATTGAAAATTTAGTAAAAATTTGGCGCGTCGCGTATTAGTAGTTTGCGATTTCGCGCCATAAAAGTCAAACAAGTGTATAGAATGGAATATAGCTCAAAATTCTTTAAGATAAGAATTTTACAAACTATTCTATCCATAGTTTCCAACGAAGAAAGAAAATCGAGATTTTGATAAGTAGATTTTGTGAGTAAAACCAGATTTTGAAAAATCACGGTTTTGTATTTAGGAATCCGGATTTCTTAGAAAATGATATTTTCAAATTGTTTAAAAATATGAAATAAATTCTAAAAGTCTTTTAAAAGTGATTTGAGTTATAAAAATGAATTTCCAAATGATAGAAAAGTCGTTTGATCAATATAGCTTAAAAATCAATTTTTGCAGCACTTTCCGCAGCACTTTTCTGTCACCTTTGAAATATAGTTTTAAACTTAATAATTCTTTTGAAAACCTTTTATAAATGTTTTCAAATGAATAATTAAGTGTTTTAATGATGATTTGGAAGTTTTATAATTCGTTTTAAAAGGATTTAAATAAACAATTTAAAGAAAAGCTAATACAAATTTAGTAGTTTAATCTTGGCTCTAAAAGCCGACGAGTAGACTGGGTTTTTCTATTCGTGAGATCCAGATGTGAGGTGCTTAAACTAAGGAGATATTCAAGACCAACCAGTGCCCTTGTTCAGCTGGCCTCTTCCCTGGGCGAGGGATAGAAAAGGTCGAAATGTCGGAAACGAGTTAAGTATAAAAAGATTTAAATTATCCAACTTTAAGTTAAATACAACTTTGATTTTATAGAGAAGATATTCTTATACTTAGTGTTAATGCCGGAAGAGGGAACTCGTACTATACGTGGAATTTAAAAGGTGATTTCGCCGTTATTTCGTCCATAGTATTTGATGAATACGTGAATTGATATTGAGTAGAATTAGATGATTTCTTATGATTCTGCTCACTTAATATTTATTGGTTTTGGATTAACATCCTAGATAACATGGTTTTAACTTAATCAAAATTATGATTTTTGAACTAAGAAATCTTTGTTAAGATTTAAATGAAATGATTTGGAAATGTTTTACCAAGGGACAAATGAATTGATTTCGAATTTATTCTCAGTTCAAATAGGGTTTAAAGTAATCCAAGGATTTGATAAAAGAGGTTTAATGATTCCATATATACTGGAAAGAATGTTTTAGAAATATATATCTCCAAAAGATATTTTGATAAAAAGAACTTAATCAATTAAGGAATGATTCCATATTCACAGAACATCTTTTTATCGATGATTTGTTCGAAGGAACCGAGATCAGATTTGGGTAATTCCTATTCAAAGACCACTTCGAACCAATTTATGTATTCAAAGTGAAGACATGGATATGATATTTGGGATTTTCGTAATGAAGGATGGCTTGTTGACCATTTAGGGATAAACTCCCAATATACATATAGTAGCAGTAGCCTCTTCGTTATGAAATATCCAATGCAAGGACTAATCGCTACTAATCCTGGGGTAACTCTAGATAAGATGTGGAAGGAGAGTGCCTTTGGTTTTCCCAATTCCTGGACAACTTGTATGGATGAATCTCTGACGTTGCATTTTTAGTTACATAAATTGATCTCTATGAACGTATCATATGTTTGGTGGCTCAGAAGGCAACTTCTCTTAGCTTAACACCCTTTTCCGAGACGTATGAGCTTAGGAGTTATACGTTTGTAGAAATCAGTTGTGTGATTATGGAATGGAAATGTGGCATTCAAAGAGGAAAGATGATGTGCTATGTGAAAGGTAATCGTTACCTCAATCCTCACACTCGGAAATGACCAAAACATGGTAGATGCAACAAGGCTATGTGGTTCGCAACCATTAGGGTATGAACATCCCCTTATAGATATATTTCTAACTGCTATGACGTTCGGGTTTAAATTATTGTGGTGTACGCAAAGAGACCTCTCAGATAGATCGGTAATGACTCGGGTGATGACATATTCGGTACTATCTAGTGAGAAAGGTAGGCCAGTCTTGTGTTGGTAGAGGTACAAATGTACTGTTGACCTCGTTACATTCCTCTAGAGATGTATTGCCGAATGGTAGTCCCTCCACCTGGTCATTTGTATGGAAATCCATTCTCCAATACGTTCCTGCCATTTTGTTTGTAGAACCGTGTTTGTGGCTAGTATACTAAAATTTAATCAATGTAACAATTTTGGGGAAGATTAATAAGTTTACTTGCAAATATTTTCAAAGAAATGCCATTAAAAATAATATCCCTTATTTTTATGTAATAAAGATTTGGTAATCAGAAGGTAAAAACCTGTTTTGTGTTTAAGTGCGGCGTGGTCTTATGAGATAACCTTTTATTTTCAAAATGTGTATTTTTGATTTCTCACACCAGTCCCATGGATGACCCAGAGTTTATTTTCCTTTTCCTTAAACTCTAGGTTCACTAATTTTCCCAGGTAGCCTTGTGGTCAGGTTTAGTTTAGAAGAAATCCTGATGGAGCTCGAAGCATGGAGTTAGAAGATTTTTCTGAAGATTTTTATCTATTTCCACCACACGCTTATGCTATTGTATTCCGCATTTGTAAGGACATAAATTTATAACCGTCCATTTTTAAACTTTGATAAATGCATTTAAATTTCCGCTTTAAAGTTTATGCTGAAATAATATATGTAATTTCATTCAGGTGAGATTATGTTTTGTCTTTATTTTGTTTCTTCCCCTTAATGATCCGACTTTTCATTCAATTTCGGTTAGGCATGTGTGGTTTACTTTCAACTCAAAAGGTAAGGAAAAACGGTTCATTATAGATTGAGATCAGATTTATCTGAAAACCACTTTAGACCAACATATGCGTTCTAAAGTGCAGATTTGCTGAGCATGATGATTTTTGAAGACGGAGATCTTCATGATGTAGGGATGCTTGCCACTAGACCCTCGATTCCATATTTTATGTATATGGTGGTAGTAGTGCTACATTCTGAAAATTTTCGATACAAGGATTGCTCACAACTAATCCTAGTGTTGATTTTCGACGGGATGTAGTATGAGAGTGCATTCGGTTTGTCCTGTTCCTGGACAACTTGTATGGACGAATATTTGACATTGCATTTCTAGGAACCATGTACATTGGTTTTTACAAACGTACATCTATTTAGTGGTGTAGGAGGTAACCCCTCTTCCACTTAACACCCTTCTCTTAGGTGTATGAACTCGAGGGTAGTACTTTTGTGGAAATCAATTAGTGTGTTGTTGGAAATGGCAATGTGGCATTCAAAGTGGATTTCTCATGTGAAAGGTAAACATTACCTTAAGCCTTCCACATCAAAAATGGCTTAAACAGGGTATGTCATAAGGCTATATGGTTCGTAACCATTTTGGTATGGTCATCACCTTTCTAGATTACCTTATATATATCAGGTTAGTTGTGTATGTCGTGGCCACATATAAGTCGGGAACTGCTAGGGTGATGTCATTTTGGTTCTATTTGCGACACCATATGGGTCTTCGGGTATGGCGGTTTTACCATATGCAAAGGATCGTAGTGTTGATCCTCGATATTATTTTTAATGACATTCTTTGAAAACCTTTCAAATAAACATATTCAAATTGCCGAAATTGTTACATCGGTTAAATTTGATGGCATAATAGGTTTATAACTAAGATCGAAGGCACTTATTGGAGAGTTGGATTTCCAATTAATAGTAAGGTAAGGAACTACCTCCAATAAAGTACATTTCTAAAGGAATATACCGAGCATCAACATCTTCGAAACCTCTGTGAATTAAGACTGGCATTCCAGAGACCAATGGATGGTACAGATAGCACCGAATACGATATCACTTCGGCCATTACTGACCTATCCGGGATTCCATTACATACACAACACAATTTAAACCCAACGTCATAGCAGGTAGAAATAAATAGATCAAGAAAGGTGATATCATATCCTGATAGTTGCGAATCATTTAGCCTCAAAGCAACCCCTATTTCACAATTCCCCGGATGTTAGGCTTGAGGTAACGTTTACCTTTCTTTGAATATTTTCACTTAAAATACCACATTGCCATTTTTAACAACAAACTATTGGTTTCAACAAAAGTACAACCTATGAGCTTGTACGTCTCAGAGAAGGGTGTTAAGTGTAAGAGGGATTACCTCCTACACCACCAACAGATGTATGTTTGTAGAGATCAATGCACCGTGATCTTAGAAATTCAATGCCAGACATTCATCTATACAAGTTGTCCAAGAACAGGACAAATCGAAGGCACTCTCCTACCACATCCTATCGGCCATTACCCCTAGAATTAGTAGGAGTAGTCCTTGCATACGAAGATCCTAGAATGAAGGGACCACTGCTATTTATTTATCTCTGGAGCTACTTCGAAATTATCAACAAGCAATCCTTCTGTTATAAAGATCCCCTCCTTCAACTTCATTGTCTTTAACATGTCTTCAGTTTCAAACTCGTAAATTGGTTCGAAATGGTTTTCGGATAAGAATCGCCCTAATCCGACCCTGATTCCTTCGAACCAATCATCGATAAAAAGGTGCTAAGTAGGTGCTTATCATTTGATTAATTACTTTCTCTTTATTAAAAATATCTTCCAGAGACATATATCTTTAAAACATTTCTTTCCGGTATATACAAAATCATTAAACCTCTCTTTAACTTTAGAAATACCTAATCAAAATTATTTCTCATAAATCACATTTCAAAACCTTATTTAGTAAAAAGGGTCGACAGAAATTATACTAATTCTACTCAATATCAATTTTTGTATTCAACCTTTACTATCTGTCGAATTGCGGTGAAATCACGTTTTAAAGTCACATGGAAGTATGGGCTACCTCCTCGGAATTTAATACCGAGTATAAGAAGATTATTTCTATACAACCCAAGTGGCATTAAATTAGGAAAAAATATATAATCTTTTATACTTGCCTCGTTTACGATATTTCGACCTTATCTATTCCTCGCCCAGGAAAGAGGCTAGGTGAGCCAGGGCAATGTTTGCTTTTGAACAACTCCTTTGTTTAAAAACCTCCCATCCGGATCTCATGAATAGAAAAATCCAGTCTACACAACGGCTTTTAGAGCCAAAATTAAATCACTTGATTATAACAACTTTCCTTCAAATCATTTATTTAAACTCTTTTAAAATAATTATGAAACCTCCAAATCATCTTTAAAATACTTAATTATTTATTTGAAAAAATTTATAAATAATTTGGAAAATAACACTAAAGTTTAAAGTTATATTTCAAAAGTTATTAAAAGTGCTGCAGAAAGTGCTACGAATAGTGCTTTTAAGGCTTATTTGATCAAAGCAACTTTTCGATCAATTAGAAACCTATTTTTATAACTCAAATCTCTTTTAAAACATTTTAACATATTCATAGAATTTATTCCCTTCTTTTAAAGAATTAAAAATAGAATTTATAAAGGATTTATCGCTTTGGTTTCCAAACTGCTAAAACGCGACTATTTTGAAAACTTGATTTACTCATATTTCAAAAACTACTAAACGAAATCACGATGTTTTTATTTATTTGAAAATTATGATTAAAAGAGTTTAGAAAATTCTTATTATAAAGAATTCCGACCCCAAATCCATCGTATAAATTGATTTAAACTTTTATGGCGTGAAAACGCGAACTGCCTTTACGCGATGTCCCTATTTTAGACTCAACTTTCATAACTTGTCCAATCTTCACCAAATTTGATTTTAGTGTTTATACAACATTTATAAACCATTTCAAACAGTTTTAATGATTAAATATAACTTTTATAACTTGATTCAAAAAGTGATTTCCTTGTGCAATATCGACGTGTATTTAACATGACTTGTTTACACAATTAAACAACTATATTAAACAACCACACTTGATGAACAAAGCATAGTAAACATCCATAGCAATCATATCACATCATGTGCATACATACATACATATGCATATATATATAGGGTTTATTACTTGATTTTTGTTTTGACTATCTTTAAAACGGCTATATCTCCTACATCTCGAAATTGGAGCATAACACTACACACAAATGCTCTGGGGCATTCGGCTATGGTTGTGACGCCCCACCTCTATACTCACACTAGCCAAGCACACTACTGGGTAATGTCGTCGACTACCATGAAGAATAAGGCTATTGAGGAGCGACCATCTGTGTAATTGTTTTGTGTGAGTACCGATATGTTAGATAGTATGACATGCATTTCATGTCAAGAGGAAATCTGACATATCAAACACAAACTCTAAGCTACTACATAGTGGCTATGTAGCCTTAGAAAACAAATATAAAATAAGCACAACACAAAATCAGTCACAGATATTCATATCACTAAGGCGGAAACAGATATGAATATAACACAGAGAAGTGTACATCAAAGTAGTGGTTAAACAAGATCCACAACATCACAAAAGAATAAGTATACATCAAGGAGTCTCTATCTCAAATGTATAAAAGCAAAAACTACTAAGCTAAAGTAGTTAGCCAAAAGTCAAAAGCTAGTCCCTGCTAAGAAGTCAAGTGGAAGCACCTGTAACACCTCGGTCTAACCCGAGTATTATTTAAGAAGAAAAATAATAAACGGATCAGTCTAGCTATAAATATCATATAAGTTGAGATAGAATAAGAGATACGACAAAAATATATGATAACAATAATGCGATACTGTGACTAGTATATATTTGATAACAATGAAAATCATACAATATCTCAAATCTCCTCAAATATCCAAAAAGAATATCATATTCTTTAGCTTATTCACCAAACCTCAAATATTGACAAAACATATCAATGCAAATCACAAAAATTGGTGAAACACAAATTATAGAAATCAATAATTGGAAATCCAGAAAACACAAAGGAGGAGGCCTATCACAAACGGGAGTATGAAAACTCACCAACACGTGTATCACAAACGAGACGTTATCCCATAAAATGAACCGAACATCGATGCACCTAAAATGATACGCCCCATGCACAGTCGAACATCGACGCACCTAAAAAGATACACCCTATGCATAGTCGAACATCGACACATCTAAAAAGATACGCCCCATGCACAGACTTATTGAGCCGAACATCGATGCACCTAAATGATACGCCCCATGCACCGACTCATTGAGCTGATTGCTCCACGAACAGTCAAAAGACCATGGGTTGCTACCCAACCAAGTTGAGCCTAAGCTCCATAGAATAAGTGTAAATTACACCAAGCTAGTAAATAAATGAGTTTAGCTTCATGTCCCATAACCATTGGCTTAACTTAAATATTTGCGAACAAATTGTAGATTTCCACTCAAAAATACAAAATGATCATCATTGATCAAAAAGAAGTGTAAATTACACTAAGCTAGTAAATAAATGAGCCTAGCTTCATGTCCCATAACCACTGGCTTAACTTAAATATTTACGAACAGATTGTAGATTCCCACTCGAAAATTGTCATGAGAGTTCAATCGAACAAGTCAAGAATTAACTAATGAAGTAAATGCAAGTGTTTCATACCACTTGTTTTGCTAAGCCGTTTAATTAGATTTCTCATACGAATGTGGTAAAGGTTTGTATATACTAATAGATTAGAAAACGATTTTTAAAAACGAGCTTTGTATTAAAAATAGTGTTGAAATCGTTTTTGTGAAAGAGTTTGAGTATTTACTACTAGTATAAAACCTTTGTATTTTAAAGTGACAAATCACAGAAATGATTGTAAAAACAATCCATCACAAAAAATCCACATTCGACGACGTGAATTTAAACCATAAAAATCGATATCAAATCCCAATCAAATGGATATGCCCAAAAATCCATAAATGAAGTCATCAAAGTCGATAATAATTGACAACAACTAACCGGATCAACAAAAATCGATAAAAATTGGAAATCTACTCAAAACAGCCAAAATAGGCAAAATTGCACAGGACAAGACGTCTGGTTGGGTTTAACCAGACGTCTGGATTTTTTCTCAGCCATATTTTTTTCTACATTTGTTATTTTTTTCTTTTTCCAGGGACCCCTACCAGACGTCTGGATTTTTCAACCAGACGTTTGGATTTTCCTACTAGGCAAAAATCAGCCTAGCCCAAAGAGGGCAAAATCCAAACTGGAAGCGATCGAACGAGCGATGAACAACCCAGCCCTATAGGCTGTTCGATACACCACCAAAAACATGTCCAAACATCCAAGATAGGATGTTTAAAGATTTTGGCTTCAAAATACCAAAATTGGAAAATTCACCAAACCAGTTAAAATCAAAAGCAATTGAACATGAAATAGATGTTAGGAATTCATACCTAACAATAATGAAAGCTATAGACATAGATGTGAGTTCAAGAACTCACCTTTAAAAATCAAAAACAACGAATGAGAAGCTCTAAAACAAGGCAAGTTCAATTCCTCTTCAATACACCTCTAGAATCTTCAATCTATTATCAAAGGTGATGTTTTTCCTAAGTTAGGTTATAAGAATTTCTGAAAATTGAAGAGAGATTGAGATTGAGATGGAGAAGATGAAGAGGATGCTTACCTAAGCTTCTCTTCAATTTTAGAGCAAGAACTTGAATTTCCTAAGAGAACTAGGGCTTAGGAATTTCTAATCTCCACTCTATTCCTCCATTTTTCCTTTTGCTTGAGTGTTAGGAAATGTAATAAATGAATGAAGGGGAGTGGAGTGGGAGTTGTTATTGTAGAGGAGTTGGGTTCTTTGTTAGGTTAGTGGGCTGAAACCCAAACCCAAAGCCCCAAATGAAAATATCAAAATTCTAATCAACTCCAAACATATCGATGTTTATACTCAAAAAGGTCGCAAACGTCATTTTGGACTCAATGGAAGTGGTCCCGAGTCTGGATTCGACCGTTTACAAAAAGTCACATTTCGAACTTTAAATTCAACTAACGATGCTATATTTAAATAAAACATTTAAATATATAATCATGAAATATGCGGGTTTTTACAGATTCCCCTCCTTAAAGAAATTGCGTCCTCGCATTACTTAAGAAGAAAATAAAGAGTAGAAACCACACAAAGGCATACAACACAAAAGAAAAATTTTAAGTGAGAAGTTCACCTTAAGGAGCACGAGAGAGTAAGTACAGATGTGTTCACTCGATGAATTCTCATGATTCCCAAGAACAATCCTTAGGATTTGAGGACCATTGAACTTTCACAGCGGAACATCTTTATTCGAAGGCGTTTAACTTCGGTAGCAATGATACGAATAGGATGTTGCTCATAAGTCAAATTAGGTGAATCTTCAATTTCTTCGATATCACCGGGCTCAAGAATAGAATCGGAATCTCTAAGGCATTTATGTAGTTGAGAAACGTGGAATACATCATGAATAGCAGAAAATTGAGCTGGTAATAAAAGGAGATAAGCCACGGAACCAATGCGTTCGGTGATGGGAAATGGGCCAATATATCATGGTGCTAACTTTCACGATCGACTGAAACACACAACACCCTTCATAGGTGAAACATGAATGAATACCAAATTCCCACAGAAAATTCCAAATTCCTTCTTCGGTTACCGGCATAGGATTTTTGTCTACTTTGAGCTTCTTTCATCCTATGACGAATAAAGTCAACCATTTCTGTGGCATCACAAATAAAATCTGGACCAAAAACCAGCTTCTCACCGGCTTCAAGCCAACATGAAGGAGATCGGCATGGCCTTCCGTAGAGTGCCTCCAAAGGTGCCATACCGATACACTAGATTGGAAGCTATTATTGTAAGAAAACTCAATAAGAGAAATATGATCTTCCTAACTTCCACCAAAATCAAGAACACATGCACGAAGAAGATCTTCAAGAGTTTGATTCATATGCTCTGTTTGTCCATCGAACTGAGGATGATGAGCTGTGCTAAAATTAAGCTTTGTTCCCAAAGCTTTTTGAAGACCTTTCCAAAATCCACTAGTAAATAATAGATCACGATCACTAACAAAATAAGTTGGAACTCCATGAAATTTAAAAATTTCTTTGACATAGAGTTTAGCCAAAAGAGGTACGGTTCGATTGGACCGAACGGAAAAAAAATGGGCAGATTTTTTAAGTCTATCTACAATCACCCATAAACTGTCATGACCCGAACGAGAACGGGAAAGACCGTCAATAAAGTCCATGGAAATTTGATCCCATTTCCAAACGGGAATGTCTAAAGGTTGCAATAACCCACCGGGCCTTTGATGCTCGGCCTTAACGAGTTGGCAAGTCATGCAACGCTTAATGAAGTTAGCAATATCAGATTTCATTCCATCCCAATAATAAAGTCATTTCATGTTCGCGTACATTTTACTACTACCGGGATGAATGATAAATTTAAAACGATGAGAATCTTCTAAAATGTCCTTACGAAGATCACTAATATTTGGCAGAATGAGTTTACCAAATTTTCGAATACCTCCACGAGCATCGATTTCAAAGTCTTTCAAACCATCAACCTTATTTTTATCCCTACAACTTTGGCTAAGAAGAGCCAATTCGGGATCTTCCTTTTGAGCTTCAAGGATGCAGTCTAAAAGAGAAGAATGAGCCTCAAGGCTACATAAAACAAGAGATGAACATGAATCTGATTCACGATCTCGAATCTCACAAGTGGACAAAGTCTCAAGATCATTCCATTCGGATATCATCATGGAAACAACCGTTTGTTGCTTACGACTAAGGGCATCGGCAACACGATTTCCCTTTCCGGGTGTATAGAGAATATCAAGATCATAAGATGCAAGGAATTCAAGCCAACGTTGTTGATGCAAATTAAGTTCCTTTTGAGAGAACAAATACTTCAAAGATTTATGATCGGTGTAGAGAACAAATTTCTCTCCCAAAAGATAACGATGCCAAATTCTAAGGGAGAAAACAATAGCCGCGAGCTATATATCAGGAGTGGCATATCTAGTCTCGGCAGGCTTTAATTGTCTAGAAGCATATGCGATAACACATTCCCTTTGCATGAGAACGACACATAAACTAATACGACTAGCATCGGTACAAACAGTGAAGTCTTAGTTCCCTTCGGGAATCACAAGAATAGGAGTATCGGAAAGGAGTTCTTTTCATTTTTGAAAAGCAGCTTCTATGCTAAATCATTTATTTCATGATCCTTTTTCCCAAAATGTAAGACATTCAAAATTATAATTAACTTTATGTAATCATCTTTTTAGAAAAATTTGCTTATTACAAGTCAATTTACCGTGTTTGACTGTCTCATCATAGCATTTAGGAGACTCCTATTGATAACGTTGATCAGACGCATCGACCAGAATTCTTAAAGCACTCAATGGGCAATACAACTCAAAATCATCTTCTATATGATAAATATGTCTCTTAAAAATTTTACGAATATTCTTTGCTCGTTTTTAAGAACAAAATCCAATTATACTTATAAATATATCTTATTAGAAAGATTTGCAATTTTAAGTTGCCGTTTTTACCTATTATCAATGAATACAAGGGCGGACTCATCGAGGTATTCGTAGAATATTTGATTCATAAGATGGATGAAATAAGCTGGAGGGTTCGTCAAACCGAATGACATACCGAAGCACTCATAAGAATCATAACGAGTGCGGAATGCGATAAGGGGAATGCTATCCTCTGCAACTCGTAGCTGATGAAAACCGGTGGCAAGGTCAAGCTGAGAAAATACCTTTGCACCTCTAAATTGATGAAACATATCATCGATCCACGGAAATGGATATTTATTTTTAATGGTCAACTCATTAACCAAGCTGTAATTGATGCAAAGCCTAAGAGTACCATCAGATTTCTTTACAAAGATAGTTGAAGCTCACCATTTAGAGGAATTAGAATGAATAACTGTTTTGCTTCCAATTCGGATAATTGTTTACGCATCACCACATTTTTCTTATTGGATGTACGATAAGGAGGACGAGTAATAGGAAGAGCTCCAGGGATTAAATTAATTATGAACTCAATTGCTCGCTTAGGTGGTTATCCTAAGACAGGGTCAAAGAAATCGGGAAATTCATGAACCACTTGAATGAGGCAAATAACATCTTCCTCATCATGCGGGTTTAAGAAATAAAATGATGCCACTGAATTGGAATCAAAATCATTAAGAACAATAGAAATCTACTTAACAAATTGAGGATGTCGAAGATGGATAGTCCACTCGGGATATAGGATATGGGCTTCAAAACAATTAAGCCAATCCTTTTCCAAAATCAATTCCGAAACCTAAGTAGCGCATAACATGCAAATCAGCACGGAAAGTATAATCACATAGAATAATTTCAACATCCTTACAAAACAAACTAAGTGTTGTGGATCCACCAATCGGATTTGCAATTCTCAATAAAGTCATCAAGCCCATAATATTTAAAGAAAAAGTAACAACGAGTTCTTTTGATATAAAAGAGTGAGATGCACCCGAATCAAAAGAAATTCGAATAGGATAATCCCAAAACAAATTAATGCCATCAAGGACTGAATGAGAAATACCTTGACCAAGAGAAGCGTTACTAGGGGCTTGCACAACATTCAGCTTTCCCTCTTTCTTACTTTGAAGTTTGGGACATGAAGATAAAAGATGACCCAAAGCTTTGCAATAGTGACAAGTAAGGGGCTTCAGACACTTATTTGCATAATGGTCCTTAGAACTACAATTCTAGCATACTCCACGATTAGGGATTGGAGTCTTTGCTACTGAAGTTGCTTGCTTCACTTTCTTGTTGGGATTAGGTCTTTTGAACTTAATATTCCTCTTCTTGGAAACTCCAATATCACCATC
This sequence comes from Allium fistulosum, assembly GCA_030737815.1. Classification (NCBI taxonomy): domain Eukaryota; kingdom Viridiplantae; phylum Streptophyta; class Magnoliopsida; order Asparagales; family Amaryllidaceae; genus Allium; species Allium fistulosum. Next base: position 791,361,601 of record CM060901.1, read on the forward strand.
ACTTCCTTTGTCGGCCTCTTCAATTGAAAGAGTGATATCTACAAACCGGTCGAAAGGCACTTCTAATGTCAGAGGTAAAACCTTTTTAGGGTTCTTATTCAAAGCACAGATAAACCATTAATTATTTACAAGATCCAAAAGTTGTTGGGCAGACATGAATATGCCATCCAAAGGAGGACCACTGGACTGACCAGCGCTAGAACTGCCAGGTGTAACCATTTCTTCTTCTTTAAGAAAGAAAGAAAGAACGAAGGGGAAAAAGGTTATTCTCAAAATGAATTCAAATAAGCTTGATTGGTAAAACAAAGCATCATAAAAGAATATAAGATAGAACGGGTCCTAAGACTCGGATTAAATCCTAAGGCACGATTCCTAAGAGAGACATAGGACAATGATCCTTGCTAGATTATTCTACATTGTTCCGAAGTTTGGCTCTAATACCAAGCTGTGACGCCCCACCTCTGTACTCACACTAGCCAAGGACACTACTACGGAATGCCGTCGACAAGCAAGAAGAATAAGGTTGTTGAGGAGCGACCATCTGTGTAATTGTTTTGTGCGAGTGCCGATATGTCAGATAGTATGACATTCATTTCATGTCAAGAGGAAATCCGACATATCAAACACAAACTCAAAGCTACTACACAGTGGCTATGTGGCCTTCGGAAACAAATATAAAATAATCACAACACAAAATCAGTCATAGATATTCATATCACTAAGGCGGAAAAAGATATGAATATAACACATAGAGGTGCACATCAAAGTGGTGGTTAAACAAGATCCACAACATCACAAAAGAATAAGTATACATCAAGGAGTCTCTATCTCAAATGTATAAAAGCAAAAACTACTAAGCTAAAGTTGTTAGCCAAAAGTGAGAAGCTAGTCCTTGCTAAGAAGTCATGTGGAAGCACCTGAAACACCTCGGTCTGACCCGAGTATTATTTAAGAAGAAAAATAATAAACTGATCAATCTAGCTATAAATATCATATAAGCTGAGATAGAATACGAGATACGACAAAAATACATGATAACAATAATGCCATACTATGACAAGTATATATTTGATAACAATGAAAATCATACAATATCTCAAATCTCCTCAAATATCCAAAAAGAATATCATATTCTTTAGCTTATTCACCAAACCTCAAATATTGACAAAACATATCAATGCAAATCACAACAATTGGTGAAACACAAATTCTAGAAATCAATAATTGGAAATCCAGAAAACACAAAGGGGGAGGCCTATCACAAACGAAAGTATGAAAACTCACCAACACGTGTATCACAAACAAGACGCTATCCCACGGGTCGCTAACCGATAAAATGAACCGAACATCGACGCACCTAAAAAGATACGCCCCATGCACAGTCGAACATCGACGCACCTAAAAAGATACGCCTTATGCATAGTCGAACATCGACGCACAAAAAAAGATACGCCCCATGCACAGACTTATTGAGCCGAACATCGATGCACCAAAAAGATATGCCCCATGTACCGACTCATTGAGCTGATTGCTCCACGAACGGTCAAAAGACCATGGGTCGCTACCCCACCAAATTGAGCCTAAGCTCCATAGAATAAGTGTAAATTACACCAAGCCAGTAAATAAATGAGTTTAGCTTCATGTCCCAAAACCACTGGCTTAACTTAAATATTTACGAAAAAATTGTAGATTTCCACTCGAAAATACAAAATGATCTTCATTGATAAAAAAGAAGTGTAAATTACACTAAGCTAGTAAATAAACGAGTTTAGCTTCATGTCCCATAACCACTGGATTAACTTAAATATTTACGAACAGATTGTAGATTCCTACTTGAAAATTGTCAAGAGAGTTCAATCGAACAAGTCCAAGAATTAACTGACGAAGTAAACGCAAGCGTTTCATACCACTTAAATATTCACCACCACTTCTCATTCTCCCCTCATAATTCTTAACCGATCATGCCGCTCCGTATGTGTGTGGCCATGTGCTTATACTTAAGGTGTAAGATGTTGACTTTTGTTTTACTTAAGGGTTAAGGTTTAGGAAAATATCTTAGATATTTCCTAATATATATAATTATAATTGTATAAGTATATTTGTAAGTGTATATATGTTCATGCATGTGCATGTGAACGTGTTCATATACAAGTACATGTATGTGTGCATATGTATATCCCAATTGATTAATAACGTTGCACAACTTTTCTACGTTGAATCGTTGCGGATTCTGATTTCGATTTCCAATCACATTTTCACTTTTTTTTAATATATACATACATGTGTATATATATATATAAGTTTGATAACAATATTTATATCATTATATAATAATTAAAAGGGCCTATTTAATAATTAAAATAATTATTAAATCATTTAAACTCAATTTTGAATTCAAATATTATTTATTCCAAAATAATGCTATCATTGTGTTAACGCTAAAAATTGAATGCTAACACCCGGTGTGTGTAAAGAAAAAGTGAAAGCACCACCCGTTGGTACGGGAAATGAATATAAGCAGAAAATGGCAGAAAAGTAAAGAGACAGCGGTTTTATAGTGGTTCGGCTAGAAATCGAGCCTATGTCCACTTTATCTTCTTTATTGCTGATTCAATTACAACTTTACAAAAATTCTTCGATCACAATTCGATTACAACACGCTTGAGACAAGTAGCTAGAACTTTGATGCAAGAGAGCTTTTTGAATCCATGTCGGATGTCTTCGATTTTCTCTTGAAGTTTGTTGAAGTGTCTTCGGTGTTTGAAGTGTTGGTTGAGTCGAGAAAGCAGCAGAGTATCGGCGCTCCAGAGAATGATCCCAAAAAAAGTCCCTCTTTTAGTTGGAGCTAGCGCTGTATTTACAGGGGAGATTCTGGACTGGGTCGTAGGTCGTGACCGACCTAGGATAGGTCGTAGGTCGTGGCCTACCTAAAAGGCATGTCTCACGGCTTAACAGGGGCGTGCTTGTTCGTTTGGATATACTGGCAAGTCATAGGTCGCCAACGATCTAGGAGGAAACGGCTTAAGTGAAGCGGCATAGGGATTTGTCTTCGACTGCTTAGATCGCGAGCGACCTATCATAGGTCGTTAAGCTATAGACTCTCTTAGGTCATTAGGTCGCTTAGTAGTATTCCATCTTTTAAGTCGTTGGAGCTTTTAGGTCGCTGAAGACAAAAGTCACTAGGTCGCTTGTAGGCTAACCCGTTAGGTCGCTTAAATTGTTAGGTTGGTCTGTCTTCATTTATTTACTAGGTTGCTAACTCCCTTAAGACTTTAGACCGTTAAGTCGCTCGAGCCTCTAGGCAGTTAGGTCGTGGAGTACTTAAGCTGTTAGGTCGCTATCTTCCTGAGTCGTTAGGTCGTAGGTCCTATTAGTAGTTAGGTCGTTAGGCATCTTAAGTCACTTTGCATCCTTAGGTTGTTAGGTCGCTAACGAAGAGGAGTTAACATTTTCCCCTCGAAGTACACGCCTAGGTCGTAGGTCGTGTGCTTCGATCTCCTTAACTCGTGCTCTGATGAGTTGTTAGGTCGCAAGCGACCTATCGAGGAAACTAGGTCGTATGTGCCGATTCGCATTTCACTGCCCCGGGGTATAAATAGTTTAGGTCGTTCCTCCTTCACCTCATCTGTTCTAACATTCCATCCTGCCATTAACAAGTTCCCAAGCTCTCGAAGGCGAATTCAATTACTCGATCATTAGTCATCCCTATCATTACACTACGTAAGTAATCTCGATCACTGCTTAATCACGGTCATCATCGAAACGCAAATCCACCCCTATTCTTCGGTCCTAATTCGATTTCATGCGTTGCGTTTTACTAAGAGCCGCACCGTTGTCAATTTTCGCTCGTCCATGGTTGCGCTATCATTGTATTCCTTGAGATCAGGGCAATGCATCATGTTTATGATGGATTTGGGGCGATTTGGTTTGGTTTCGAACGATTTGGTGATGTTGAGAGATAACGGGTTAGGTTAGGGCGCTTCTGGTGATGTGGTGAAGTACGATTGGAGAATATGGCTTAGGATTTCTGATGGGGGATAGCTCGAGGTTATTGGGTATCTCGGCAAGCGACCTAGCAGATTGGACGACCTAAAATATACACGACCTAGTTAACTTGCGACTTAACTCTCCTGCGACCTAACTAGCTTGTGGCATAGGCCTTAGGTCGCGGCCGAGCTAGGACTTGGAGAAATTTGTGCTATTTTGACTTGAGGCCTTTTCCTTCATATGCATTACGACTTAAAGGGTCGGCGACTTAACTTAACTCGCAGCACATCCTTTAGGTCGTGGACGAGCTAATACTTTGAACTGCCTTGAAGCATAATTTCAACTTGAATTCTCAACTTGAATTGCCGGAATAAACTGCCTAAACTTTGAATTGTTTGAACTTTGCTGCACTTTTTCACAGATCACATTAACTTGTAAGCTAACAACCTGCTGAATACAACATTTACAGAAAACCAGGACGAATATACTACCATTGATTGCCCACATCAAATGATAGATTAATTGATAAAGAATAATTAATTTAAATAGGTTGTGTGAACAAAGTGCCGTAAACCAACAAATTCAAGCGAAGTATTAAAGCAAATCTAAAATAGCCAACTGAAGCTGATTTGTTTGCACTAACACTGCACTTTTTAGTTTTAAATTAACAAGCCCTGAAATCTTGTAATCGACCAATTGTCAACTAGTTTAATTCCAGTTATATTTGCTTGCTATTTTTATTAGTTCTGCACAACACTTCACACTTCTTAGGAGATGTGCACCTTCATATTTGAATATCAAGTTGCTTGTGTAGAATGACTTCTCAACAAGAAGAGGTAATAGTTCAAGCTGAAGAAGTCCTTCCCATAGCTAATTTCTTGGACAGTCCTCCAGAAAGAACTCCAACTACTCTAAATCAGCGGGCGTTCCACCAACTATGTATTCAATTTGGTATTGCTGAAACGGACGCTTTGCTTCCCGGAGTAAACGATACTGCTGACAGGCCACCTCTTGGTTTTGTTGCAGTTAATCGTCAAATGTGTTTGAGCGGAGCTATTCCACCTTTTAATGATTTTCTCCGACAGCTTCTTCTTCGACTAACTATCTCTCCCTTTCAGCTGCACCCTAATGGCTATGCCATCTTAATGGGATTGTGTGTACTGTTCAGGAGGACACTCAACCGTCTTCCAAGCTTCGAAGAGATTTGTTACTTGTGTACTTTTGCGAAAAACAAAGATCATCCCTCTATTACACTTGTGAGGAGTGCTCGGAACCGTAGATTGATCATTGATCTTCCCGAAAGTGCCCACGAATTCTTGAACCAATTCTTTTTCGTTCGCTGTCCTCCGGGGTTCTACACCATTTGGAGAGTAGGAAGTAAGAATGCTTATCTTCATTCTTTTCATTTCCTGAACCTCTCGAAACTCGAATTGTCAAATGCTTAAACTTCGATCTTTACTTTTTGCAGCTCTTCCTCCTCCGCTTAGGGATCCCAGCCACAAGCCGACCCTTGAAACTTTGAGTGTTGTGGCTGCTGAAGAGAGAAGCGCTAAATTTTTGCTGAAAGATGAGTTTCTGCATCAGTTCGGACTTCTACACTCCTCCCGATCTACCCAGATTCACGAAGTTTCTAGTCCCGAAACCGAAACATTAATTGCCCCAGATTCTCAAGCAAAGACATCAAATGCCCCAGTTTCTACAAAAGAAATTGCATCGGAAGAACCTATTGTAGAGGCTGCTTTGGTGAAATTTTCTACTCCTGTTGGCGTTGCGGGATCATCTGGTCAACTTACACTTTCCCTGGTTATCGAAGAGGAGGAGCTTCCTCAATACACTGGGAAGACTGATGATGGAGTTGAAAAAGATGACATTTTCGCTGGACTGAGCGATCTTGTGGTGACTTCACAGGAGCTCTTTAAAGATGACATTACCACTGCTAAAGTCATTTCTCCAGCAACTGGGGCGACATCCGCCTTGCAACAAACTCCGCCAACCCAAGAGTTAATGCTGGCTGCAAAAACCGACATTACTCCCAAGCCGAAGAGTGGTTTGTAGTTCGTCGTGCATAGTCTACACGCCACACACACTTAGAATTTTTTGCGATTATATGCACTTGGCTTCTTTACTTCAAAGATTTTTAAGACTTGTTTCTTTTTCATTTTCAGGTTCTCCGATGGGACGTAGTGGTTCATATTATGATGACTTCCGGCGCTACGGAGGGCGTGACTCTTATGACTACAGACGCTATCTCCCTGTCCGTAGAGAAACCGATGAAGAAAGAGCCGCTAGAAAGGCTTATGAAAGACAAACTTATGAGGAGCAGCAAAGAAGAAGGGATGACAACTCCCATAAGAGGAAATCTTATGATGTTAAAGGGAAAAGTCACGTTGCTGACGATCCAAGCAAACGAGTCAAACTTAGTGATCAATCAGCGTCTGCAATTTCTGAAAAGACTGCTGCTCCTACCTCTCTTGACATTCCCTCCGGTTCTCCTGCTCTTAAGAAATCTGACATTCAGACAATTATCAACAGGCCTCAGTATCAAGTCGGGGATGGTTCTCCTACACTCCAAAGCCGATTTCCAAATTGGTGCTTACGAGGAGTGCGATTCGACTTGGATTTGGTTCCTATTGATAAGCAGGCTATGCTAAGGAACCTTGACGCTGTTAGGCTTGACATCAAGAAAATGTCTGGATGGCAAAAGCTGGTTGACGAACTTCAAAGGGTTAACCATATGAACCTCGAAGCCATGCTAACTATGGAGAATGACAAGTCGGAGTGGGATAAAATTTGTAAGCAGCATGATGCAGAAATGACGAGCATCGCTGATGACAATGCGAGACTTGAGTCTGAAGTCAAGAAACTCAAGGAGGATCTTGCCACTTCTTCTGCTTCGCATTCTCAAAAAGAAGAGGTCTTTCAAAAACAAGTGCGAGATGCACATGCTGCTCAAAGAGATGCTGAGATGAAACTTGAGGCAGAGCAGCATATAATTGAAAAATATCGCATGGATACTATTCAACTACGGGAAAGGGTCAGCTCTCAAGATTTGAAAATTGAAATGTTAAAAGCTCGACTTCTTAAAGTTGAAAAAGAGCGTGATGAGGCAGTTGCCGGCCAAGTCGCAGCAGAAGAATCTCATGAGGCTACTAAGGCCAATATCAGCTCTACTTTATTCGACTTTTACTTGCACAACGTCCTGGGGCGCAGTAGTCTCTCCTTTTTGGGCCCTAAATACGAAATTACTTTGGCCGAAGTGTGGGAAGCCGCAATTGATATGCTCGGAGGTGCTGGCTATGCTGAAGCAGACCTTGAGGCGCATTATTTTGACGATGAAACTCGTGCCGCTCTTGCCAGAGGAAAGGAGCAACTCGCTAAAGTGCGAGCCGAATCGATGGGAGAGGAACATCCAGGGGAGGAAGCAACTTTGACTGCCCCTATCCATGCTTCGATTTCGGCCGACATTGACATTATAGGCTCCAGTTCCCATTCTCCGCCCCCTGCTAAAGTCAAAACCGAGATTACAACTGCATAGGGCGGAGATGAAGGTGAAGAAAGCGCCGAAGCACAAGCTTACGAGATTGACATTACAAAGCCAACTTCTCCAAGTAACCTCGAAGTTGAACCGGGTCAAGCGGATTACTTGTTCGCTTCAACTGAGTTTGATGAATTTCTCGCTTATTACTTAAGTCTCGATGAGCCAATATCTTCTCTTTTTTCGGAGAATACTGACTTTAACTTCTTTTCTTCTGTAGCGGAAGTACCGAGCGCTGCGCAAACTTCTCCCTTTCCAGCTGTTCCTCCTCCATCCCTTCAAGTCACTCCTGCTTCTCAGCCGGGTTTGCAGGAAGAGCAAATAGAAGCCCTTCAAGGCTTGGAGGATCCACCCGCTTCGCAAGAGCAGAAGGCGGAAGAATTTGAGGATAGTGAGAAGACCTCGGAGCAGTCTTATGATGATGATACAAAACTTTCTGCGTTGCTTACTCCGGGAAGTGAGTCTTCTTCAAAGAAGAAGGGGAAGCGCGTGATTTCGAAGAAGAGAAGGAAAAGCACTTCTGCTGCTGGAGAGGAAGCGGAAGTTGACCCAGCTATAGCTCTTTCTCCTTCCTCCCCGACCCGTCCACAACGGCTTCAAAAACTAATCATCAAGCCGGGTAAAAGCTCTAAAGGTGGCGGGAAGAAGGAGTAATGAGCTTGACTTTACTCTCTCTGTTTTGCTTTTTGCTTTTTGCATGTATTGACCTTATATTTTGCGGGTACCGGTCCTCGCTTGAAACCTGCATATATACAAAAACTTTATAGTATGGAATAAAACGGTTCTTTTTTACTTGTACAATTTCTTGTCAGTTTATGTGTGAATGCATTTATTCCTTGTTTTTGCACAAGTTTCTTTATTTACTTTATATGATATTGCAGTGAGTTCGTGGTATGATGTTTGAGCATTGTTTTCATTAATTTAGCTATATTGCCCCCATACCACGGCGTACTGCAATATTCTGAAAAGACTTATACTCTTATTTTAGAGAATAATTCTTTCGTTTTGAGGAAATATTATTCTGCTTTTAATAGAGTATGCCTTGTATCGGAGAAGTTTTCTTTCTTTTCATATATACTTCAACTTTCGGAGATGGTCACTTCTTCTTTTTTTAAAGTGGACTTCTCTTCGTAGTGAAGTTAGTTTCCGAAGGAAACGTCGATCTATTTGCCAGAAAATTGTATTTCATCGTTGAATGGGCCCATGGGACAGACGTCAGCTGTTTGATGGGATATTTTTTCGTACAAATAATCTTAAGTGTTTAGCTGCGGTCTAGAACCTTCTTTTTGAAAAGGTGCCCCTTTAGTTGTTCCATCAACGAAGTTTTTGGATGTGCCTTATTAAAGGGCTGTAATTGTTTAGTGCTTCCGAAGAAGGCTTTGTGCCTACAGAGAGGGCTTCTTAATTTGTGCCTCGGGAGAGGGCTTGTTTGATATGCCTTTGGAAAGGGCTTCTGCCTCCGAAGAGGACCCCTCCGAAGAGTTGTGCCTTCGAAGAGGTCTTTTGCCTCCGAAGAGGTCTTTGTTTGTGTGCCTCCAGAGAGGTCTTTTGGACTCCGAAGAGTCGCACGAGGACTTGGAGGAGTAGCATGGACTTCGGAGAGTAGCACGTGGACTCTGAAGAGTAGTATTTGGACTCTAAGGAGTAGCATGGACTCCGAAGAGTAGCATGGACTCCGAAGAGTAGCATTTGGACTCCGAAGAGTAGCACGAGGACTCGGAGGAGTAGCATGGACTCCGTAGAGTAGCACATGGACTCTGAAGAGTAGTGTTTAGACTCTGAGGAGTAGCATGGACTCCGAAGAGTAGCATTTGGACTCCAAAGAGTAGCACGAGGATTCGGAGGAGTAGCATGGACTCCGTAGAGTAGCACGTGGACTCTGAAGAGTAGTATTTGGACTCTGAGGAGTAGCATGGACTCCGAAGAGTAGCATTTGGACTCCGAAGAGTAGCACGAGGACTCGGAGGAGTAGCATGGACTCCGTAGAGTAGCACATGGACTCTGAAGAGTAGTATTTGGACTCTGAGGAGTAGCATGGACTCCAAAGAGTAGCATTTGGACTCCGAAGAGTAGCACGAGGACTCGGAGGAGTAGAATGGACTCCGTAGAGTAGCACGTGGACTCTGAAGAGTAGTATTTGGACTCTGAGGAGTAGCATAGACTCCGAAGAGTAGCATTTGGACTCCGAAGAGTAGCACGAGGACTCGGAGGAGTAGCATGGACTCCGTAGAGTAGCACGTGGACTCTGAAGAGTAGTATTTCGACTCCGAAAAGTAGCACGAGGACTCGGAGGAGTAGCATGGACTCCGTAGAGTAGCATTTGGACTCCAAAGAGTAGCATTGTTGCTTGTGTCCTTCCACCATCTGCTGCTTAGCGATTCCTCGTTATCACTTTAAATACATGTCCCATTTTTTGCCAGTTGTTTGCTCTTTGCCAGAGAAGTGTACTTTTATCGTTGAGTGAATCCACGGGGCAGACACAAGCTACTTTACCGGATGTTCGTTCGCACAAACGATCGCGATTGGTTAGCAAGGGTCTGGAACTTTCTTGTCAAGAAGGTGTCCGCTTTGGTGGACTCCTCAACTGTTTGTGAATAGCACTTCTTCTGTAGGAGTTGAATTTTAGCTTGGCATTTGTTTGTTGAGTGATTTGCAGGAATCGCTTGGCTTCGTGATGTGTTGAATAGGTAAGCTTTGCTTTAATAGCCTGCAATATTAAATCGACATTTTAGCAATATTTTTAATATATTTGCATATCAAAATGAGACAGGCATCTTATAGTATTAAAAGACACAAGACTTATAGTTCTTTATTATTGATTCGCACTGATTTCTCAGTGGTTTACAATACAACAGTTATACATCCAACATCATTTTACAAATTTAAGCAATGCTTTTTAAGTAAAATATGGACGCAGTCATTGCTATTCCAGAATCTCAGGATCGAACTTCCATTTCCACTGGATTCATAGTTTTGGATCCATATGCCAGACAAGATGGAATGTGGTCAGACGCAGTTTCGTATGCCTGCTGGGTGAGGACCCCCTGTGACAAAATTAATGACCAGCCTCTCAAGTTCCTACGCTGCAGTTTTGTCGCCTGAGCTGGATTGATGAGCAGGAAGTTGTTGCCCCTGTGTGGATGAGATTGGGTCGACTTTGTTTTTCTTCACGTATTGTTGCAGTTTATTTTGTTTCAGCAACTCTTCAATCACATTCTTTAACTGGCGACATTGGTTAGTGTCATGGCCGGGTTGATTGTGAAATTGACAGAATCTCCCATTATGCATTGCACCTCTCCCCATCTCGGGTGGTTTGGGATACTTGACAACATCCTTCGTTGCGAAAAAGATATTTTCCGGTGTATCAGTTAAGGGAGTAAAATCTGAAGGATTAAAGCGGTGAGGTTTCTTCTCATTCCCCTGCTTCTTTTCTCCATCATTTTCCCTTTTCCAATTTCCAGATTCTCTTTTGTTAGAAGCAACATCGTTATTTTTGACTTCGGCAACAACTGCTTTTGCTGGCGCAGAAAGGCTCTCTAGGCGCATGAATTCGTCGGCCTTTTTATAAAACTTCTCAAGTGAATTTGGTTCCTTCATTTTTAACCATCTTCCGAATTCACTTGATTTGTTGATGGCTCGCATCAGGTAAGTCAGGATCATACGGGGTTCTGCATTATCCACTTCGGCCAGGGCTATATTGAAACGGTTCAAGAAAGATCTGATAGATTCTCCGGGAGCTAGTTCAAGGCTAGACAGTGACATTATATCCTTAGCTTTTGAAGCATACAAGCTGAACTGATCCTTAAGCTTTCAAGTTAAGTCAGAGAATTGATCTACGGACCGAACTAGTAGCTTTGTGAACCAAAGTAGAGCCACTCCTTCCAAGTACACTGGAAAGTATCGGCATTTAATCTCATCTGATGCTCTTGCACCGGTCATATGCCAGTCATACTTGTATAGGAAATGATTAGGGTCAGTTGTCCCCCTATAGGCTGGGATAGTAGGAGGTACAAATTTTCTTGGAAATTCTGCTTTCAAGATCCTTTCAGTAAACGAAGTCTTGCTTGGAGAAAATCCCCAATCGTTATCATTTTCTTCCCTCTGCATGCTCTCTTTCATGATTCGACGAACCATCCCTGATAGGTACTCCTCATTGTTCAGAGGCAACGCCGGGCAGACGTCAGCGATTCCGTCGGATGTTAGCTGCGGCCTTGAACCTTCAGCTTGGAAAGGTGGCGCTTCGGCGGTGCCAGCTGCTCTTTGAGGAATATCTTTCTCTTGGGAATTATGAGCATCTTCAGCGAAGGCACTTTCATTGTTTTCTGGTTGTCGATTTGCCCCGAGTAGAGCGTTTAATCTGTCCATCATCAAAGCGTTTTGAGCTTCAATTTGTTGGTATAATCCAGATACTATGTCGTCTAATTCAGCCCTTGTGACTCCAACGGTGGGAGTTGCCTGGTATGTTGTTGGGGAAGCGGAGGTCCCCTCATGAGCATTTCCGGATCTGGTAGATCTACCCTTTCTTCCAGGAGCCATGATCTCAGATAAACTTGTGGTTTTTAGAGAGATTCTTTCAACAAACTTTTGCGAAGCAATGGAGAGAATATTCTTGAGTTCAATTCTCAGTGAAAGCACCAAAATGTTAACGCTAAAAATTGAACGCTAACACCCGGTGTGTGTAAAGAAAAAGTGAAAGCACCACCCGTTGGTACGGGAACAGAATATAAGCAGAAAATGGCAGAAAAGTAAAGAGACAGCGGTTTTGTAGTGGTTCGGCTAGAAATCGAGACTACGTCCACTTTATCTTCTTTATTGCTGATTTAATTACAACTTTACAAAAATTCTTCGATCACAATTCGATTACAACACGCTTGAGACAAGTAGCTAGAACTTTGATGCAAGAGAGCTCTTTGAATCCATGTCGGATGTCTTTGATTTTCTCTTGAAGTTCATTGAAGTGTCTTCGGTGTTTGAAGTGTTGGTTGAGTCGAGAAAGCAGCAGAGTATCGGCGCTCCGGAGAATGATCCCCAAAAAAGTCCCTCTTTTAGTTGGAGCTAGCGCTGTATTTATAGGGGAGATTCTGGACTGGGTCGTAGGTCGTGACCGACCTATGATAGGTCGTAGGTCGTGGCCTACCTAAAAGGCATGTCTCACAGCTTAACAGGGGCGTGCTTGTTCGTTTGGATATACTGGCAAGTCATAGGTCGCCAACGATCTAGGAGGAAACGGCTTAAGTGAAGCGGCATAGGGATTTGTCTTCGACTACTTAGGTCGCGAGCGACCTATCATAGGTCGTTAAGCTGTAGACTCTCTTAGGTCGTTAGGTCGCTTCCTATTAGGTCGCTTAGTAGTATTCCATCTTTTAAGTCGCTGGAGCTTTTAGGTCGCTGAAGACAGAAGTCACTAGGTCGCTTGTAGGCTAACCCGTTAGGTCGCTTAAATTGTTAGGTCGGTCTGTCTTCATTTTTTACTAGGTCGCTAACTCCCTTAAGACTTTAGATCGTTAAGTCGCTCGAGCCTCTAGGCAGTTAGGTCGTGGAGTACTTAAGTTGTTAGGTCGCTATCTTCCTGAGTCGTTAGGTCGTAGGTCCTTTCAGTAGTTAGGTCATTAGGCATCTTAAGTCGCTTTGCATCCTTAGGTTGTTAGGTCGCTAACGAAGAGGAGTTAACACATTGATGATGTCATAAAGAGATTTTATTTTCAAAAATAAAATAAATAATTTTATTATATATTCTCACTCATATGTGTAAATTGGTGTATGTATCCAGCTACGTGCACGATGTTGGATGGTTTAAGAGCTGTTTATTGATAAAACTGTTTCCGATCATTTTATCGATTTATCTTCCAAAATATATATTTATTCAAAATAAGATTACTAATATTATTTACTGTCCAAAACATTATCGTTAATGTTAAAAAAATTCCTATATTTGAATATTCTAAAAAAATTTCGAAGTGATAAATTTACGGGTTATTACAAACTTCCCTTCTTAAAAGAATTTCGTCCTCAAAATTAAAGATGAGAAGGAGATAACTCAAAAGGAATATATCATATATGATAAAATATATACAAAGCTATGATAAGTGACTGCACCACAGATGGTGAGTACACTATCTCGATACAATATATGCAATTTATACATCCATCCTAAACTTTGCGTATGCCTTCTTTCTCATGTCCTCTGTTTCCCATGTACAATCATTATCATCGCCACTCCATTGAACTTTAACTAATTGCATGGCCTTCCTCCTTAATCGCTTCTCATCATGATCTATGATTTTATAAGGTTGTCATATAACTATTTAAATGGGCTCTACTTCTAAATCCTCCCGGGCAGCTATCATTATGATTTGTTCAGGATCATATACATACTTACATAAAAGAGATACATAAAACGCATTGTGTATTCCCGACAACCTCTCTGGTAGTTCTAGTTGATAGGCTAATGGTCCATTCCGCTCTAGAATGGGAAAAGGGCCAATATATCGAGGAGCTAGCTTGCCAGTTTTTCCAAATCTCACTACTCCCCTCATTGGAGAGACCTTCAGAAATACCTTGTCTCCTACTGAGAATTCTAAATTTCTAAGCCTTTGATCGATGTAACTCTTCTGTCTGCTTTGTGCTTCTTTCAATTTTTTTTATCATGTCGACTTTCTATAAAGCTTCTTGGGTCACATCAGGATCAAGTACTAATCGATCTCCAGTTTCGATCCAACATGCCGGGGATCTACACGGGCGACCATAGAAGGCTTCATAAGGTGCCGTATTAATATTGGCATGATAGTTGTTATTATAAGAGAACTCTACTAAATGAAGGTGGATTTCCCACGAACCTCAAAAGCCTAATACATATGCTTTCAAAAGATCCTCCAATACACTATTTAGTATTTCATTTTACCTATCAGTTTGGGGATGATATGTGGTGCTTATATCCAGCTTCGTTCCCAAAGCTATCTGTAAGGCTTCCCAGAACTAGCTGGTAAAAATTAGACATCAGTCGCTTGCAATGCTGGTTATAGCTCCATGTAGTTGAACAATCTCCCTCATATATATCTATGCTAAGCTTGAGGTTGTTCTAGTGGGCTTTACTGGGATGAAGTGTGCGCTTTTAGTCAATCTATCAATGAAAACCCATACGCCCTCATTCCCATTCCTTGACCAAGGCAAGCCATCGATGAAATCCATGGATATTTGGTCCCATTTCCACTTTGGAATCTCGAGTGGTTGGAGTAGTCCGGCAACCTTTTGTTAATCACCTTGATCTGCTGACAATTTGTGCACCTACTCACATGGATGGAAATATCTCCCTTTATACCACCCCACCAATATGCCTTTTCATATCTCTATACATCTTGGTAACTCTAGGATGTAGTGCGAGTGAAGAATTGTGACATTCGGTTAAACCTTCCTATCTAATACTATCAAAAAACATGTATCCTTCCATTCATTCTTGGAATTCCATACTTATCCACTTTAAATGCTATCCATCGTCCTGGTATCAAATTCTCCTATAGTTCCTTGGCTATCCTTGCAATAATTGGATCCTTAAGCTGATTTTCCTTTATATAACAAATCAATGCTGACGCACACTAAATGAGCTATAATGGCAAGCTTTCTGCTTACTACCTTTGCCACAACATTGGCTTTTCGCGGTTTATATAGAATATCCATGCCATATGACGCGAGGAATTCTAACCAACGTTGTTTCCTCATATTCAAGTCCTTCTTAGTGAAAAGATATTTTAAAGATTCATGGTCCATGAAGAGATCAAACTTTTCACCTATTTAAAGAAGGTATATTATTTACCAAGGTAAATTAAAGTTTATAAAAATAAACCCTAAAGGATTCTTACCTAGCAAATAATGTCTCCACATTTTTGATGCAAACACCATGGCTAATAACTCCAAGTTGTGTGTCATATAATTTCTTTTATGGATCTTCAGTTGTTTGCACACATATGCGATGTCCTTTCCCTGCTGCATCATAACTATACCTAATCCTTCCTCACAAACATTAGTATAAACAGTTAAATTGCCGCTTTTATCAGCAATAGCTAATACATGAGCAGTAGTAAATCTCTTCTTGAGTTCCTGAAATGTTTCTTCACATTTCTGCGTCCACTCAAACTTCCATTCTTCATTGTCAGCTTTGTTAAGTGAGAGAAAATTTTGGTGAAGTCTAGAATAAATCTCCAGTAATATCAGGTTAATCCCAAGAAGCCACGGATGTCCTTTGGAGTCTGTGGTTGTCTCCAATCTTGTATGGCGGAGATTTTTTCTAGGTCTACCAAAAGTCCATCTCCTGACACAATATGTCCCAGGAATGTTACATCTTTTTCCCAGAAATGGCATTTTGAAAATTTTGCTTTCGGCACAATATGTCTCCAACACAATCTCCAAATTCCTTTCATGCTCTTCTTCAGCCTTTGAATATATGAGAATATCATCAATAAAAACCATCACGAATTTGTTGATTATGTCTCTCAATATTCTGTTCATATGGTCCACAAAATAGGCGAATTCATTGGTTAGCTCAAATGGCATAACCCTATCTTTAATGAGTTGTCCCCATCAAGGTTTAGGTGTTACCTAAGCTCTGATACCAACTAAGATGTCCCGCCTTTGTGACCCTCGAAGTTTGACATTAATACATCCTCGGTATTTACGTGCCACAAATTCAAGTGCCGAAAAGGCAGATAATCAGTGGTTTTTTATAAAATAAATAAAGATAGAAGATAGGATAACAACAGAGTCTCACATTCGCATTAATTATACATATGGAAAGTACATACAATCACTCCAAGTGATTCATCAGATTTACGATACGTACCAACCCAGCCAGGGAGAGTTATAACTGCCTATCCATACAAAGACTGGTAGATACTAAATACATACTACATGATATAGCGAAAATTTGAAATAGATCACTATTGACGAAATGACCCTCCAATCTTCATGCTCCAGGTTCCTTCCAAAATGCTCCCATTTACCTAACTACTTGGCTGCCCGAAAAATAGGGCACTCAGAGTTTAAGGGAAAAGGAAAATAAACTCCCGGTCAGTCGTGGGACTGGTGTGAGAAACTAAAAATATGAGTATTTGGAAAATGAGTATCTCATAAGACCACACCGCACATAAACACGGAATGGGTTTTTATCTTATGATAACCAAATCATTTCTATGCAAAATCCAGTGATATTATTTATAGTGACATTCTTTGAAAACCTTTCGATAAACATATTCAAATAGCCTAAATTGTTACATTGGTTAAATTTGATGGTATAATAGGTTTACAACTAAGACCGAAGGCACTTATTGGAGATTTGGATTTCTAATGAATAACAAGGTAAGGGACCAGCTCCTGTATAGTTCATAATGTATCGAGAATCGACATCTTTGAAACCTCTATGAATTAAGACCGGCCTACCCGAGACCAATAGAAGGTACGGTTGTCACCGAAAATGGTATAAACCCGGCCATTACCGATCTATACGGGATCCCATAGCATACACCATATAATTTAAACCCGACATCATGGTAGGTAGAAATAAATAGAAATAAAACAAACCCTTTTTCACTATTCTCCAAGTGTGAGGCTTGAGGTAACGTTTACCTTTCTTAGAACATTTTCACTTAAATCAACATTGTCATTTCTAACAGCACAATATTGATTGCAATAGAAGTACAACATTTGAGCTCGTACATCTCAAAGAAGGGTGTTAATTGTAAGAGCGGTTACCTTCTACACCACCAACAGATGTACGTTTGTAGAGATCAATGCACTGTGATTTTAGAAATTCAATGTTAGACATTCATCCATAAAAGTTGTCTAGAAACAAGACAAACCGAAGGCACTCTCCTACCACATCTTGTCGGGCATTACCCCTAGGATTGGTATCGCATAGTCCTTGCATACGAAGATCCTAGAATGAAGGGACAAATGCTTTTATTTATCTCGGGAGCTACTCCGAAATTATCAACAAGCAGTCCTTCTATTATGAAGATCCTCACCCTCAACTTCATTGTCTTTAACATGTCTTTACTTTCAAACTCCTAAATTTTTTCATAGTGGTTTTCAGATAAGAATCACCCAATCCAACCCCAGTTCCTTCGAATCAATCGTCAATAAAAAGATGTTAAGTAAATAGGTGCTTATCATTTGAAGAATTACTTTCACTTTATCAAAAATAACTTCTAGAGATATATATCTTCGAAACATTTCTTTCTAGTATATATGGAATCATTAAACCTCTTTTTAACTTTAGAAATACCAAATCAAAATTATTTCTCCTCGATCATATTTCAAAACCTTATTTAGTAAAAAGGGTCGATAGAAATTATACTAATTCTACTCAATGTCAATTTCTGTATTCAACCTTTATTATCCGTCGAATAGCGATGAAATCGCATTTTAAATTCACATGGATAGTATGGGCAACCTCCTCGGAATTTAATACCGAGCATAAGAAGATTATTTCTGTACAACCCAAGTGGCATTAAATTAAAAAATAGAATCTTTTATACTTGCCCCGTTTACGACATTTCGGCCTTATCTATATATTCCTCGCCCAGGAAAGAAGCCAGGTGCCAGGGTACTGGTTGCTCCTAAACATCTCCTTGGTTTAAGCACCTTCCATATGGATCTCACAAATAGAAAATTCCAGTATACTCATTGGCTTTTAGAACCAAAATTAAATCACCTGATTATAACAGCTTTCCTTTAAATCATTTATTTGAACTCTTTTAAATTAATTATGAAACCTCCAAATCATCATTAAAATAATTTATTATGTATTTCTAAACATTTATAAAAGATTTGGGAAAGAATACGTAAGTATAAAGTTATATTTCAAAAGTTATTAAAAGTGTTGCAAATAGTACTGGGAATAGTGCTTTTAAGGCTTATTTGATCAAAACAACTTTCGATCATTTAGAAATCTATTTTTATAACTCAAATCAATTTGAAAACATTTTAACATATTTATAAAATTTATTCCATATTTTTACAGAATTAAAAATATAATTTATAAAGAATTTATCGCTTTGAGTTCCGAACTACCAAAGAGCGACTATTTTGTAAACTTGATTTGCTCATATTTAAAAATCTACAAAACGAAATTTCAATATTTTTCGATTGAAAACTATGATTATAAGAGTTTGGAAAATTTTTAGTACAAAGAATTTCGATCCTAAATCCATCATATAAATGGATTTGAACTTTTATGGCGCGAAATTGCGAACTACTGTGCTAAACTTTCATAACTTGTCCATACTTCACCAAATTGGATTTTAGTGTTTATATAACATTTATAAACCATTTTAAATCATTTCAAAGATGTTTAATGATTCCATATCACTTTTATAAGTTGATTCGGAAAGTGATTTCCTTGTGTAATATCGACGTGTATTTAACGTTACATGTTTGCACAATTAAACAACTATAGTAAACAACCAAACATGATGATCAAAGCATAGTAAATATCCATAGCAATCATATCGCATCATATATATATATATATATATATATATATATATATATATATATATATATATAGTTTCTTACTTGATTTTCGATCGGATCATCTTTAAAATTGATATAGCTCCGTTGTCTCGAAATGGGAGCTTACGACTATTAGTACAAATGCTCTAGAGGGTTTGGCCTTGGTCTTGGTGGTTTGGAAGGGCTCGGCCTTGCTTGGAAAGTGGTGGTGGAGGGCTTTGTTGCACGAGCGCTTTGTTGAGGAGAAGGAAGAGGTCACTAGCTTGAACTTTGGTTTGAAGTGGTACAGATTTTGATTGATTTTGACATAACTTTGTTTGGATTTGGTAAGATTTTCTTTCTTAGGATATGGAATCCATTAATGTAGGAAAGAAGAGGATTAAGAGCTTAGGAATTTTATGAAGAAGTAGTGTGAATGAAGTGAAGAGAAGTGGTTGCTATTTATAGGCAAATGTAAGGATGGAAATATCATGATATTTCATCACCACCACTTCCCCCTCTCCCCACATCATTCTTGGTGGAGCATGCCCCCCCCCCCTCATATGTGTGGCCATGTGTACTTAGGATGTAAGATGTTGACTTTGGTTTTACTTAAGGGTTGAGTTTTAGGAAAATATCATAGATATTTTCTAATATATATATATATGTGTGTGTGTGTATGTATGTATGTATGTATGTATATAACTGTACAAGTATATTTGTATGTGTATATATGTTCATGTGCATGTAAATGCATTCATGTATATATACATTTATGGGTGCATATGTATATCTCAAATGATTCACAACGTTGCATAACTTTTCTACATTGAATCGTTACTAATTCCGATTTCGGTTTTCAGTCATATTTTCCTTTCTTATTTAATGTATATATATATATATATATATATATATATATATATATATATATATATATTGTAAACAAAGTTTGGTAATAATATTTCTATCATTATATAATAATTAAAAGGGCTTATTTTATAATTAAAATAATTATTAAATCATTTAAACTCAATGTTAAATTCAAAAATCATTTATTCCAAAATAATGATATGTATTCAAAATAAGATTACTAATGTTATTTATTATCCAAAACATTATCATTTATTCTAAAAAGTCCTATATTTGAATAATTTGAAAATTTTCTAACGTGATGAATTTACGGATCGATACAGCTGTAGTTGTAAGCTTGTATCGATGAAAATGCGAGTTGTAGCTATGTAGAGAATAGAGCGAGCTATAGGCATGTAGGGATGAATTCAGCATGCAAGAAAGAGAGCGAACTGTTGACATACAGATAACAACAGCTGAAATGTGAAGCTGCGGGCGTGAATGAAAGAAGTTAGCATGCATGTACTTAATAACAGAAGGAATAGGACGTGAAGTTGCAAAAGGCAGAAGACACTGACCGTCAAAACGATGGGATATGAAGCTACATACTTATATTAAGTTGATAAAGAAGTGATACCGGCTGAAGAAGCAACATCATCTGGTGGGAACTAAAGAAGCAACGACAACATGTGGACACTGAAATGGGACTATACTAAAGAAGCAACATAATCAGGTGACAGGAGTAAATGCCATATCGATGAAGCTGTTATCGCGTGTAGTTGATGACATAACTTCAACCATTTGCATTCTTATTAAATATTTTCTCCTTAAATCTACTGTAATACTTTCTCCTTAAATCATGAGAGAGTGACTGATCTATACCAAAGTGAAGAAGTGACAAATTCTGCAAATCAATGCAAGCCAAAAGTTGCGCAATTTGTTGCACGGTTTAAACAGTAAGATTTACATATTTTCTTATACCTCATTGCTTAATTA
This sequence comes from Allium fistulosum, assembly GCA_030737815.1. NCBI lineage: Eukaryota > Viridiplantae > Streptophyta > Magnoliopsida > Asparagales > Amaryllidaceae > Allium > Allium fistulosum. Next base: position 791,382,449 of record CM060901.1, read on the forward strand.
CATAGAACTTCGAGTGGCAGTTCCATTGTCTCTTTTCATTACAAATGCAAGCATTAGCCTTTACTAAACGTACGAAAGTGAAACGACCTTAACTCATTTATTGTCATCGAATGTTTCACTTTGTCCCCAAATAACTCAAAGTGGTGTTCTGCATAGTTCTTGAAATCGTCACTGTGAGTAAAAAGTTGTCATAAGACTGCATAAGAAAATACAGCAAAATTGGTAGATAATGAGAATACCTCATACTGTTTAAAGCTACGATAGAGGCAGACTGTAGATTTATGATCGTTTGGAAGCATTGTTACGCTCAGGACAAGTCTTAGAAATGATGCGCACATTTTACTTAAAATAATTATGTACCATCGATAAGGTGATTTTCTACTAATATAAAACTATTTTGAACTTGATATAATGGACTTCATATATATATATATATATATATATATATATATATATATATATATATATATATACACTAATAATTAATTACTACTAACGGTCTTATTTCTTATCTCTAATGGCGTCCTAAATTTCTTCTGATTTCTCCGCGAATCTCATCTGATTTCTCCGCGCATTAATTTTTCCGTCCCTGGTCGTGCGAGTTCTCCTTTTTGGAGTGCGTTCGTTGTTCTCCTTCGCAGTGGTTTCTATGGTTTGTATGGATTTGGGGCTTTTTTACTTTCGTGGTGATTTCGTGGGTGTATGTCCCTCCTTTGTTGATGTAGCTGATGCTATGTTGAAGGTGGTGGCCCCACCGATGTCAGTTAGCTTTACTGGCCCTGATTCTGTGGAGATCTGCGTCTTTTCTCATTTGTCAGCAGCGGTGTTGAATAGGTTCCGGTTTCTTGTAGTGGGCGAGCGGTTCATGGAGTTAATTCCGTGTTTCTCGTATTCCATTCGTGACCCGTCCTCTAATGCCTCGTTGTCCTCTGCTGATGATGAGCGGTTGCTTCCTTCTGCCTCCCCTGACTTACCGGAGGCCTTCGGCGGTCGGGAATTCATCACCCGATTTGTTCCGAGCCTTCACTTTGGGGCAGAGGTGGGAGACTTGGATTTGTCCTCTTTTGGGACGTGCTTTGGCTCGCTGGAATATGGTCTTGATTCCGAACTTTCTGGATCTCATTTGGCTGAAGCGCGAGGTTGCTTCACTCCTCGTCTTACAGTTCTTGGGGAATAGATTTCGGCGGCGATGGTCGAGGCTGTTTGTGGTTTTGGTTCTGTTGGCTGTTCCGGTCTCACTGGTGGCAGTGGGGAATTGGATTTGACCACCAATCCTCCGCCATCGACCGTTTGTTTACTGGGTTGCTCGACTGTCCCTTCGGACGCAGCGCCGTTGGCGTCTCCGTTGTCAGTCATTGATTTTTCGCCGCAGAGGGCTTTGTCCTCTGTTGGGCACGGTGGTGGCTCGTTGGATTGGCAGGTTTGCTTCTCTGTTTCCTCTATTATCTTTTTCGTTGTGATAGATGGTTGTTTGTTATTAGATGGGTTGTTGGCTTTTGAGGCCATCTCTATTCGGCTGAGCTTTGTTAATTTCCTTTACGTTATCATGGTCAGCTCTCATGACAGGGATTCATCCCCTTTCGCTGTTTCCCTGTCTGGGCTCTACTGCTTTCCCTTGGTGTCGTTGCAGCACTCTCTTTGCTTTACCGGTTCCGCTCGAGGTCTTATTTGAACTTGGTTCGGCCTCTTGGAAACCGCTTGTTGTATTCCACTTTGTTGCCAAATCGATTCCCCTTTAGTATCGTATTTGGCGTGCTCTGTTTTTTTTGGGACATCTCGGGCTGCGCCCAATTGGGACTGTCGATGGATGGCTAAGGCCCGATGTGGTCGGCGTGGGCGCTCTCCTACAGCTGGACGTATAGCGATCGCTTTCGACCGTTATACGGGCAGTCTGGATACTTGCCAGCCACTATCGATCTGCGCGGGCGATCGAGGCATCGGGGCTGAGACGAGACTCCTATCCTATACGCGGGGCTGTCTGATTAGTGACAGTCCGGGAGTGGCAGGAGTCCAACAGCAACATGGGAAGCAATCTGATTGCTCTCCTACACTATTTTGTAGTCCGTCTGCTTCTGATTCTATCGTTCTCTTGTCTGACCCCTCCTCCTTCGGCCTTCCTAAATCGGCGGTTGATTCAGCTTATGTCTCCTCTCTCGGTCCATCGTTTGTCACTGCAGTAGGTGACTTGTCTTCTTTTGTCTGTTTCGATTGGCTTTCCAGACTTTGTGTGGATCGCATCCCGTCTTGCTTGCGGTTTCCTTCTTTTTGTCTAGGCCAAGAAGTCCCCTCGTCCTCTCATTGCTCTTCGGTGTGCTCTCTTTCTTCTTCTTTGTGCCCTATCTCCATCTCCATTCCTCTGATGAGCAAGGCAGAGATTGCGCTCCTTAATGAGCGGCTGGATTGTTTGGCAAGGAACTCCTCTCCCTCATCCATATCGGTCAGCTCTTCTTCGCCTTCTTCGATCGGGTCTAGGGGAGTGGCGATGGTTGAGTCGGCCGACCCTCCTCAGCGTTCGTCTCGTCGTAGGACGCGGAGAGCCATTTCCACTCCTCGCACCATTCGCACACGCTCTATAGCGGCGTCCGAGCAGATCGACCGATCGGCTTGGTATTCTCTGTATCTGGTCTGAGACGAGGGTGTTTTCGACCCGGTCTCCTCGATTTTGGCCGACCTTTCTCATGGCGAATTTTCTTTTCTGGAATATTCGTGGAGTTGGCAACGAGGCGTCTCTAGCTAGGCTAAAGCGCATTGTTAAGAAGCACTCGATTGGGTTGATTGCGATCCTAGAGCCCATGATTGAGCCGGCGAACCTTCCCCGAATCATTCTATCCCTAGGATTCGGTGGTGGCTCGGCGAACGTCTCGGGCAAGATTTGGATTTTATGGTCCAAATCGTTTGTGATTCTACCCCTTTTCGACTCATCTCAGCTTCTCTCTGTGATTTGTTCGTCCTCCTTTTTTGCTCCCTCTTTTATCTTTTCGGCAGTCTACGCCAAATGTGATCGATTGGGTAGGTTGGCTCTGTGGTCTGATATTCTTGCTCTCGATTCTTTTGGCTTCTCTTCTTCAGTGGTTGGCGGAGACTTCAATATCGTAGCTACCCAAGAGGAGAAAAGGGGTGGGGTGGCCATTAACCGAGGGGCGATGGCTGATTTCAACTCGTTCATCGTCTCCTCAAGCCTATCGGAAATCCCCTTCGTGGGATCGGCTTTCACCTGGTCCAACAACCAAGAAGGCCCGAATCGTATTCTTTCTAGACTGGATCGGGTTTTCGGATCGGAGGATTGGTTTCGGCTTCCATTCTCATTCTCTATCTCTCATCTCCATCGGTCCTTTTCGGACCACGCTCCTATGATCCTTCGGTGCTCTCCTCTCTCGGTCTCGGGACCCTCTTCTTTTAGATTCCAGAGCATGTGGAGGTCCCACCACTCTTTCCTTCAAGTGGTTTCTAACTCTTGGAGCTCCCCTATTTCTGCTACTCCCTGCTCGGCCTTTGGGCGCAAGCTATTGCGTCTCAAGGCGTGCCTTAAGGTGTGGAACGTTGAAGTTTTCAGGAACATTTTCGACCGCGTTCGATCAGCCGAAGAGGCTCTTATCGTTGCAGAATCTTTGTTTGACGAACATCCATCCGCTTCCAACAAGGAGACGTGGGCCCTTGCCCAAGTTTCTTTCTCCTCCGAACTTCGTGTCGAGAATGACTACCTCCGTCAAAAGGCGAGGGTCAAGTGGGCTATCCACGGTGATGCGAACTCCAAATTCTTCCACTCTTCTATTCGTAAGAAGAATAGTCTTTTATCGATCCGTGAAATTTTGCGTCCAGATCTCACTATGGCATCTGCGCCCGAGGAAGTTAAAGATGTCATTCTTTCCCACTTCCAATCCTTCCTGGGATCCCCATCAGCTTCAGTTACTGACCCGGCCCTTTTAGCTTTCATTCCTCCGTTGGTTCTCCCCTCGGAGAGCGCCGTGCTCACGGACATCCCGGCCCCCGAGGAGATTCGTTCTTGTGCTTTTGCTTTGAGCAAGGACAGTGCCAGTGGTCCTGACGGTTTTAATGGTGTTTTTTATAGGACTACTTGGTCTATTATCCAGGCCGACTTTTGTCTTGCTGTTCAATCCTTCTTCTCGGGAGGGAATCTTCCCACTGGTTGGACCTCCACCAACCTGATTCTCATTCCGAAGAGCGACAACCCTCGGGCTTGTTCGGACTTTCGTCCCATTAGCCTCTGCAACTTCTCTAACAAGGTTATCTCAAAAATTCTGGCCACTCGTTTGGCGCCTTTCCTTGAACGTATCATTTCCACTTCGCAGGCAGGCTTTGTTAGAGGTCGTCTTATCTCTGATAACGTCCTCCTTGCCCAGGAACTGATTTCTCAAATTGATCGGAAAGTTAGGGGTTCCAATGTCGTTTTTAAACTAGACATGGCTAAGGCCTACGATCGCATGTCTTGGTTCTTCGTCATCAAGGTCCTTTGGACATTCGGGTTTCCGGAGGGATTGATTGACATGGTTTGGCGGCTTATTTCCAACGCTTGGTTCTCTGTCCTCATCAATGGCTCTGCCCATGGGCACTTCAAAGCTGGGAGGGGTTTGCGTCAGGGTGATCCTCTCTCGCCTTCATTATTTGTGATTGCGGCTGAAGCGTTTGTTCGTGGTCTTCAATCCTTAACCATTTATGGTCAAATCCAACGCTTCGGTATCCCGAGGGGTTGTCCCCTTATTTCTTCTTTATCGTTCGCTGATGACATTGTTATTTTCTCTAACGGCAGTCGCTCCTCTGTCAGGCGGCTCCTTAGTTTTATCCATCAATACGAGAGATCCTCGGGTCAGCTTGTTAACCCCTCCAAATGCTGCTTCGTTCATTCTAAGGATTTGTCTCCTGCTAGCGCTTCTTGGATCGAGTCTACCTCTGGTTTCAAGGAATCTTCTCTTCCGCTTCCTTACCTTGGTATTGTCCTTTATCGGGGCAGGAAGCTAAATGCTATTTTCGATCCCTTGCTTGACAAAGTGAGGGGAAAGATTTTACGCTGGAACGCGTCTCTTCTATCTCAGGCCGGCAGGCTTGTTCTTATCAAATCTGTGTTGGATTCCATGGGAACTCATATTTTCGCGACTATGACCCCTACTGCCTCTTTCTTCCGTTCTTACCAGTCCTTGGCCTCTTCCTTCCTCTGGGGAAACAAGGAAAGCGGCCGTCGCCACCATTGGGTGTCGTGGAATGTGGTTTGTCGCCCCAAATCTGAAGGTGGTTTGGGGCTGCGTAACCCATCCGACCTTTGCAAGGCATTTGCGTGTAAGCTGTGGCAACGGTTTGGGGCTAACAACTCCCTCTGGGCTTCTTTCCTCCATGCTAAATATCATAGACTTGCGGGCGCTAACTTCTCAGGCTCTCCTGCTTTTGCTAGTGAAACCTGGAAGCATATGCAATCGGTTAAGGCTCTCTCTGACGCTCACGGCGGCATGACAGGCTGGGATGGCGACTCTTTCTCCATTCTGAAAGCCTGGTCTTCTATCAGAGTTCCTTCCCCTATCCGTCCTGAATTCTCTTTCATTTGGGATACTCGAACTCCGCCCAAGGTTTCATTGCTAATGTGGCGTCTCCTACACGATGGTTTGCCCCTCGACGAAAATATCCAACATATCGGCATCCCTTTGGTCTCCTGTTGTCGTTGCTGCGGCAATGGGGAAAGGGAATCTTCGAGCCATTTGTTTTTCGAAGGCTTCACTGCCAAAGCTTGCTGGAATTACTTCGGTAACCTGGTTGGGGCTCGGAGTATTACAAGCATGCATTCTGATCTTCTTGCTTCATGGTGGGCCGGGAATTCAGGAAAATCCCTTCGGGCTATCGTGTTCAGATTAATCCCGTGTCTTATCTGCTGGCACGTCTGGTGCGCAAGGAATAAGGCCATTTTCGACAACGTCCCTATGGATCTGCTTTCCATCATCCATCGCGTGAGGAATGATGTGTTCATGGCCTTTCGGGGTAGACCGTTCAAGGGTTCCATGAGCCATAGGTCCTAGCGGTTAGTGGGACTCCTATCGATCACTTGCGTGCAGTCGGCCGCCAGACTGGGAGTTGGTTGAGCCTTCACAGTAAGGTGGTACCTTTCACACACCGCCTTATTCCCCTTCCCCCCTCTTTTTATTTTAATGTGTTTGCTAGCTTCTGTTCAGGAATGTGCGGTTTTTCTTGGTCTGGATATCTCTTGTGCTTGCTTGGTGGGTTTTTGCTGGTTTCTTCTAGGAAGGTAGAGCGGGTCGATCTCTTTTGGACCACTGTTGCTCCCCGCCAGGTGTTCTTGTATGGGTTTTCATTGGGATGGTTTAGACTAGCTTCCTCTTCGCTGGTCTCAGCCCGTGGTTTCGTCGCCATCGTCATCGGCCAGGGTCTTCTGTTCTGGTCTTTCCTGCTGGCCAGTATTAGCCACCACCTCCGGGAGGAAGTTTGCGTTGGTTTCCCAGTTTTGGTTGGTTGCAGAGCAGTCGCTTCTGTGGTTCTGAGTGGAGGTCTGGTCTTTACTGATGGTAAAGACGGGTTGGTGGTTTGCTGGTGGTCTCTATTGCTATTTTCCTATCTCTGTACAGGGCGGTATAGCTGCCGCTGAGTGTTTGTATTTCTGGTTTTTTCTTCTACAGTTTTAAATATTGACCTATGGGTGGTATTGTTTGATGCTAGCCCCTTTCTGTTCGCCACCGGAGAATGGCTATTATTCTCCTTTTGTTTATAAACTTTTCTTTGAAAAAAAATAAAAAATAAAAAATAAAAAAATAATAATTAATTACTACTTATATGATAATACATCATGAATTTATGATTAAACTTACATAATTAATGGGCTGAGAAAGCCCACGTATTGGTCATCTAGTGCTTGAGGAACGTCCCAGTGAAATAATGTTGCACATGGTTCCAGACTTGGAAACGTATATCACAGTAATATGTAAGAATATTTTTATTACATGTGGTTCACGTACAAATATTTTTTTGCTAAAGTAGGATCCTTCAATTTCAGCTCGTTGGTAAGGTGGTTGTAATACTCAACTCCTTTGTTGATTCTTCCACTGATCTTTATGTCCAACACAATTCAAGTGTAAAAGGTACGTATTTAAAGATTTTATTTGTACGTATATTGTAAATTAACATATAGTTTAAAGTACTTGGCAATATTTTGGGCTAGGGATGGAAAATCTACAAGCACCTAACATCTAGGTCCTATAGTTTTATAAAAAATTATAACTAAGTTAACCAAATTTTATACAAATTTGATTAGTCTATATAAATTAACTAAGTTTTATTATAATTAAAATTAAGTAAGTTTATAAAAATTAACTAAGATAACTAGACTTAAGGTTTCTAAAGTCGTGTTCTTTTTTTTGGAAGCTTTGTTAAATTGTTATAAAAATTAACTAAGTTTTGTAAAAATTGACTATGTTTTGTAAAAATTATCTAATTTAACTAAGTTTTATATAAATTAATTAAGTTCATAAAATTAACTAAGTTTATAATAATAATAATACAAGTTTAAAATAATCAACTAAGTTAATTAAGTTCTATAAAATTAATTAAATTTTATAATAATTAAGTAAATTAAGTTTTTTAAAATTAAATAAGTTTGAAAATTTTCTATGTTTTATAAAAATTTATAAGTTTATAACAATAGACATGCAATTGTTGAGTAAAGTATTTAAAACAAAATTTACATCCATTACAAGAAATTTCATATGTTTATATAAATTAACAATATTTTATAAAATTAACTAAGTCAATTAAGTTTATATAAATCAACTAAGTTTTATAAGAATTAACTAAGTTAATTTATTTTATATAAATCAACTAAATTTTATAAAATTTAACTAAGTTAGTTAAGTTTCATATAAATTAATTAATTTTATATAAATTAATAAAGTTTTATATAAATTTAACTAAGTTAACTAAGTTTTATAAAAAATTAACTAGGTTTATAAAAATTATTTAAGTTTATAAAAATTAACCAACTAACTAAGTTCATTTACTTGTTTTTTATATAAGTTTTATAATAGCTACTTGTTGAATTTCTTTTTCATAGGCAATTACACATCTATGGTGCATACAAATTGCAACATGCTGTGATATATTAGTGATTTGAAGTTCTTTTGAGGTATTAACTTTTTTGGCTCACACTTTATCGTCATGTATAGTACGATCTTTTATCACTTGTATTATTTACACTTTTAATGTAGTGTTCATAAAATATTATAACATACTATGCATTACTTTGTATGGATATTGAATGGTTAGTTATTTTTGGTTTGATGTGATTTATATGATTATGAGAAATGTTACATTGCGCTTATGTAAATTTGTTGATTGTAGTGTGATATGGATATGTATGTAGAACAAAAGTGGTCTTTAATGCCATGCTATTAAAACTTTTACTTGCATTTTTCAAACGCTATTAAAGGAAGTGTAGCTCTTTTTGAACATTGTATATTGTATGTCATCATAATAAGGGGCATTGATAGCATTTTAAAGCGTTTTTTATTTTGCTATTTTAGGTCCTTGACCTATTATAACAAGTTATTATACAACATTTGTAAAAAGCTATAATATTCTTCTATGGTGTTTTTAAACGTTAGTAAAGTGTCTTTCTGTTGTAGTGTTAGTGTGAATAGTTAATGTTTGCATCAAAAATGGACACAAACAACCTTTTCTATGTGAAAACACCAATATATAATATTTAAATCCAAACAGAGAAGTATAGATTCATAGATCACATAATAGATTGTAGAAAAGTAAATGAACACGAAAGTTTTATAGTGGTTAGGCAAACTCCGGCCTACGTCTACCCCAATAATCTTTTATTTATACTGTAGGATTACCAGTATAGTTGTTTTTGTCTTAGATAATTAATGGAGAAAGTGATAAGACGCAATGAAAGAGAGCCAAAAGAAGATCCAATTGAAAGAAGAAGAAGATCCCTAGTAATGACCGAAGTCCATTGTATTTATAGGTGAAGACGTGCATGGATTGGGCTGAAAGTTCGCCAGAAGAACCTCCATAGCCGTACGGCCCGATACACCAATTTTCAGGTCGATCAACATAATTGGAACGATCGGTGCTGATCATTTATATTAGATCCAATGGGGTACGATCGTTTTTGTGGCTCCTCCATAATGTTTGCTTCTTTCTCTCTAAATTTCATGCAATTCTGACTTGCCGTTTGTGAGATATTGTGTTTTCCGTAGAGATGCGTTGAATTGTAATCAATCATGGGCGATCATTCCATACATGCTCCTTTTGAGGTACGATCATTCTGGTGAATTCTCCATGATGTTAGCTACTTTCTCTCCAAATTTCACGTCATTCCGACTTACCGTTTGTGAGATATCGCATTTTCCATGGAGTTGGGATCGTTCTGGCTTAAATGATACAATCTTTCAAGAACGATGTAAGCCGATCATTTAGGTTTGGCCAAATGATGTGTGATTGATATGGTAGGCTCATTTACATTATATTTTACTATTCCTAAAGTTTCGCACCATTCGGACTTACCCTTTTTTGAGTGTTGTGCATCCGAATCTATTCAACTATCGTCCATAGTTTCAACTGTAATTGATTTCCAATCCATCCATTTTAGCCAAATATGTGGTATCTCGGCCTAACCAAAAGACTGCATAACTGTTAATTCTTGGGAAAGAAGGACGTTGTTTGTAATCAATTTATCAAAAAAAATCTCCGAGGGCGATATAATTTTCTCTATTAAAATGTTCAGTCTATTAATAGAATTTTTGAAATAACTTTACTAGAGGAATTACATAAACTTATAAGCCTACAATTAGCACAAACGTCTGGTTCTATTTTCTTAGGTATAGAAATGATATGTGTAGAGGACAACTCTTAGGACTTTCTTTTCTACCAATAAAGGATTGAATGGCAAGAATAAAGTCTACAGAGATAATCTCCCAACAAGTTCGAAAGGATTGATCACTAAAATCATCAGGACTCGCTACACAATACATTGAAAATACTGAGTGTGAAAGCTCCGGCGAAGTGGCCTACATCTTGCTTTTTTGGGTTCCATCTCTCCGGTCAGGACATAGTGCGATACTTGGGATTTCCTTCTCCGGTCTCGATCCCCAATCGAGTACTTAATCCACGGGGTATCCTTCGCCGGCCTCGATCCCTATTCGAGGGCATAACTAGTGTGTGGCCCGTGCTACGCACACGGGCATTGTTGGTTATTAAGTCGATGCTAAAAGTTACTTAGAATATTATACCATATGTAAAATAAAGGAATTTTATGTAGGAGGGAAATGTGTGTATGTATTATGCTTTCAGTGTGCGCAAATGTAATGCATATGTGTGTTAGTTTGTTAATATAATAGGTTGTTAGTAAAAGTTGATGTCTTCATTCACTTTACAAAACCATTGTTTAAAGTATAAAAAATAGAGATAGAATACCCAAGAATGGAAATACAAACTAGACATTTGGTTGCCATTTGATTATATTCTGATGTAATGTTCAATTTTATGACAAACAGCCATGACCTGCTTTTTCCACGGTCCTACCGGGCTTTGGGTCTTTAAAACATTACTAAAAAGATTCCAAGATGCATTATTATCCAACAAAAAAGGTCACCATCTTAATGGCCTTCCATCATGGCCAGCTATGCATAAACTTGAAAAAGCATGCTCAGTTTCAGAGAAATACATAAAATTCTCCTATAACCATAAATGATTCTATAGTTGAAAAATGTATTCCAGTATATACAGCCTATGACCGTTTCTTTAAAATTCAATCAAATATTTTAAGCAATAAAACTACAATTTATATTGTTTTTTATATCGTTAAAATTTTACTAACAAACTCACACATAATACAGTAAATCTTAAGAAAAAAAATTCCACCATTGTTCATCATTTCCATGCAGAAATTAATGGAGAAAAACCTCATTTATTTCTCAACTCATTCTCCTCTGGACTTGTCCACTCCATCACCGATGAACTAACGGAGCTCGCCAACAAACTCGAGCTCGTCTTCACCAAACTTTTCTTCATAGTTTTACTATTCCTCCTGCATTTAACAGCTTTCCTTGATTCACTTTTACAGTTACTACTCGTGTCAGCTCCAATTTTTACTCATTGAATTACCGAAGTACCCTTCCTCAGCTCTTTCTTTTTATTTTTGACCAGTATTAATCTGACAAAAACTTGGTTATAATTTGATGGTAACTGAGTTAAACATTTATTGTAGGGTTCTACAGTTTATTTGTCATTGATGTTTCACATCACCTTCGATGCATAATATACACAATCAGTAATGTGACGTTAATGAAGGATGCATAAAATACACAACAGCGTAGAAAATCCTAAGAATTCATGGGCGTACATTATTCATTCAGTATATATTGTTTTATTATATCATATCAGTGGTTGGGAAAAGGATCCACATTTTACCAATTTTTTAAGCCATGTACAAAATTTGAACTACAAAAATAATAATTAATAGAACCTTTTTCTATCCCAATAACTATCTAAAATCGAAAAACATAAAATCAAATAAATACACATTGTTTTAATATTCAAGGAAAATACATGCAAAAATAACCAACAAATGGAATATAAAGTGGTTATAATAATCAAATTCATTAACCGTTAAATTTCCAATTATCATGTATGAAAATATAACCTACCTTACCATCTCTTCATCTTTAATCATGCAATCAGTAATAGCATAACAGGTCTAAGTTTTTCCTCCATGAAGAGGGGGCTCGTTTCCTTGTTTTTTCTCCTAAATCAACAAACCTTTCCTCCTTATTTCAGGGAAATAGGAATATTCCCCCGACATAATATCTGAAATAATAACCTGGGAAATTAAGAGCTAAATGAAACACCACAAATCTATCTTGCTCTTTACCAACGATTTCATGATATGCTTTAGAGATGTTATGTATTCAGCTAGTATTCTAATTTGGAGTGAATAAAATATCTATCACTTTTGATTGAAACATTATTGAGAAACATTGATACCAAGATTAACTTCAATCTTTGAAGTGAGTTCTACCAACTATCCAAAATACATATTAATAGTTTTTAGCAGTCATTTAAAATCTTTTAAAAAGAGTTGTCATAGTGGATAGCATGAAGATACCAGTAGTATAGTTTTTTATTATTGAGGTCCATAGGTCGTAAAAAGTTCACATATATTTCTTATAAAAAAATATAATAAAGAGTAACAAAAGATAACCAACTTTATCAAATCTAGAAACTGCATATGAAATTCTTAGTATGCAGGATACTGAACATATTTAATACTCAATTGACATCATAAATCTTGGATGTATAGAAGTAGAATCCATAGTTTGTGTGCCAAATGACTATGAAGTAGTTATAAAATTATGAATTTTTATTTCTTATGTCCCTCCTCATGAAACATCGGTGCAGCACATGTATCATTAACCATTTACTACTTAACTCACTTAATCTAGGTTATGGTTGGCAAGGAAATTAATCTACTTCATCTTTTATAGGCTCTAGGTATTTATTCCTTACCGCATACTAAAGGAGATTGTCGAAACAACTACAATATTTGTACATGTAATGGATACTATAACCTTATGTTGTTATTGTATGATCACCATATGGCATTAGGCCAAAAATGAAAATTTAATGAACTCATAGTGGTCGTTGAATGTAGTGAGAGGTGATTTAAAAAAGTTAACTGGAAGTGTCAATAATGAGGTGGTTATCGATTCTAGTATTTGGGTTGTTTCAATCGGCTATAGTTTTTGTTGCCTTCCATCAGAAGTTGTAATTAACATGTTAATAGTACCTTGGAGCAATCAGAAGTCATAGTCAGTATGTTAACAACATTTTGGAGCAATCAAAAGTTAAAATCAACATTTTAGCAGTATTTTGAAGTACATTTGAAACATAATGTTAGTAAATTATGAAATGTTTTGCGTTACTGTTCATTTCAACAGAAAACCTCTACTGAAACCTAAACCCTTTAGTAATGTCATCATATTTTAGCATATCCATTTTTATTTAAAAAACACTCTATTTATCCAAATAAGGAATTTGAGACATCAAATCTTTAGAAACTGGTATTTAATCATATTAAGATATGCAATTTTAATTCATCCAGATTTCAAATAACTTCACTCATTTTTTTCTTAGTTCCAATTCATGTTGCCTTTGTCATTGCTTATTACATGCCCAGTTTGCTATTTACTTAGTGACTTTATATGTATGCTTATTTTGGTGGACTAATAATACCAATATAGTTTAAAGTAGCAAGATTAGATATATATTTTATTTACACATCAATTTTTTTATAACTAAAGAAATTAGCTTTTTAAAGGAAAAAAACTTAAAATCCCCATCCCCGTATACCATCCTAGATCACTTGTTACGTCGGGAATAATTCTCGAAACTTTCAACGTGTTGATACATGTATAAATATATTGAAAAGAATCTCATTCCCACTTCCTAACATATTCATTCTTTTGCGACTAAAAATAATAAAGAGGAAAATAATAGAGAAAAACAAAATTTCATACTGTTTCAGCTTTGATGGAGTAGTCGATTAGGCAATCACAGACAAACAGATTGATCTTCTCGTTGAACATGACCTATACCTAACAAAAGCAAAGTTGCTCTTATCTTTCCTCGAGATTAGACTGTTTAGACTTGGAAAAGTGGACCAACCTTTTCCTAACTACTGCTGAAATTGCAACCTAGCCACAAATTATTATAACATGTAAAGTTTCATATTTATCAAAAATCGTAAGATTGAGAAAGAATGTCATGTAGGAGACAGTAGGTACAACAGGTAATCAAGTTACATCTACCAATGGAACATGAGAAATAAATAAAATTCAAATGCTCAATATCTGACATAATAAAATTGCATGGCTTATAGGGAACCTGTAATCAGTTAGAGATGAATTAATTTTTTTAAACAGAGTTATCAAATAAAGCCTGGCCAGCATGATACCAATTCCCCAAACACGTGTAATATAATTATTGTGAATCTAATGTAGTTGGATTGATTTGGGAAATGTAACAAAAAAAACATAATTAGGTGTAGCTCTGACTGTGACTAATTAAAAGAACATATAAATTCATGATAGTGAAACCTTCAGAGAGAATATACAAATACATGTTGAGAGTTGAGGCGTAAAAGAAATATTAATGAAGATTTGAAACAACCACTATCAGAAAAAGAACTATATGCATTTACCAGATTACGTACTAAATACATTTCAGGCCAAAGAAAAAGTTGCTGCGAAATTGTAAGATTTATCCACCTTTATCAAATTTAATTAAAAAAGGGTATGTAACAAAAAAAGGTGTATGTACCTTATAGCAGAACAATTTATGATCAAATCAAGTTATATGCATAATATCCAACTCGAGTGAAAAGGATAGGCAAATTAGTGACCTAAAACCTTTTATTTGAAATAAATAAAAGGGATGTAGGTTAGAATTGGAATAATAGATAATCAAATTAAGTTTTACTGCAAATCCTACCAACTATGTTTTCAAATATATAAAATCCCTAATTCGAGAAATAAAAAACAACAAATTACTGACCTAATTCGAATAAATCCCTGATTTGACATCGTATTTTCACCCACCGTATAATCCCTCTAATGTGGAATGTCTTGGGGCAAGATTAGTCGATAGAAAGAGAAAGAAAGAGGAGTGTAGGGTTTGTAGAGCGTGGATAACGAAGTGGGAAGTATAGAAACAAATACAGTTTTGGAATTCAAAGTAACAGTTGAAAAACATGTTGTTTACTGACTAATCTAGCAGAAGAATTTGAAACTCTCTCCTTAATTTTAGGAATTATCTATATTCTCCTTAATTCTCTCAAATTAGATATTTTGTTTTCAAAATCCTATATTTTACCACTTTATATAATTATTCTACTAAACTTTTCGCACTATTTTACATTCAAAATATATACTTTTAAAAGAATCTACAATTATTTATAAATCTTTCACGGTTCTCTCCCAAAATTTTACATTATAATCCACACATTTAAATTAATTACATAGTCGAAAATTTAAACAAATATATCAAATTAGTCGATTAACATATCATTATAAATTTATCATATATTGCATAATAAAATACACTTTTAGCAATAATTAAAATGTAAATGTTATTTTTTAAAATATTACCGTGTGCAATGCACAGGTTACACACTAGTAATTATATACTATCGAAAATACCCTAAGTTTAAAGAGGACGAGGACGGGGAAACTCAGGAAAAATGCTCGAAGCATTTATAGGTGGCCGAGGTGGCCAGTCAACATCGAACTAGGGTTAGATTCACAGTTTTGGTCGGCTGAGCTTTTGTGATTGCTGCATCGTTGATGGTGGATTAAAGGTGATTTGACCGGGGGAAAAGCTTCGTGGGTCATCAGAGCAACTATGGTTGGAGTCGCGTAGGTTCTGGCGTCGTCACGTGGTGGTGCGAGGCGGTTTTTGATGAACTATGTCGTTCCAGTTAGGAGTCGATAGACTCGTTTTCGTTTCTCAGGTGATCTCGTGGTTCTACGTGTTTGGGTTGGTCGACGGTAACGTCGACGACGTGTTGAAGGTCAGGGCAGTGATCGGAGGCGATCAGAATCAGTGTACACGTGCACCAGCGTGTCTGGAGTTTGGGTGGTTTAGTGTAACGACTCGGGTTTTGCCCGCTCGAAAATCAACATCTGTACTTCACATTGTACTAGAATGCCGCAGATTCGACCGTTCAAATCCGATTCGCCGGAGCTATAACACAATTAAGTAAATAACACAGCGGAATAAAGAAATCAATGATATCATATACAACTCCAATGAATACAATATCCAGAATGATATACAACAATGATATCAATATGATACAACAATATCAGAGATACAAGAAATAGCAGCGGAAAGAAAATAGATAACAACAGGAGCGGAACAATATCAATAGAAATGATAACTCCAAAATGATCTTCAGACAAGAATGAATCCACAACCCCAAGATAAGCAACTCCGATGAATGAACTAGCTCCAGATAATCTACTCAACCTGAATATCTAAGAAACCCAACTCTAGACTGCCCGTGTGGAAAATTATGAGCACCCAGAGTTTAGGAAGGGAACAATAAACTCCGGATCAGTCATGGGACTGGTGTGAGCAACAAAAACAGTTTATCTTTAAACAATCAACAAAAGATTTTAAACATTGAAATCCGCAATGCTTTGGAAAATGAAACTACCATAAGGCCTCTCCTTATGATAGTCAAAGATGCTTACTACGCAAAACATTGGATATTATTATTATTAGTGCATAGTGCAGAAAACATTTCGAAAGTATAATATTAATCTTAGCCAGCATAGACATTCCGAACTATGCCTACTATAGCTACCATTTAAACAGTGGCGCGCCACCATAAGTAAATGGCAGGTTCTACAACTAAAACAGTACTGGTTCGTATTGGAAGAATGGATTTCCAACAAATGGTCAAGCTAAGGAACTTCCTTCCGCCGCATGGGATCGCCTCTGGCTGGACGTCCCGAGAGACAAACTGCTCTCTGCCAACAAGGCCGGGTTACTCCTGTAACAAGTAACTCACGAATATGCCACCTCCCGGTCCTTTGGGACCTTTATCCGAGCGCTCGATAACCAACATCACACATAAATAAGTGTATCCACATGAGTAAGTATCAGGGCTCCATACCATAATACCACCCCTTTCCAGAAGGAAATGACATACCCTAAAGGGCGCGACCCTCATACCTTGCCGCAACATTCCTGTTTCGACCATTTCCGGGTAGTGAGGTCCTGACGAAGTCTCGTCCACAAAGCTACGCTTTGTCACAAAGCCATGCTTTGGGTCAACAGATGATCAACCTATGATCACAAAGATAAATGATCAAACAAATGATCATATCACAAATGATCAAACACTGATCATCACACAGCAACACTCAGCATGCCACATTACCAAATTGGGAGTATATCGCTGATAACCTTCAACTACATAACCTCTGAGCTCGTACGTCTCAGAGAAGGGTGTTAAGCTAAGAGAATAAATTCTCCGCCACCAAACAGAAATGTATTTGAAAGAAATCGGCTTTATATCTCAAAGTGTAATGTCAGACATACAATCCATACAAGTCTGTTCCGGGTTCGAACAGAACCGAAGGCACTTCTCACGAAGCCCTTGCAATTCCGGATAATTTCCAATCACGTCCAGACTTCCCGTCACTAAGGGTGATAAAACCTCTATATCATGGATCAGCCGATGCAGAGTAACTCGACGGTAATCCTTCCGTTTTCAAAAATATCTGGTCTTCAACACCGGTCTTCAAATGCTATCCATATCGACGTATCACATATTCGGAATGGGTTATACGACCCAAAGGTCCTCTCCCGGCTAAACCGAATAGTGAGCGTAATATTTAAAAACATATGGATATGGGATTTCAATTAAGTCACAACTTATTACCCAAAATCTTTCTTTTCAAATGGTTTAACAAATTACCATTTTAAATCTTTAAACAAAAAGATTCAACCTTTACGGTTTAAACAGTTTCCACACTTTAATCTTTTAAACAAAAGATTCATTCACAGATTTTCCAAATTAATTTCCATTTCAATTTGATTAACTCGTTAAGTCTTTAAAACAAAGATTTAACTTATAGCTTTCAAAACAATCCCATTTCAAATGATTTAAACCAATCATTATTTTAAATCTGTTAAAAATAACATATTCAAATCATAGTTTTCAAAAACAATCCATTCATAACTTGGAAAACCATCTTTCAATTCAATATTGAAATTCCTTTAATTAAACTGGAATTTCATTTCTTATCGGAAAGCTTTTATCTTTTGAAAACAAATAGTTTCATTTCAGAAAGTCCGATTCATTCATACGAGTTAAAGTCTTTGGGTTAAATCCAAATTCTCAAAATTATACTTTTAAATGGTTTAAATTCAGATAAACACATTTATAACATTTTCAATCTCTAGTTTCAAATCATAGGATTCAACTTCCAACTTGAATTCAAATTTAAATCAAATTATTTAAATTTTCAAAACTCGATTAAGTTATTCAAAATAACTTTTATCTTTGAAATTCTATTTCAAAAGCTTTTCACTTTAAACCCGAATTTCTAATTTCAAAATCAATTGAAATTAAAATTTCAATTTTAAAAACATCAGATTTAAATTATCTGTGACTTAACTGATCTCCACGTGAAATCCATATTTGTGTGTGTAAAAGTGTGGTCCAGGGGTTTTACACAGTAGTGCAACATCATACAATCATCATATATCAGAATACAGAAATATAATTCGATAAGCGGTATAAGAACAACGCTTATCGTTCATTCACAGATCATAGATATATAAAGGTCACAGATAAGTAAACTACAGATCACAACATAAATCAGGATGTATCACAAAGCATCATATATCAGGGATATCAAACAATTCAACATTCAATAGAATCCAACATCCATAGGTAAGGTCGGTTAATTGTCTGATTAAAATTAAGTTATACCAGGTTAATTACCTATGAATAACTATAAATCTTGGTTAATTAATTTCACAAAGTAATTTAATTACAAATTATTTGAAAATCTTTCTTTCAAATTTATTAGTTAACCCTTAATTATTAACTAATCAATTCTAAATCAATGAATCAATTAAATCTTTAATTATTGAATTAATCTTAATTAATCACATTCATTAATTAATCCTTTAATTTATTAACAAATAAATTCACACAAATTTCAAATCATTATTCAATTAATAATAAATCAACCCTTAATTAATCACCCTTTGATAAATCATTATTAATTAATTAATTACAATGAGTGATTATCCCTAATTACTAAATCAACTTTAATTAAAATATCCAAAATTAATTACAATAAGTAATTAATTCCTTAATTACTTTCATTAAGTAATTAATAGATTTATCACATTAGTTGATTGTTTAGAAATTCCTATTTAATAACTTTCATTAACTATTCTTTAATTACTTTCTAAAGTAATTAAACTCAGTTTTAACATTGGTTATAAATTTAAACTTAATAACTTAAAAACTGCTAACTGGCACTGTTTAACTTGAAAACAAAGTAACCCGAGTTTTTCTCCAGTTTGCTTCGAGAAAAACATGAATTTACCCGAGCTAAAACGACTTCTTCCCGGGTACGCACTCGAGTAAAACACGAAATAAAACTTTGTCTTCCCCAAAGAAAATAGACACAGAGTCGAAAACGTGTACGTGCACGTACACCATCCCGGCGACCAACTCCAGTCCCTCGCGACCACCTTCCAACCCATTTCAGACCATCGAATCGATAGCAGCGACCTTCCATCGAAATCGAGCCTTTACCCATACCTGGAAATACCAGAGCCCATCATCACGAATCCCCTGTCAACGTTTCTCCTCCGAAGCTCCGACCACCTGAATGCCACCAACACCGTCCACAGCCTCGACCACCTTCACTCTAGCGAATCCCAAAATCCCACCACACTCGATCCACTGACGATGACGAACGAGGCTGATTCGTGACCATTCCCTAAAACTAGGTTTAAAAACTTTCCCGATCAATCACCATCGTCACAGACAACTGCACCACCTCCGATCATTTTTCCACTATTCTCTGATCACTCCACTATCCCTAGAAAAAAAACCCGGTCTCCTAGATCCCCTAGATCACTAGAGATTGTTCGAAAAGCATTTTACAGTCATCTCAGAATTTCTAACTCAAAACCCAATTAAAAATTATGATTTTAGTTTTAAAAATCATCATTTTGTGTTTGAATCCTGATCGTAAGCCTGAAACCATGAATCTTGGGATTTCATTTTTCACCTATGTTCAAAATTTTCTGTTCCTTTGTTTCCAGAGCCCATTCACCATTTATTTTGACTTAGTTAAATCTTTAAACATAAATTTATACTTAAACAAACATGAATTTGTTTTTAAAACCCAAGTTATATTGGTAACTAAATTTATAGAACATAAATTTTAAGTAAACTTATGTCCAGGAACACAACAGGAAGTATTTGAAACACACAGTATATATACACTGTCACATATCCACAGAAATACCAGGAATTTATATAACCATATTTGTTTCAGATAATATCATTCAACCAGATTTACTCTAAGATTTTTAGAAGTGGAGTTACTCACAATCATCAAGATATCAAAACAGTTAAACTTCGAAAAATAAGAGTTGCTCACCTTTCATTTTGATGAACAGAGCCTGCTCCAATATTTGAAACAGCCTGAGAAATTACAAGTTGAAGCTTTCTTGATCTTTAATCCTCTGTTTTATATTGTTGTTGATGTTTAAATTGAGTTAATATTCATTTTCAGTTTTCTTAGCTTTGAAGGAACGAGCTGATGTGAGAAAATGATAAAGGAAATATACAAAGATATGTTTTGTACAGGTGGTATAACATTGGTTTGTACAAATGGTAACCAGAGGTTTTTTTTCTTTGTTTTGGGGGCTGGTGATATCAATTCGTGCTAGAGTACTGGTTCATTAAATGCATGTTCCCCACATGCCTACATACTTATCCCATTTTTCCCTTAAGTACATAGGTTATATTATTATCTTCATTTCCTTCTTGCCTTTAGTCTTGTTTTTCAAAAGCTTATGCATATCATTTTCGGCTGAGAAGATGATTGTGGTGGCTTGCATTATTTGTTGTTGTACAAATTTAAATATATTTATCTATATGCTAATATCTTTCCTTGCAAGCTAATACATATATATGTTTTGTTCACTTGTTTCATATTTTATTTAGATACTTATCAATTTGTTTCCATTGCTTAGTCCTTACTTCTTGCCTTGCCTCTCGGCTGAAATGTTTTATTTGTGCTTGTTTTTCTTGTACCATTTTCCTAGATATATTACTTTGTTTGTTTGACTAGCTTGCTTTATTTTCCTTTCTAATATTTATTATTATCATTTATTATTAAACAATTTATTTACTATTTAAATTCAAACCAAAACATATATATATATATATATCTACATATATATACAACATTTTAAATTTAAATGATTTAACATAGGATTTATTTGAGTTCGGGGAAACTCACATCACTTTATCATTTAATTCTACAAATTTTAATTCAAAAATTCATTTAATTATCAATTAAATGTAATTAAAATTCAGGGTCGTTACATTTAGGGTAGACGATGTTTTTCTCGGGATGATCTCGAGAAGCTTTCGTGGGTTACTCGAAGCAGTTTGGGTTTGTGAAGTGCACGAGTGTTGCTCGGGGGTATGATTGGGTTTTATCTCGTTTGACTCGGGAATTATTGTTTGGGCCGGGATTTTTTGTAAGCTGAATTAAATAAGTTTTAAAGCTTATCAAAGGTGCTTATGTTTCAAAGTAAATGTAAACCAAGTTTTTAAACAAGGTATTAGCAAGTTATAAAAAAATTTCCAAAGTTTAAAATATTTCAAATTGTTGTATTAAGTAATTATTTAATAGATTTAATCCTACATGTTTTAAGGAGAATTAAAGTTGTAATTAAATAAAAGTACAAATTAATTAATGTATTAGGATGGTTAATTGATTAATTAATTAAAGGTTAATGAATTTGTGAAATCAATTTTAAAGATTGATTTATCAATATGATTAATTAATTAATTCTATTAATTAAAAGATGATTAATTAAGGATTTATCATTTAATGTAATTAATTAATGACAATTACTGTAGTTAAGAGATAATTGCTTAATGTCATTAATTAAGGTGGATAATTAATGGATTATTACTAAATGTGATTTATTAAATGATAATTACTTAATGTAAGTAATTAAAGGATTAATTTGTTAAGGGCTAATTAATTAAAGGTTAATTAATTGAGGATAATTAACCAACGGGATAATTACTTGATGAAAGTATTTAATTAAAGGGAAATTTCTTAATGGAAGTAATTAAGGATTAATTAGTTAGTTAATTAAGGATTGATTAATTTAGGAAATAAATCAAGGATTAGTTAATTAACGAGTGTGATTAATTAAAGGGTAATTAATCAATGTAAGCGATTATCAGATAATTAATGTGAGTAATTAATTAAGGATAAATGTAATTAATGTGAATGGGTGGAAGTTAAATTAATTCGGGTAATAAATTAAAGGCTAATTACTAAATGAAATTAGAGAAGATAATTAAGGGATGATTAATTAATGGTTTGTAATTAATTAATGTTAAGTAAGCAGGATTTAAAAAGGTGATTAGAGAAATTAATTTAATTAAATTGATTGGAATGGTGTGACTAATTAATCTTGCTTATGAATGATTGAATGATATTGAATGCCTTGGATTATCTGATGTTTCTGATATGAAATGTTTTCTGATATGATTGGGATGAACAGTGATAATGTGGTTATCTATCGTGATGAATTGCTGTATAAAGTGACATCCTGTATTAAAGTTTGTATTGTATTTGAATAACTTGGGTTAAGATGACATGGGACTCGAAGAGACCGGGGTCGGGTATCAGTAAATACCTGAAACCACTTCGATTTGAAACCTTCTATAATTCTTTATAGATTTGATATGTGTAATCAATAGGCTGGAATGAAATAATTTAAGTGAACTAGACCATTGAAACTAAGTAATGGCACTTAGGGGTTGATTTGTCAAATAAGTGTTGACCATAACCAGTTAAGAACTCATAGTAAGGTACGAGTTACCCGGGATTTCAATTATGTTTAAAGCTTAGTATTTCAAATTTGCATGGGTTTATTCATGCTGGTTTCCAGCCTGACCCGGGTGTTACTTTGATGTAATGCTCGGGTCAGACCGAGTATTACAGATTTTCAGGTAAGGACGTTCTGGAGCTCAGAAGACGAGCTGGATGGGAGGAACATATGGAGTGTTTCCGCTGACACTATTATTTCTGTTTATCTGTGGCATAGTTGATTTGTATATGGCCAGTGTTTGGGTATGAGAGTAACTCTGATGTATTATAAATGTATTTGACTGATACAGTATTCTTTGTAAACTGATATTATTTGATATTATATTTTGATCCGTTGCGTTTTGTGAGAATCAGTGCAGTGTTTCTGTTTCTTCTTCTAATATCTCTTTCTTCTTTTCCTAACTATTTTGAATTTTTGGGATCGAAAATTTCGGGTCATTACACCTAGCCTGCACGATATCGCGATCGGCCACAGCAAGACCAACCGCCACTAAAATCCACCGATCGCCGCCATGCTCAAAAGCCACCACCCTGATCGGAGACCACGTCAAACTTCCCTGTGCCGAGCCGCCGCTTCCGACCTCACCACGACGAACGCATCGTCGCCCCAAGCCTCCAACCGAACCCCAAATGCGCGACTTCAAAGACGTGATTCTGGCCACTCTATTGACCATCTCGACAAACTCAATACACAGATGAGTGCGGCACCTCCTCCTCTACCCAATGCTACTCCCCGATCTACAAATGGTCGACGATCTACCGTTGGATCGTCGAAAATCCAATATGAACGGCCACGGTTCATTCTTGATTTCTGGACAAACGGTGCATCGAATTGGAAAATGAATCACAAAATTAAATTATAAAATTAACATTATATTAAATTATTGCCTTAATTTACATTAACGTAATATTAAATTATATTTTATTGAAATTTATTTCCAATTTAAATTAACAGGCTAAATGAATAGGAAACATATGACAGTTGTTACTATTTACCTTAAATCACACTTATTAGTTCATTATTAACAACAAAGGTTACAATTGCTTACATAACACTGATTATATTCAATTACCATTAACTATGCTATTTCATACATTAATTCAATATTTACATTTTGTTTTTCTTTCATTTAATTTATAGCCAAGTATAACAATTTACATTATGTTATTATTGGAATTTGATTTCAATTGTAAATAATTAACTTTAATTTACATTGTTACATTTCATTTTAGTATTCATTTCATTATTACATTACAAATTTTTTATTTCTTCCAATATTAAATAACAAGACTCATTAAATTAACAAATTAAATTATCGAAAATTTCCGAGTTGTTACACTCTCCCCCACTCAAAACTTTTCGTCCTCGAAAAGGGAAAAGAAGGGAAAAGAAGGGATTAAGCAATCAATATATCTTATTCAAATAGTAAATTTATAAACAAATAAATTTAAAAAATTAATTAATTTAAATAAAATGTATCAATTTATAACAATTAAATTCTTTTTACTCAAATTAATAAAGTTTGGAAAAAAAATTCTATGTCCAAAATTTTCAGAAAATTTCGGCAGATTCTCCTTTGTACGGAGAGACTCGGGAGGAATAGTAATATCAAATATAACAATATATTTCATAAATTTCAAAAATAATATATCCCAACAGCGGGAAACAATATAATATCATTATAAAACCGTAATACGAGAACATACCTATTTGTAGAGCAAACAACGCTTATTACGAAACCAAAAGCATTAGCAATTGCTTCCATAACCTGTATTTCACTTATATAATCCAAACAGAGTTAATAATTATATAAAATGAAATATTTAAAGTTGATTCACTACAAGGATTACTGTTTATTCCAATGGAGGGGGGCAACGGCCGCCAACGGCATTGACCAATGGCTTCCAACGGCAAGTATTTTCCGGATTATTATCAAGAGGTAAAAGAGATAGCCGTTGGACGCCGTTGGAAATTGCCGTTTGCGGCCGTTGGAAACCCGAACAAAAATTCACAGCAGCAGCTTCTTCTCCCTCATTTCGATTTTTACCTAAATCTAACCCAAAACCCTCCATCCTCCTCCCCAATTCGCCACCCACTTCCATTCCAACCTCCAACGTCACTCGGCAGCATCTAGAAGCCCTCTCCAACCCCTAATCCTCTCCAATCAAGGTATAAACCCTAATCCCCTTTTTTATTCAATTAGGTAATTTAGTGTTAGATTTGCAATTTATATGTTTGTATTGACTATTGTATGTGTAGTTTAGTTTATTGATGCTTAATTTTTATTATTAACCTATGTATTGTAAGTTAATTGTATATTATAGTATATTGTATGTATGGTGTATAGTGTATTGTGTGTATAGCGTAGTGTAGAATGCTGCTTGTATGAAAATATAGTGCAATAAGTTGAATGATGACATTAGATTAGAAAATATCGAAAATGATATTTAATTTTATAACATACGGTTACTTTGATTTTTTTAATAAGTAATATAGTGTATTAATTTTATAATGTACGGTTAAAAAATATCGAAAATGACAGTAAGTATAGTATCGAACGTCAATTTTTTTTATAAATATAATATGTTACAGAATATGTAATATATTCGAAAACCCTTAGAATGTTTTTCGGCCCCGTCTGATAAGTATTGTATATGATCGTTATGTGGATATTCGTTTTTTTAACAGAATGGACATCTGTATTCATCTTATACAGTATTTGTTGGATTTGTCCCTATATTGGACAAGTTACGAATACAATAACGTAATTAAATCGCGTAAATTATTTCATTTTAAATGGTTCAGAAAATTTCGACAGCGCTTCGTTTATGTTCCCTGTGTACACGCAAATGTGTACTGTTCAGGGAACTAAAGCGAAGCGCTGCCGAAATTTTGTTGAATCATTTAAATTGAAATAATTTACATGATTTAATTACGTTATTGTATTTGTAATGGGAGGTAGGACGACCCATCACCATAGAGTCAATGATCAGTTATTATAAAATTCACCTGTAAACTGTTTTAATAATATGTCAATGCAAATTAATATCGTACTTTTTAACTATATACGTAGGTTAATGGACAATTATTTTACTGATCGGAGCTGGATGTACAAAAAATGAAGAGTTGAAAGTGGAACGTCAATTAGTGAACATTTTAATAATGGTGTTCGTGTATTTATTGATTTCGCTTTAAGTAATAACGGAAACGACAAAGAAATCCGTTGTCCATGTACTAAATGCAAATTGTTAAAGCATTTGGTACCAGAAATGGTAAGAGTTCATTTGCGTTAGTACGGTTTCGTGTCGAACTATTTGGTTTGGGATCGTCATGGAGAACCGTTAGCATCTAATCTTGTTGAAGCTGAGGAGGTATTGAGTAATGAAATTGATACGACAAATCTCGTAGAACATATGGTTAAAGATGCTGCACGTTCAATGTTCCCTGTTTCTCAATTAACCGATGACGATGGTAATACTGAAGACGAATCAAATATTGGTGCAAAAAAAATATATGATTTATTAGAAGCGGCGAAGAAACCCATTTGGGAAGGTTGCACAAGCGGAACCCAATTGTCAGTGACTGCTGAGTACATTGCGATGAAATCTAAATACAACCTCACAGAATCTGGATTTACAGCTGCTGTACAAGCTGCGAAACGGCATATGCCGCCCAATAATTTAATGTGCGAAAATCATTATGAAGTAAAAAAACTAATGTTGGCTTTTGGTTTACCATATCAAAAAATAGATACATGTCTAAACGGTTGCATGCTGTTTTGGAAGGAAGATATCAATCTTAGACATTGTAAAATATGTAATCAGGAAAGGTACAAACCAAGAAAGAAAAAGGGAAAGGAAGTCCCGTATAAGCGTATGCATTATTTACCAATTACTCCTAGACTTCAAAGGTTATATGCATCTTCTGTAACTGCACAACATATGAGATGGCACAGTATGAGAATACGAGAGGAAGGTACGTTAACACACCCAGCTGATGGGGAAGCATGGAAGCATTTTGACCAGAAATATCCTGATTTTGCATCCGAGAGTCGTAATGTTAGACTTGGTTTATGTACGGATGGATTTTCACCATTTTCTCAATTTGGTTCTAAATATTCGTCCTGGCCTATAATTGTCACACCTTATAGTTTACCTCCTTGGATGTGTATAAAAACTCCATACATGTTTCTTACAGTTGTTGTTCCTAGTGCTGATGATCCGACACAAGGAATCGATGTTTATTTACAACCTTTGATTGAAGAATTAAAAACATTGTGGTGCGAAGGAGTAGAAACATATGATATTTCTAAATAAAAAAAACTTTCGCATGTATGCTTCTTTGTTATGGACAATCAGCGATTTTCCTGCGTATGCAATGCTTTCAGGTTGGAGTACGGCTGGTCGCCTAGCTTGTCCTTACTGCATGGAAGAAACAAGAGCATTTCCTTTACCTCATGGAAAAAAAATTCGTGGTTTGATTGTCATCGATGTTTTCTTCATGTTAATCATCCATTTAGAAGAGATAAGAAAAACTTTACAGCTAATAGAGTTGAAACTTTAAGCGCATTTAAATTAAAACTATAAAACAATTTTTTTTTCAACTTAAATTTGCAGAAAGAGTCAACTAGGAATTCTGCTAACAGGAGCAAGAACCCCATCACACATCGCGGTGGTTCTAAGTCATTCCAGCATCACCGCAAGGACTTGGTATATTTATTAATTAAGATAAACATTTATATAAAAATATTTAATATATATATTTATATGTGCATATTTCAGGAAAGACAGTGCGGTGGTCCTGTCAGTCGTTCGGATGTATTTGCGCATACGCATGCGGTGACTCAGATTGACGATTCAGGCTCATATTCGTACGCTTGGGAAAGTAATGACAAAGAAAGGGCCGCATATGTAAGTATAAGATAATGAACTAAAAGTTTTAAGTCTATCAAAATAGCATTATCTAAATTCAATTGTATTTTGCATACTAGGAAAAGTTTAGGACGCACGGACATTGATGCTCCAGGACACCGGAAGAGCAGAGTTGACCATTGATGAGGAGAACGCAATATTTGAGTCTGTCATGGATCCAGCCACCCACGGGAGGCGCTTTGGATTTGGAAGCCAATCAGTAATTTAATTTAAATTTTAAATAATTTTTATGACGCATGTTCATTTTGATATCATATATATAAACACTTTAGATGTGAGCTTAGGTAGAGTAAATATTTATACATATTTACACATATATTTACACATATTTACTAATATTTACAGGTTGACGTAGTGTAGAAGAACTACCAGAGGGCTCAAGATAAGGAGGAGATCGCACAGCTACGAGCCCAGATCGCCACGCTTCAAGACCGCGATCGCCGCCGTGAAGAACAAATGGAGCAGCTAAACAATAAAGTGGCGGAGTTCATGGAGCAATACGGGCGGTTTCCTTCCTCCGGTGGTTCTGCTGGCGAGTGAGTTGAGGTATGTTTGAGATGTTTTCTTATGTGTGGAGTGGTGATGGTTTGTATATATTGTTGTATGGTGTTAGACATTTGGTGATGGTTTGGATGTGTTAGGCATTTGGTGATGTGTTTGGATGTCTTAAACATTTGGTGATGTTTTGGATGACGATTGGTGATGGCTTTTTATGTGTTTTGTTTGTATATATGATGACGGTTGGTTTGGATGACGTTTGGTTTTGCTGTAGAAACTAATTTGATGGATGTAGAATTTAGTTTGTTTTGATGGTTTGGTTGTTTATGTGTATGATTAGATTATTATATTGTGTTTGGTTATATATATGTGATTGTTATTGGATATATGCTCAAAATGGAGCAGTTTTGATATTTATGATATTGTGTGTGGCCGGAGGTGAGCAGGAGCTGCTGGGCAAAAAAAAAAGTTTCAGATTTCCAACGGCTTCCAACGGATACCAACGGCCATTTGGTCATTCATAGGCAACGGCTTCCAACGGCTACCAACGGCCTTATCAACGTTTTCCAACGGCATACCAACGGCAAGTTGGTCAACGAAGCTTGCCACGTGGCCAGATGAGCCGTTGGTAAACGTTGGTATAACGCCGTTGGAGGCGTTGGAAGGCATTGGAAGGCGTTGAAGTGTATTCCAACGGCCTTTCCAACGGCTTTCCAACGGCCGCCAACGGCTTGGAGCCGTTGGAAAGCGCTGCCTCCCTTGTAGTGATTCAACCACTAACAAACAAATCAATACAACATAGCAACCATTTCTTGCAACCAAACATACAATCATCATAAGGAATCAATAAAATCAATTATCCACCCATATCAACCAAAACAAATAGTTTGTTCGGGTTAAGACACTTTTAATCACATAGGATGACAAATAACTACTAAGTATACCATTTACTCAACAGTCTTAGATAAAACTCAATAGATTATTCATACATCCAAACAATTAGAAGTATCATTTCCCAAACAACCCATAAACCAAAACAAACAATAATTTCAAGCATTAATCAAGTTCATTCTTATTAATTTCATTTCACAACATTCATTGTTTATTTTCCTTTTCATTTACACAATGATTTGTCTTTTTAATTTACATTTATTTCTTACAAATTTTTTATTTCCATCCATTCATTCAGTGTTTATTTCATTTATTTTCATTTATTACTTACAAAATTCATTTTCATTTATTCATATCATGTCAATTTCTTTTATTGCATTACATTCATTTTATTACTTACTTTAATTATAAATAGTTTCGGTATTAACTTAAGTTCAAAATCTTTTACTTACAGTACTCATTTTCTATTTCATTTAATTAGTAGTATTAAAAATTTTAACTCAAGTTTATAACTATTTTCATATCAAATTTCTTATTTATAAAAGTAAATTTCATTGAACACTTCCATTACATAAGTTTTACTTGTAAAATTTTCCATTACATATTCTTTTAACATTTCAACTTTTATAATTGGTGAGTTATATATATGTCTTTAAGAATGCAATTGAAAGTTTCACAAGTTTGACTTACTTATTTTAATTAACTTAAGGTTCAATAGTTATCATTTCTTATTTTCATATTCTTTTCATTTACAAGTTACAAATTCCAAATTCCTTGTATATTTCAGTTATAACTTAGCATTCAATTTCCTTATTTTCATTTTAGAGGTTCCAATTATTAATTAGTTAAATTCCATTTCATTAATTAAAATCCCTAATTCATAGAAATTTAAGAACTAAATGTCGGGTTCCGTTTCAGATCATTTAAAAATAATAGATAGATGTATACACTTATAATTTATATATCCAATTATATTTAAAACAATTTGAAATTTATATTTGTTTATCAAAATAATTTTGCAGTAAAGCTACTATAGTGGCCTTCCCACTTCGAGACTCGAAAATGAACGTCGATGATGCGTGCACTCATCACCAAAATTATTTTCCAACGACAGAGAGGGGAGTGCAAAACTTATTTCTTTCCAAAATTTCGTTAAAACAATTCTTTTAAATTATATTGAAACATTTATATCAGAAAATACTTCTAAGTAATACTACTATATTCCAAAATCCTTTGAAAGAAATTTTCAAAATCCCGAAACTTAAGTTCTAAATTTCCAAATTTCATTTATTGTATTTTCAAATCTTATTTCCAACCTATATTTATAAATTTCACTACCTAACAACCAATATATTACAACCAAATATATATCATTTAAAAATCATTATTATATATAATATATAAAATAGGCAAAATTATTTCATTTACCTATATTTCAAAACAAATACTGTGTCGGTCTGTCCTATTAAGTGTTTAGAAATCCCTATCGATGTCATAGTGTCCTATGCACCAAACAGAATTTATAAATACAAAATGGAACAAATTAACAAAATATAAAAACCTTTTTATAACACTAACAAATACGCTCTCTCATATATATATACACTCAACGACTTATTCTAGGGTATTACTACCCTATTTTTAAAGAGTCGGGCCCCACAAAGCCAAGGTTTATCGCTAAACCTAGCTCTGATACCAATTGTAACATCCCGCCTTTTGTACGTTTAAGTAGACACGCATGCCAACTCAAACCATATAGAAGGGCGAATTGTTATTGGGGTGAATAAGAAAAAGAGAAAGAAATTAAACAAAACAGAATCTCACAGCGGAATGATAAAATATAATAATTAAATAACAGTTCATGAAGCTGTTTACAAAACATTAATTTGATTATACTAATAAAATACAGAATTAGAGTTACACAAATTAGACATAAATAATTAACAATGCAGCGAAACAGTATGAATGCAGTGGAATAATGGAATAAGTAATAATAGTACAAATCTTCATCTTCGTCCTCCAGAAAAAGGTCTTCAAATCCTGAAATGCTCGAGCTGACCCGAGCGAATTGAAAAGACAAAATACTCGAGTCAGAACTAAAAGGTCTTATGTGAGTTAAATCAACGGTAAATAAATATGAGTGTGAACGGCGTCAGAGATGTTTACGGGGTTTGACATCTCCTATCTAGTGTCTAACGTGAGTGTAGTAACTTAAAAGATGTTCGGGATTCACATCTCCTAAGGATCCGTTAAACTATCTACTATGTAGTACAATACGCTATTATAATATGTCTATAGTAAAGTAAAAGTATTAAAATAGCTTTAAGGCGCTACCCATATCCCCCTTAACACATTTTTATATATTCCTATAGTCTATACAGTACCGTAATCCCACCCGTAAACTAGGTGACGTCAAAGGGCACTCCATAGGTATGGTGCAAACCAAACTCGTAGAAGGCGCGCTAGGGTAGATGACACGGCACAACTAGGCAATGCCAGGGTAGATATACCAATTACACTTCCGGACCGGTGGTAACGCATAGCAGCCACAATCGCCCACCTCGAAACACACTCCCGAGTAAAATCAATGGGTGGCCACCAAATAAATCACAAAGTCGAAATATAGATCGATGGAGTGTGCCCGATCGGAGGAATGACCTTACTTAGCCTATCGATTGCTCATGTTTTAGCCACCTTAAGCCAACTCACGGGAGTCGGGTCCACGTATATACCTCATATAGGATCGTCGCCACTATCCTACTTCATTCTGGAATCTCCACCACGTACACAGTTGTCAAAGTGGTTTTCGATATCGATAGAGAGTATGCCCATATCTGTTCCTGGTCTCTTTAACAACCAATCGCTTATTACACACCGGATGGTTCTTTTACATTTCCAAAATCATTTCATAATTGATATCAAAATATCATATTCTCAAACCATACTACTTTCGAAATCATATTCACGTTGAAATCATATCACATTTGAAATCCTAGTTCGATAATTATATTTCGTTTCAAAAGTCATATTTCCAAAATAGGCTAAACTCTCATTTCAAAATTTTCATATTAAACCAAATATTCTATTTGAATCCCAACTTAGGTTATAATGTCGCTTAACCACATTCACATTAATAATCGAGAATTTAAATATAAACCCATCCCTTTTACTTAGTCTGGAATTTAGAAGAAAATAGTTTTAAATAGTTATAAATAGTTAATATAGATTTAAAATAAATTAAATATAATTAAAATAGATTAAATAACTTTAAAATAAATTAATTAGATTTAAAATAAGTTAAAACGGGTTAATTAGTTTAAAAGTTGAAAATCTTAATAATTAAGTCTTTAAAATAATATATTTTTAAAACAGTTTATATATAAAAATATGAATTTGAAATTTATACCAATTTAAACTATTTATTTCATTCTAGTACATTTGGACCATTTTAATATCCCAAAACCCAATTTCAAATTTTCCAATTCCAATTCTCAATAAAATATTTAATTCAATATTGCCTCCAATCCATGTTCGAAATATCAATTTAAATTACTCCAAATTCAATATATTTCAAAGTTATATTTCAAACAATTTAAAATAATTCAATTCTGACAAATTTCACTTTTTATTCCAAATTCAACTTTGAAATTTCAATTAAATCCTTTTAACAATATCTTTAAACCAATTCCAATTTTATCATAAACTTTGAATTTCGATAGTAATTCAATTCGTATAAATCAAATTTTTATTTCAAATATCATTTAACTCAATGCAAAATTTAAGGATTCAAAATCATTTAAATTTAACCAATCCGGTGTCCGTATATCTCTACCCTAGGGTCAAGTGATACAGATATTTATCATTTCAATCCGCTATTTACAATGTTACAGTTATATATCATTTCAAACCGCAATCCCGAAATAATAATAAAATCCATAAAACCGCTCGAGTCTATCATTTCAACCCATAACGATTTTTCCTTAATCTATTGATCATTCGGGTATGTATCATTTCAACCCATAGTGAACTGGCAGTTTGTAACGATATAAAATAAAACATCTATTCATCCAATATCAACAATCATCATCCATTATGTGATGTCCCACCTCTATGCTCACAATAACAAAGAGTATTAAAAGAAATACTGTCTGTTATTACGAAGAATAAGGCTGGATAGGAGCGGCCATCCGTAGTTAGGCCTTACACTAGCATTGGTTACCTCGATAGGAGTGGTATATTTATTTTCATCTCTAGTTATTACTCCTATCGACATACTAAATTCCAATATAAAACGAACTACGATGGTTCATAATAGTTTAGGACAATATATATAAAATAATGACACAAATAAGCTAAATGCGGAACACAGCTAATATCAAATCTCATATATATATAACTAAAGGCAGTTACAATACATTTGATACAATACATATGATACAACTACAACTGTCGACTCTGGAAGTTATATATACAAGTATATTATCGAATAATATACATGAATACATATCAACCTAGATCAGATACACTGACTACTACAAAATGACGACGACTACTCCAAAAGATATGAAGAGACTTCATAGCTCAAGCAGCAACCCAAAGCAAGAGATCTACAACCTGTAATAACTCGGTCTGACCCGAGTATTAAATTCAAAAGAAAATATTACACGGGTCAGTCTAATTCAAACTCAATTATTAATGCACAGAAGCAATAATAATTAAATAATCAAATAGACGATAGTCACAATAAATCTCGCATATCCAACCCTTCAATAAGAGAATCGGATAACGGTAGATATAACACAAAATAACATTAAATAGCAAAACAGCAAAGCCAAATCATCAACAAAGATAAATAGAAGTATTATCAATGAAGATAATTTGAAAACAGCAGAATTGCCTAAACGGCAATGGAACAACAAAATCTAATTATTAGATAAATAATTAGAAACTCATAATCTAATTATCAATAGATAATTAGACAACAACAAAATGATCATATCAAACCAAATCAAAGTACAATTTCAATTATTGAATTGGACAAACGAAACAATTCAAGCAATTGAAATATCACTTAAAAAGTCAATATTGTGTGGCTGCAGTACACGCACGCGTTCACTGCCTCGCCACTACAGTATATAATGTCATCATAACTCCAAATATTAATAGCAAATCGAAACTGCAGAGGTCAAGTCACGA
The DNA here is from genome assembly GCA_030737815.1 of Allium fistulosum. Taxonomy (NCBI): domain Eukaryota; kingdom Viridiplantae; phylum Streptophyta; class Magnoliopsida; order Asparagales; family Amaryllidaceae; genus Allium; species Allium fistulosum. The sequence goes on from CM060901.1 coordinate 791,416,672, forward strand.
CTATCATGACTCAACACAGCTGCAAACAAAATGAAACTTATAGTGCAACTAGCCAGAGGTTCAAGTGCAAGTCCACTATCAGAAATGTAGACTGCAATTAAATAGACCCAAATGCTCAAAGCAACTAGAAGCCAGAGCAGTGTAACTTTTAAATCAAGTGCTCATGACAACATGCCTCGAAGAACAGGCAATAAAAGAGGCAAACAAGTGATGTACAAATGAATGCATCAGTGGCCGATGCAAGTGCATACTCAGGTTAAAGAGGCAGTAGTGAAAATACAATTACTAAAGTGAAGCAAGCTAAACAACAATTGTATAGCCACAGAATACAGATGCAACTCACAGACTACAAATGATAATGCCAGGCTCATGTCAATAATACAACATGATTATCAAGTGTATACCTGATGAAATAGCCAAATTAAGTGACCAAAATCAACAAGTGACAATGATTCACTTTACAACAAAGAACAAGACAAAGTGCAGAAGCCAATGTCACCAGCATATAAAGCCAGAGACAACTAGTCAATTACAAATGCATGACATACATTTGAAAACAAGCTTCAGACTAATGAACACATGAATGCACCAGCGACATTGAAGGCAACAAAGATCATTTTCAAGCATATCATTGAATTACACAACAAATCCAAAGAGCAACTGTATAAGACAATTAACTTGAAAGAAATATCAAAGGAAATGTCAACAAAAGCATAGCCGAAGTCAAAGGAAATCAACACTGATAAAATCAAGTCGAAGCCGAAGGCAACGAGGACAAACTCAACGCCTTGGCAATCGAATTAAAATGTCAGAGAAACAAAATAACCCAAGGTACAAATTTTAACAAAGTCAAGTGGATATGACCATCAAGATGCAAGTCAATCACCACACATATACAGTGCTATAGAAGTTCGAACCAAACACCAAGTCATGGCCGAGTCATAGAAAAAACACATGTCAACAGAGAAGAATCAGAAGTTGAGACTGAAGTCAAAAAAGAAATCAATATCGTCAAATAAATTCAAATGTAAAAGTCAGAGTGACTTCAACAAAAATACAATCAAAGCAGTAATTAACAAGTAACAACTGCAGTTCAATGTAACCGCAACGGTGATGGCCAAAAATGGCAAAGTCATGGGATCGCATACTCAAAATCAGACCAGACTATAATTTGAAAATGCAACTCATCATAAATATGCACAAGCTCACATGCATATCAAAATGCAGACTCAAGCACAACATGTACAAAGTCTATGCAACAGACTGAACAACAAAAAGCACAAGAACAAGGTCAAAAGTGCATTCTGGGATGAACACAAAAATGGCCAAAGTCGAAGCACACAGAAAAATCAATAACCATAGTGGCAAGTTCGAACAAAATCAATGCTACTGGAGACAAAAATCACCATGACCCAAGTCAGTAGTGACAGTGTCGAAGCTAAAGTTAAAATGTCGAAAACTGTATCAAGTTCGAACTAATCCAAAGCCGAAGTCAACAAGCACAATTATCACAAGTTCAAAATCGAAGTCGCAAGCAAGTCACCGAAGTCAAAATAACAGTTTCAAAATCAATACCGTGGTGAGCAAGGAAAACAACGTCAGAGAAATCAAACCATGTCAACCAAGTAAACAATATATACGAAACAATTCAAACAATGAAAGTCATGAATTTGAATAAACCAGGAATCACTAAAATTCGAATTAGATGTGAGTAAAGATTACTCACCTCGTTCGACAAAAATTGAAGCAGCCGAAACAAGCTACAAGGAATCGGTCGATCAACAGAGCAAGGGGCGAAATCACTCATTCAATCGAGAAATCAAAGTCGATAGTCCCAATTCCAGAAGCCCTAATTTTGCAAAGAGGAACGAATGAAAGGAGGTCGCCATTTCTCTTTTCATTTTGGTTTTAGAGTTTTAAAAAAAATGAATAATGGAAACCGGGTTATTTACGCTTGATAATTATCACGGCACAAGGATAAAACATGGGCCGAAATCTTGTTTACAGTCCTCCAACCATTTAACAAATTTTTAAATGGACTATCAAAAGAATTTCAACTGATCAAAACTCCCAATAGCAATTAACAACCAATTTAATGTCATTTGACGATAATTAATTATTACAAAACTCCGGGTTGTTACAGACTCTCCTCCTTATAAAAATTGCGTCCCCACAATTTTCATAATTAAAGTCGTCAATAACAATTATTTTTCTAACATAAACTGGTTAAGCTAGAAAAATAAAGGTCAAGAACACAAACGTCAAAGAAATCTTTTAATTCCATAAAAGAAATCCACAAATTCTCAACAAAATCTGATTATCAAATAGATAATTAGAAAACAATCAAAACTGAATAAATACAATTATCAGCAATATTTATTAGAAAACACAAATCACAAATCGCAAAATCCCAAATATCTAGTCATCAACCAGATAGTAAATGTAACGACTCGCCCTTCTATACACAGAAAGACGCATCATCTTTATGAAAGAAAGGGATAGAAAAGAGAAAAGATAGAGAAGAAAGAACTATACAACATCTGAATCTCACAGCGGAAACGGAACAAAATATAATACATCACATAACTATTACATAGTATCATATACATCAGAGATACCCAGCTTATACATCATAAATTAAACAATTTATAAACACTTTCTTTCATACAACTCAAAACATCACAGAGATACAACACAGCGGAAATACAGATAAACACTAACACGGCGGAACCAATATATATCTATACGTTGAAGCCTCCTGCTCCATTGCTCCTCCAGAATTTGTCAAAGCTAACCTGAATCCCTTGGCTACTCGTAAAATTTTGACTACCCGAGAGTTTAAGAAAAACAGAAATAAACTTCGGGTCAGACATGGGTCTGGTATGAGTAAATGGTTAAAGTTGCTTAACTTTAAAAAGCCTTTGAAAACAAAGGGTATCACGTAAGACTCCCCACACATAAACATGGGTAAGTTTTTACCTTACGCTAACCAAACATTTGGTAGGAAATCCAGTTATATTATAATAGTGTATAGGGTTTTCAAGTAAATAAGAAATAGATGAAATTGTTACATCTATTAAATTCCAGCATACTAGCCAACAAGTGGGTAATACAATCAAATCCGATGGCACTTATTAGAGATTGGATTCCATACAATGGAAGGGCTACTGGGGTACCGCCCGTCACAGCACCTGGCCTAGATCAGCGTACCGAGGACCCACCCTAAGTCCCCTGCAACACAAAGCCGGAACCATCCCTTACTGGATAATTCCGAATAAAATCACCCCACGGTTGTGATCAGTAACCGCACCACTAAGCCGAAATAAAAAGGGACATCTAGACAGGGATGACCTTACTCTCAAGTGGGTGCGACCCACGAAGCCTTGCTGCACCTCCCCTGTTTTAGCCATTCCCGGTTGATGAGGCTTGAGGCTACGTGTGATATCCCGGATTTTTGAGCAATATAAATTTAATAATCTGTATTGATAATTCAATTAAATTGATAATTTTCCTTTATAATTGTAGTTTAAATTGGTAATTTAATCTTTAAAGGATAATCAATATTTAATCTGGCAATATTAATTCATATCTTTTCCAATAATTTAAAATGGATAAAATTTATCCTTGAAAGCTAATAAAATTTTATTCTGTATACAATATATATATATATATTTGATATATATTGTGAATAGGATATCTTTTGTTTTAAATAAAAGATGAATTTTTCAAATTGTACTATATATGTAAGTATATGTTATAATTTGAAATTGTTTTGAATTTAATATAATAATTTTCAAAAGCTATTTTAAGTTAAAATTTAAATTTAAAAATTAAAAAAAAAAAAACTCTAGAGATAAATATTTATTAATTAAAAATATGAGAGTTAAATAGGATTCAATAAAAAGAATTTTATTTATATAAATTTGGAAAGTATTTATTAAATAGTAAATAAATACAAAAGTTTTATATTATCATTTAAAAATGGATTAAATATACTATATATGATTTTTTTTAAAATCTAATTGGTTTATTTTATTTTCTTTAAAAAGTTTCATTTATATATAAGTAAGAAAAGCACTTATTAATTTAGAAAGGTATTTATTAATTAGGAAAATTAAATATAAAAGCTTTTAAACCTTTTAAAAATAACAATATATATATATATATATATATATATATTGTTAATCGATTCAGATTGAAGTTTGTTTGCTGATCCTTTGTTACAGGCTTTTACTTGAGAAGATTTAAATTTAAATCAGAGGCGAATTTTGGCTTACAGGTTTCTGAAAAATGGTTTACAGATTTTTAGTTCGATCTGTTTTGAGAATATTTACAGGTTTAAGTTTCTTTGAAAGTGAGAAGATAAGAAAAGAAATAATGGAGAGGAGATGTGAGTTTATATAATGTAAATGGTGATTTATTAAAGTTTAAAGAAAATAAAAACAAAAGATGACACTTGTCATCTACCATACTTAATTACCTTACACATGTTATTATGAAGATTAATAAGTTAACACATGTAATTAGAGATCATTAGTTTATAATTAATGATGTAATTAAGAGTTAATTAATTGAGATTAATTAATCAAATGATAATTAATTAATTGTAATTAATTAAGGATTATAATTAATTAATTAATGAAGTAATTAAATTACTGTATTTGATTAAGGATAATTAATTTGTGAAATTAATTAAAGATAATTACTTAAATGTAATTAAAGTATAATTAATCAAGATGATTAATTAAAGTGGATAATTAGAGAAAGATTAATTAATTTATTTGTAATTAATTAATGATTATATAAGTAAGATTTATAATGATAAGCAATTAATTTAATTTACTTTAAATTAATTAAGAGATGAAATAATTAATTTAATTCACTTTAAATTAATTAAAGATAGAGATAGTTAATTTAATTCATTTTAAATTAATTTTGTTGTGATTAAGTAAATCATTGCTTATATAAGAATGAATGACATTGATTGTCTTGAATGGATGTAATCTCAGAAATGAGATAAGTAATGTTGGGTGGTATGAATGCTTGGTTGCATTATGATGGTAATATAGATTAACTATTGTGATGTTGATATGGATTACCTATTTGGTTATAGATCATTTGTTTATTGATAATGTGATTATCAAATTGTGACTTGTGAATTATCTATCTGTATGAATATAGATAAGTTGAATTGTTTAAACCTTTAAAACAACTTGGCCCTAAAAGATACGTTTTGGATTTCGATGAGACCGGGATCGGGTTTCCGTATACCGGATTTCCAGGTCTGGAGGCCCGAATACCACATCGATCCAAATTAACGATAGGTCGTGAATCTCAAGTGAAGATGAAGATTTAGAGTGCAAGGGTTATTGTCGTTAACTCTGAGGGTGATTCCAAAACGAGTGTAACGAGATAATGCCTTCGGTTTCGTTCGAACCCGGAACGAACTTATATGGATTGAATGCTTTCAGCACATCGTCAGGCGGACGATGAGCATTCTAAGTGATATGTTCTGATTAAAGGTAACCGTAACCTCAAGCCTCATCAACCGGGAATGGCTAAAACAGGGGAGGTGCAGCAAGGCTTCGTGGGTAGCACCCACTGAGAGCAAGATAGATCCCTGTCTAGAGGTCCCTTTTCTTTTATTCGGCTTAGTGTGTGGTTGGTCGCGCCAACTACGGGATTGTCTTGTTCGGGATTATCCAGTAAGGGATGGTTCCGGCTTTGTGTTGCAGGGGAGCGGGCGTACTCCTCGGTACGGTGATCTAGGCCACGTACTGTGACGGGCGGTACCCCAGTAGCCCTGCCATTGTATGGAATCCAAAATCCAATAAGTGCCAACGGACTTGATTGTATAACCCACTTTGTGGCTAGTATGCTGGAATTTAATAATGTAACAATTTCGGCTATTTCATATTTATTTGAAAACCCTAGACCCTATTATAATACAATCGGATTTCCTATCAAATGTTTTAGTTAGCGTAAGGTAAAAACTTACCCATGTTTATGTGTGGGAAGTCTTACGTGATACTTTTGTTTTCAAAGGTTTTAAAAGTTAAGCAATTTAAACCGTTTACTCACACCAGACCCATGTCTGACCCAAGTGTTTATTTTCTGTTTTATTAAACTCTTGGGTACTCAATATTGTATTGAGTAGTCGAGGGATTCAGGTTAATCTTGACGAATACTGGAGGAGCTGTGGAGCAGGAGGCTTCAACGAGTAGATATATAGAGTTTCCGCTGTGTTTGTATTAGTCTATATAGTACTGATGTACTTGTGTTGTATAATAGACAGAAGTTTATAACTGTCTATTCTGTGATGTATAAATAGTATACTCTGATGTATATGATACAATGTAATATCTTATGTGATAATATATATTTTCGTTCCGCTGTGAGATTTCTGATGTGTTGTGGTTCTTTCTTCTTTTCTTTTCTTCTTCTATCCCTTTCTTTCTTCATAATGATGCGTCTTCCTGGGCATAGGAAGCCGGGTCGTTACACTATGATTACCTTTAGATAACACATCTCTTAGAATGCTCATCGTCCACCTGACGATGTTCTGAAAGCATTCAATCCATACAAGTTCGTTCCGGGTTCGAACAAAACCGAAGGCATTATCTCGTTACACTCATTTTGGAATCATCCTCAGAGTTAACGACAATAACCCTTGCACTCTGAATCTTCATCTTCACTTGAGATTCACAACCTATCGTTAATTTGGATCGATGTGGTTTTCGGATATCCAAATCTGGAAACCCGATCCCGGTCTCATCAAATCCAAATCGTATCTTTTAAGGCCAAGTTGTTTTAAAGTTAAAACAATTCATTTCATTATCCATATACACACAGATAGATAATTCACAATATCACAGATAGATAATTCACAATATCATCATAAATAGATAATCCATATCACACAGCATTACTTATCTCGTATCTGAGATTTCAACCATTCAAGGCAAACAATATCATCCATCCATACATAAGCGAGGATTAATAATGACACCATTTATAATTAATTTAAAATGAATCAAATTAATTACTTATCTCTAATTAATTTAAAGTAAATTAAATTAATTACTTCATCATTATAAATCTTGCTTACATAACCATTAATTAATTTCAAATCAATTAATTAATCATTCTCTAATTTCCATCTTAATTAATCATCCTTGATTTAATTACTCTTTAATTACATTCAAGTAATTATCCTTTAATTAATTTCACAAATTAATTATCTTTAACCATTCACAGTAATTTACCATTAATTACTTCATTAATTACATTAATTTATGATCCTTAATTAATTACTTCCATTAATTAATTAACTATAATTAATTTTATTAATCCTTAATTAATTACATTTATTAATTAACTTTAATTATTCACTTCCATTTATCAACCTAAATCATATACAGAAATTACCATCCTGTAATTACTTACCTTAATTAATTAACTTCTTAATTAATTATATAAATCTTTGATTTATTACACTAAGTAATAAATCTCTAGTTACTTCTTCCAAATAATTACTTCCCATTAAGTAATCCCTTTTAATTAATTGCATCTAGTAATTATTCATTAATTACTTTGCTAAGTAATTATACTTTTCAATCTTATTAAGTATTCATACTTAATTTCTTATCATGTGATTATCTTTAGTTAATCAATCAATTAATTATCTTAAATTAATCACATTTATTTGATTAATTACAATTGGGTAATTCATTCCTTAATTAACTTAAAACAAATTAATTAATCTTAACAGTAGATTAATTATCCTTTAATTATTAATTAATAAATCTTAATTATTAATTAATAAAACTTTAATAACCAATTAATTACTTCTTAATCACCAATTAATCAACCCTTAATTACAATTAATTAACCCTTAATAATAGTTAATTTATTCTTAATTAACTTTAATTATAGATTAATTATCTCTTAATTATTAATTAATCAATCATAATCATTAGTTAATTAGTTAATTAATTACTTAATTACTTAATTAATCCTTTATCCTTAATTAATTAAATTAATTAATTATACTTAATTTCCTAATTAACTTAATTAATTCCAAGATAAAAAACTTCTTTAACTTAAGATAAACATTATCTTAATTACCATTTTCATTTGTAATCATTATAACTTTATAATTAACTTTACCTAATTAAATCAATAATTAAGTATAAAAATATCATTAACTTGATAAATTAATGTTAACAAAACTTCCTTTAAATACTTAACATAATCAAGCAGTAGTTTTAAAAACTAATTTAAATTTGAATTTCAAAAACCTGCTTTTATATGCTTTTAAAAACATGGCCAGACTTCACTTCAGGTCAAACCCGAAGATTTGCTCGAGTCTTCCCCGAGTTATCCTGCTACCCTCCTATTTCCAGAAAACTTAGTTAAAATTTAAAGTTTTAAAACTGAAGCTTACCACCTACAAACACTCGAGTACAAACCTGAGTTAAACACACAAAACCCCGACCTTCACTTCGAGTCGACCCCACAAAATCTCGAGCAACACACGAGAAAACTTCGTCTTCCCCAAAGCCCCAAACCAACCCAAATACGAAGATGCACGTGCACGTGCACCAGAACTCCGGCCACCCACGATCCAACCTTCGACCTTCCACACATCGACGACGTCCCACACTAGTCTCACGATCACCCAGAAAACTAAGTCGACGTCGAACTCGAGATCGAGCCATCAGATCCAAACTGCCCCAAAAATGGTCATACGCAATCGCCTCGTTCATCCACCTTTGACCATTATAGGTCACGTGATCATACCCGAAGCTACCCTATACTCCGATGACCTATTCCCCACCCTCGCGATCGACTCCGGTCGCAACTCGACATCGCGACACTCAATTGAACGTTGGCTACAACCCCAGGGTGTAAAACCCTACTCCATCGATTTCCGGCCATCTCGACCAATGATAAATCACCAAGGTATTTTTGCCGAGCTCTCCTACACCCCGACCTCCTCCAGACAAGATCCCGACCATCCCAGTCACCTAGATCATCAGGAAACTCTCGAAAACCCATTTCCAGTTAACCATGGATTTCTCATTCAATTAGATGTTAAAAATCATGAATTTTATTTTAAAAATCCTAATTTGCAAAGTGTATTCGAATTATAATCCTGAAACAACAAATTTCCATGATGGGTTTTAACATGGTTTTAAGAATTCCACTGTTCTTTCCATTTTTACAGTTAAACATCCAAATATTTTTCTTAACTTCATTTTAAAGTTTAATATATGACTAAACAAAAAATTCTTGTTTGAAAACTAGGTCATAGTAGAGATCAGAGAAAAAAAGAATGGATTGGAACTAAGTTTAAACTTTGAAATATGGAACAAAGGAGATGAATACACATCAGACATGCACACATGAATACAATCATATTCACAAAATCCTATACTTATATATATATACATGCAAGATATCACAAAGATTTCACAAGCAACAATCATTAACTTATTTAGATTTTAATTAAAAATGTTTACTCACCTGATTTTAAGACAGAAAGCTTGCTTTTTGAAAACTGGAAGGCTTGCAAAACTGAAATTTGAAAACTTGAAAAGCTTTAAACATTTGAAACCTCAAAACTGAAAATATTTGCATTGCTTGATTTCCTTAAAACTGAAGAAGCTTTGAACTGGAATGGACTTCAGAGATGTATTTTGAGAAGGTTATAGGCTGAGTTCTCCTTGTTTAAAAATGAATTACATGTTTGGCTTTTGATTACAAGGCTTGAATTTTGATCTGATTTTGCTTTTCAGGTTTGCATTTGAGAATAGCCTTTGCTCAGGCTTTTGAAAAATGATTACAGGGTTTGTTTCTGGTTTACATTGTTTTATGAACGAAAAAGAAAAAGGAAGCTTGATATATAATAAAACAAGTGTGCTGATAGTTGTATTTGTACAAGATTTGATCAGAGATCTTTTCTTTTATATAGAGGCTGAAATGAAACATTGGTACAAGCATTTATTAACATGTCTTGTATAGTCATACTTATCCCCTATTAAATTTTGTATGTACTTATATGTTTCCTTTTTTCCTTGCATATCTAGATATTGCTATAGTACATGTATTTCTTTTCATTTTGCAGGTACAAATCTTGTGTATCTTTGTCTTGGTTTTGACTTACTTTTTTGCATACATAAGGTGATAGTATATATATTTCGTGCCTGCAAAATACATGTATACTATATAATTTCTAGACTTACTTAAGCTTTTATAAGTTGTTATATTTATTTTTATTTCTTAACAATCCAATACTTAATGTATTAAACTAGTGTATATTTTTTTCTATTTTAAACTTAATTTACCAAACACTTTATTTATATTTATTTATTTATTTATTTTCACTTATGTTAAATATGTTTATATATTAATACTTACATTTATGACCATATATTTGTTTTATATTTATTATTTAATATTGACAAGATTTATTTTAATTTAAACATTATTACCAAAATTACATCACATATTATATAGATCAAAATGTAATAAGTAAAGTTTTACTTTAAATTTAAGATAGATTTTATTGTAATTATATTAGAACACTTTTATTTTAAATTCTTAAATCATAATTTTCTTCTAACTACACACACATATATACACATTTAAATAACCCTTATTGTTAACTCCTTGTTTTTCTAGCGACCTAAAAATCTACGACCTACAACTCCGCGACCTATGGGACTTCACGACCTAAGAAACTTCACGACCTAACGACCTAAGGAAGTTACCGACCTAACTACAGAGCCGACCTAACGACCTAAGGAAGTTAGCGACCTAACTACAGAGCCGACCTAACGACCTAAGGAAGTTACCGACCTAACTACAGAGCCGACCTAACGACCTAAGAACCTAACGACCTAAGATATGCCACGACTTAACAAGCCTAGCAACTTCACGACCTAGCGAGCTAGAATAAAGGAAAGTTTCACGACTTATCTTAGGTCGCTCACGACCTATCTTAGGTCGCTCACGACCTACGACCTAACTTAGGTCGTCCACGACCTAAGACTTGGGGACAGAATTTTGCCCAGAACCTCCCTATAAATACGACCATAACTCCAACTTGAGAGGGACTTTTTTGATCATTCTCTGAAACGCCGTTACTCTGCAGAGCTCTAAACTCATCCAACACTTGAAGAACTCCAAATATCCAAGACACTACAATAAGCTTCGAAAGTGATCACGCACATCCGAAATGGATTCGAAGACTTTTTCACATCAAAGTTTGAACTACTAGTCTAAAGTGTTTCTGGAATCGAAGTGTATTGTATCTTGAAGTGTATTGTATCAACTTGTAACCAAAATCAGCAATAAAGAGTATAAAGTGGACGTAGGCTTAATTACGAGCCGAACCACTATAAAATCGCTGTCTTTTACTGTTTTCTGCTACTTTACTGCTTATTTCTTGTTCCCGTATCACGGGTGGTGCTTTCACAACATTACTACACACACCGGGGTGTTAGCGTTTAATTTTTAGCGTTAACATTTTGGTGCTTTCACTGAGAACCCAACTCAGGAATCTTCTGACCATTACTTTGTGAAGACTTGTTGAAAGAATCTCATTAAAGACCAGAAGTCTAACTGAAATAATGGCTCCTGGAAGAAGAGGTAGACCTGCCAGATCCGAAAATGCTCATGAGAGGACCTCCGCTTCCCCAACAGCAAACCAGCCAAATCCTACCGTTGGAGTCACAAGGGGTGAATTAGACGATGTAGTTTCTGGATTATACCAACAAATCGAAGCTCAAAACGCTTTGATGATGGATAGAGTAAACGCTCTGCTTGGGGCAAATCGACAACCAGAAAACCATGAAACAACCTTTGCTGAAGAAGCCTATAACTCCCCGGAGAAAGGTATTCCTCAACGAGCGGCTGGCACCGCCGAAGCGCCACCTTTCCAAGCTGAAGGTCCAAGGCCGCAGCCAACTTTCCGCGAACATTTCCAAGCCGATGACTGCCCGGCGATGCCTCTGAACAATGAGGAGTACCTATTAGGGATGGTTCGTCGAATCATGAAAGAAAGCATGCAGAGGGAAGAAAATGAGAATGACTGGGGATTTGCACCAAGCAGATCTCTGTTTACCGAGAGGATCATAAAAGCAGAGTTTCCAAGGAAATTTGTACCTCTGACCATCCCGGCCTATAATGGAACAAGTGACCCTAATCATTTCCTATACAAGTACGACTGGCATATGACCGTGCTAGAGCATTAGATGAGGTTAAGTGCCGATATTTTCCAATGTACTTGGAGGGAGTGGCTCTACTTTGGTTTACAAAGCTACCAGTTCGGTATGTAGATCAATTCTCCGACTTGATGCGAAAGTTCAAAGATCAGTTCAGATTGTATTCTTCAAAAGCTAAGGATATAATATCATTGTCTAGTCTTGAACAAGCTCCCAGAGAATCAATCAAATCTTTTTTAAGCCGTTTCAATATAGCCCTAGCCGAAGTGGATAATGCAGAGCCCCGCATGATCTTGACCTACTTGATGCGAGCCATCGACAAATCGAGTGAGTTCGGTAGATGGTTAAAAATGAAGGAACCAAATTCACTTGAGAAGTTCTATAAAAAGGCCGACGAATTCATGCGCTTAGAGAGCCTTTCTGCACCAGCAAAGGTAGTTGCTGCTGAAGTCAACAATAACGATGTTGCGTCTAACAAAAGAGAATCTGGAAATCAGAAAAGCGAAAATGACGGAGGAAAAAACCAGGGGAATGAGAAGAAGCCTCGCCGCTTTAATCCTTCAGATTTTACTCCTTTAATTGACACACCGAAAAATATCTTTTTCGCGACGAAGGATGTTGTCAAGTATCCTAAGCCACCTGAGATGGGAAGAGGTGCCGTGCGTAATGGGAAATTCTACCGATTTCACAATCAACCTGGCCATGACACTGACCAATCTTGCCAGTTAAAAAATGTGATTGAAGAATTGCTGAAACAGGGTAAACTCCAACAATATGTGAAGAAAAACTGAGTCAATCCGACCTCATCCACTCAGGGGAAACAACATCCTGCTCATCAATCTGGCTCTGGCAACAACACTACAGTGCAAGAATCCGAAAAGCTTGTCATTAATGTTGTCACAGGGGGTAGCAGGCAGGAATTGGGACGACTGCTGATTACCCACAAAACTGCAGCTGGGGCATCATTTATTCTCTTTGGCATATGAATCCAAAACTACGAGTCCAGTGGAAGTGGAAATTCAATTGAGAGATTCTGGAACAACAACCACTTGCATCCATTTTTTACTTAACAACATTGCTTATGTGACGACCGCCCATGACCCCTGCACTTAAACCTAGAGATAGTGCGCTGCAAAGTGTGCCAGGCAGCCATGGACGATTGTCATGGTAAATTTAAACAGCAGAATCTATCGTATTACTCACAACGCATGGACAAAATACAATAGAACATATGTATATAGTGAAGCTTCACCGAATAGAATCTCATCAATAAAACTTCATAATAGTTGAATACAAGCATCTGAATAGTCAAGTCATCAAAATACATCAAGCCTCACTACAACACTCAGAGAAAATACAGACAGCGGAACACCCAGTACATATAGTAAGAAGATAATATGCAACCCTCTAGCTCGTCTTCGATATCAGCATCGTGAGAAGCAAGAACAGCACCTGTCACCTGCTACCTAGTCTGCCCGTCCCAAAAATGGACGAACAGCCAAGGCAATAAGAATTAAAACATAAAGCCTTGAGTCAGACAACAGTCTTAGTGAGCAGTAAATTAACTAACAACATACCAAAAGAGCATAAAGGAAAAGGAATAGGAATACAACCCTCCCACTCCAACCTCATTCTACAGTGATAGCCCCCAGACACACACTAAGCAGAAGCAAGCATAGCAAAGCATACAATTTAAAGTAAAGCAATTATCACTCGAGTCAAGAGCGATGTTTTCCAAGTATAAATCCCAAGGTCTAAACCAAGGTCAGATAAGCACCCAGGAAATACCGCTCTTGAGACCGAATGACGATACAACCAAACATCCATGACTCTGGCTATCACTGTTATCATTACTTCGATTTCACCGTTAATTGAATGACCGGCACATTCTTTCAGCCGTCCGTCAAGGGCTAATGGAAACCCCGGTTCTAGACACAACTCCCGCACGTCGTCGTGACCCGTGCCTAGGATTATCGAATCTGCCCAGAGTACTCGACCATCAACGGTTAGTCTTTTGGGCGTCCCCATGTACTCTTGCTTGGAGCATGCTAGAACCTTCAACAACGATGAGACCCAAGCCTCCTAGTCATCCTCCTCGACGACTATTCTCATATCCATCCATTATCCTCAACCCGAACCATTTCACCGAGTTATCAACATGCTTGGAATGATCCCGTCTGGATTAAACCAAGTCTTCATCACATGATTGCCTCGCTTCATCACATCCTCGCAAAGCCTCATCTCAACATCACATCAAATCTATGCATAAGAGCTTCATCATCCTGCTACATATGCCACGAGCAGCTTTCCCAATTCAAGAGCCTTTCTTTTAGCTTTTGAATCATCTTCGGTCTAAATCAAATCATCAATCATCTAATTCATAACAATCAATCAAATCAAACATTAATCCAAACAATCAAACATTCAAATATGATCTAAGTAGACAATTATAACAATAATGGCATTTTCGTAATTAAAGAGTTGAAAGTCCAACAAGCATGAAAACATGAACAATATCTTTATAAACTTGATGAATGAACTTGCATAGGTTAACATGTGATAAAATGGATGTAACATCATCATGAACAATGAATCTATATGGATCTACACTTAGGATGAAGAAAATGCATGGAAACCACTACTTTAACACCAAATCGAGCCAACAATCCGATATACTCCTTTGGATCCGTGTAAGAGATAATCACCACTCACCAAATCACCTAAACAACCCAAAAGCAACACACTTTAGATCTGGACAGCGAAGGATTTAACTCGATCTATCACAAATCTGCTTCAAACGATGAAATCTCTCTTCAATGGATGTAGATCTTCAATCTAAGCTCTTGGATCCTCGATTTGATCTTCGATTTGGATGGAAGGAATCACTAGATTAGAGTGGAGAAAAGAAGTGAAGAAGTGTAGAAGTCGAGCTCTCAAAATGGCAGCACTTCGTCGCTTCAAAATCCCGATCCCAAAAAGTGAAGTAGAACCATGTATTTATAGGCTGGAAATCCTTAGGTCGTCCACGACCAAAAATGTCGACCTAAAAAGTCGACCTAAAAAGTCGACCTAAAAAGTCGACCTAAAACGTCGA
The DNA here is from genome assembly GCA_030737815.1 of Allium fistulosum. Lineage (NCBI taxonomy): Eukaryota > Viridiplantae > Streptophyta > Magnoliopsida > Asparagales > Amaryllidaceae > Allium > Allium fistulosum. The sequence continues at coordinate 791,431,996 of CM060901.1, forward strand.
CCTAAAAAGTCGACCTAGGACTTAAACAATATTTTGCCTAAAATCTGAAATGGCTCAACAACACTAAAAATTCCAGATTTTGACAAACTTTTCGATCCGTAAAATACGGGTCGTTACATTCTCTCCCCCTTAGGAATTTCGCCCCCGAAATTCCAAACAAACAAAGCAATCAAAAACTATTTTGCACGCCTACCATCCATAGCAATCAACAAACCATGCATCCAATTCTAGCTTAGCATGCATTATTCTAAAACTAGAACAAGTTTCAATTTCGTTAGATGACACGACACCTTAGGGCCATACCTCGAAGAGTTCAGGATGAGCTGCCTTCATCCTCTCTTCCACCTCCCATGTACAGTCGTTATCATCATCACTCCATTGTATCTTGAGCAACCTAACTACCTTCCTCCTAAGCTGTTTCGTGTCGGTTTCCACAACACGAAGCGGCTTACGAGGTCTCTCAACAACTGGATCGACTTCAAAATCTTCACAGCTATCAGCAGAAACCACTGTATTCGAGTCGTGCACATACTTTCGTAGATACGATACGTGAAAAACATTGTGCACACCCGACATCTTCTCTGGTAACTCCAATCTATAGGCAAGCTTTCCAATTCGCTCGATAATCGGGAATGGTCCAACAAATCTCGGAGTCAATTTTCCTTTCTTTCCGAATCGAATAACATTCTTTAGTGGAGAAATCTTCACAAAAACCATATCTCCTACGTCGAATTCCAAATCCTTACGACGCTTATCGGCATAACTTTTCTGATGGCCTTGGGCTGCCTTCATTCGTTGTCGAATGATCTCTATGCAATCCGAAGTCTGTCGAATCATCTCTGGCCCAAGTATCAGCTTTTCTCCTGTCTCTAACCAACATGTCGTAGAGTTACATGGTCTTCCATACAATGCCTCATACGGTGCCATACCAATGCTTGACTGGTAACTGTTGTTATACGAAAATTCCACCAAATGAAGGTGATCTTCCCATGATCCTCCGAAATCCAAAACACAAGCTCTGAGGAGATCTTCCAAAACTCGGTTGACTCTCTCGGTCTGACCATCTGTTTGAGGATGATAAGCTGTACTCAAACATAACTCGGTTCCCAAAACTTCCTAAAAACTCTTCCAAAATCCACTAGTGAACAATGGATCTCGATCGCTCACTATACTCTTCCGAATACCATGGAATCGAACTATCCACTTAACATACAACTCAGCCAACTTTGATGCAGTCCTAGTCGATCGAACAGGAATGAATCTTGCACTCTTAGTCAGACGATCCACAATGACCCAAATCCCTTCATTTCCCGTTCTTGTTCTAGGTAGTCCATCAATAAAATCCATCGATATCTGCTCCCACTTCCATGTAGGAACTTCCAATGGCTGAAGCAATCCACTTGGCTTCTTCTGTTCAGCCTTTACCAACTGGCAGTTCATGCATTTGGAAATGAAATTTCCAACATCCTTCTTCATGCCTTCCCAGTAATAGGTTCTCTTCATATCCCGATACATCTTATTTCCACCTAGATGAATAGTCAGCTTCGAGTGATGACTTTCCTTCAGAACTTCACTCCTCAATTCATCTATATCAGGAACAACTAGTCGTCCTTGCTTCCGAAGCCAACCTTCTTGATCGACCTCGAATCCTTTATCCTTTTCTGGTTCCAATCCAGATTCCAAATCACGGATAATTTTGACAAGCCTATCATCTCGCTTTTGACTCCCGCCAATTCTCTCCACAAGAGTCGGTCTTATTGATAAGTTTGCCAACATCTCAGGTTCCAATTCGCATCTAGGCCTGAAGTCAAATCCAGCTAGATACTCAAGGTTCTTCCATTCTGAAAACATGGCTCCCAATCCTGCATGTCTTCGACTTAACGCATCTGCCACTGCGTTACCTTTTCCCGGAGTATAAGCTATACCAAAATCATATGATGCTAAAAACTCTAGCCATCGTTGCTGTCGAAGATTCAAATCCTTTTGGGAGAAAAGATACCTCAACGACTTATGATCCGTAAACAACTCGAATCGAACTCTCAATAGATAATGTCTCCACATCTTTAGAGCAAAAAACAATTGCCGCTAACTCCAAATCATGAGTCGGGTAATTCCTTTCATGCGGCTTCAGTTGTCGACTTGCATATGCAACAACTTTATCCCTCTACATCAGCACTGCTCCAAGTCCAGTACCACATGCGTCGGTGTAAACCACCATCTCATCATTCCCACTTGGAATAGTCAAAACTGGAGCACTTGACAATCGCTCTTTCAGGATTCTGAAAGCTTGCTCACACTTATCATCCCATCTGAACACTTGGTTCTTTTTCGTCAACCCTGTTAACGGTGTAGCTACCTTGGAGAAGTCTTTGATAAACCATCGACAATATCCTGCTAATCCAAGAAAACTTCTCACATCAGATGCATTCTTAGGTCTAACCCAATCCTGGATTGCTGCCACCTTAGCGGGATCAACCGCTATTCCATTTCCAGAAATCACATGGCCTAAGAACCTCACTTCACTCTTCCAGAAGTGACACTTCGAAAACTTAGCCTTCAGCTGATGTTTCCGCAAGATTTCCAAAACAATGCGCAAGTGCGTCTTGTGCTCTTCTTCAGTTCTGGAATAAATCAGAATATCATCCACGAACACTAGCACGAACTTACTCAACTGATCCCTGAACACTCTATTCATAAGATCCACAAAATATGCTGGTGCATTAGTCAATCCAAACGGCATTACCATCCACTCAAAGAAACCGGATGGTGTCCTAAAAGCAGTCTTCGGCACACTATCCTTAGCCACTCTCAACTGGTGAAATCCCGTTGCCAAATCCATCTGAGAAAACACCTTAGCTTCGTGAAGCTGATCAAACAAGTCATCTATTCTTGGCAATGGATACTTGTTCTTCTTAATCACCTTATTCAGCTCACGATAATCCACACACAACCTCAACGACCCATCTGCTTTGGTTGCAAACACAACTGGTGCACCCCATTCGGACACACTACGCCGAATGAATCCTTTCTGCAAAAGATCATCAACCTGCACCTTCAACTCCTGTTGTTCCCTAGGCGCCATCCGCCTAAGAGGCATCACAACAGGTCTGGCTCCTTCAACTAGATCTATACGAAACTCGATCTCTCTATGCGGCGGTAATCCTTTGACCTCGTCAAAGACATCCTCGAATCCATTAGCGATTGGCACAGATGACAGTCCATCCCGTGGAACAACAAGTGAATACATGAAGCTCATGAAGACGCCTTCTTCATGCTTACATCGTATCACAATCTTTCGCCCCTCCACATTCTCGACTGTCACTTCCAACCTCTCACAATCAACCTTTGCCGCATACTTCCTAAGCCAGTCCATACCCAAAATAATTCCGAACCCCGCAAAGTTCAGAACAAAGCAATCACAAACAAAAGAGCAATCATGACTCGATACAATCAGACCACGGCATAACATACACAAACAAGACGAACCCCCGACTGGATTAGTCACAACCAATGGCCTATCAACAATATCCGGTTCCAAACCTAACCGGCCTACAAGTTCGTTACAAACAAACGAATGCATCGCCCCAGTATCAAATAGCACTCTCACTGGAACACCACATAGGAAAAGAGTACCTTGAACCACCACACTCTTTCCTTTCTCTTCAACGGTAGGAGCTTTTGAAGACGATGGAACAGCTCCCAAAGCATAAGCCTGCACAATCTGCTTATCCCTCCGCGGTTCTGGACAATTCTTCTTAAAATGCCCCAGCTTATCGCAGTTGTGGCACTTAACTGGCACCTTTGGATTCTTGCAATCTCTAGAGAAATGGCCCTTCTGCTGATAATTGTAGCAGGTCACTTCGCCCTTCGGCTTCTTCTGTCCATCCCTACCCTTTTGCTGCTGCTGCTTCCTCTTCTTGTTTCCACTCTGCTGTGGTTTAGACTCTTCCCTGGTCACAGCAACAATAGATCCTTCCTTAGGAAACAGATTCTCGTGTCTGAGAGCTTCCTCCACAAGCTTCTCAAATGAATCGTCCATATGACCCATCGATCTTGGAGCCTGAACTTGATCTCCAACATCTACTAATGGCCCCGGGGCTGACATCCTTTTCATGATCGAAGTCATCATGGCTTCGAACATAGCAACATAACCAGTAGCCCCCTCAACAGCACGGCCTTCCCTAGCAGCTGGTCTCCCTCTTCGACTCATTCTCAATATCTATAAAAAGAAATGATTAGCACATCTAGAGAAACAACTGCATAAAGGACTCAAACTCTACTAAGCTACTATATTATATATAGTAATCATCCATCAAAATACAATTACGTCTCTCATACGTAGTTATGTCAGCGAGCGTTGGGTAAAACCGATTAACCAATGCTCTGATACCAAATGTGACGACCGCCCATGACCCCTGCACTTAAACCTAGAGATAGTGCACTGCAAAGTGTGCCAGGCAGCCATGGACGATTGTCAGGGTAAATTTAAACAGCAGAATCTATCGTATTACTCACAGCGCATGGACAAAATACAATAGAACATATGTATATAGTGAAGCTTCACCGAATAGAATCTCATCAATAAAACTTCATAATAGTTGAATACAAGCATCTGAATAGTCAAGTCATCAAAATACATCAAGCCTCACTACAACACTCAGAGAAAATACAGACAGCGGAACACCCAGTACATATAGTAAGAAGATAATATGCAACCCTCTAGCTCGTCTTCGATATCAGCATCGTGAGAAGCAAGAACAGCACCTGTCACCTGCTACCTAGTCTGCCCGTCCCAAAAATGGACGAACAGCCAAGGCAATAAGAATTAAAACATAAAGCCTTGAGTCAGACAACAGTCTTAGTGAGCAGTAAATTAACTAACAACATACCAAAAGAGCATAAAGGAAAAGGAATAGGAATACAACCCTCCCACTCCAACCTCATTCTACAGTGATAGCCCCCAGACACACACTAAGCAGAAGCAAGCATAGCAAAGCATACAATTTAAAGTAAAGCAATTATCACTCGAGTCAAGAGCGATGTTTTCCAAGTACAAATCCTAAGGTCTAAACCAAGGTTAGATAAGAACCCAGGAAATACCGCTCTTGAGACCGAATGACGATACAACCAAACATCCATGACTCTGGCTATCACTGTTATCATTACTTCGATTTCACCGTTAATTGAATGACCGGCACATTCTTTCAGCCGTCCGTCAAGGGCTAATGGAAACCCCGGTTCTAGACACAACTCCCGCACGTCGTCGTGACCCGTGCCTAGGATTATCGAATCTGCCCAGAGTACTCGACCATCAACGGTTAGTCTTTTGGGCGTCCCCATGTACTCTTGCTTGGAGCATGCTAGAACCTTCAACAACGATGAGACCCAAGCCTCCTAGTCATCCTCCTCGACGACTATTCTCATATCCATCCATTATCCTCAACCCGAACCATTTCACCGAGTTATCAACATGCTTGGAATGATCCCGTCTCGATTAAACCAAGTCTTCATCACATGATTGCCTCGCTTCATCACATCCTCGCAAAGCCTCATCTCAACATCACATCAAATCTATGCATAAGAGCTTCATCATCCTACTACATATGCCACAAGCAGCTTTCCCAATTCAAGAGCCTTTCTTTTAGCTTTTGAATCATCTTCGGTCTAAATCAAATCATCAATCATCTAATTCATAACAATCAATCAAATCATTAATCCAAACAATCTAACATTCCAATATGATCTAAGTAGACAATTATAACAATAATGGCATTTTCGTAATTAAAGAGTTGAAAGTCCAACAAGCATGAAAACATGAACAATATCTTTATAAACTTGATGAATGAACTTGCATAGGTTAACATGTGATAAAATGGATGTAACATCATCATGAACAATGAATCTATATGGATCTACACTTAGGATGAAGAAAATGCATGGAAACCACTACTTTAACACCAAATCGAGCCAACAATCCGATATACTCCTTTGGATCAGTGTGAGAGATAATCACCACTCACCAAATCACCTAAAAAACCCAAAAGCAACACACTTCAGATCTGGACAGCGAAGGATTTAACTCGATCTATCACAAATCTGCTTCAAACGATGAAATCTCTCTTCAATGGATGTAGATCTTCAATCTAAGCTCTTGGATCCTCGATTTGATCTTCGATTTGGATGGAAGGAATCACTAGATTAGAGTGGAGAAAAGAAGTGAAGAAGTGTAGAAGTCGAGCTCTCAAAATGGCAGCACTTCGTCGCTTCAAAATCCCGATCCCAAAAAGTGAAGTAGAACCATGTATTTATAGGCTGGAAATCCTTAGGTCGTCCACGACCTAAAATGTCGACCTAAAAAGTCGACCTAAAAAGTCGACCTAAAAAGTCGACCTAAAAAGTCGACCTAGGACTTAAACAATATTTTGCCTAAAATCTGAAATGGCTCAACAACACTAAAAATTCCAGATTTTGACAAACTTTTCGATCCGTAAAATACGGGTCGTTACAGCTTAAATTTGTAAAATGATGATGGATGTATAACTTTTGTATTGTAAACCGCTGAGAAATCAATGTGATTCAATAATAAAGGACTATAAATCTTGTGTTCTCTAATGCTATAAAATGCCTGTTTCATTTCGATATGCAAGTATTTTTAAAAAAATTTTTTTTTGCTAAAATGTCGATTTAATATTTCAGGCTATCAAAGTAAAGCTTACCTATTCAACGCATTACAAGGCTCAGCGATTCCTACAAATCACTCAACAATGTCAAATCGCGAAAGAAGTGCTATTCACAACCAGTTGATGATTCCACCAAAGCGGGCACCTTCTTGACCCTTGCTTACCAACCGTGAACGTTTGAGCAAACGAACGTCCGGTAAAGTAGCTTGCGTCTGCCCCGTGGATTCACTCAACGATAGAGTACACTTCTCTGGCAAAAAAGCAAACAACTTGCAAAAGAATGGAACATTTACTTGGAGTGATAAAAAGGAATCGCTAAGAAGCGGATGGTGGAAGGACACAAGTAGCAAAAGCCCTCTTCGGAGGCACAAAAATAAAGACTTCTTCGTAAACAAGAAATTGCTTCGGAAGCACAAGCCCTCTTCGGAGGCACAAAAATAAAGACTTCTTCATAAGCAAGAAATTACTTCGGAAGCACAAGCCCTCTTCGGAGGCACAAAAATAAAGACTTCTTCATAGGCAAGAAATTGCTTCAGAAGCACATGCCCACTTCGGGGGCACAAAAATCAAGACCTCTATGTGGGCATAAATTGCTTCGGAGGCATAAGACCTCTTCGTAAGCATAAATCGCTTCGGAGGCACAAAGACCTTTTCGAAGGCACATTTCACCGAGCTTGAAGTGGAAAATGCTTCTCTTCGGAGACCCACTTCACCAGAGTTGAAATCCAAAATCGCTTCTCTTCGGAGACAAAAAATTGCTTCTCTTCGGAGACCAAAATTGCTTCTCTTCGGAGACCAAAAATCGCTTCCCTTCGGAGACCAAAAATCGCTTCTCTTCGAAGACCAAAATCGCTTGTCTTCGGAGACCAAAAAACACTTCTCTTTGGAGACCACAAAGCCTTCTTCGGAAGCACTAAGACAAATAAAGCCCTTTAACAAGGCACATCCAAAAACTTCATTGATGGAACCACTAACGGTTGCAGCTGAATACTTATGATTATTTGTACAAACAAACATGTAGTAAAACAGCCAATGACTGTCCTGTGAATCCATTCAACGATAAAATATAATTTTTTGACAAATAGATCAAAACATTCTTCAAAAGCTCACTTCACTGTGTAGGAAAATCCACTATTCAACAAATAAAAGTGATTATCCCTGAAAGTTGATGTGTTCTTTAGAACGAGAGAGAAAGTAAAAACTTCTCCAATACAAAACGTATTCTATTAAAAGCAGAATAATATTTCCTCAAAACGGAAGAATTATTCTCTAAAATAAGAATACAAGTCTTTTCAGAATATTGCAGTAAGCCGTGATACGGGGGCATATAACTATATTAATAGAAACAACGCTCGACCGTCATACCACGAGCTCACTGCAGTATCACATAAAGTGAAAAGAATCGTTTATTCTACACTACAATGAGAAATAAATGCATTCTTACATACACAAGAATTTGTACAAGTAAAAAGAATTATTTTATTCAATACTATGAAAATTCTTTACATGTGCAGAACCCAAAAAAGCGGGGACCGGTACCCGCACAATTTCCGATCAATACATGCAAAAAGAAAAAAGCAAAACAAGGAGCAGAAAGTCCAGCTCATCATTCCTTCTTCCCGCCACCCTTAGAGCTCTTTCCCGACTTGATAACTAATTTTGGGAGCCGTTGTGGATGGGTTGGGAGAGGAGGAGAAGGAGGAGTAGTTGGATCTTCCTCTACTTTGTCTTCTACAGCAGAAGCGCTTTTCTTCTTCTTCCTCAGTGCGCGTTTCCCTTTCCTCTTCGAAGAAGACTCACTTCCCGGAGTGAGCAGCGCGGAAAGTTTTGTGTTATCATCAAGAGACTGCTCTAGAGTCTTCTCAGTGTCCTTGAGATCTTCCGCCTTCTGTTCTTGCAAAGCGGGTGGATCCTCCAAGCCTCGAAGGGCTTCTATTTGTTCTTCTTGCGATCTCGGCTGAGAAGCCAGAGTACTTGAAGAGATGGAGGAGGAACAGTTGGAAGAGGAGAGATGTGCACAGCGCTCGGTGCTTTCGCTACAGAAGAAAAGAAGTTAAAGTCAGTACTCTCCGAAAAAAGAGAAGATATTGGATCATCAGGACTTAAGTAATAAGCGAGAAATTCATCAAGTTCAATTGAATCGAATGAATAATCCACTTGAGCCAGATCTGAATCGAAGTTACCTGGAGAAGTCGGTTTTATCATTTCAATTTCAAATTTTTCAGCTTCAATGTCTTCCTGGCTCTTCTCCTCGATTTGAGTAAGGGGAGATTCGGTAACGACGGGCTTAGCCTCAGTTTTTGCAGGAGGTGGAGATTAAGAGCTGGAACCGACGATATCAACGTCGGCAGAAGTCAAAGTATGGACAGGGGCAGTTAAAGATATTTTCTTTTCCAGATGCTCCCCTGCCACTGTTTCAGCTCTAGCTTCAGCGAGTTGCTCTTTTCCTCTGGCAAGAGCGGCACGAGTCTCGTCATCAAAATAGTGTGCCTCAAGCTCTACCTCATCATAGCCGGCGCTGCCAGGCATATCAACCGCGGCCTCCCACACTTCAGCCAAGGTGATCTCATATTTCGGGCCCAAGAATGAGAGGCTTCCGCGCCCTAGAACACTATGAAGGTAAAAATCAAATAAAGTTGAGCTGATAGTAGCTTTCGTTGCTTCATGAGATTCTTCAGCTGCAACTTGTCCAGCAATCGCCTCGTCGCGCTCTTTCTCAACTTTAAGTAGTCGAGCCTTTAGAATTTCGATCTCCATGTTCTGGGAGTTGATTGTTTCCCGCAGCTGAGCGGTTTCTTTGTGATATTTTTCGATAATATGATATTCAGCCTCAAGTTTTAGTTCAGCGTCCCTTTGCGCAGCATGTGCATCCCGCACTTGTTTCTGAAAAACTTCTTCTTTTTGAGTATGCGAGGCAGAAGAAGCGGCGAGATCTTCCTTAAGTTTCTTGACTTCGGATTCAAGTCTCGCATTGTCATCTGCAATGCTTGCCATCTCCGCGTCGTGTTGCTTGCAAATTTTATCCCACTCCGTCTTATCGTTCTCCATAGTCAACATGGCTTCAAGATTCATATGATTAACCCTTTGAAGCTCGTCGATGAGTTTCTGCCATCCAGACATCCTATCAATATCAAGCTTAACAGCATCGAGATTTTTCAGCATGGCCTGCTTGTCGATTGGGACCAAATCTAAGTCAAAGCGCACCCCTTTTAAACACCAGTTTGGGAATCGGCTTTGAAGAGTGGGAGGGGCATCTTTGACTTGGTATTGAGGCCTGCTAATTATCGCCTGGATGTCGGATTTCTTTAGAGCAGGAGAGCCGGATGGGATATCAGAAGAGATAGAGGCGTCAGTCTTTTCAGAAATCGCAGACGCGTCCTTTTCGCTGAGCCTGGCCCGTTTACTGGGATCTTCAGAAATTTTGCTCTTTCCTCTGTCGTCATGCGACTTTCTCTTATGAGAAGCGTCATCTCTTTGAGAGGAGTCGTGGTGTTCTTCCCTCCTCCTTTGCAGCTCCTCATAAACTTGTCTCTCTCGAGTTTTTCTAATCGCTCGCTCCTCATCAGTTTCCCTACGAGCGGGGAGGTAGCGTCCATAGTCATAAGAGTCGCGCCCTCCGTAGCGCCGAAAGTTATCATAATGTGAGCCACTTCGCCCCATCAGAGAACTTGAAATTGAAGAAAAGACAAGTCTTAAAAATATTCAAGTTGAAGAAGCTACGTGCATAAAAGTGCTAAGCATCCTAAGTGTGTGCGGCGTGCAAACTACACGCGTCAGACTACAAACCACTCTTCGGTGTGGGAATGATGGTGGCTTGTGTAGTAGGTGTTGTAGTTTGTTGTAAAGAGGAAGTCACCTCTACAATAGGAGAGGTAACTTTTGAAGCGTCATCTTTGAATAGCTCATGTGAAGTTACCATCAGATCGCTTAACCCCTCAAAATTGTCATCGCCGTCGTGCCCGGCAGAACTTTCTTTTTCAGCTTCTACATCAGCCGCCTTTTCGGAATGACGAGGAGTTTCTTCTTCCTCAATAACCGGGGCAAGTGCAAATTTGCCGGACGACCCCGCAATGTCAATAGAAGTAGAACACTTCACTAGTGAAGTCTCAGTGGTAGGTTCTTTCGGAGTAAGTCCTTCAGCAGGTATTGGGGCATCTGATGCCTTTGCTGGAGAATTAGGAACTTCATGAGGCTGGATAGAACGGGAAGAATGTAGAAGTTCGAACTGATGCAAAAGCTCATCTTTCAACAAAAATTTGGTGCTTCTTTCTTCAGCAGCCACAGCATTTAAAGTTTCAAAGATTGACTTAAGGCTGGGATTTCTAAGTAGAGGAGGAAGTGCTGCAAAAAGTAGAAAGTGAAGTTAAGCATTTGGCAATTCGAGTTTAGAAAAACTCATGAAATAAACAGAGAAAGGCAATCTTACTTCCGACTCTCCAGACGGCATAGAATCCTGGAGGACAGCGAACGAAGAAGAATTGACTTAAGAACCCGTGTGCATTGTCGGGCAAGTCCAGAATCAACTTCCGATTTCTCGCACCTCTTACAAGTATAATCGAGGGGTGATCTTTATTCTTCGAAAAGGTGCATAAATAGCAAGTCTCATCAAAGCTTGGAAGACGGTTGAGCGTCCTCCTAAACAGAACACACAGTCCCATCAAGACGGCATAACCATTGGGGTGTAGCTGGAAGGGGGAGATAGCTAATCGAAGAAAAAGTTCTCGGAGAAATTCGTTAAAGGGAGGAATAGCTCCGCTTAAGCACATCTGACGATCAACTGCAACAAAACCAAGGGGTGGCCTGTCAGCAGTGTCGTTTGCTCCAGGAAATATAGCATCTACTTCGGCAATACCGAACTAGATGCACAGTTGTCTGAAAACTTTGTGGCTCGGAGTGGTTGGAGTTCTTTCTGGAGGGTCGATCAATGGGTTAGCAATCGGAAAAGCTTCTCCAGCTGGTTCTGTGTCTTCTTGTTGAGATGTCATTCTACACAATCAACTGGATATTCAAATATGAAGGTGCACGTTTCCTAAAAAGTGTGAAGTGTTGTGCAAAACTAATACAATAACAAGCAAGTACAGTGTTCTGTTGATGCAAACAAATCAGCTTTAGTTGATTATTTCAGCTTTGCTTTAATACTTCATTCGAATTTGTTGTTTCACAGTGTTTCATTCACAAAGTTCATTTAAGTTGATTATTCTTTATCGACTAATCTGTCATTCGATGTGGGCAGTCAATGGTAGTATATTTGTCCCGTTTTTTTGCAAATATTGTGTTTAACAGGTTATTAACATTAGAGTTAAAACAATTTGCAAAGAAGTGCAACATAGTTCAAGTTCAATCAAAATTCAAAAGTCAATCAAGTTCTACCCAAAATTACGCAAGTGTTAGGTCGTCCAGCGACCTAGCATAGGTCGGAGCCTTCTTAGGTCGTACTGTGCAAGTTAAAAGGTTCGTGGCAGATTTGTTCAAGTCCTAGCTCGGCCGCGACCTAAAGCCTATGTCGCAAGAAAGTTAGGTCGTGCAGTTCTTAGGTCGTGCGGTTCTTAGGTCGGGCAGTTCTTAGTTCGTGCAAGTCTTAGGTCGCGAATCTTAGGTCGTTCAGCGACCTAGCATAGGTTGAAGCTTCCCTAGGTCGCTTAGTTCCATAGGTCGTGAGTTATCTTAAGTCGCTCGAGTTCATTAAGTCGCTAATTTCTTCCCCAAGATAATTACTCACCAGACCCGATAACCCGTAAACGCCAATACAACGAAACCCATCATCCTACTCGTAAAATTCATCGTCTTTCCATACCACCAAATCATTCAAAAATCGATTCAGCATATCTCCGATCTATCTCACTGCTGCGCGCTCGTGAATCACAACAACAACAATAACCAATGACGATCAAAATCGATCACAACATGACTCAAAGTGAAGCACGACGTACGAAAGTGGTTTGGGGTTCGGAGATTAGAACTCGTGATTCAATGGCGATCATGGATGGACAAAGATCGAAGAAACTTACGTAACCTGGAAGCGAGGATGAATCGTTGAATGATTAACTCGAATTCGCCTTTGAAATCACATATTTCTGATAATGGCAAGGTGAGAAATTGAAGCAATTAAGTGGGGAAGAAGCAGCGACCTAACGAATTTATGTTGGGCTGAGAGAGGAAGGCGAATAGGCACACGAGTTAGCACGATTTTTAGGTCTCTCACGACCTAGCGAAGTTAGATCGAAGCACACGACCTACGACCTAGGCGTGTACTTCGAGCGGCAAATGTTAACTCCTTGTTTTTCTAGCGACCTAAAAATCTACGACCTAAAACTCCACGACCTAAGGGACTTCACGACCTAAGGAACTTCACGACCTAACGACCTAAGGAAGTTACCGACCTAACTACGGAGCCGAACTAATGACCTAAGGAAGTTAGCGACCTAACTACAGAGCCGACCTAACGACCTAAGGAAGTTACCGACCTAACTACAGAGCCGACCTAACGACCTAAGAACCTAACGACCTAAGATATGCCACGACTTAACAAGCCTAGCAACTTCACGACCTAGCGATCTAGAACAAAGGAAAGTTTCACGACCTATCTTAGGTCGCTCACGACCAACGACCTAACTTAGGCGTCCACGACCTAAGACTTGGGGACAGAATTTTGCCCAGAACCTCCCTATAAATACGGCCATAACTCCAACTTGAGAGGGACTTTTCCGATCATTCTCTAAAACGCCGTTACTCTATAGAGCTCTAAACTCATCCAACACTTGAAGAACTCCAAATAATCAAGACACTACAACAAACTTCGAAAGAGATCTCACACATCCGAAATGGATTCGAAGACTTATTCACATTAAAGTTTGAACTACTAGTCTAAAGTGTTTCTGGAATCGAAGTGTATTGTATCTTGAAGTGTATTGTATCAACTTGTAACCAAAATCAGCAATAAAGAATATAAAGTGGACGTAGGCTTAATTGCGAGCCGAACCACTATAAAACGCTGTCTTTTACTGTTTTCTGCTACTTTACTGCTTATTTCTTGTTCCCGTATCACGGGTGGTGCTTTCACAACATTACTACACACACCAGGGTGTTAGCGTTTAATTTTTAGCGTTAACACTTATTAAATTAGAAATAATAGGACTATTTAAATCTATTTATAAAATAACACAAATTAAATCTGTAACTAGTTATTCTTATTTAAAATAAATCTAAAATCATAATTTAAAACATCACATTATTAATTTATTGGTTATTTATATTTGAAAATAACAATTTTATCAATTTAAATAATTTAATTAAGAGATTATCACATTTTAAATTCCTCGAAATTCCGGGATATCACATTCCTTCCCCCTTAAAAGAATTTCGTCCTCGAAATTTAAAACAAAAGATAATCCAAAGTTTTATTTTATTTTCAACCAATTCAGCATACATATCAGCTATACACAACCAAACAAACAATTTCAATCAACAAACAATTCAATCAAATAAACAACACTAGCTATTCGGACACAGATCCGGATAAGCTTCAAAAAAATTTCCCGAGTTTCCCTAGTACAGATACTGGAATACTCGCTCTACTGAATCCAAACTAGCTATACTACTGAGCTACTGAGCACCTACTCATCTAGATCTACAATCTATACAAGAGATCTGACCACACTCAAGATCTGATAAACAACCAACCCTTCTGAACTGCTGGTTCTAAAACCAGTGATGGATCATACACGTATTCCCTTAGAGATACGTGAAATAAATTGAATCCCAGTCTTCCAAACTTGCAATTCACTCCTGTAATCCAAAACACCTATCCTTACAAAGAATACAGAAAAATCCAAAATACTTCGGAGCTAACCTCACAGTCTTACCCTATCTTATTGCTCCCTTTACCTAAAAAAATCTCAACAACAACGAAGTCTCCAACTTCGAATTCCAAATTCTTCCATTTCTTATCCATAAAACTCCTTTGACGATCCTAGACTGCCTACATCCTTTCCTGACCAGCTCAAACTTTGCTGATGCTTCGATAAACAAACTGGATCAAAATAACTCAATAAAATATCCTCTCCAGAGTTAGCCAAAAATCTAGAATACAACTCTACTCCACTATCATCAGTAGATTACAACTTACTTCACCTATCTAGAAAAGACAAAACAAAAACACTTGCCAATCTGGCCTCAAATCCAGGAAAATTCCTGTAGAAATTCTCTAATCCCAAAACACTACAACTTCCGGTTGCTTCCACTCTAGAACAGCTACCACCTTGCTTCCGCTGCACAACTCTGATCTAAAGTAGATGAGCATGTCGATGAATTCGAACAAAATCTTAACCAACACCTCCTGGACACACAGCATTAGATCCACCACAATCGGAAACGAACTGAATAAAGAAACAGATGAGTCCTCAGTCAAGGGTACTATATTCAGCTACATTTAGCTAGAAGAAACTCGAAACTAGATACTAAAGAGAAAACACAAATGCTCCACCAAATCTTCCTAAGAAACCATCCATCTCCTTAGCTGAAACATCGGTACCAATTCTGGAATCCAGTCGATACCAAACTAAATCTCCAGATGCTGACAAAACTCTGACTTCCTGAAGACATCCAGAAAAATCTCTAACAAACCAAGAGAACACTCAGACTATCGCAAGTCACTTTTGCGATCAATCCGGCCTATTTCCAAAGAAAAAGTGCTCTCTCTTTACCCATCAGAACAACTTAAGCCTATCTTGCCAATCCATCGAAGAAATGGGTCCACTCTGCTGCTTCTGAACTTCACCTCTAGAAAACCGCTAAGCCAGAAGACTTCCTTGACGGCACATAGAACACTCCGAGCTACATTGCTGACCCAGATGCCCAAAGACTTCCTAATCCAAAGCTCCTTAGAGAAACCCAGACTTCAAACCAAACACAACATCCTGTTGTAACTCGGTCTTACCATCGATGCAAACACACTCTCTCAAACTTGTTCCAAAGAAAACATCTTCGAAAACATCCAAAGTCACTGTGTCTCACCATGCAACTACTACTTCCTGAGGTATCAAGATTCCATGACTTACTTCTGTCCAACTGATAGATCCAAACTCTAAAAAATCCGCTCACATGAGCGCGATCAAACATGCACTTCAATGATGAACTCCGAATCCTTAACAGGTTTCCTTCAGAGATCAATAAAGTCCATACATCAAAAAAAGCTCACTCGAGACGGTATTAGGTCAACAGTCTCGACAGATACACTTCCAACCTCAAACATTCAAACTCCAACCATTGGTAGTTGTGTTACACACACCACTACCCTATCTACCTTATAACTTATATTGGAAAACCTGAACAGGTAACTCAACAAATAGGTAGAAATATAGATATATGTATATATATATAAATTACAAGTATGCTCTCTCAAGATAGATACCACTCCAGAGCTTAGGTATTCGCTCAACCTATGCTCTGATACCACTGTAACGACCCGCCCTTATATACACAGAAAGACGCATCATCTTTAAGAAATAAAGGGATAGAAAGGAGAAAAGATAGAGAAGAAAGAACTATACAACATCAGAATCTCACAGCGGAAATGGAACAAAATATAATACATCACATAACTATTACATAGTATTATATACATCAGAGATACACAGCTTATACATAAAAAATTAGACAGTTATAAACACTTGTCTTTCATACAACTCAAAACATCACAGAGATACAACACAGGGGAAATACAGATAAACACTAACACAGTGGAACCGATATACGCTGAAGCCTCCTGCTCCATTGCTCCTCCAGAATTTGTCAAAGCTAACCTGAATCCCTTGGCTACTTGTAAAAATTTGAGTACCCAAGAGTTTAAGAAAAACAGAAATAAACTCCGGGTCAGACATGGGTCTGGTATGAGTAAACGGTTAAAGTTGCTTAACTTTAAAAAGCCTTTGAAAACAAAGGGTATCACGTAAGACTCCCCACACATAAACATGGGTAAGTTTTTACCTTACGCTAACCAAACATTTGATAGGAAATCCAATTATATTATAATAGTGTCTAGGGTTTTCAAGTAAATAAGAAATAGCTGAAATTGTTACATCTATTAAATTCCAGCATACTAGCCAACAAGTGGGTAATACAATCAAATCCGATGGCACTTATTGGAGATTGGATTCCATACAATGGTAGGGCTACTGGGGTACCGCCCATCACAGTACCTGGCCTAGATCAGCGTACCGAGGACCCACCCTAAGTCCTCTGCAACACAAAGCCGGAACCATCCCTTACTGAATAATTCCGAATAAAATCACCCCACGGTTGTGATCAGCAACCGCACCACTAAGCCGAAATAAAAAGGGACATCTAGACAGGGATGACCTTACTCTCAAGTGGGTGTGACCCACGAAGCCTTGCTGCACCTCCCCTGTTTTAGCCATTCCCGGTTGATGAGGCTTGAGGCTACGATTACCTTTAGAGAACACATCTCTTAGAATGCTCATCGTCCACCTGACGATGTTCTGAAAGCATTCAATCCATACAAGTTTGTTCCGGGTTTGAACGAAACCGAAGGCATTATCTCGTTACACTCATTTTGGAATCATCCTCAGAGTTAACGACAATAACCCTTGCACTCTGAATCTTCATCTTCACTTGAGATTCACGACCTATCATTAATTTGGATCGATGTGGTTTTCGGATATCCAAATCTGGAAACCCTATCCCGGTCTCATCAAATCCAAATCGTATCTTTTAAGGCCAAGCTGTTTTAAAGTTAAAACAATCCATTTCATTATCCATATACACACAGATAGATAATTCACAATATCACAGATAGATAATTCACAATATCATCATAAATAGATAATCCATATCACACAGCATTACTTATCTCGTATCTGAGATTTCAACCATTCAAGGCAATCAATATCATCCATCCATACATAAGTAAGGATTAATAATCACACCATTTATAATTAATTTAAAATGAATTAAATTAATTACTTATCTCTAATTAATTTAAAGTAAATTAAATTAATTACTTCATCATTATAAATCTTGCTTACATAACCATTAATTAATTTCAAATCAATTAATTAATCATTCTCTAATTTCCATCTTAATTAATCATCCTTGATTTAATTACTCTTTAATTACATTCAAGTAATTATCCTTTAATTAATTTCACAAATTAATTATCTTTAGCCATTCACAGTAATTTACCATTAATTACTTCATTAATTACATTAATTTATGATCCTTAATTAATTACTTCCATTAATTAATTAACTATAATTAATTTCATTAATCCTTAATTAATTACATTTATTAATTAACTTTAATTATTCACTTCCATTTATCAACCTAAATCATATACAGAAATTACCATCCTGTAATTACTTACCTTAATTAATTAACTTCTTGATTAATTATATAAATCTTTGATTTATTACACTAAGTAATAAATCTCTAGTTACTTCTTCCAAATAATTACTTCCCATTAAGTAATCCCTTTTAATTAATTACATCCAGTAATTATTCATTAATTACTTTGCTAAGTAATTATACTTTTCAATCTTATTAAGTATTCATACTTAATTTCTTATCATGTGATTATCTTTAGTTAATCAATCAATTAATTATCTTAAATTAATCACATTTGTTTGATTAATTACAATTGGGTAATTTATTCCTTAATTAACTTAAAACAAATTAATTAATCTTAACTATAGATTAATTATCCTTTAATTATTAATTAATAAATCTTAATTATCAATTAATAAAACTTTAATAACCAATTAATTACTTCTTAATTATCAATTAATCAACCCTTAATTACAATTAATTAACCCTTAATAATAGTTAGTTTATTCTTAATTAACTTTAATTATAGATTAATTATCTCTTAATTATTAATTAATCAATCATAATCATTAGTTAATTAGTTAATTAATTATTATTAAATTAATTACTTAATTAATCCTTTATCCTTAATTAATTAAATTAATTAATTATACTTAATTTCCTAATTAACTTAATTAATTCCAAGATAATAAAACTTCTTTAACTTAAGATAAACATTATCTTAATTACCATTTTCATTTGTAATCATTATAACTTTATAATTAACTTTACCTAATTAAATAAATAATTAAGTATAAAAATATCATTAACTTGATAAATTAATGTTAACAAAACTTCCTTTAAATACTTAACATAATCAAGCAGTAGTTTTAAAAACTAATTTAAATTTGAATTTCAAAAACTTGCTTTTATATGCTTTTAAAAACATGGTCAGACTTTACTTCGGGTCAAACCCGAAGATTTGCTCGAGTCTTCCCCGAGTTATCCTACTACCCTCCTATTTCCAGAAAACTTAGTTAAAATTAAAAGTTTTAAAACTGAAGCTTATCACCTATAAACACTCGAGTACAAACCAGAGTTAAACACACAAAAACCCGACCTTCACTTCGAGTCGACCCCACAAAATCTCGAGCAACACACGAGAAAACTTCGTCTTCCCCAAAGCCCCAAACCAACCCAGATACGAAGATGCACGTGCACGTGCACCAGAACTCCTGCCACCCACGATCCAATCTCCAACCTTCCACACATCAGCGACGTCCCACCCCAGTCTCACGATCACCCAGAAAACTGAGTCGACGTCGAACTCGAAATCGAGCCATCAGATCCAAACTGCCCCAAAAACGGTCATCACGCAATCGCCTCTTTCATCCACCTCTGACCATTATATGTCACGTGATCGTACCCGAAGCTACCCTATACTCCGATGAACTATTCCCCACCCTCACGATCGACTCCGGTCGCAACTCGACATCGTGACACTCAATTGAATGCTGGCTACAACCCAAGGGTGTAAAACCCTACTCCATCGATTTTCTGCCATCTCGACCGATGATAAATCACCAAGGTATTTTTGCCGAGCTCTCCTACACCCCGACCTCCTCCAGACAAGATCCCGACCATCCCTGTCACCTAGATCATCAAGAAACTCTAAAAAACCCATTTCCAGTTAACCATGGATTTCTCATTCATTTAGATGTTAAAAATCATGAATTTTATTTTAAAAATCCTAATTTGCAAAGTGTATTCGAATTATAATCCTGAAACAACAAATTTCCATGATGGGTTTTAACATGGTTTTAAGAATTCCACCGTTCTTTCCATTTTTACAGTTAACATCCAAATATTTTTCTTAACTTCATTTTGAAGTTTAATCTATGACTAAACAAACAATTATTGTTTGAAAACTAGGTCATAGTAGAGATCAGAGAAAAAAAGAATGGATTGGAACTAAGTTTAAACTCTGAAATATGGAACAGAGGAGATGAATACACATCAGACATGCACACATGAATACAATCATATTCACAGAATCCTATACTTATATATATACATGCAAGATATCATCATCACAAAGATTTCACAAGCAACAATCATTAACTTATTTAGATTTTAATTAAAAATGTTTGCTCACCTGATTTTAAGATAGAAAGCTTGCTTTTTGAAAACTGGAAGGCTTGCAAAACTGAAATTTGAAAACTTGAAAAGCTTTGAACATTTGAAACTTCAAAACTGAAAATATTTGCATTGCTTGATTTCCTTAAAACTGAAGAAGCTTTGAACTGGAATGGACTTCAGAGATGTATTTTGAGAAGGTTACAGGCTGAGTTCTCCTTGTTTAAAAATGAATTACAGGTTTGGCTTTTGATTACAAGGCTTGAATTTTGATCTGGTTTTGCTTTTCAGGTTTGCATTTGAGAATAGCCTTTGCTCAGGCTTTTGAAAAATGATTACAGGGTTTGTTTCTGGTTTACATTGTTTTATGAACGAAAAAGAAAAAGGAAGCTTGATATAAAATAAAACAAGTGTGCAGATAGTTGTATTTGTGCAAGATTTGATCAGAGATCTTTTCTTTTATAAAGAGGCTGAAATGAAACATTGGTACAAGCATTTATTAACATGTCTTGTATAGTCATACTTATCCCCTATTAAATTTCGTATGTACTTATATGTTTCCTTTTTGCCTTGCATATCTAGATATTGCTATAGTACATGTATTTCTTTTCATTTTGGAGGTACAAATCTTGTGTATCTTTGTCTTGGTTTTGACTTACTTTTTTGCATACATAAGGTGATATTATATATATTTCTTGCCTGCAAAATACATGTATACTATATAATTTCTAGACTTACTTAAGCTTTTATAAGTTGTTATATTTATTTTTATTTCTTAACAATCCAATACTTAATGTATTAAACTAGTGTATATTTTTTTCTATTCTAAACTTAATTTACCAAACTGTTTATTTATATTTATTTATTTTCACTTATGTTAAATATGTTTATATATTAATACTTACATTTATGACCATATATTTGTTTTGTATTTATTATTTAATATTGACAAGATTTATTTTAATTTAAACATTTTTACCAAAATTACATCACATATTATATAGATCAAAATGTAATAAGTAAAGTTTTACTTTAAATTTAAGATAGATTTTATTGTAATTATATTGGAACACTTTTATTTTAAATTCTTAAATCATAATTTTCTTCTAACTACACACATATATATACACATTTAAATAACACTTATTAAATTAGAAATAATATGTTAACGCTAAAAAGTGAACGCTAACATCCGGTGTGTGTAATAGAGTCGTGAAAGCACCACCCGTTGGTACGAGAACAGAATACAGGCTGAAAATAGCAGTAAAACAGTAAAGGAACAACAGATTTATAGTGGTTCGGCCCGTAATTGAGCCTACGTCCACTTTATAGTCTTTATTACTGAATCGGGTTACAAGACGATACAAAACACTTGTCAAATACAGTACAATTTGATCACACAACAATCTCGACTACTAGCTCAAACTTCGGTGACGAATCTTGCTAAATCCGTGTCGGATGAATGAAGTCCTTCACGAAGCTTGTTGTAGTGCCTTGAGTGTTTGAAGATCTTCACTTGTCGAATAAGTTGAGAGTGCGGTAGAGTAACGATGCTTCAGGAAATGAATGGCCAAAAAAGTCCCCCAAACGTTGGAGCTAGGGTAGTATTTATAGAGTAAAATCTGAACCGGACATTTTCCTAAGTCTTAAGTCGTGGCCGACTTATAGAAAGTCCTAGGTCGTAAGTCGGCAAGGAGATAGGGGTTTATATTAGTTCCCCCTGAATGTCCAGAACGAGCTAAAGTCATAAGTCAGCAGCGACTTAGCATACGTCGTAGGTCGGTAACGACTTAAGAAATGTATCTTGGGTTACATGGTTTCTTCTGAATGAGTTAGTATGAGTCGTACGCGACTTATAGAAGGTCGTAGGCCTTAAGCCGGAGACTTCTTTATCTCGTAGACTCTTAAGTTGGAGCATCTCTTAAGTCGGTGCCTACCTTAACTCGGAGCATCCCTCAAGTGGGTAAGTATTTTAGGTCGGTCTTGTAGTTAAGTCGGAGCTTTCTTAGGTCGTAGATTTCCTTAACTCGCAAACTGTTAAGTCAGAGACCCCCTTAAGTCGGAATCTGCTGAGTCGGAAGCCTTCGTAACTCGTAACTGGTTAAGTCGGACTATTCCTTAAGTCGGAGCCTTCCTTAACTCGTAGCCTATTAAGTCGGCTCATACTTTAAGTCGTAGCCTTCCTTAACTCGTAGCCTATTAAGTCGGCTCATACTTTAAGTCGTAGCCTTCCTTAACTCGTAGCCTATTAAGTCGGTGCCGTCTTAGGTCGGCTACTGCTCTTAAGTCGGTACGATCTTTAACTCGTTAGGTCGTGAAGCGAAAGAGGGTTAACATTTGCCCCTCGAAGTACACGCCTAAGTCGTAGGTCGTGTGCTTCGATTTCCTTAGCTCGCTTCTTGATGAGTGCGTGAGGTCGTGACCGACTTAAGATGAGTCGTAAGTCATTTGTGTCGATTCACATTTCACCGCCCCTGTATAAATAGCTTGAGTCATTCCTTCTTCTCCTTCACCTGTTTCATTCCACCATTAACAAGCATTCAGATTCTTCGAAGACGAATTCAATTTCTTGATCACCATTTATCCTTATCATTATTGAACTCGACTTTCCCATTCAATCCTCGACTGTCACTGAATTATGAATCCCATTTTTGACCTATTCTTCTTATGCCATGCTTCATTGCAATTTTCGTTTCAATCGATTATCGATGGATTCGAGATGATTTGTCTTGGACTTGGACAGTCTGTGTGAACGAGGCGACGGATTGCAGCGATTCAGTTTGTCTGACTCGTGGTTTGTGATGGAACAGCATTACACCGAGTTTATGGCGATTTCGGGATGATTAAATGCATTGAGGGAACGAGAGTTTTGGTTGAAGGAGAGGCTAATGGGTTAACGGGTTAACGGGTTAGGAGTTTGGCGAATTGGTGTATTGGGGAGGATGAACGACTTAAGGCCTTTGTGATTTAAACAGAAATCGCGACTTAACTCTTGACGACCTAAAGTAGGTCGTAGGTCGGCAACGACCTAGGACATGCGATTTTTTCATTCTGTCCTGAAATTCTTTCTTGCAGCGCGACTTAAAGGACTGATGACTTGACTTAACTCATAGCTTGCCTCTTAGGTCATGGACGAGTTAAGACTTAGTGAAATATTTAAACTTGTATTCTTTAACTTGGAACATACTTTTGACATGAATTTCTTGACTTGAAATGCTGGAACAGACTACCTAATTTTAACTGTTTGAACCTTTCTACATGCCACATTTATCTTGCAAGTCAACAACCTGTTAATCACAACATTTGCAGAAAACAGGGACGAATATACTGCCACTGACTGCCCACATCGAATGACAGATTAATCGATAAAGAAAATATTAACTTAAATGAATTGTGTGAACAAAATGCTATGAGATATTAAATTCAAGTGTAGCGTCAAAGCTGAGTTAAGCTGATCAACTAAAGCTGGTTTGTTTGCAGTAACATTTACACTTAAATTTCAACTAACAAGTCCTGAAATTTTGTAGCCGACCGATTGTCGACTAGTTCAATTTCAGTTACATTTACTTGTTATTTTTTATTAGTTTCGCACAACACTTCACACTTTTTAGGAAACGTGCACCTTCACATTTGAATGTCCAGTTAATTGTGTAGAATGTCTTCTCAACAAGAGGAAGTTACAGTCCAAGCCGGAGAGGCATTTCCCGTAACTGTTTCGTTAGCTAATCCTCCAGAAAGAACCTCGACACCATTGTCATATAAAGCTTTCCGTCAACTGTGTGCTCAGTTCGGGATTGCTGAATCTGATGCCATACTGCCCGAGAAAAATGACACTGCTGACGTGCCACCTCACGGTTTTATTGCTGTCAATCGCCAAATGTGCACAAACGGAGCCATTCCTCCTTTTAATGACTTCCTTCAGCAGCTTCTCCTTCGACTGTCCATTTCTCCCTTCCAGCTGCATCCCAATGGTTATGCCATCCTTTCGGGATTGTGTGTGCTCTTTAGGAGAGTACTTGACCGCTTTCCAAGCTTCGATGAAATTTGCTACTTGTGCTCCTTTACTAAAAACAAAGATCATCCTTCCATTACCGTCGTGCGAAGTGCTAGAAATCGTAAAATAATCAATGGCCTTTCAGAGAGTGTTCATGGATTTCTAAGTCAATTTTTCTATGTTTGCTATCCTCCGGGATTTTACACTATCTGGAGAGTAGGAAGTAAGATCTCTTGTTTCTGTTTCTTATGTTTTCTTGAACTTGCCAAAGTCCGAGTTGTCAAGTGTTATTTTTGCCCTTTTCTTTTCAGCACTTCCTCCTCCTTCTAGAGATCCCGGTCACAAAGCGACTTTTGAGAGGCTTATGGCGGTGCCAGTTAAGGAGAGGAGTATCCAATTTCTATTGACAGACGAATTTTCACATCAATTCGGGCTTTTACACTCTTCCCACTTTACTCAGCCTCGTGAAGTTTCTAATTCTCCAGCACAGACATCAGATGCCCCAGCTTTAACGGAAGAGATGGCTCTAAAGGAGCCAACTGCAGACACTACATTAGTAAAGTGTTCTACTTCTATTGATGTTGCGGGGTCATCCAGCAAGTTGATGCTCTCTCCAGTCATTGAAGAGGAGGAAAATCCTCATATTTCTGAAAAGACGGCTGACGTGGAAGCCGAGAAAGAGAGTTCTGTAGGGCATCATGGCGATGATACCTTTGATGATTTGAGTGATATAATGATAACTTCTCAAGAGCTTTTTAAAGATAATATTTCAAAAGCGATCTCCCCCGTCGTTGAAGCGACTTCCTCTTTAAGACAAGCCTCGACACCTTCTACACCAGTCGTCTCCGTTTCCACATTAAAGCGTGGTTTGTAGTTTGACGCGCGTAGTTTGCACGCCGCACACACTTAGGATTTTTCGGTACTCATACGCACTTATCCTTTTTTCTTGGAGATTTCTAAACTTCACTTCTTTTTCATTTTCAGATTCTCCGATGGGGCGCTCTGGCTCACATTACGACAGATTTCAGCGCTATGGGGGTCGCGGAACTTATGACTTTAGGCGATACCTCGATGCCCCGAGGGAGATGGATGAAGAAAGAGCTATTAGGAAAGCTCAGGAAAGACGGGATTATGAGCAAGAGAAGCGGGATTATGAGAATCAATACGGGAGGAGAGACGAACGATACGACTCTTCCCACAGGAGCGATAGTTCTCATAAGCGAAAGTCTTATGATGATAATGGGAAGACTCATATTGCTGACGAATCAAGCAAGCGGTCCAAGCATAGTGACGCATCTGCAATTTCTGAGAAGACTGATGCTCCCATTTTTCCTAATATCCCGTCTAGCTCTCCTCCTTTACAGAAGTCTGATATCCAAGCGATCATCAACAGACCCCAGTATCAGGTTAAAGATGGCCCTCCAACACTTCAAAGCCGATTTCCAAATTGGTGCTTAAAAGGAGTGCGCTTTGACCTAGACTTGGTCCCGATCGATAAGCAAGCCATGCTTAAAAATCTTGATGCAGTTAAGCTTGACATTGATAGGATGTCGCAATGGCAGAAACTCGTTGATGAACTCCAAAGAGTCAACCATATGAATCTTGAAAACATGCTGACTATGGAGAATGATAAGACTGAATGGGCTAAAATTTGCAAGCAGCATGACGCGGAAATGACGAGTATTGCTGATGATAATGCGAGACTTGAGTCCGAGGTCAAAAAACTCAAGGAAGATCTCGCCGCTTCTTCCGCTTCACAATCTCAAAAGGAATAAGTGTTTCAAAAACAAGTGCGGGATGCGCACACTGCTCAGAGGGATGCTGAAATGAAATTTGCGGCTGAGCAATTCGTCGTTGAAGAATACCGCAAAAATAACACTCGGTTGCGGGAAACAGTTAACTCCCAGAACGTGGAGATCGAATTGCTAAAGTCTCGACTTGCCAAAGCTGAAAGGGAGCATGATGAGGCTGTTGCTGGTCGAGTTGCAGCCGTTGCCGAAAAAGAAGCAATCGAGCAATCGCACGAGGCAATAAAAGCTAATGTCAGCTCTACCTTATTTGACTTTTATTTGCACAGCGTTCTGGGTCGTTGGAACCTTTCTTTTCTGGGTCCTGAATATGAGATTACTCTGGCTGAGGTGTGGGAAGCCGCAGTTGATATGCTTGGCGGTGCCGGCTATGATGAAGCAGGACTTGAGGCGCGCTATCTTGACGATGAAGCTCGTGTCGCTCTTGCTAGAGGAAAAGAGCAACTTGCCAGAGCGCGAGCTGAGTCTACAGGAGATGAACACCCGAAAGAGGGAGCTCCTTCAACTGCCCCTGCTCATACTTCAAGTTCAGCTGATGCCAACATTATAGATTCCAATGCCCATTCTTCGCTTCCTGCTAAAGTTGACGTAGAAATTGTGACTACTCCTACTAAGGACGAGGCCCTGGAAGATATTGAGGCTGAGAAATTCGAGATTAATTTTACAAAACCGACTTTCCCAGGTAACTTTGGCGTCAACTCGGATCCAGTCAATCACCTATTCGATTTAACCGAGTTTGACGGACTAATTACTTCACTTTTTTCGGAGAATACCGATTTTAATTTCTTTTCTTCTACAGTGGAGGTTCCGAAAGCTGCACCAACTTCTCCTTCTCTGGTTGTTGTTCCTCCTCCTTCCCAAGTTACTCCTCTTTCTGCTTCTCAAACAGGATCACAAGAAGAGAAAATAGAAGCCCTCAAAGACTTGGATGATCCGGTTGTTTCGCAAGAGCAAAAGACTGTGGAACTTGAAGAAGGCGAAAAGACTCCGGAGCTATCTCTTGATGACGACACGAAACTTTCCACACTGCTTACTACTCCTGGAAGTGAGTCTTCCTCGAAAAGGAAAGGGAAGCGCGCCATGAAGAAGAAGAAAAAGAGCACTTCGGTTGATGAAGAAAATGTTGAAGAAGACCCAACTACTCCTTCTTCTCCATCCCGTCCATGCCGGATTCCGAAACTGGTCATCAAACCGGGCAAGAGTACTAAAGGTGGGAAGAAGGAGTAATGAACTGGGCTTTTTGTCTTACTTTTTGCTTGTACCGACTGGATATTGTGCGGGTACCGGTCCCCGCTTCTTTTTGTAATCTGCACAGTGTAAAATTTTCAATAGTATTGAATAAAATAACTCTTTTACTAGTACAAATTCTTGTGTATGTAAGAATACATCTGTTTTTCATTTGAAGTGTAGAGTAAACGATTCTTTTTACTTGTACAAACTTTTCGTCTGTGTTTGAGAATGCATTTATTCCAAACTTTCTTTACGTGATATTGCGATGAACTTGTGGTATGTTGCTTTGCATATTACTTCTATTAATGTGACTGAATTGTATAACGTTGCCCCCATACCATAAGTGCATTGCAATTTCTCTTGCTTTTACAAGAATGATACTCTTATATTAGAGAATAACTATTCCACTTTTGAGGGAATAATCATTCTGCTTTTAATAGAGTATATCTCGTTTTTTGGAGAAATTTTTACTTTCTCTTTCTTTCTTGAAGGATACTTCAACTTTCGGAGATGGTAACTTTTATTCGTTAAAAAGTGGATCTTCCTACGCTGTGAAGTAAACTTCTGAATAAGGTTTTGATTTTGTGCCCCGGTAAAGGGTTTATTTTTGGTACTTCGAGCACGGTGAAATGTGCCCTCGAAGAGGTCTTTTTGTAGCATTCCAACTTTCAAGAAGAACTTTTGGAAATGAATAAGTTATCCTTCCTTTGAGAGTTGAAATATGCTTCCGAAGAAGGCTCTTTTGTTTGAGAATTCTCTTTTTGGGACATGCCTCCGAAGAGTTGTGCCTCCGAAGAGGGCTTGTGCCTCCGAAGAGGGCTTGTGGTGCCTCGGGAGAGGGCTTTGCCTCCGAAGAGGTCATGTGCCTCCGAAGAGGGCTTGTGGTGCCTCGGGAGAGGGCTTTGCCTCCGAAGAGGTCCTGTGCCTCCGAAGAGGGCTTGTGGTGCCTCGGGAGAGGGCTTTGCCTCCGAAGAGGTCATGTGCCTCCGAAGAGGGCTTTTTTGATTGCCTGGAAGTTACTTTCTCATGGTTTGATGGATCCATGGGGCGGACGCAAGTCGCTTGATCGGATGTTTGTTTGCACAAATAATCGCAATCAATTAACAAGGGCCCTGTTCCTTCAGCTTGGGAAGGTGCCCCTCCGGTGGTTCCACCAATCTTTTTTGATTGAGGAAAGCACTCCCATTTATTGGCGTGCCTCGTTAGAGGGCTTTGGTTGGTTGGCGTGCCAAGAAGGTTGCGTCTCAGGGGCGAGTGGATCCATGGAACGGACGCAAGCGGTCTGATCGGATGCATCACGACCAGTTAGCAAGGGTCCTGTCCCTTTAGCGGATCTACCGGCTTTCCTATTGAGAGGCATACCTCCTTTTGGCTTCCTCTATGTTTGCCGGCCCATGTTTCCTCATCATTTGCTCGTCGGCGATCCTTTGTCATTGTTTTCAATCATGTCTTCCTTTCTTTTGCAAGTAAATTGCTTTATCCGAAGAAGTAGACTTCACTGTTGAGTGACTTCACGGGCCAAACGCAAGTTACTTGGTCGGATGTCTTTTTATACTGACGATCGCAACCAATTAACGAGCGCTTGATACAGTGGAGCCGCCAACTTTTTATGTGAAGTTCTTCTTGTATGGGATTCGAATTTGGAATTTTTGTTGCTTGAAGTTTGCTTAATAAGTGACTTTTAGGGGTCGCTTGGCTTTGTGACGAGTAAGCCTTGTTTCAATGTCCTGCAATTTTGAATCGACATTTTAGCAATACATTTAAAGTATTTATATATCGAAATAAAACAAGCATTATAAAATAGTAAAGAACACAAGATTTATAGTGGTTCGGCCAAGAATCGGGCCTACATCCACTTTATAGCTTTCATTCATTTATACTGATTTACAATGTCTTACAATACAACTGATACATCCATCACTATTTTACAATTTTGAGCAAAGCTTTTTCAAGTAAAATAAGGACGTAAGTGGTTGCTGTTCCAGGCTCTTGGAATTGGATCTCCTTCGACGGTTATGAGTTTGAAAGTGCCATTAAGAAGTTTATTGCCAATGACATATGGTCCTTCCCAGTTTGGCCCAAACACCCCAGTCGCTGTCATGATCCTTTTCAAGACTAAATCTTCGACTTCAAAGCTGCGCTGGCGAACTTTTGAGTTGAAGTGCATGGTTATTCTTTGCTGATGAGCTGAAACTCTGAGTCTAGCTTCTTCTCTTTTCTCATCAAGAAATCAAGTGCTTCAAGTTGCAGCTTTTCATTTTCAGCTTCGTTGAAATGAATTCTCCTGTGTGAAGGAACTTCTACTTCCACTGGAATCATTGCCTTTGATCCGTATGCCAATGAAAATGGAGTGTGCCCAGTTGCAGTTTTGTGAGTAGTTCTGTATGCCCATTGTGCCAATGGAAGCTTATCGACCCAACCACCTTTTGTTTTTTCAAGTTGCTTTTTGATGGTTGACTTGATAATTTTGTTCACCGCTTCCACTTACCCATTTGCCTGCGGATGAGCCACTGCTGAGAAGCTTTTTCGAATCCTAAACCGTTTGCAAAAGTCTTGGAATTCTTCACTTTCAAATTGAGTACCGTTGTCTGTGATTATCTTCTGTGGCACACCATACCTGTAAATGATATTTTTTGTTACAAAATTTATCATCTTTTTAGAAGTAATAGTGGCCAAGGGTTCAGCTTCAGCCCATTTAGTGAAATAATCAATAGCGACAATAGCATATTTGATCCTAGATTTAGCGATCAGTAAAGGTCTAATCAAGTCTATTCCCCAAATAGCGAACGGCCATGGGCTGACCATTTGCATGAGTTCGATGGAAGGTGCCTTTGGGATTTTTGCAAATCTTTGGCATCTGTCGCACTTTCGGGAATACATGGCAGCATCACGATTAATGTCTGGCCAGAAATACCCATACCGAAGAACTTTCTTAGCTAGAGTTTGACCACCCGAATGATCTCCACATTCTCCTCCATGTACCTCAGCTAGAATCATCTTGGATTCTTCCTTGGTTACACATCAGAGTAATGGCATTGAGAATCCCCGTCTATATAACCGACCATCTTGAATTGTATATCTCGATGCTTTTCTCAATAATTTTCGACGTTCTTTAGAACTTTCAAGCAAGGAACCATTGAGTAGGTATTCTTTAATTGGATTCATCCATGATTCATGCTCTTGAGACGCTGCCATAATCCAATCAACATCCATCTCATCA